>CM029499.1:11408574-12133754 GCA_017140595.1 Eucalyptus curtisii | reverse complement strand
TGTACAAATCCCTCATCTACCCATATCGTCGTGACCACCAGTTCACGTTCGGCTGGATCCTCGAGATAAGAAATAGAGTAGTCTCCACATCCATGTCCCAATGGACCCCAAAACGCATGGCATCACTCCATACTACGAACCTGAAAATATTTAACAATAACGGCGAGATATAAATCTCACCCAGTTAATAGCCTAAACCTCGATTATGAAGTTGATTCGCCTCGGGGACAGCCTAAACATGCACCACATATAAACTTACCTCGCCGGCATACCCCTGCATTATAACACATCTCACATGGCAATAATAGTGCAACATGCACAAGTAAACAACTGAATACATACTAAAATTTCATGCGCATTGCCAACACACGCGTTTAATTATTACAACCCCTCGTGCCACGGCCAACACAAGAGTCGATAGTCTTCTAGCATGACCAAGCACGTCCCGCCCATCGGGCACGGCATCATCTAAAACTCCCGCCTAGATGGCATTCTATAAAGGAGCATCGGGTCCGGCCTCAATTGCAACTCGCACTCGAACCCCGCTAGGCATCCATACAAATCGAGCATTGCCCCCAAATTCCTGTTGGGTGATGGGTTCGATTAAATGACCACTCAAGCACACCATCAATCAAGCCAATTTTTATTGCCATTAATTAGCCAAGAACACAATATTTTGTTTTCAAAAATCAACTTTGGCAATTTTTCATATCTAAAAATCCCGGTAAAATATTCGTACGTGGTCACATATTTGAACGACCGGTAAAACTTTGACACTTCTATTTTAAGACCCCATGGTTTTATTTAGCATGTAAAATTTAGTCTAAACCCGACACCTCATATTTTTCTATTTTCTTGCCCAAAAATCCTTTTTGAAAATAATAAATAAAATTTGCAATTGGGCAATCAATAGCACAACATCATATGCAAACAACCAAAATTACGCACAATCTCATCCAGGAAAACGAGCATAAAATTTCTACTTAACGGCTAATCCTTCATTAATTACATTAATCGCGATTAATTAATTAAATCACATTAATAAAACTAAAATCAATTCATTAATCTTATCATGATTAATTAACCTAATCAAAATTATTTAAACTAATCGCAATTAAATTTAATCTAAATTATCCTTAATCGTAATTAAGAATAACCAAGATTAACTAATACTAACCGCATTAATACTAAACTAACCACTTCCTAAAGGTAATTAACACCCTAATCCACGATTAGAAATTAACTCGCGGATTTTCGACTACGGCGAGCTCCGCGATGACGATGAGACGGCATTGAGAACGTGACGCCGCGGCTCAAAATGGAGGCACGACGGTGGCGCGGGCGGCTCATCAAGCTCACGGCTCGGCTTGGTGGTGGCCGCTGTGGTGACTTGGGCGGACGGCGGTGGTGATGGCGAAGCAACGGCGGCACGGATGGTGTGGAGCAGCGGGCGGCAAGGGACGGTGATGGTGGTGCGGCCAAAGGTGGTGATGGCGATGGTGGCGTGGTGGTGGAGATGGTGGTGAAAGATGATGGTAATGGTGATGTGGGGGAAGAAAGGGTGGAAGGAAATGAAGGTGTGCAGGGGAAATGGGCGTGGGTAGAAAAAAAGATAAGGGGGGGAGAAGGAAAAGAGGAAGATAGAAAGAAGAATGGTGAGGCTGGCGTCTGCAGAGAGAGGAGATGTGAGGGAAGGGAGAAGAAAGAGAGAGAAGAAAAAAATAAAGAAATTAACAAAAGATTAACCAAGATATTTCCTAAAACCCATCATACCATTCACCCACTTGCCCTAAAACCCTATATGCCAAGCATTTTATCCCCAAATATCTTCTTAATTCTAATTTCTTAAAAACAATATTTTTTTGTTCAAAAATCCCAATTTTACCTCTTAATCCGAATTTCCTTTTTTTTTTTTCCAATCTCCAATTTTTCGTCCGATAATTCTTTTTTCCGAAAATTTCGGACTCGCTTGATAATTCGACAAAATGATGAGACAACGTCCAATAATTAAATCTTGGAAACCCTCAAAAGTTCAATAATTCGAAATTGAATTAAATTTCATGATTAAAAATCGATTGAACATGACTTTAGTGCGACTTAATATATCAGGTAGCTTTTAGGGGTTCTCACGCGTTTGACCCATGGTCGATAATTTTATCACGCTTGTGTATCTTCAAATCAAGGACGATCCTTGGTTGTCACGTAATTGCGAGGATTCAATTACGTACATTGAATACAATATCAATAGAAAATCCAATTCATCGTCGTTCGACGCAAATATCGTAATCGTGCGGAATCACCCGCGAATCGACTACGCACTTCCGTCAAATCGATTTATATCTATTTGCTAATTGATTTATACAGCGTAGTATTGATCTTTGCCGATCCTTATGGTTGAGCGGTCTATTCCTGATCGAATTCTCTAGTCTTTCACGTTTTAACCCTTTACGGCCTCACCTAATAGATTAGTTAACTCGTGAGTGATCAGTTCAGAGTAAAATAACTATAAGTGTATCGATGAAATAACCATTTCGTATATTTCGAAATAGACGCAATTTCAGGATATCACAAATATTAGCCAAAAGGATTGAATTAGCACCATTTAATTTTTGGCCAAACAAATAACTTTCATCCTTAAGAAACTTGGTATGTATAACAAGCTATACCTATTTCTCCTCACTTTTAGGTACACACCTAATTTTACATGTCTCCATTTTCATCTAAACGAGGAAGATGAAAACGATGTAAGGCACATTCACAGAGCTTTTAACACCAAAAAGAAGAAGATAAAAGTAAAAGACAATGAATAAAATTAAGAAACGGAAGAAGATACGAAAACAACTAATTATTTGATGAGCACCCTATGCATAATTTAAATATAGTGTCGTAGTGTTAGGAATAGGGTGCATCCTGCACAATATTATTTTCAATACTAAATTGACTAAATTCTACGTTAGAGTTATCCGGTCAAGTTGATACCATAATTGAGCAGGGCAAAGTCGGAAAATGTTCTCGCTTGCAACTTAGAAACAAACAAAGAACAAGGCTAGAGAACTACGTCATAGAAACTCATAACTTATTAAATTGGTTCGTGCGGCACACAAATCTAGATATGTAATGCAGAGATAAAGCGATCCGCTCCTCGTTAGCACGCAATCATATAGCTTATGGCTAAGTAGAAGTGGCAACGGATGCAAGTGATTACAAGTGATTGCCAATTGCCGCTTCCACCCTGGAATCACTTACATCGCTTGCTGTTTCTTCTTGTAAGTCATATGATTGCAAGCCTCATAAACGTGGATCACTTTATTTCTACTTCATATATCTAGATCAGTGTGCCGCATGAACAAATTCAATAAGTTATGAGTTTCCTACGATGCAGTTATCCAACATTGTTCTTTGTTTGTGTCTAAGTTACCAAGTGGGGACATATTCTGGGGACATATTCTACCTTTAGCTCCCTAAATTACGGTACTCACTTTGACCAGAAGAAGTCAGTCAACTTAGATTTGAAATAATACTACGTGCTCAATGCACCTAACATGTGATTTTGCAAAAAAAAAAATTAAATCATGGATAGGTTGCTCATCAGGATTTAGAGTTTGATGCTTTGTCTCAGATTCACTCAATCGAAACGTGGAAAGAGTGGAGTGTACCAAAAATTGAACGGGTAATAGATATAATCAATTATAAATATCAAGTTATGGTTTTTTCAAGAGAAAGGATGAAACTTGGTGGAAAATTTTGAGTGAAATTAAAGTGTTGAACAAAACTTAATAAGAATGTCAATTTACCTCTCTTCATAGCTTTCCTCCATGGACGGAATCTTCACTTTTAGGCCATTATAGTGGCGTGAAAAAGGCGACCACGTTGTTTGTGTAGAATCTTTCTGAGAGTAAAATAAATTGATTTCTTTTCTTTTCTCTATTTTCTCATCTCTATTTATAGAGAGCAAGATAAGAATTTTTTCAAAATCATCTTCCAATACCATATCTTCTACTTTCCTTTTAGGGGAGATTCTCCATCTCTTTTGGTAACCTTTTAATATTATTATTATTTTTTTGGCAAGAGTTGGTGGATATCTCATCATTCATAACAATGTATTATAAAGGGAAATTCCGGAAATCTCTAATTGTTAGGCATGTTTTGGTAATAAGTCTCAAGTCGGATTTATGCATACTTGGAATAGAATGATACCATTAATTGTTTATGTATATACAAATCTATCTTGAAATATCCATATATAATTAGATTAAAATATGTCCGATTTAGGTGCACATAATTTCCTATCCCTACTATTCTTTTTTCATTGATTTTTCAGATTGTCAAATCATTCATTTCAAGAACCTCTCTAAGGAAAAACAAAATGTTCAAAAGGTTATACTCCTTGTTTAAAAATTTATTTTGAGCATGATCCTCGGTAATTGATCTCAATTCATCATCAGTGTGCTTTGGATTGATGTTATATCTTACCTTATTTTGTATCTTGATCGCCTTGATTGTAACTCATTACAATGCGTATGTTTGATAATGTAGTTAGTAAGTCTTGTTTTGATTTAAATTTAGTTTGCATGGTCGATTTTTTATTCACATTTTTTGTGATTCTGTTAACAATTAATGTAGGTTTTTTATTTGAATAGTCTTCCTAGTTTAAGCTGGTTTCTTAATTTGAATAGAATTCCTAGTTTAAATTGGTCTCCTAATTAGCATATATTTCCTAGTTCAAGTAGATTTCCTTAATTTAAATAGGCTTCCCAATTTAAGTAGATTTCCTAATCTAAATAGACTTCCTAATTCGAGTAGGTTTCCTAATTTGAGTAGCCTTCCTAGTTTAAGTAGGTTTCCTAAGTTGAATAGTCTTCCTAGTTTAAGTTGGTTTCCAAATTTGAGCAGATTTCCCAATTTACATTGGTTTCCTAATTAGTATAGTTTTATCTTTTTTACTTGAGCAGGCTTCCTATTTCAAGTAGATTTCCTTAGTTTAAGTAGTTCTTCTAATTTAAATAGGCTTTCTAGTTTAAGTAGATTTGCCAATTTGAGTGGATTTTCTAGTTTAAGTTGGCTTCCTAATTAACATAGGCTTCCCAGTTTGCATAGGTTTTCTAATATGAGTACTTTTCCAAATTTAGGTTGGTTTCCTAATTTGAGAAAAAAAAATACAACAACAAAGTTGCCGCCAATCAATTTAAGTAAATTTAGGTCAAGTGAACACCATGGAGCCTAGATAGTGATGTGAAAGTCCATTAACTATGTGCATATGTGAATGAACTAGCCCAATGACGACATGAGATCTTAGGTCCAATTGTGATTGGCATAGGATGGCTTAGCATTTGATGATCCCTTTGGTACCATAGCTCTATTTTTTCGTTAAATTTTAAAACATTCATCAATTCGCTAGGGTAAGTGCATTGGAAGTTCTAAAACTTGTTAACAAAGTGTAATTTAGTCCTAAAACTTTCAAAAAGTGCTATCAAGCACTAAAATTTATCAAATTGGTCAAATTAAATACTTTTAACAACACTTTTCAAAAGTTTTAGGATCTAATTACACTTTCGTGATAAGTTTTGAGACTTAATTGTACTTTTTAAAAGTTTTAGGATTCAATTGTACTTTCCCCGACAAGTTTTATGACTTCTAAAGCACTCATCCCTGAAAATGACTTAAAATATCTCTAAAACACTCATTCTACTTCATTGCTGATGGGTGGTGAACATGTGGGACCACCCAAATTGGGAACCACTGGATTAGATCCGACCGGCTAGTTTGGTTCGGTTCTTCGAAGGATTGTCGGTCCTGCCCATTTGGATTATCTGGACCGGTTCTTGGTTCCAAGGGGGAATCGAACAGATGGACTACAGACTAAATCTTCTTTTTTTTTAAATATACTTTTTAATTTCTTAAAAATAGCAATAAACCTTAAAAAATAGTAAAAACGCTAGTATTGTTTTTATTTTTTATTTTTTATTTTTACCGCATGATCGGTTCTATGGGGTGGACCGGACCAAAGAACCGATTAGCCCTAATTGTTGATTGACAATGTCATTTTCTCACATACAAGGCATGATTTGTGGCACCCCCTTTGCTCGTGAACCATTAGGTCGCCACGTATCTACCACAAGTCCTACCGCATACCCGCCTTAATATTTTCCAAATGAAGTGGAACCATTTTTTTTTAATATAAGTTTTAGCGCAAATTCTCCGGGCCGAAGCATAAACGCAGTCTCATCATCCCTTACTCCAAAAACAATAATTCAATGCACACCAACTACGCATCAAAGAAAAGACAAAGTCGAGTCACTATTTACATTTTCGAGATGGACATTTGGCCTGCATAAAGCAAAAGGCCAAGATTTTTAACCGTACTTGGCTATGACTCAAAAGAGAACTCGACCTCACATCAAAGCATAACCATCCATCCACAAGTGTCGTCTACCCCCAAAAGTATCAACCCCACCAGTCATGCTTGCCATCACACCCAACCCGGTACATCGGCGGCGGCGGCGGCAACATCCCGCGCATCACTCCATCCCGTCGAATGTGGATAGAAAGAAACTCTTGGACAACCAGACCCTACCAGCCTACATCATACATCACCAAGACACGGACTGAGAAACACCAAACCAGGAATACTACCACGCATGTGCTCCGCGCACCTCAACCTCGTGTCAACAGTATACCATAGAAGGTACCACGCGTAACTAGCGGCAAAAGGCATCTTTTAATCTGAAATGTTAATCCTCAAAGGTGAGTTCAACCACTCAACAAATAAAGATCCATTAATCTACATATTGCGCATGCATCAATCATGATGCCACAAGTATAATGCATATCATTCATGCTATCGAGCATACATTACCATGTAGTCTTACATTCATCCCCGTGCAATCACGCATATATCACCATGCCATATGAACACACCCATGCACATGAATCACTTTTCAAATTTCAGGGATCTCATTTTATTTATCTTCCTAGGGATCAATGTTGTATCCCTCTTTTATCGCTCGCACCCAACCTGGCATCGCGAGGAACCTCTGGCACACACCTCCGGGCATCCGGCACTCACACTCCGGGCATCTCGAAACTCCCGAGGACATCCGGCTCACACACTTTGGGCATCCGGCACTCACACTCCGGGCATCCCGACACTTCACAGGGCATCGTCGGCTCACACCTCCGACGGATACTCATCATCATAATTTATTTTTCATATATGCACCACCATATCCACATGATGTATGATGTGATGGTAACAAGGGTTGATTTCAACTTTTGACAATATGCACCATACCATATGACCCCACATATGCAACATAATCCATCACACATGACAATACATCACATAGAACCAATTTTTCTCATTTTCAAAAATACATCAAGGTTCGGGTGAAACAGTATACGCAGTTCCGAAGATAATTTCATTAAATACCCAAACGAACTCCAACAATTATGAGATTTTGATATGTTATAAATAACACTAGACGGTAAATATCTCATGAAGAACATTATACCAAAAGAACTTAACACAAATTAATACGGTCCAAGCATCACAGCTTTCAAATTCTCAGCATCACAGTTTGCACGGTTTCAAAATAATTTCAACTGAATATCCAAATGGACTCCAAAAATTCTGAAACTTTACCAAGTTATATTCAAGACCGAGAGGTAAATATCTCATGAAGGACACAATACCAAAAGAACTTCACACAATTTAATACAGTTCAAGCATCACAGCTTTCAAATTCTCGGCATCACAGTTTGCACGGTTTCAAAAATAATTTTGATTAAATATACAAATGGACTCAAAAATTCTGAAAATTTACCAAGTTATAGTTAACACCTAGAGGTAAATATTTTATGAAGAACACTATATCAAAAGAACTTTTACAAAATTTAATACAGTTCAAGAATCACAGCTTCAAATTCTCGACATCACAGTTTAAACGGTTTCAGAAATAATTCTGATTAAATATCCCAATGGACTCCAAAATTCTGAAAATTTACCAAGTTATATTTGACACCAAGAGATAAATATCTCATGAAGAAATATAAATCCAATTCGTTCTATAATAATAGCTATGGACAATTTAATTCTTCTTACGTTCGTACTGTTTTTCCCAGATTAAATCCTTTCAAAGAAATTCGATTCACCAACCTACTTAAGTCTATTTCATCTCAATTTTCAGTATGATGTTCCTCAGAAGGTCATATATAACTTTCATTAAGGGTGCAAGATCAAATTTCGGAATGTACGATTTTTAAAAAATCACAGAATCGTGTTAGGTCGAGACGACGCTTTCTCCAGATCTAGTTTCTTCAAAAGAAGATGATTTCACCTACTTCCACTTGTTCATTTCAAATTTTGATATGTTATACTTCATGAAGTCTTGTACCACTTTTTCCAAGGAGTCGAAATCAGATTCCATCAAAAAGGCTACTTTACAGTCCACGAAATCACTAAAGGTCAGCACAACAAATTCCAGATTTAGTTCCTTCAAAGGAAAATCATTTCACTAAGCAATAGTCGTCTATTTCATCTCAAATTTTAGTATGCTAACCCTCAAGATTTCCTCTACAACTTTCATCAAGGGATCAAAGTGAGATTTCAACTACAAAATCGTATGCAGCTCACGAACTCATGGAGGGTCGGACTGGTTTGCCTAGAAACAGCATGTGCATGGCCAACAAATCTCTCCCTATTGCTTCGAAATTTCCTTACCTCTACCACATCCAACATTCACCATCCATCCAACACACATCACAGCTAGCAAAGGGTAGAGAAATGGACTCTACTTGCCTACTCTCTAAGTCCAAGCACAACACAGCGACAAAGATGGCGGGGCAAGGCGGCGAACGAACTCCTCCTTCTTCCTCTTCTCCTCTCGCATGCTCGCTCTCCCTCTCTCGACGGCAGCTCTCTCTCTTCCCCCCTTTCTGTGCGACACCCTCTTTCTTTCCCTTTCCTCGCTAATCCGCCCCTCTTCCTCTCTAATTTTCCCTTCAATGATTAGCAATCATTAGATTGCATGCATGACACTTGGCTTTCTTCATGGAACAAGTGAAGAAATGCAAACCGGTTTTCCCCTCCTTGGTCGACGGCAGCACCCCTTTTGGGCTTCATGAGCCTGCCTTTTGGGCCGAGTTCTCCATCTGGTCTTCCTTGGTCAACGGCCCATTGGGCCTTCTTGGGCCGGGCCTTAAATGGCCGAATGGTGGGGTCTTGTGGCTGGTCTTGGCCTAAGAGTTTTGGCCCGACTCTTCTAATTTAATCATCACCTAATTTCCCATTTATATAAATAATTAATTTCCTTATTCACTTGGTCATAAAATTTGAAATCATAAATAAATTCCAACTATAAAACACATGGCCAATAATAGAATTTTCTTTCCTAACAAATAATTATCCGTTAAAGCTTGGCCATAAATCTTATTGCGAATTATGGATCAAATGGCTAATACAACTTTGATGGCACTTCCATCACCTGTATTCATAGGTCTTAATGTATCTCGGAGGTTGCCTTCGAATTTTGGGATGCCCCAATTCTCTCCTTAGAGAATTTCATCCTCAAATTAGACATCACTTATGCCTCTTTAAACAAGTAAGTGGTACTTTTCCTTCATCAATTCCTCACTTTCCCATGTGGCTTCCTCCACATCGTGATGTCGCCATAATATCTTTACCAACGGGATTTTCTTGGTCCTAAACTTGCTCCTTTCGATCCGACTTGCAAAAGTTCTTCAATGTACTCACTTTCTCGTCCACTTTGATGACTTCATGATCGAGTATGTGACCAAAGATCCGGCTGGTACTTTCTTAGCATCGATACATGAAACACATCATGTAAATTTTCCAACTTAGGAGGCAACAAACGATATGCCACGTTTCCTATTCTTTCAAGTATCTCAAAGGGTCCAACAAATTGAGGACTTAACTTTCTTTTCACTCCAAATCGAGATATTCCTTTCATTGGAGATACTTTAAGAAACACATGATCTCCCCACACTAAACTCCAAAGGTCTTGTACGCCCATCTGCGTAGTTTTTCGTCTACTCGGGCCGCTTTTAAGTCTTTTCCAATAATCTCGATGCCTTCGATAGTAACTTGCACTAACTTGGGTCCCGCGGTTTTCTTTCACCTATTTCATTCCAACAGATAGGGTTCTCGCATCTTCTTCCATATAATGCTTCATATGGAGCCATGCCTATACTTTTCTCGAAAACTATTATTATAGGCGAACTCTACCGGGTGTAAGTTTTCATCCTGCTTTCCTCTAAAGTCAATAATGCAAGCTCTCAAAGATATCTTCCAAAGTCTAGATCACTCTTTCCGTTTGTCCATCTGTTTGAGGATGAAAGGCAATACTAAATTGAAGCTTTGTCCCTAAGGCATTTTGGAGACTACGCAAAAATTTGAAGTAAACCTAGAGTCTCGTCGTAGGTGATCGTTACAGAACACCATGTAGGCGTATAACTTGGCTTACATACATTTCAGCAAGTTTACTCATTGAATAGTCTAGGCGACCGTTAGGAAATGGGCGGACTTGGTCAAGCGATCTACTATTACCCAAATAGAATCGTGACCATTTGATGTTCTTGGTAGTCCTTGCACAAAGTCCATCGTTACATGTTCCCATTTCCATTTCCGGTATGTCTAATGATCTCGAAGTCCTGCAGGTTTGCGGTGTTCCGCTCACTTGCCGGCGTGTTAAACATTTAGAAAACGTATTTAGCCGTGATTCGCTCATGCCATTCCACCAAAACCTGACGCAAATTCCCGTACATCTTAGTACTACCCGGATGAATACTATAACTACTCCTATGTGCGTCCGACAGAATTTCCCTTTTTACTTCTTCATTGCACGGAACACAGAGTTGCCCTTGGCATCTCACCACTCCATCTTCGAGATTTGAAATTCCGGTCTTTTTCCTAAGGACACCGCACTTTTTACTTTCATAATTTTCGGGTCGATCCTTGTAGGATCTTAACTTTCTCGTATAATTTCGGGCTCAACTCTTAAGGTAGTTAGCATACTAGTAAGGCGATCCACTTTCAATCTAAATTCCGAGTCTCACATTGCGTACTTTAATAGGTCTTAGCCCTGCCATAGGGCATCTCGCCACCTTATCGTCTTCCTCGTGGATGGTACCCAATCTCTACAATCATAATCCTTTAACAGCTCCATCCACCTCCTTTGTCTCATGTTCAATTCTTTGTGTGAAAATAAATACTTTAAGCTCTTATGGTCTGTATAAATTTCAAACTTTTCTCCATATAGATAGTGCCTCCATATTTTTAAAGTAAATACTATAGCTGCCAATTCTAAATCATGAGTCGGGTAGTTCACTATGAGGTTTCACCTTCCTCATCCGGGATGCATAGGCTATGACCTTGCCATATTGCATCGTAACATATCCCGCCTTGTGAGACGCATCACTATACACCGTAAAACCATCGATCCAAATGGTATAGTCGATTGGAGCCGAGGTCAATTTTCTTTTAAGTTCCCCAAAGTCTTTCACAATCTCCACTCCATTCGAACTTCACATTCTTCCGAGTCAATTTTGTTAAAGGTCCCGCCAATCGTGAAAACCCCTCAATAAACATTCTATAATAACCAGCCAAATTCTAAGAAACTTCGTATTTCAAAGGGGTGCTGTCGGTCTCGGCCAATTTATTACCATCTCAACTTTTTGCTGGTCCACCGCAATTCCTCCTCCCGATACTACATGTCCCAAAATATTATCCGGGTCCAGCCAAAATTCACACTTACTAAATTTGGCATACAACTTATGATCTCTTAGAGTTTGCAAAACTATCATCAAGTGTTGCTCGTGCTTCTTTAGGCTCTCTAGAATAAATCAGGATATCATCAATAAAAACGATCACAAACTCGATCTTAAATAAAGCTTAAACACCCTATTCATTAGATCCATGAATGCAGCCGGGCATTTGCCAATCCAAAAAGGCATGACGAGGAACTCGTAGTGTCCATAACGAGTCCTAAATGCAGTCTTGGGAACGTCCTCACTCTTAATCCTTGAATCGATGGTATCCCAATCTCAATCAATCTTAGAAAAGACCGAACTTCCCCGTAGTTGGTCGAATAAATCATCAATTCTAGGCAAGGGATATTTATTTTTAGTGGTCACTTGATTTAGTTGCCTATAGTCAATACATAAGCGCATCGACCCATCTTTCTTCACGAACAAGAGTGGTGCACCCTAAGGTGAAGCACTTGGCCTAATGAATCCTTTATCAAGCAACTCCCGCAGCTTGCACTTTCAATTCCTCCAGCTTCCATTAACCCATTTAACTCTTTTTGACTCCACTTCCGTGTAATATAAATTTGATAACCCATACCGACATAATTCATATTACCGAAAACACATTAATATTTAACTCAATTTAGGTTAATCCACCCACCCATTTAATTTACTTTAAGCTCTTCATATATATGTTACTTGAATAAAAAACTTCACATCGATTTAAAAAGTAAATTAAAATTAGTAAATAAAATAAAAAATGTGAAAACCTTTGACTAAACCAAAGAAAACTTATTCTTATGATTTTTTAAAAAAATGGAATTGCTAAAACACTTTAATGCAATACAAATTTAATGGACAATTTTATAATTTTACAAAAAATATTGTTTTAAAAACACTTTAATGCAAGTAAAAGTTGGAAAATGTCCTCTATTGATAAGTTAATGCACATCCAATTTAAAAACAAACCAAGAACAATGTTAGATAAGTGCCTGGTAGGAAACTTGTCAATCATAAAATAGTGCGTGAGGGCCACGAAAGAAAGCTCACTCGCATCGCATGTCGGTTCTATCTAGCCATAAGTGGAAGCTCATAAAAAGTGGATCAAATTATTCCGAGTCATATATGATTACTAAAAAACCATTTAGATATAGTTCCTTATTAGGGTTTAACTCCTCTAAATTGAATTCCTCTTCTACAGAGTTGGAAAATCCATGCCCTTAGAGGCCACATTTATCTTTCATCTCTTCCTTCAGTGGAGGAACTCCCTAAGGTAAAATATCTAGCTCCTTCTTGTGGCTATAAGGTAAACACATAGCCAACTTCCAGGCGTTTGTCAGCACTAAAAAAAAAAAAAAGTGTGACCTCTATATATATACAGCCTCATTCGCTTGTTCCCGATATCTCTTTCAAGCTCCCTGAGAAAAGGATTGATAAATTCTTCGAGCAAACTTTTGGTCTCTGCAATTTCAACAATATCAGATGGCTCAGCTCATGAAGTCGGTGTTTCCCAAGACGAGATCTTCATTTCCGACCACCAGTACGTCGTTCTCTCATATCAATTTCTCTATCTGCTAGTCCTTTTATCTAATTAGTGATTGGAACAATGAAAATAAACTGTATGCTCCTCACAAATCTTTTTGAGCAAATTGACGTTTTGCACTCTATATGTTCCGATCTGCTGAGTTTTGAATCCTCTTGTTTCTCTCGTTTCGTTGTATATCCTATATGAAAAGCAGATTAGTTGATAAGAACTTCCGGCCGGTTGATATTTTATTTCCTGCCAAGATGTATTTTTTCTAACGGAGATTGGTGGTTTATAATTCATGGCCGCACAAAATTCCTTTAGCAAAGAATGGGCTTAATGAATTATAATGGCTATGAGATCATATCATTTAGCCTTTTCTGTTTGACAGGTGAGTCCCAGAAGGAACGTCTAAACAGCATGTCTAGCAAGCCGAGCAGCGTCAATGGAGAGTACACACAAGCTTTCAGGACCAAGTCCTACGTGGAAATGTATGCTAAAGTCCAATCCCATATTGGAAGAACAAGCATAGGCAGATCGCTCCCGTTGCTGCCTCCGTCAGCCGATGCCCATAGTATGGCGCACCTGTCAGAATGGCTCCTCGAGCCTGGGCAGGAAACCCTCACGAACATGATCAAGACCTTGAATTTCCATGGTCTTCTTGTTGACTACTTCCAGGTGAGCTCATACGCGTGTGATGTGTGCGAGTTGCTCCTCCGAGGCATCCACCAGATCCGCACCAATTACCAAAGGATCAGAAGAGCAACCAAGTTGGCAAAACTAGTATTTGAAGATGCAAGTCATGCAGACGAACAGAGCCGTCTGATATGCCGAGAGCTGTCCGCATTTGCCTCTCTGACAAACCCTTTATTTGCGATCGCTGTGGTCCAGTTCCCAGGTATGCATGATAATCACATGGCATTGTTTCATGAGTTAACATCCAAGCGCAAGCAGATGCGGCGGAGAATGAAGCTGGCTAGGGCTTGCAAGAGGGTAGGAGGGCTTGGGCTGGTGGTCTCCTCCGCCGTGATCTCAGCCACAGCGCTGGTGCTGGCAAGCTGCAGCACCGGGATGTGCAATAGGAAAGGGAAGTCCATTAGGTCATCATCATATCCAGAGAAAGCTCATCGACCCAAGCAGTTTGCGCACAACTTGACGTCACAGCGAAAGGGGTCTACATACTGGCCAATGATATGGACACTGTAAGCACGTTCGCCGGGAGACTGCACGATGATGTTGAACTTGGCAGATCGAGGTCCAGGATGGTGGTGAGGAGTTATGCGAAGACAGGCAATATGGTGAGGGAGGTTGTGAATGAGTTTTTTGATGCGCACAATGCCCGTTTCTTGCAGCAGGTGGAGGAGCTTGAAAAGCATATTTACTTGTGCCTTCTCACCATGAACAGGTCAAGAAGGTTGGTTGTGGAAGAGATCTTAACCTCTCAATCCATAAGCTGAATCAAAGTGGTTATTGATCAAGTTATCTGACAATTAATTGCTTGTCTATTTGAACATTTTTGTGATTGCTGCCAATGGCCTACGCCATTTGAGATGTTTCTTGACAAGGGGTTTCATCGGATGTTTTTATTGTGTGCATATTTTTCCAATAAAACTTGAATGGACAACTTAGCCTTTGGACATCACTTGATGTGATCGTATTCACTTAAATTTCTTCTTTCATCCCCTTCAGTTCACTTTTTTCCCTTCATTATGATTTCGTAATACCTTATTGTGATCCCACATTCAATTTATTTTTTCCAAATTAATTTCATTAACCTTTATCATCCACATTCGAGATATGTGGGGACTTCCTCAAAGGCACGACTTTTGTTGAAAGAAGTCGTGTGAAGCGGTGCAAATGAAATAAAGGGGTCTTCTTCTTATGATTGAGGAAACAAACCATCAATGTTGAGAGGGGAATTGGCTTGATATATACCCATTCACCGATTATTCAATGCTCGGTGATTAAGGTTATCGTATTGAACTACATTAATGGTTGTTGCGACCTTTTTTCTTCGACGTCCCCGATTGAGGCTTAGCGCCTGCATGAGGCTTATGGTTTGGCTACGTCTATTAGGCTTAGCCTGGGCTCTCCCAAGCCCACCAATTCACGACTTTGTAGTCCAAGTTTTTAACCCGTAAGTTATTTTAAAAGGAGTCGCCACTAATCGATTTGGGGTGAGTCGATTAGAATCTCAAGCGAAGTATCGGGAGAAATACTCGCTTCTGCGCAACCAAAGAAACTAGGTTCGAGAACTTGATTACACTAATTAATCACTAATGCCCTTCCGGTACCTAATATTGTTTAAACCCTAAAGCTTTTTGGATTTTTGAGGGGTTTTCCCTGTATTTCGGAGAAAAAAATATTTTTGGATCTTTTTCTTTTTTTTTTGAACGTAAAAAGCATTTTTGGATTTTTGATTTTCTGGAAATATAAATCATTTTTTGACTTTTTCTAATTTTTTTTTTGGAAAATTAGGAAAACATGGATATTTTAGGATTTTTAGGATTTTTTCGAAATAAATTATTTTTACTATTTTTTATTTTTTATATTATTATTTATTTAAAATATTTTTTGTCGCGACCAAATTTTTCGGGTTTGAACCACCTAGGGTTTGGCTAATGGATTGTTAAGCCTAGACTTAACTCGGGCTCTCCCAAGCCCATACCACCCGCGACTTATCTTCAAATTTCTTAACATGCAAATGGATTTTAGTAGAGTCGCCACTAATCGTTTTATGGTAGGTCTATTAGACACCTAAGTAAAATAATGGGAGTTTTACTTTACTTCTACGAACCGTAGACTCTAGGTACGACTTGTGTTACACTGCATTTCTAATGTCCTTTCTGCACCATTCTTTTATTTTCAAAAATATTTTTGCAGGCAGCTTAAATTGATTTTAAATCTATCTTCCTAACAAGATGAGAGGTGATCATGCGGGTGCGCAATCCATCAATTTAACACCCAAGAAAACAATGAATAAATTGCAAAACTTACCTCATAAAGAACGAAAGATCCGCAGTTGCTAGATCGGGACCACATCAAGAATCCTAGATATGATTTCTAATTAACATGCAATTTCTCTTTTTGTTTTCACTTTATTTAATGAGAATCATGCAATGCATGCTACTAATCTAACATGGGAAGACATGACATGGCAATATTACCTAACTATATGGCATAATAAGATGCAGTCTATACTAAAAAATGAAATCAATCAATTTATTCTAAGGCATTTTTTGGTATTTTTCCCTGAAATTCGAAATTATAAAAATGCGAAGATTATCTGCCTAAATTAGAATATCATCTAATTTGTATTAGAAATGAAGTTAAGTCAAATCTTAATTCAAACTAGGATGTTACCCTAACTTAGAAATCCCTAACTAAAATGCAATCTATCTAAAAAGTTATCTAAACTTATAAAAAATATTATCTAAAACTAATTTAAGTGCAATTTTACCCTAATATGTAATGACGTGCAAAATATGTCCTAATTCTACATGACATATGCATGATGATTTTTTGTTGTTTTTCCTTTTTTTTTTTAAATTTTCGGAATTAATAATTGGCAAATAATTAAACATGCAATTTAATCTAATGAAACAAAAATCTAACATCCTAAACTTTTATTTTTTTTATTCAAAATAACACTAAAATAAGTAATATCCTAACATGCATCTAATCTAACTCAAATGTTTTTTTTTTTTTTACGGGAGCAAAAATAAAGGCATCAAGAATAGCACGGCAACAAATCAAGCAACGTATCATCCATGTCCATTTAATTTTGGAAATGAATTGACGAATCGTATCTCGCGCATGAGATCGGATTAGCCAATTTTAAACAAAATCACGAATCGTATCTCGAGAGTGTGATCGGATTGGTGATTTTTCCGTGCGATGGGACAAGTCGTATTTCGAGCGTGAAATCGGACTGTCAATCATATGCACATTGCGAAATTAGGAAAATTTCCTAATTCATGAGAGCTCAAGAGATCTCTTGGATATGACAATATCGATCAAATATTCAAAGAAATATTGCGATATTACGAATTAGGCAGCGACATATATGAAAATTAGATTAATCGAGAGTCTTACCTAATTCACGATGTCACACGGATGACGCTTCCAAATTCGGACGGATGATGGTGGCATTGGCGATGGCTTATTACTCCATGGTCTCAATGGAAACGGGTTAGAGCGCCAATGGCGGCGGGTGATCGGCTCACTACAGCAGCTACTCGTGTTGGTGTGGACTTCTCGGTGGTCGTCGTGGCATAGGATGGCTGCCTGTAATGCCGTCTCAGCCAAGGATTCTTGGTGCACGACCAATGATGGATTGGACAGCAGCTTTGTTGTCAACGTGGTGAGACTAGAGCAGCAGCATCGTCAAGATTGAGGTCAACGAGTTCAGCACGACAAGGCTTGCAGTTCGTCGTCAAGTTGTCGTGGATGATGAGAGCGTGGGGGGTAGTGACAGGCGTGGGTCTCAACCAATGAACCTGCAAAAAATAGAAACTTCAATAGATCGGCTCAAAAAGAAGATCAACGTTGGCTCGAGCTTGACGTCAACGTCGACGGGCAACTCGCGGTTTGGGACCGTGAACCGTGGTGGCTTGCAATTCTCAGTGGGTGGCCAGCAATAGGGACTCAATGTGAGGTGGTCAGCGGTATACACGGTGGATAGGGCTCACGAGGAGAAAGCGCGACATTGTGCTGTCTATTCTTCTCCCCACTGTCCATAGTCGCCACGCATCCGAATTCTTCGCGATCTCATCGCCAAAAACGTTCTTTTACTTGCATGAAACAAAAGCCCACAATGTTATAGTAAAATATGGACAAAACTTGAAAAGGAAGACAAATCCACCACTCATAATTATTCAAGCGAGATTATGATAACTTTTATGACCGTGGACTTCAAGCTCGCAAGTGGTGACCGCGAAAATACGACGGGATGTTCACATTGTTCGGGAGATTTTGGCCTTGCTGGACCTTGGCGAAACCATCACACTAGATGGAATCCGCAGGAGTCTTCGTTCGCTCTGCACCAAGTGACGGGGGTTCAAGCATCCCTAGGGTACGTTGGTTCGCAATACAGCAGAACCAGCAGATCGTGGATCGTCGAGGGTTCGATGTGGCAAAGACAGTGCAACGACGGCAACTCAGACGCTCGGGTGCGGCACCGCGGGGCGAGTCTTGCGCAACGGGGTCTCCTTGGTCTGGCGGAGAGAGGACTCTCTTTTTTCTTGCTCTCGCTCAATTGTGGCCGGGTATTCCAATTGTGCGTCCTCCCCTTTTAGCTATGCGATGGTCTTATTTATACCACTGACCTCCTCATAGATTCTGTCCTCAATCTTTCCCTGGTTGACTAATTCCATGTGAATATTTTATTCTATTGTGTGCATTGATATCAGCAGAAGAACTATTTCTAAACGGTGGATGAATTGTTTGAGGAAGGAAATCTCATTTGTGAATAATGTCAAATTCTTTCTTTCCTCCTTTTCTACTTGCTTTGTCCGCACGATTGTTTTTACCAGCTCAGCTAAATCCCCTTTTTTCTTGTTTTATTTGTCCATACTTGCACATATAATGCCATGGTTACATATGAAGAGCATATATGCCGATTTTTTCAAGATCTTTAATTCTTCTCCTCCATCGGCAAAGATATTGGTCCAACGCTTGGATTTTTGCTTAAACCCATCATATATTCGGCTTATATTTGTCAGCACTTTCCTTCCTCTCAAGGCCTAGAATTATAAAGAATATACTCTCTGATTTTCTCCATTTAGATCACTGATTTTCAGCTATGTAGACTTGATGGGCTTGACTGAATTTTGTGCTTGTGCTTTTGTGGGCTCCATTAAGTTCGAGACCATTCACTTGAGTCCGTACGCGCTAGTCAATGCAAGGATGATAAATGCTCCTAAAACTATATGTTATGCCATTTAATTCTAATATTTTTTTAGGGGTTAAAAAATTAATCCCTAATTTTAATGCGATAAACGACTAAATGGGTCGTTAAAATTTAGGTGTCAACATTTTTTTAATTATAATATTATAAAAAATTGATCCATGTCGGATTCCCGGGTTGGACAACCCGGCCGTCCACTCAAAGGCCGAATGAGCTTCCAACGCAGCTCCGCCCTGTGGATTGACCGGCCCACGCACGTTGTGCACAACCCGGGTCGCCACTAGATAGGCCTACCACGCTGACCCGCCCAAAGCGTTCTTTTCCTTTTTTTGACTAGGTCACTCGAAACAGTCCGGCCCATAAACACTCAGCCCTAGCAATTAACTGACCCGCACACGATGGTCCAGTGACCGTCACTGAACCCTACCTGTGTGAGATGCACTCGACCCGGATCCGGGACTCGGTTCCGACCGCCGCTTCGCAAAGCCTCACTCGAACGACGACTCCGAGTCCGACCCAGCCCGATCCAGCATGATGCCTCCTCCTCTTTGTCTATTCGCGGTGCTGATGGAGGGGCTAGGACGACGGTGATGGAGAGGACGGAATGGCCGCTGTTCGACTGGGTCGAGGGCGTGGCACGAAGAATAAGAACACGGATCTATTTGGACAAGCCAGACCGAGGTCGTGGCCGTGGAAAGGGGCGACGGCAACACGGACAGCGGTGGCGCAGCGTTAGGTTTGGGAGAGTGGGGAGCGATCGAGGGCCAGTGCTGTTACCTGTCCGTAGCGAAGGCACGGCACAACGGCGTAGGAGACGGGGCTTTGTCGTAGTGCTGAGCAAGGGCGGCGAGGAAGCAAATGCCGCTTGGTGCGCCGATGGCACCTGGGAATGGCTCGGCACGGCAGCAGGGTTCAGCCAATGGGCCGCGTAGCAACGTGGCAAAAGTCCGGTGCAGCAACCATGAGTCTTCCCCTCTAGATTTGACATCCATACGATCTCCTTCCGCAGCCCAGATCCGACCAGATCTCAACCTCCTCTCCGACCGACCTAGGATCTCCGACCACTTGCCTTCAAGCCTCCCCGGTCTCTTGGGAAGGATTTCGAGGCTTGCTGCCAATGATCGCCCGGCGTGGTTTTGGCCTTCCCCGACGCCCTATTTATAGGCATGGGAGGGGCGGCCGGCGGAGCTAGGCCAGCGATCCCGGGTGCGCGACCGTCTCCTCCGCCAACCGAACCGACCTCCCTCCGTCGACTAAAACCATCGTCGCCCAGCTGCCCACCCGCGTCCCCCCGTTTCACATTGAAGGTATGTCTCCCTCGCCGCCTACCCTCGCCTCGTCCGTAGCTCTTCTCTAGCGCATCGCTAGCCACCGTGCGTGCTGCTCATCCACTCGGGAAGAAGACAACCTAAGGAAGAAGACAACAGGAAAAGGGGCCAGCCTGGGATAAAAAGGGCAGGGTCCTAGGGGCCTCGCGCGGAACAAAGGAAGAGGAAAATAGGACGTGGGCTAGGCTCGGCTGCCCAACCCCCCTTTTTAGCCGCTTCCCTTTTTTTGTTTTCTTTTGTTTTTGTTTATTTTTTGTTTTTTTATTATTTATTATTTATTATCCGAAAAAAAAGGGGAAAAAAAGAAAACTATAGCCCAATTAAAACCTAATCAAATTTTATGTGTCAACGATAGTTGGAGGCTAGTAAAAAATCTTCCTGTTTTCACATTCGATTTTGTTTATGCGTGAATTTTGTCCATCTATGTATAATTGGGATCTTGGTATCCAAGTGTAGTTAAATCTTTGTTGATGAATATATGGAATTTTCATTGAATTGAAAATGGGCAATATGGGGCCGAGAGAGAAAATGGCGATTTTGGCCATATTTAGGCTACCCACCGCTCACAAGTTTGAACCAGGTCACATTGCTATGGCAACAAAGGCCTTAAGTCAATTTAGCATTTGGGTGATCGCTGGAGGTTAACTACTTTGTGGAAGTTGTGGATTATTGTTTGTGCATCCATTGGAATTTTGTTTGATTTCAACCAATTTCTTGGTCGTTTTTGCCAATTTCAAGGCCTATGTGATCACGCCTTTGTGGTCGCCAAAACCCATGACTTAATTTGGTCTGAGGTGGGCTAGTGGAGGAGACTCAAGTGGTGTAAGCACAACGAAATCGTCAAAATCGGCAAATAGGCGAGAAGCGGAAGAAGGCATGTGGCATGCATGCGCCCATGAGGAAGGTCAGGCGTGTGCACAGCATGCACCACATGCCCCTACTATCGCCCCATTTCCACAATTTTACCATTTTACCTTTAGCTGTTTATTTTACTGTTTTGCCCTTGCCTGTGTTAATTTTCTATTTTGCCCTAGCATGCACATTGGTGAATGTTTTATGCATGTGATTAAATATCTAGTGATCCATACATAATTTTGTTTAATTATAATTAGATATTAGCCACATCATATCTAACTATCTTAATTTATAAATATTAAGAGATTTTGGGTTGCATATGTGCATGAGCACGTCATGAAGATAAGGGATATTACAGCTTAGCTGAAGAACCTTAAGGTGAGGGGGTAAGTATATTAGAAGTGCCAAAAGTTGTGTACGGCGCTCACTTTAGTGACAAAAGTTTTTTACGGATCACTTAAGTGCTACTTTAAAAAAAATGATCATTTAAGCGTCAACTCCGGTCCGGATTGTCGGAAATCTAATGTGGCTATATTTTATTAATTTCTCAATCCTACATGGCTCACCGGCGTGCCTAGTCAGCATACAACCCCAAAATGACGTCGTCCGAGAAGTTATAAATAGTGATCATTTAAGTGCCAAATTTTATTAAAAGTGATCATTTGAGTGCCAAATTTTATTTAAAGTGATCACTTCAATGCTAGTTGCAATTAAAAAACAATCACTTCGGTGCCAAGCATGCCACGTGAAAATGCCATGTGGATTGGATTTTTTAAAAAATTTGCCAAGTCATATTATAATCTTAATTATAAATGACACGTAATTAGTTTGGTCAGAATTTCTCACCGTTGACACTAAAGTGATCATTTTTCCTCTAGTTTAGCACTTAAGTGAGCCGGCAAAAACTTTTGGCGCTAAAGTGAGCACTATACACAACTTTTGGCACTTCTAGTATTCTTATGTACCTTTCAATATCTCTTATAATACATATAAAAATAAGAGGTCAATTAATGAACTCATGACCATGTGTGTTCAAGAGCAAGAAAGGCTACTTATGGAATCAAGAAAAAATGTTCATTTGGCAACACAAGGAAAGATAAGGGGCAAGGCAAGTAGAAGAGAAAGGCTCCAAGCTGACATTAAGAAGGATTTAGTCATATTTAAGGTTTGGCTTGAGAAGAAAGATAATCCAATCTCACATATTTGTTATGAATCTAATATGTTGTTGAGTTACAATACTTGGTCGATTGATTCTAGATCTACAATTCACATTTTGAATTCTTTGTAGGGTTTTAAATATCACAAGAAACTATTGGGAAGTAAACAATGCATCTATTCAGGAAACAAGATGTGTTCTCATGTGGAAGCCATCGGGAAATGCTGCTTAGGCTTTTATAGTGATTTTGTGTCAAATTTACAAAGGACCTATTACATTCATAGCTTCTCTAAGAATTTGATTTTAATTTCAAGATTTGTACCGTTGGGGTTGTCCCTTTAACTTTTCGAATCAAACTTCAAATTTTCATTTAAATGAAAATTGTTGTGAGTGGTAATTTGTCTAATGGTCTTTTGCAAATTAATTTACAAGTCAATGCCTTCCATAATGCGATACATGTTCATGATAACACCGGCATGAAACGATGTGTTGTAAATGAAGATTTCTCTATATTGCGATATCAAAGATTGAGACATATATCCATAGATAGAATTAAGAAATTACTAAATGATGGAGTACTAAATATTTTGCATTTTACCGATTTTCACACTTGCGTTGACTACATAAAGCAAAAGCAAACCAACAAGATAAATAAGGGTGCCAAGAGGAGCACAAATGTAACATCCTCGAATTCCAAGCTGTGAGAATAAGGTATAAGGGTCAATCATGGGAATTAATGATATAAACCTTGGATAGACCAAGACATGGCATGTTCGGCCATGGACCCGGTCCACTCCGACCAAGACCCAGTTAGGGCAAATAACCAAGACCAACTACAAGGTTTATTTTAAGACATCCAATGGACTAATTCTAATTGAAAATGGTCATTGACAAGTTTAAGAAGGCTACACACTTAGTCGCCCTCATTTGGTTAAAGTTTAGTAAAATTTGGCATGAACCTCGGTTCTCATAGAATGGTCGATCGTGTACAAATATGAATAACTTCTCCAATTAGGCCACACCCTATGTTAGTCTTATAAATGCCTTGGATGAATTTTGGACATGAATTAATTAATGAGGGGATGAATCATTGGACAGGTGTCAAGAGATGATTGGGGTTCTAGAATGTTCCATAATCTTTTGACTTAGTCCATCCTTATCTATTATGTGCCACATGCCATTTGCAAGATTAATGAGAGAACTTGCACACCAAGTAGTTGGCAAAAATATCTAGGCCTCATTTAATGATTTTGGACTTTAGTTCATTAATGGCATGGATGAATCACCTACTTAGGTGTCCTTAGGTGAATTTTAGGTTATGATGACTCTAGATTGTAGCCTTGATGAAGAAGACAATGACCAACCAATTAGAAGAAGACATTAGGCATTAAAGGGGCTTATGTGTCCCTTAGGCACCATAGGCAATAATGAGCCTAGAGTGAGTCTTAGAGGATAAGCAAATAGATGGACCAATCAAAATTAAACACAAATAAGCATAGGCGCCAACTATGGAGGCTAAATAGGCCAACTTGTATCTTAGGCTTAAGCAAGGCAAGGCACAAACCTTGCAATTGATTTGTCATCAACAAGTGAGTGGTGATTTTGTATTCAAGAATCGACAGCGAGATGTCCTCCTATAAGAGAATTAGGAATTTCTACTTACTAAGTCACCGACTCATTCATGTTGTTTTCACCATTTCGGATGTGTGATGAATTAACTAATCCCATCGCTCGTCCGTCTTGGCCTTTCCATCAATATGCTTACCACCGTGATGGACATAGTAAACGTAATAGAGGACATCACCTACTAGAAATTCACCACCACCATTTGAGTCCAAGAAAGAGTAGACATTTTGGTTCTCTACGTGTACGAGCCCTAATGCCTCATTTTTTATGGGGACATCGAGGTCCTATTTGTGGCTTCATCCTTACGGCGATCCATGGGAATGTCGTAAGGGAATGACCCTAGGATAAGAGCCATTTTTGGGAGAAGCTCGATAAAGGAGCTAGGCTACCCTAGCCTTTTGATCAACTATGTATGGAAATGAAAATAAGTAGCCCATAATTAGGATGGGCATGTAATCAAAACAATTTTTGATATGTGTATATGTGTATGAAAATATGTTTCTTTTCATTGCTTGGCTTGTATATGTCTTGCTCGACTTCCATGTTTGTTTGTACAAGGATTGTTTATGATCGCTTCCGCACATACTTAATTAAAGATAAAAGACTTTCGGGACGTTCGGCGTTACTTAGGGCGTCGATGCTAATCCGTCGGGTCATGCTCTCGTACCACGGATGGAACAGGGGTGTGACATCTTAAGTTTTTGGCATCAGAGTGGGGTTTATTACCTGAAGTGATAAGGTGCGTTGGAAGTTGGGCTAGTTAGTTAGGACCATGCATCTATTTGCTTGAGTGATTTCTTAAACAATAACTTAACTCCTCTCACTTTGCTATTGCTATAGTTGTGCCTATTCTTTTGCACAGGTTTTCTTTAGAAATCCGAGAAAACACCATGAGTGCTCGGGACCAATCGACTTCTAAAGGAAAGTTGAACCAAGATCCCAGACTCGATAAAATACTACAAGCCCTTACGACCATAGAAGGTTTAATGGTACAACGCACAACGGTAGGTTAACAATAATGGGAATGGTGATCGACCAATGTAGGGACTAGTAGAACAGTTCCTAAAACTCAAGCCATCAAAATTTGCTGGAATTAGAGATCCTGAGGAAGCAGCATTATGCATCGATGAACTAGAAAAGATATTTGCACTACCAAATAGGGGTGATCGGGTCCGGGGTGGGTAGGTCCAGGACTGAACCCCGTACTCGACCACGTTATAACCGGTTCCCTTTTTTGGACCATGTACCCAACCCTGTTTGCATTAGACCCCCGCACCGGACCACCCCGTTTTCCGATCCGGTTCTGGGGTCAATCTGTTTCCATCGGAACCTGTTTTGTTATCGTCCGATATCATTGGAAAATACACTTGAAAGAAGTCCAACAGCTGCCTCCTTAACTCGATCACCTCCAATACATGCTTAAGTAATAGATAATGTGGAAGGACATAGATCACTCTTGCCCCTATCTAGTAAATGGAGTGAATTCATAAAAGCAGTGGCTATAAGGGTTCATTCGGATAATGTATCTTGAAGAACTCAACACAAAAATGCCACAAGAAGAATTTCTCACACCAATCAAACACGTTTGAATGAACGTTATTTCTTGTTCATTGCTCCTAATCAGTTTTGAAATCAAAATCGCAAGCTTTCCTCAATCATATGACCGGAAGAAATTAGCCAAATTGACCACTAGGCAGTAGGCACAAGCAATCTCCATTAAGCTCACGCAAGCAAAGCAGCGAACACTTTGTGCAAATAAAACTACATTAATTTCATAGAAGCAAAACACTGTGATGGAGCAAGAACAATTCAAGGTCGCCATATAACTCAATCCCCATAATGTCTCCACCAAATTCAAGCTCACTTAATCCAGAAGCAACAAGTTCACCGTGCGCAATGAGAGAAGTGAGAGCAAAGGAGCTTCCTTTACCTCCCGCGATTGTCGGAGAGTAGAAAAGATAGTTATAAAAGTCAAATAAAGATGACACAACTAGTATTCACCCCCATGATAGATGAATCAGTACATTGAGGTACTAAAACCAGCATCCAGCTTGTCGCCACATTGATCCACATAAACAATCAAAAGTAATTGATAATTGCTGCCGGCTTAAAATGCCTCTACTTCTTTCATCGCTTGAATATATACTCAGCCTTCTTCTCCAATCATGAACTCACCCTCCAAGAGCCAAAACCATATCCAGCATATTATGCAAAAAGCATGGTGACTCTGACAAACAATAAAAGCATATGAGAGCCTCCAAGAAAACATATGCAAAACAGTACATATAAGAACTCTACAAGACTAAAAGATTAGCATGATTCACCTTGTATAAATAACGACTATAATGTGAAGTTCCTTGCAAGATACAGGCTCTTGAAAAGTCAAATAAAGATGATACAAAAATTATGGTTTAATAAAGTCTATTTACTTACCACAAAATCGGAGTTTCCACAAAATGAAGTCTATTTTCCAGTGATAATGTCTTTGGTAAGACAATCCAAATCTAAAAACCAAAAAAGAGATTAAATAAAGCATTCACTTAATAGATAGTTATGCAAATAAATTACAAGATAGAAAGGAATACATACGACTTACCCGCCTCAAAATTTTCCGCATTCTCGATGCACTCTTCAACATTGATTGGCACACAAACAGCTCTCAACCAATCTTGAGTGCAAATCAAACATTCCACCACTTTAGGAGTCAAAGAGGTTCGAAAGCCATCAAGTACACGTCCCGATGTACTAAAAGTCGACTCCGGAAGAAACGGTAGTCACGGGAATAGATAAAACATCCCAAGCCATCAAAGATAAGATTTTATACTTTGACCCACTACTCTTCCACCACATCAAAATGTCAAGTTTAAGGACATCTTCACTTTCAGCTTCAAGATACCGATCAAGTTCAGATTTGTTTTCATCGAACACTCTTTTCTTTGCATGGAGAAAGCTTTTATGCCAAGCTTCAATTTCACACTCATTGTCATCAGTATAGGCATTGGAAGCACTACTACTATTACTCAAAGTTGAACCACTAAAATTTTCTTTACTAGAAGAACCATCAAAAGATTGCTCATAAAATTTATGTAAACGTTCCAAGGCAACCTTCACTTTATTATGCATCTCATCAATTTTTGCTTCATCATCATAAATTTGTTCAAAACAAAACTTCATATAATTCAACTTTTTTGTAGGATCCAATGCAACTGCAATCAACACCATCATATTTACTTTATCCGAGACTCCCATAATACTTGTCAAACTTCTCTTTCATTTTTATACCCATAGCTTGAAGCTTTGGGTTCAAGGAATCACCGCATTATTCAAATATTTATACAACATAGCCATCCCCTCAAAATATTCATTTGAAGTAACATATGAACTCCTCGACATCCTTTTGGTTGCATCATAAAACCGTTTCAGAAATTTAGAAAGAATGATGGCATTTTCCCAATCTTCATCTTGAGGAGCATCATGGTCAATCTCCCTTAAGAAGAATGAATCTTCTTCTTCCATTCTTTCAAAAGCTTGCCTGAACTTTATGGCGGTGTCTAACATCATATAAGTGGAGTTCCATCTAGTGGCAACATCAAGACAGACCGAACCTTTATATGCAATCCTCGTACTCTCAATACAAGACCGGAATGTCTTAGCTCTAACAGGAGAACTCCTCACATATCTAACTACATTTCAGATACGTGCAATAGAATCGCGCACCTCATTCAATCCATCTCTTACTATCATGTTAAGTATGTGAGCAGTGCACCTCATATGTAAAGCATCGCCATTCAAAATAAAAAACCTTGAAAAATTTTCCTTCAAATAATCAACGGCCACATCATTTGAACTAGCATTCAATCCATCTCCACCATTTTTCCATTCTCATTACCTCTGTGACTATGCATTACCACAAAATTGATGATTCTTTTATGCAACCTCCAATTTTCATCAATAAAATGTGCCGTGAGACATAAGTAGTTCAAATTTTGAATGGAACTCCACATGTCGATTGTGAGTGCAATCCTAGATTTAAGCTTACCAAAGGAAGCTTTCAAACAAGCTTTTTCACTTTCGAGATACAATTTCATACAATCTCTAGCCACCGTAAATCTTGAAAGATGTTGGAAAGCGGTTGTTCATCAATAATAATCATCCGAGCAAGCATGTGCCTACAACGTTCTTGATCAAACTTCCACGTCGTTAAGACGCTATCACCACTAATAGTATTTTCCCCTTCATCACCAGTCACATCTCCCTTACGTGATGTAATCAACATTTGATTTTTATCTGCATGAGGATACTTTTTGCACTTTTTCAAGTGCTTCCACATAGTTGACGTTCCATGACCAACATTATACACATATTCAACCCCACAATGAATGCACTTCACCTAACGGTTTTCTGTGTTTTCTCATCTACGATTCTTGAAAAATTATCCCAAATCTCCGATTGATTAGCTCGCTTTTTACCTAGAGGAGGACGAGAGTTAGCTACCCTCACCTTGTTTGTCACACCCACGGTTGCAGATTCTACTTCATCAGCTCCATGGAATGGCAATTCCATGAGCGGACTCATTTCGTTATGTCCATCCACTTCCATTGATATATTTTTGTCTTGATCCATTGATCTGAAAACATAAAGAGCAAATCATAAGAATCTTCATATCAGCTTTGGAGAAATTAATAAGTAAACAAGGAAAAATGGGAGACATTATTCTGTAAGAAAAATTAATAACAATAAGCTTTAATGGTGAGGACATTGTTAGGGAGTGGGGCAGCAACTTTTGAATGGAAGTAAAAACTGAGAAAAGAACAAACTAAACATATTAGCATTGTATTAACAAATTCACCTATAAACTAGCAATCGTTCTAGTATGAACAACTTCCCGCCCGCTCTGTGGTCGTGAAAGTCAGTGGGCCCTCTCCTCTCTGCCTCCGATTCCCTCCGTCCTCAAGTCGTGAAAGTCTCTCCGCCCTGCTCCTTCCCTCTGACCAGGGTTGCCCAGCAAGCGTTGCTGCCTTGCTCCTTCTCTCTAACCGGGGTTGCCCAACAACCGTTGCTGCAGGATCAGGATCACACGAAATACTGCTACGATTGAGAGAGAAAGAGAGAGTGAATGGACGAGGGAAGGGAAAGGGGAGATAGAGTGATTGAGATCGATGAATAATTTAAAGTTATAGCACTCAGAAAAATGTAGAAACCAAGTTGATCATAAATAGCAACACCATAGGGGACATTGCACTTCCCCTGTTACTTTTCAAAAGAACACGTGTCCCATGAAAGAAAGCATTTCGAAACTCCAACTTTGTGTTGTAAAACCCCACGAAAGGGTAATGAACTGAGCCATCTCTTCCTTTAAAAAACCAATTATATATATATATATATATATATATATATATATAAAACACTCAAATTAAGGATTTGAGAATTATTGGTGTGTTTATAGCAATTTGAAGTGTTCTTCCTCACATGTAATGACAAAAAATATATTTTCTTCTCGAATGAATAGTCACATAGCGTTCAATTGTTAAACAAAGAATGTATATGCATTCAATCTATGTTTTAACAAAACAAGACTTGGTTATATCAGAAAACAATAGACCACAAATATTTCTTGGCTACTTGAATCAGACTCCCAAAAGCAGCTGATATTTAGCAAATTATGGGGCTCAAGCATGGCATGACTGTAACTTAAAAGCACCGGCAGAACTTTAAGAAAGTGCGTGAGAAGAAAGAAAGAAAGATACCTATTTTCTTCCAACTCTTGCCATTATAAACTGCAACAGCATTTCTCAATGTCTCATCCTGAATAGGGTAGAAAATAATTAGAAAATGTTACATTCTCCAGAACCAAAAGAAGCAAATATGCTCTACAATGAGGTACAGGCTCAGTAATTCCCAAGATGGAGTTTCCGATAATTTAGTCTAAGCAATGCTAGTTTCATACTTCCCTTGATTAGATAAAAAGCTGCTCAGCTCTCTCCTTCAACGTATGAAAACATAATTGTATAAAATGACCTCGGATGTAAAGTTCCAATAATCAAACATAAGGAGCACACGCAGAGCAAAACATTCGCTAGAGTAGCAGAAAATTAACCTCCTCAGGAGTCCAACCGCCCTTTGCCCGCCCGATAGGTCCTGTTGTCCTCCTGAAGATAAGATTGCAAAGTTAACCGACTAGCAAAAATATGCCCTTTAGTAATCTTAGGAGACGAACAAGTAAATCTCCTCGATTTAATTAGCATCGAAGGAATGCAATTGCAATAGACAGCAACAAGAGCAAAGAAACAAGGACAGAAAGTGCCGCAAAGAGAACGACTTAACAATTCTGCAGAAGAGTAGCAAGGTGTGGCAAAGTCTCTATCTACAGCAATTGCTATTTAGCAAGCCATACCGGTGAGAAGGAGAAGTAGTCGCCAGGCTGGACACAGTAGGAGATTTGAGAGTAGCACTGGCACTGCGGAGAAGAGAGGGGGGCAGCCACGGGGGTGGGTGGGGGAGGCGCAAAGGCAATCGCACGAAAGAGAGACTGAGAGGGGGTAAAATGCTTAGGGTTTTTTTTTTTTTTTTAGTAATATCTCAAAACCGGGTCCAAAACTGGTCCGGTTCCCGGGTGGGTCTTCACTCCAGACCCAGGAACCGAACCGGTTCTAACCGGTTCCCAAAAATGGAACTAGTTCCTGAACCGGTTCTACCAGGAACCGGTTCCCGGACCGGTTTTTCGAGTGGTCCGGTCTGAGTTCCGGGTAAACCCGGTCCGGTTGCTCACAGCTACTACCAAAGTGCTCGATGAGGACAGAGTTACATTGGCGGTATATCAACTACAAGGCAATGCCAACTATTGTTGGAAGGCAACTCAGGGGAGGATATTCCTCGATGGTGTAGCTATTACTTGGAATGCTCTTGTGGAAGCATTAAATGGAAAATATTTCTCGAAGTGTGCCCGTGACCAAAGATGGAAGAATTCCTGCAGCTTCACCAAAATAATATGACGGTCGACCAGTATGAGGCAAAGTTCTTTGAATTGTCCATGTGCGCTTCCCAATTGGTTGAGCATCCCGTAGATAGGGCTAAGTGATTTCGAGATGGATTAAAGCTCGAAATACAAAGCCAACTCGTGCCATTAAATTCGAAAAATTATGGTGAGCTGTATGAGAGGGCTTAGCTAATTGAGAAGGACGCCATGGAACGAGCGATGAATCGACCTTATTATCTCGCCTTCGAAGTGGGAACCAACATTTGGGTAAGCGGCCGATGATGGGAGACAAATTTTCCTTTATCTCTAATAAGAGGAATCGTAATTGGAAGCCCCCATTTTACTTGAAAGATGGGTGCCGCATTTGTGGAAGACGTCCTGGGAATGCTCCTTGTTATGTAAAAATAAGAGCTTGCTTCGGATGTGGCTAGTGGGGCCACCTCTTTAGACATTGTCCGCGTCGACAAGCAATGTGACAGCAGCAGCCGCAACAACCACCAGTGAGGGTTACACCTTAGGACAATTCTAACCATCCATCAGCTCCAAGAAGATTGTACGCGATGAACCAAGAAGAGGTAGAGAATTGACACACAGTTATCTTAGGTACAGTTGCTTTGCAAAACCATGCTGCTTATGCATTATTTGATATTGGAGCTTCTTGTTTGTTTGTTGCGAAACGTTTTGTGCGATTAGTTGGATTGAAATCTGAACAGTTAGAAATCGTACTCAATGTCTCCACTCCAATAAGAAATAAAGTGTTGTCCACCCTATGATGTTGATGGTGTAGAATGGGTATAGGTGGTCGTGAAAAAATTATAGACCTAGCCGTATTGGCTATGCACAACTTTGACATTATCATTGGGATGGATTGGCTCATTAAACAACGAGTTCATGTGGATTGTTATGGGAGAAGTAGTGCCATAAGTTGTGTACAGCGCTCACTTTGGTGCCAAAAGTTTCCGTCGGATCACTTAAGTGTCAAATCGGAGGAAAAACGATCACTTTGGTGCCACCGGCGAAAGATTCCGGCCAAAATAATTACGTGGCTTTTTTTTTTTTAAATCGACAAGGCCCTTAACGACGTTGTTTTCGGTCCTCCTTAAGAAAACGACGTCGTTTTTCCATCCTACATGGATGGCCTCACAAAAACGATGCCGTCCTAAGGTTTTTCCGACCTAGCTCGCTCGGCCGTCGTTGCTCGACCTCCGCCGTCGGCCGGGCCGCCGTCACTCGCTCGCCACCATTGCTCGACGATGTTCGAACGCCCTCGATGGCCGATGAGGGAGCACCCGCCCCGGTCGCCGGAGCCTAGGTACTAGAAGACGCGGGCCGAGGCACTCGTCGGGAGATCGAAGATGGAGAGGGAGACATCAATGGCGAGCACTTGTCGGCGGCCTCCCCGAGCACCGGCTAGATCACGGCCTTCGACTTGGCCGTCAAGTGGCCGTCGTCGGGGTTGGGGTTGGGGTCGGGGTCGGAGCCACGGCCGCCGAGTGGCCATCATCGAGGTCGGGGTAGGGGTCGGGTGCGGGTCGGAGCCGCGGCTACCGAGTGGCCATCATCGGCTTCGGGGGTCGGGGTTGGGGTCGGGGTCGGGGTCGGAGCTGCGGCCGCCAAGTGGCCATCGTCGGGGTCGGGGTTGGGGTCGGGGTCGAGGTCGGAGCCGCGGCCGCCGAGTGGCCATCGTCGGGGTCGGGGTCGGAGCCGCGACCGCCGAGCGCAAGGGCCGTCGAGGACGGCGCCGGAGATTTAGGGTTTTGAATTGGGGGAGACACCAAACGGCGTCGTTTTGGTGTTAGGATGTTGATTTGTGCTCTTCAGCGAGTCATATCAGCTTCAAAAATTAATAAAAAGTGCCACGTTGGATTTCCGGCCAACCGGATTGGAGTTGGCATCAAAGTGAGCGTTTTTCAAAATTTTTGGCACTTAAGTGATCCGACAGAAACTTTTGGCACCAAAGTGAGTGCCGTACACAACTTATGGCACCGATAGTGTACTTCTCCCGGATTGTTATGGTAAAACGATCCAATTTAATCCACCCAAGCGTCCTAGTTATAAGTTTATAGGAAATGGGGGAGGATCCTCCATGTCCTTAATTTCTGCCTTAGAAGCCACTTAACTTCTTAAGGAAGGTCGCCAAGGATACTTGGTGATGGTGACGGATATGTCCAAAGCAGAACTAAAATTATAAGACATTCCGGTAGTATGGGAATTTCCTAATGTCTTTCCAAAAGAGTTACCGGGATTACCTCTAGAAAGAGAGGTGGAGTTTGCCATTGAATTAATTCTAGGAATGGAGCCCATCTTTAAGGCTCCTTATTGGATGTCGTTGTCGAACTTAAGGAGTTAAAAGTACAACTCCAAGAATTATTAGATAAAGGGTTTATTCGTCCAAGTGTTTCACCATGGGGTGCACCTATTTTATTTGTGAAAAAGAAGGATGGGACATTACGTCTCTGTATCAACTATTGGCAACTTAACATGGTCACAATCAAAAACAAGTACCCCTTGTCGAAAATCGATGACCTGTTTGACCAACTCGAAGGGGCATCTGTATTTTCAAGATAGATTTACAATCGGGATATCATCAACTCATAATCAAGGAGGATATTCCGAAGATGGCTTTTCAAACACGGTACGGACACTATGAGTTCATCAAGATGCCGTTCGGTTTGACAAATGCACCAACAACATTCATGAACTACTTGTGCCTTTCAGAGAGGGTTCTTCCTTGTGTGCTTCTACACGGTCTCTGATTTTTCTTAACAGTAAGCGTACTTTGGCAGTCAATTGATAACATATGCTTACAGGTTTTCAAATTTGATAATATCATGTATCATTTTCTTAATCGTGCCTTTGGTACATTTTATCAAACAGAATATGGCCGATGATTTGAGGCAAACAATCCATCCTTCAAAGGTGGTCCTCACTCATGGATTTTGAAAGTAAAAGTAAGAACTTTTTTTTCCAATCTTTTAATTAATTCAATTTGCAAGAGCCTACTAATTGTCCGTTGACTAAAACACTCCTTGCACCAACATCTACACAATTATTTCTCATTCAACTTAAGTGTATTTGCAAGCATTCCGCAAAAAAGTTTTAATTCTCTTTATAATAATCTATTTACCCCACTCTAGATTGTTGTGTTAGCCCTTACAATTATTTTATCCATGAGGCAAACAATATATTCTTCAAAGCTGGTCCTGACTCATGGATTTTAAAAGTAAAAGTTTGAACTTGTTTTTCCAATGTTTTGATTAATTCAATTGCAACAGCCTACCAATCGTCTGTTGACTTAGACACTCCATCTACATAGATGCATCAGCATCTACACAACTGTTTATCACTCAAGCTAAGCGACATTTGCAAGCATTCTACGATAAAATTTAAGTCTCTTTATAATAACGTATTTACTCTACTCTACATTGTTGTGTTAACTCCAATAATTTTTTGATCCATGAGGCAAACAATCCATCCTTCAAAGCTAGTCCTCACTCATGGGTTTTGAAAGTAGAAGTTTCAGCTTCTTTTTCCAATCTTTTGATTAATTCAATTGCAAGAGCAAACTAATTGTTCGTTGACTTAAGCCCAGTGTCTATCTTGTCAAGTGTATTCGCAACTACAAACCAAGAATGCAACACAATTTCTTGTTTGAGCACTTTCCTTTAAGAGCACCAATCTCGTGTTTGATCTCAATTTGCGATTAGTGTGCTTTGGATTTATATTATGACCTGTTTTATATTTCATCTTGATTGCCTGGGTTGTAATTAATTTTGATGCGGACTTTTAATAGATGTAATTTATAAGTCTTGTTTTGATTTAAGTCTAGTTTGAAATGTTTTGATTGAAGTTTGCCTTCACACTTGTAGTGATTTTGCTAACAATTATGTATATTTTCTCAACTTTAATAGGCTTCCTAGTTTGAGTTGATTTTCCTAGAGAAGGACACAACTAATGTCAAATTTGTGTACAATACTCACTTTAATGCTAAAAGTTATTTTGGGATCATTGAAGTGCCGCTTTTTTAAAACGATCATTTATGTGCCAATTCCAATTAAACAAGGGCTACCAAGTAACCTGATCCTTTACCGTGCTTCCTAGTAAATTATTGCTCAGTACTCAGTGGGATATGCGGACAGAAAGCAAATCCCTCCTCAAATGGGGCTCTTTAAAAATTTAAAAATTATAAATAAAATATAAATAAATATAGCTATCTAATTAAATTTCAGCAAGAGGGACAAGGAACACTTTTAGGTTGTTTCCAAGATTAATGGAAATATCATCGCGCATTTATACTTTCGCTTTAAGCTTATAAGATCAGATTTATATGACGTGGACCTTGTATATGCTTACCAAAAATCAAAACGGAAAGGGCCTAAAGAGTCGGGGAAACCTAACTATTGGAAAAACCGAATAGATGTCCTTCACATGAGAGCGTTAGGTTAGTGGAATTCGCATGAATCGGACAAGGACGTAATTCCAATGACGGAAATTATTCGGCCAACTTTTAAGAGCAAAAAGTCAGGGACACACGCTTATTATCTTCAGCCACTCATATAATTCATCAGCGACGGATACTTTCCTGGAAAGAGAACTTTGCAAGCATCCGCTTTTGAGGTTTCCCGCGACGTCCGCGTGGCAACGCCCTATTCTCTTCAAATCCGACTAGGCTTGGTTTGGTTGTCTTCGTCATAAGGTAGAGAAAGTCGAATTTAAAACCACACCGTAAACTGGCAACGACATAGTTCATTAGAGAAGGAATTTTCAGTGTGTGCTTATCACTATTGCTGATATAAAATTCATGATTGGCCGCTAATTATTTTGCTTGACAAATTCGTTTTTGTAAAATAAGTGTATGCTTACCCTTTACTAGTGCTTTATTGATATTCCTTGTTTACTGGATTTGGCTTCATTTTGTAGCATTCTGGCCTTTGCTCTGCTTTAATGTGCTTTGCCATGAAAGTCTACGTACTTCTTATGTATCTTTTTGAACAATGAATATAAATTTCTTTCTACCAAAAAAAAAAAAAAAACTTAAAGTTTCATTTGCTTCACGAAAAATCGATAATTTGGAAAACAATTCTCCAAAATATGATATTTTATACTGTTTAAAATAATTGGTTAATAAAAAATATTGTTATTATCAATTATAATTTATGCTCAAACTTTTTAATAAATGACTATTTTTGCAGGTAGCATGAACAATCATTTTTAGATAAAAAAAAAAAATTATATAAATAGTTCATTTATTGCGAATCAAACGGAAAACTAATTCTTCTCTAATTTGGTGGTTCCCGCGATCCTCAACGATTGTGGCATTATATACACGATAATATCGTATAATGCGATAAACATATGGCGTCATGAAACCGTGCGGGAATTTGGGTGATCGAGAAGGCGCTCGGAGGAGGTGGACGCTGGAGTGGGACCCACAAGTTCACTTTAGGCTATTCCTAACTAATCATGCATCTAACTATAATGGAGGAACAATTTGTTAGATATATAAACATTCTGGCAATGATTTACGGTATGTGCTATCAAGCACAAAGTGGATATCGAGTGCATAATTACAAGTGAGTTAAGAATAACCAAGAGATTTCAATAATAAGCAAACCGATGTATAACCACATAGGCCAACAGGCATGCGGCTCTATTGATAAAAAGATTGGGGCTGCAGAGTACAAGGTTCAGATTCGATTTATATGAGCATCTTACATACATGTACACAGAAGAGAGGAGTGAGATAATATATATATATATATATATATATATATATATATATATATAATGACATAGGTCAATGAGGAATTATTTCATATATGAAAGAGGAGTCAAATGTGAGAATGAAGATCAAGGCGTCACTATCGAAAGCAGAATAAAAAGAAGAGGAGACGATACTGGTGTTCGACAACAACAAGATTGCAGAATAAAAAAACCCTAATAAGTTTTACCCAAAAAAATAGTGGTATTTGGATCTCTTCTCTTCTTTTTCTACTTTCTCCCACAATTGATATATCCTTTTATAGATGTTTTCTGGAGGCTACTTCAGCAGTATGTACCGCAGTACTTCTCCTCTATTTACATGTTTTCATTGCCATCTGAGTAGCTAATCTGACTGAGAAAGATGAACACGATGTAAGGGCACGTACACAGAGCTTACGATGTAAGGGCACGTACACAGAGCTTTTAGCACCCAAAAAATTAAAACAAAAGAAAGACAATGGATAAAATTAAGAAAGGGAAAAGAGACGTATTATCTGACTCAAAATATATTATCTCAATGAGTACCCTATACATGATCTAAATACTTATTGCAAATTCACTTGCTAGATGCATTGGGCACGCGATATTAATTCAAAATTAAGTCGACAGACTTTTGTGCTGAACTTATCCAGTCAAATTGATTACCATAAATGATAGAGCTAAACCTGGAAAATTTTCTTTGTTGGTAAGTTGATCCCCAATAAACTTAGAAGCAAACCAAGGGTAATGCTGGATAACCACGTTGTAGGAAACTTATCAGTCATAGAATGGGTTCGTGGGGTGCTTGAAAAAAAAAACACATGAATCTTTGCTATTTCTACCTAATCATAGCCCATACGATCGTGTGCTTACATGAGTTGGATCATTAAAGATGATCTAGATATTATTGGTAATTAGGATTCAGATCCTCTAAACTGAGTTAATCCATGCCCATAGAGACCACATTGATCTCTCTTCCCTTCCTTCACGGTGTGAATATAATTTTATTCAGTGCACCTCTCCGGGGTAAAATATCTAGCCCTTTTTTCGTGGCCTTTAGGCAAAAATATAGCTAACTTCTAGGCTTTAACCCCACCCAACCGGCCCATTCTTTCAAGGCATCCAAAAATATTAGGAGCAAAAGAAGAAGAAGAAACGTACGAGAAATTGCGCTCGTTATTCTCGCTGCTAGCTATTTCTCTAACTTTATGGCTAAGCCCCCAGATATATGGATAAACAAGAAAGAAAACCTCCCCAAAAAAGGGAGAAAAATACAAAGGAAAGAAGGAAAATGCCTAAGTCATGTGTCCCGAAGCATCGCAGGTACAAAAGCACACCGTGTGAGGGAAGATAACGTGCGAGAACAGGCAAATAACCAAATTCGAGGCGCTGCTCGATACAATAGCCAACCGTGGCTTCTTCTTTCAAGCCATGGACCTCTATGTATACAGCCTCACTCTCGTGTTCCTGAGATCGCTTTCAAACCCTTTGCAGAATAAGACTATTGAGTTCTTCGATCAAGCTTTGAGTCTCCGTGATTTTGACAATATCCCATGGCTCAGCTCAGAAAATTGGTGTTTCCCAATTTGAGATCTTCATCGCTGACTGCGGGTACGTCGTTTCCCTCTATCTCCTTTTTCTTCTTGTATCTAGTTGGTGATCGGAATGAGGAAACGCAGCTCGGTGTTTGGACAAATCTTTTTGAGCAAATGAACGTTATGAGCTCTATATGTTACGATCTGCTGAGCTTTGTATACTCTCCTTTCTCTCGTGTTTTGTCATGTGTCCTGTATGAAAAGCAGTTTTTATTAGTCGATAAGAACTTCATTTGCTTGCATTTTTGTTTATTGCCAAGAGAAGGTATTTTTTCTAATGGAGATTGGCGACTCAGAATACATGGCCATACAAAATTCCTTGAAAAAAAAAATCCTAATGAATTAAGTGATCGCTATGAGACCGTATAATTTATCTTTTTTGGTTTGACAGGTGAATCCCAGAAGGAACGTCTAAACAGCATGTCTAGCAAGTCAAGCAGCGTCAATCAGCGGTACACACAAGCTTTGAGGACCAAGTCCTACGAGGATATGTGTACTAAAGTCCAATCCCAAATTGCAAGAACAAGCATCCGCAGAACGCTCTCCTCACCTTCTCCGTCTACCAGCGCCCATTGCATGGTGCACCTCTCAGAATCTCTCCTTGAGCCCGGGCAGGAAACCCTCACGAAAATGATCAAGGCCTTGAATTTCCATCGTCTTCTTGTTGGCTACTTCGAGGCGAGCTCAGAAGCATGCGACATGTGTGAGTTGCTCCTCCGGGGGATCTATCAAACCCGCACCAATTACCAAAGGATCAGAAGGGCAATCAAGTTGGCAAGGTTGGTGTTTGAGGTAGACTAAATATAAACTAAAACCTAACGATCTTGATTTATCAATCACGGATAAATTCGTACAAAGTTCGGGATCGATTTGCGGAAACATAAAGATCAACATACCTCCAGCCATTGATGAAAATTTGCAAAAGCAGAAAACCTCAAAACCTTGGACGGATCCACGTAACACGATCGATCTGCAATATGGCAACATTGGATCTATACGTTCTGTTCTACTAGCCAATACTCCTCAAACGTAATGGTGTGTTTAGTAATAGGGTTTGAACTAGACAATCTAACATTTTATTCCATTTCTTACGTTCCATGAAGACCGTTATGGTAACATATTAATGAGCAAATGTCACGTAATAAACATAGGTGATAAATTGGGCAATAAATCGGAATTAATTAGGAATACAATATTGGGATCATATTAAGTATAATAAATATATTAAAACATTCTCCCACTTGATCCCAATATTCCATCAAATGAAATATTAACCCAAACCCACATAAACTTCATATTGAAATAAAACACATGAATCACGGCAATGAGTCCTCTTAGAGCGAGCATTATCTTCCATATATCACAATACATTTCATCAAACCATATGTGATCAAATAACTTAATAAATAAATCTTATGTTTACTCTAGATCAAACATAATTGTTTTTCTAAGAATAACTGAATGTATACAACTATATTGAGAAAAACATTATAAATGAATAAAAGTCTCACAAAATTTTCCATATAAAGAAAAATTTACATAATTGGACCAATGTCCATTCTGAATACATTATCCTTATAACTCATTGGTGGCATGCCTTTAGTTAAAGAATCGGCAATCATCAATCCAGTACCTACGTGTTCTATGACCACTTTCTTCTCTTTAACACGTTCTCTGATGGCTAAATACTTGATGTCGATGTGCTTGCTTCGACTGCCACTTTTGTGGTTCTTAGCCATGAAAATTGTAGCTGAATTGTCGCAAAATATTCTTAATGGCCTAGCAATGGATCCCACAACTCTAAGCCCCGATATGAAACTTTTCAACCACACACCATGTGAGGTGGCCTCAAAACAAAAAACAAACTCTGCCTCCATAGTGGAAGTGGCAACTAAGGTCTGTTTTGCACTCCTCCAGGATATAGCTCTGCCAGCAAACATAAAAATATATCCCGACATTGATTTACGGGAATCAATGCAGCCAGCAAAGTTTGAGTCCGAGTAACCAACTACCTCCAAGCTATCCGTCCGTCTATACATAAGCATGTGTCCCTTTGGTCCTTGAAGGTATCTCATCACCTTCTTTGCAGCTCTCCAATGGTCCATATGTGACATCCCGTTTTTCGATCTTGTTTCCTATTGAATAAATCGGGCATTTTATCGACGCGCCTATTGGGCTGTTCTCGGGCTGATCACTCTCGAGATAACTAGACTATCCGGGGAAGCCATTAAGGAATTTTAATGCAATAAACTTGAGAATCAGACCAGGAACCGGCTTCTCGACCGTGCTCATCTGTCGAGATCATTATGGCACAGATATAAATCGATTAGAGATCATAGATAAGTCAGTTTGACTGAGATGTATGGCCAATCGTGGGTGACACCACTAAATTGGAAAATTCTCGTCTGCCGGCATTAGATTGATTTTTCTATCGTTTTGGTACCTAGTGTCCGTATTTGAATCCTCGAGATTTTCACGACAATCGAGAGTCGCCAATATGTCGAGTGGGTTCATTGTGACTCAAAGAAAATCGACCACGGGTCATTTGCACTAAAAATTTCTAAAAACTACCCGTAGCCTAGGTCACGCTAAAAACGCGCTAAATGAAAATTAACCGTAAATTCGAGTTCGATTTCAGAAATTGAAAGTCCTATCATGTCACAACCTATTTTAGAAACGTCGACTCATCCTCCTAAGAATTTTCAAAGATTCCAGACTGAGCTACTGGACGACAGGAAAGTGTGGAAATTTTGTGGACTTTTCTTCATCAATTTTGGACTTTTAATTTGGAGGATTTGAGGATGAAAATTGAAGTCTAAATTGAGTGAAATTCGGATCTAGGCTTAGGGCTGGAATTTTGGTATCAATTTGAAGTATTTGAGGTATTAAAATGCTGAGGAAAGTATTAGGAGACAAAGTAATCAATGGAGGAGATGAGATTTCTGACCTTGGGCCTCCTCTCGTCGCTGTCTTCCCCTCTCCACCGCCTCTGTCTCTTCCTCACTTTCTTCAATTCAGCGTGCAGCTCATTGGTCTTTTGCTTTGCTTTCATTTCTTCTTTGCATTTTTGCCGAAGCACCCCCACTATCTTTTGTTTCTCCTCTCCCCCGAAGCCACGCAACAACCCACTTTCCATGCTCGGTCAAACCCTTGCCGCAAAGCCCCCATCGAAGACTCCACCAAAGCCAGCTTCTTCGGTCAGCTCCAACACGTTGTTGACCACGATCTCCACATGTCCAGCAGCCGAAGTTCTCTGCCCCCTCTTCCGTTGCCAGCTTGCCACTACTCCTCCACCACTTGTGTCTTCGATTCCCAGCCCAGTCCACAGCTTGCCTCATGATCGAAGCAACCAGCAAAGACCACCGAATCTCCCCGCAGCAGCGACTGATTTTTCTCTGCCATCGCTCCACGTTTCACTGCCCTCTCTCACGCCTACGATCTCCATGCTTGCCAGCACACCTCACACCGATCAACAATCCTCTCCACCGAGCTCTTTTGTTGACCCTGCAGCTGCCCATTTCCAAGCGTCGCAGCCTAGCTCCTCTGCCAGCGAAGCCCACATTTAATTATCAACTTCCACTGAGCGTCCAGCATCTTCATCCAACCGAAGCATCACCAACCCACGCGGCTTCAATCCACGAGCTGCCATCTGCGCCACCACCGAATCAGCACCCATCTGCTCCATCTTCAACCGCACGCCAGCAAGTCATGAATCCAGCTTCTCGACCGCAGCAGCTGCTTCTTGTTCGATCTTGCCGCGCATGTCTTCAGCTCAATCCAGCCTCATGGATCAGCCTAGCATTCAGCCCACAGATCGGCCAGCAAACCCAGCGATTTGGTCGGCCCATCTTCAAGTAAGATCAGCCCAAGTTTCAGCCCAATAACTTCTCCAAAGTTCAGCCCAGCAAGTTCTATTTTCAATCAAGTCCAACCCACGAATTCAAGTGCAGCAGCCCATTTGCAGCCCAACCCAAATCCAAAACACATCTCAACTTGGGTTGAATTGTGTTGGGCCTGTTTAAGGCCCAGTCCAAGCCCGTCGATGTCGTCGCGAGCCCAGGTTCGGCCGCCATCGCGGTGATCCGGTCTTCGCTTTTCACAAGTGAGTTTTACTCACTAAGCCTTAATTAGTAGGTGAATTATGCTTAGTGATTATTTAGCCTAGGTTAAGCATGTTTAGGTGGTTAGTTAGATTTAATCAGTGAAATTAATTTAGTTATCGATGCATGTTAGGTGGTTAGTTAGTGCAATTAGCGAGTAAATAGATTCTAGTATTTATTGAACGAACCTCGGAATTTTTCCGGACTCATCTCGGCTTCCAATTAGGCTATAACAGGCCTAAGTTGGATTTATTGCATTTACTTAATATTTTCCATAATTAATTAATTATTTATTTATCTTTCGGAAAATTAGACCAGGATGGTCGACGACCGGAATTTTATGCTGATTATCATGGTGCAGTCCGTTTATTTAATTGAGCTTTATTTTATATTGAACTGAATTAATGATGATTGTAGGAATTTATTTCTAAATTATTTAATTTTGGTAATTAATGGGAAAATTACCAGGCGTCGGTTTACAGCGCCAAAAATACGTAATGGGCGTTGAAACTGGTGGGATGTTTAAAAAGGTGAAATTATTATATTTTGGTTAAAGGTCTTTGACCGTGTCTCACACACACACTATTTTAGTGAGAATGATAAAAGATGGGATTGATTGAATGGTCAAGATGGTATACCATATCAGCCTACGAGCGATATGTCAGCTTAGCGAGAGCAGTATACCCAATAAGTTTAGCGAGAGCAATATGATCAGCTTAGAGAGAGCATTATTAGTGTACTCTATCAGCCTACGGGCAATATGTTAGCTTAGCGAGAGCAGTACACTATTTATCAACTTAGTGTGAGCTATACTATCTATATATCAGCTTAGAGTGAGCAGTCCTGAACTATGGTCAAACTTATAGATAGTATTGATTGTACCGACCGGCGAAAATGTCGTGATAACATGTAATCGACTAGGTCGATTGATCAATGATTTAATCGATATTATGCATTGATTGATTGATGTGATATATGGCATCTATAAATAACGTTGATTTGAAGGATGGAACGAGGCCAAGGTAAGACCTCGACTCGTGTTGTGTTTAGGCAGCCTTTGGGGCATATTGGCTTCATAATTGGATCTTAAGGAGTAGAACTCGCTGCGATATTGTCTCATTGGTTATTGTATAACCATTTCAGGTCCTTAGATGGTGTTCATGAAGAACTTGAAGTCGTAGAGTTTGGGGAAGCGAAGGAAACAGAATCGGCAGACCTGTCTGGCTCGTTAGTCATAGGACAATCCCTTTTTTATTAAGCCGATATTTTTGTAAACGGCCTGATGTTGTAAATAAACATGTGTGTTTATAAAAGGTTGGTTTTGGTTTGAAAAATTTATAGCCCTACTTTCATATCTCATTGTTTTATTGTTTGGAGATTATTTTTATGATTCCGCATGCGTATATTAATTGAATGAATCGGCGATACGTCCTAGGACATCGCTATTATAACGACGAAGCAAGGATGGGCACATGCTCGGAGGGTCGAGGCATGACACCATATCTGGATTACTTTGGTATCTTCCCAACGTTCCCACGGCAAAAGCAATGTCAAGTCGACTATAAACTTGAGCATAAATCAAGCTTCCGACAACAGAAGCATATGGGATGTTCTTTATTTGTTCCCTTTCAAAATCGTTCTTCAGGCATTGATTTAAATTAAACCCATCACCCTTCACAATGGGTGCTATACTTAGTGAACAATCTTTCATCTAAAACATCTTTAAGACCTTATTGATATAGGTTTCTTGAGATAGTCCTAATATACCTCAAGGTTTATCTCTATTCCAAATTGACGGGTTATCCATGCGGTAGCCCTATGTCTCTTATCCCTAGGAGGTCTTCCTCCGTGTCGATACGAGGGAAATGGCTGCATTTCTATATAGATCTTAATGCCAATGACATAAGATACTTTACTCATATCCTTCATATCAAAACTCTTAGAGAGAAATTGTTTCACTTCATATAACAACCCATTGTCATTAGTTGCAAGTAAAATGTCATCTCAGTATATAGCACAAGAAAACAAATTTTGCTCCCACTAACTTTCTAGCATACATTTTTTTTTTTTTGGTAAGGGCCTTAATTTTGGTAAGGCCTTCTGGTACATACATTGATCTATGACATTCTCTATAAAACCAAATGAAGAGATGACCTCATGGAATCTTATGTACCATTGGCGGGATACTTGTTTCAAGCCATATAGAGACTTTTTAAGCTTGCATACCAAATGCTCACCGGCACTATAGAAGAACCATTATGGTTGTTTCATGTAAACCACTTCTTCCAATTTTCCATTGAGGAAAGCCGTTTTCACATCAATTTGATGTAACTTCATATTAAAATGAGCAACCAATTCCAAAATAATATGAAGAGAATCTTTCTTAGATATAGGAGAAAACGTCTCCGTGTAATCGATTCCCTCCTTTTAAGTGAATCCCTTAGTAACGAGTTTGGCTTTATATCTCTCAACATTACCTAATGAATCATTCTTAGTTTTGAAGACCCATTTAAAACCAATGGTCTTTGCACCATTAGGCAACTCAACTAAATCCCATACTTCGTTTGATGCCATAGAATTCATCTCTTCCTTCATGGCATTGTACCATAAATTAGATTTATCACAACTCATGGCTTATGAAAACGTCTCAGGATCACTTTTAACTCTAACACTATAGTCAGATTCTTATAGATACACAATGTAGTCATTAAGGATTGTTGATTTCTTCATTCTAGTAGACCTTCTTAATGTTGCATCAATATTCTCCTGAGGAGTTTGTTGTTCAACTGGAAGCTCAACAGTATCTAGTAATTGCTGAACATATGGGTCTACTTGATCAATATCAACAGGTTGTGGATCTTCAACGATTGGTTGCTCAACGACCGATTGAACTAAAAGAGCGTTGTAAACAACAACCAATCCAGTACCTAAAGTGGAAGGTTGACTATCTAAATGATCTTCTTCGGGAACAAAGTCCCTGAATTAATCGCTCCCACTAATTAGGTCATTCTCAAGAAATTTAGCATTTCTTGATTTCACAAACCTAGTGGCATGAGATGGAAAATAAAACCTGTACCATTTGGACTTTTCGACATATCCAACAAAATACCCACTTATAGTCATTAGACTAACTTCTTTTCCTGTGGATTGTAGACTCTTACTTCATATGGGCATCACCAAACACGTACATGTCACAAACTCGGTTTCCAATCTTTGAATAACTCAAAAGGTGTCTTTGGAACAGCCTTGGTTGAAACTCTGTTTAATATGTACACAACCGTTTTAAGAGCCTCAGTCCACAAAACCTTAGGAAGTTTGGAGCTGCTGAGCATACTTCGCACAATGTCCAATAATGTTCCATTTTTTCTTTTTGCGACACCATTTTGGTCCAGTGAACCAGGCATAGTGTATTAGGCAATAATCTCATGCTCTTCAAGAAACTTCCCAAATGGACCAGGTGTTTGTCTATCTTCAATGTATCTACCATAGTATTCTCCACCTCTATCTAATCTCACGATCTTAATTTGCTTGCCGCATTGTTTCTCTACTTCGGTTTTAAATACCTTAAAGGCATCTAGCGCTTCGTGCTTATTACGAAGCAAGTAGAGATACATGAATCATGAATAATCGTCTGTGAAATAAATGAAATATCTCTGATCATTTGAGTCCATATCCGGACTACAAATATTTGTATGTATGATTTCTAATATTCATGTACTCCTCTTAGAACATTTCTTTGACTTGTTGGTCTATTTTCCTTTTATACAGTTCACACAAGTGTTATAATCAGTAAAATCTAGAATATTAAGTACTCCATCATTTATTAGTCGCTTAATTCTATCCATGGAGATATGTCATAATCTCCAATACCACAACATAGAGGAATCCTCATTCACAGCACATCGTTTTATACCAGCATTATCATGAACGTGCATCGCATTATTAATGGCATTGTCTTGTAAATTAATTCGAAAGAGACCATCAGACAAAATACCACTCCTAACAATTTCAGATTTATATGATAAATTGAATGTTGAATCTGAAAATTCAAGGGAGTATCCCAAAAAGGTACAAGTCTTGAAAATAAAAGTAAATTTCTAGAAAAACTAGGAATATAAAAGGTCATTTCTAAGATTAAAACAAAACCACTATTGAGAACTAATTTGCATGTCCCAATAGCTCCCACACACGAGCGCATATTGTTTCTCGAATAGATGCTTTGTTCACTTCCCACTAGTTTCCGCCGGTTCTGAAAACCCTGCAAGAAATTTGAAATGTGGATTGTAGAACCATAATCAATCCACCAAGTGTTGTGACCTACATCAACCATATTAGATTCATAACAAACACATGAGAGTTAGTTACCTTTCTTTTTGAGCCAGGCCTTAAATTTGGCGCAATCCTTTTTCATGTGCCCCTTCTTTTTACGAAAGAAGCACTTGAATTCCTTCTTAATGCCACCTTAGGGAGGTAGAGGCATCTTACCTTTTTCTTTTTGCTGGCCATGCCTTTATACTTATCTTGTATTGCCATATGAGCACTTTTTCCTATCTCCATTAATAGCTTCTCTTCCTCTTGAACACACATGGTCATGAGTTCATTGATTGACCATTTAGTTTTATGTGTGTTGTAAGAGATCTTGAAAGGGGCATACTCTTGTGGGAGAGTATTCAGGATATAGTATACAAGAAATGATTCTGATATCCCCTCAAGATTCTTCAACTGAGCTGCAATGTCCCTCATCTTTATAATGTGCTCACACGCACCTCTTACACTGATAAGTTTCAATGATGAGAACTTTATAATCAGGGTCATGACATGCGCCTTCTCTGAAGACTCAAATTATGCATCAATAGCCTCCAGCAATTTCTTGGCATTATTATACTAAATAACTGAACCACGAATGCTAGTAGATAGTTTTGTCTTTATGTACATCATACTGAGACGGTTGGACCACTCCCATTGTGCATAAGGAGTATGTTCAGCTTGAGTGCTATTCTCGGTAGGTTCGGGTAGTTCATCGACCTTAGAGTATAATCAAAATCCATGCACCACAATTGAAGAAGAACTAATTCCCTCCATTCTTTATAGTTACTTCCATTAAGCTCGGGAACAATTATACCGTAACTAATCGTAGGTGGTAAGACTGCATCATAATTAAAGAAAACTTATGTATCACTATATTTGAGACAAATAAACTTAAATCATATTTTGCCAATGTAAAACATGTTATAAAATATGAATCACATAACATCAAAAATTGCCCATGAGCTAAGTTTCTAATTTAAATTGATTCATAATTACTTCATGATGAAACTATCAAATTATATTCTCTTCCTTAATCCCTCTAGGTAAATTAAGAAAGATAAAATAATATTTCATCCTAATTAATTACATTAATATATTGAAAATTTTTGTGGGATAAAATTCATAATATTAATGTGACTAATCACAATTATTGTCTTTAACTATATGTGATCCAAAGGCTCTTAATGTATATAATTTAATATAATCAAAACTGTTGTGGCTAATAGTTAATTAATTAAATATATACGGATCACTAGACATTTAATTTTATGAGAAAATATCCATAAAATTGCATGTAAGGGTAAAACAGTAAAATCACGTGGAAAAGAGGTAAAACTAGAATTTTGCACACAAGGCCAGAATTAGAACTTCACTTTTAAGGGGTAAAATAGGAATTTTACACCCAAAAGGGCAAAATCATAAATATTTAATGCCCAAGGGGGTAAAATTGGAATTTTATGCATCTAGGGAAGAACCACAATTTTTCTTAATGTGGAGGGGCAAGATCGAAATTTTAGTCAACAATGGCAGAATTGTAATTTTACAAAAGCAGTGCACGCACGCTTTTCCCCCTTTGGGCGCGTGCAACACACGTGCCCGAGGCCTTCTTTCGGGCCTTTCTTCTTCCGCCGTTTCTTCCACCACGACCAACTCCATTTCGCCGCCTTGACCAAATTAATTGATGGGTTCCAAAGAGAACGTTGGGATGAACAAATAATTTCAAGATCTAGCAAAACCGACCAACATATTGACTGGAATTAAGCCTAAAACGATCTGCCCTAAAAAAAAATCCTAACCACCAAAATTTCACCGCTTGATTAACCTCTGACGATCAGTAATATGCTGAAAAATTTAAGGGTTTTTCTTCCTAATGGCGATGCGACCATGCGAGATCCATTATCGTGTGGTGGGTGTCACGACCTCTTTTTTTTTTGGGCGCCCGATCGGGCGGCGCCTTGCGGAGGCTAATGGTTTGGCTAGGTCTATTTTAGCCCAAACTCTCCCAAGTCCACCAATTCACGACTTAATGGTTCAAGTTTTTAACTTGTAAGTTAATTTTAAAACGGAGTCGCCATTAATCGATTTGGGGTGGGTCGATTAGAAACCCAAGTGAAGTATCGAGAGAAATACTCGCTCCTGCGCAACCAGAGAAATTAGGATCGGGGACTTGATTACACTAGTTAATCACTAATGCCCTTTTGGTACCTAATCTTGTTTAAACCCTAAGGATTTTTGGATTTTTGAGAGGTTTTCCATGTATTTTGTGAAGGAAAAACATTTTTTGGGTCATTTTCATTTTTTGGACATGAAAAAAAAAAAGCATTTTTGGATTTTTTTTTTACTTTTTTTGGGAAAATATAAGTCTTTTTTGGCTTTTTCTGATTTTTTGGTCTTTTTTGGGAAAATATGGGATATTTTTTTATTTTTTTTATTTTCTGGAAAATAAATTATTTTTTGATTTTTTTGATTTTTTAAATTATTATTATTTTTTATTCTATAAAAAACCGAACCGGGTCGGATCCTCGAGTTGGGCCTAACCTGGTTCGCGATCTGCGAGAATCGATTTTGGCCCACTTTATAAAAACTCCAAACCCAACATCTACCCCGGCCCACGCGAAGCCAAACCCTACCCGATTCGGACCCACACCCTACCCGGCTTTCAGCCGCTGACCCAGCTTGCAACCGCAACCCGATTCCTAAAACCCTACCCGGATTCATGACCCATTTTGATCTCGCCGACCCGACCTGTGCATAACCCTCGAGATGACGATCCGCGGCGCCGAGGCTAGGACGTCACCGAGCGGTGACTCGACGGTGACGATGCGGCGGACAGCGGCTAGGGTTTCGGTGACAAGCGGCTCTTTGGATTCGCAAGAAGCGCGACGACGATGGGCAGCTGCTGGGTTCTCGGGGAGAAGGCGGAGCGACTGTGACGATGCGAGCAAGCACAGCCTTTACCTGTTCGCAACGAGGGTATGGCAAGGCGGCTGTGGGGACGTCTTCGTCGGGTGGTGAGCAGCAACGGCGATCGGTGCGCGGCGGCGTCGGGGTGGTCGGGAGCATTCGGCTTGGCGTAGGGATGGCGTCGGGCAGCGTCGACGGCACCTCCTTTCTCCTCAAATCCGACCCTCCCTCCTCCGGCTTCTCTCGTTCAGCCCTCTCACACTCAAATCTGACCCCTCACACTCGGATCTCTCCCCCTCGGGCTCACCTGCTCGCAGATCTGGGTTCGCTTGCCGCCGGCCTCCCCCGATGTCTCTCGGTGGGAGGTCGTTTAGCTTGTGACTCGATCCTTCGCCCCCTTTGCTCGCTCTTCGATTTCCCCCCTAAAGTCTCTCAAGAGGAAGCTCTCGGAGTTCGCTGTGTTCTTCGCCATAATCAGGAGAAGCCTATTTATAGGCGAGGGGGCGGCCGGTCGATGGAGCTTCGACCACCGGTCTTCGCACGCCGAACGGCCTCCGCCAGCTGAACCGGCGTCCCATCCGTCGAGGTGGCTCTAGCTAGGCCGCCTTGCATTGAAGACGAGTCCACTCCATGTACGCTACCGTCTCCCTCTCCATTTTGGCGTCGCGCGCGTCCTCGTCTCCGGCGCGTGCTGCTTATCTGGTTGGGGAAGAAGACAGAGGGGGAAGAAGACAGAGGAGGAAGAAGACAAGGGAGAAGGGGCTGGGCTGAGTCACGCGGGCTGGGCCAAGGGGCTTGCGCGAAAAAAGAAAAAAAGGAGGGGCTGGGCTCGAAGGCCCAGCCCAACGGGCTGCATTTGTTTTTTTTTCTTTTTTTTGGTTGTTTTGTGGTTTTTATTTGTTTTTTGTTACTTTCTCTTGTTATTATCTATTTATCCGAAAAAGAGGAAAAAACAAAGATTAAAAGAGACTACGGCCTAATTAAAAAAAACCTAATCAAAATTAGGCGTCAACAGTGGGTCGCCTCAATTTAGCCAAATTTTAAATTCCGTTCCAAAAATCTGAATTTACCCATACATAATTCAATGAAAATAAATAAAAATTCCAAAAATTTCACCAAGGCAGAGATTGTAAACATACTCCGATACTAACTGTTAGACTAAATTTAAACTAAAACCTGACGATCCCGATTTATCAATCACGAATAAATTCGTACAAAATTCGGGATCGATTTGCGGAAACGTAAAGATCAACATACCTCCAACCATTGATGAAAATTTGCAAAAGCAGAAAACCTCAAAACCTTGGACCGATCCACGTAGCATGATCGATCTGCAATATGGCAACACCAGATCTATACGTCATGTTCTACTAGCCAATATCCCTAAAACGTGATGGTGTGTTTTCTGTACTGATAGGGTTTGAACAAGACGATCTGACGTTTTATTCCGTTTCTTACTTTACCGACGTCTTCCATCAAGACCGTTATGGTAACATATTAATGGGCAAATATCACGTAATAAACGTGAGTAATAAATTGGGCAATAAATTGGAATTAATTGGGAATACAATATTGGGATCATATTTAGAATAATAAATATATTACAACAGTTTGAAGACCCAAGTCATGCAGAAGAGCAGAGCCATCAAATATGCCAAGAGCTGTCGGCGTTCGCCTCACTGCCAAAACCCCTATCGGCCATCGCCCAGGTCCTGTTGCCACGCATGCATGATAATCACATGGCATTGTTTCGCAAGTTGATGTCCAAGTGCAGGCAGATGCGGAGGAGAATGAAGCTGGCTAGGGCTTGCAAGAGGTTCAGAGGGCTTGGGCTGATCGTTTCCTCTGGCCTGATCTCTACCACTTTGCTGGTGCTGACGAGCTGCACAATTGGCAGGTGCAATACGAAGGTGAAGTCCACTAGGTCATCTTCATGTCCAGAGAAAAGCTCATCAACTGAAGGAGTCAGCGTACAGCTCGATGTCGCAGCGAAAAGGATGTTCATACTGATCAATGACATGGACACTGTAAGCAGGTGGGCAGGGAGATTGCATGACGAGGTCAAGCATGGAAGATCGAGGGCCGGGATGGTGGTGAGGAATTACACGAAGAAGGGCGAGATTGTGAGGGAGTTTGTAAAGGAGTTCGATGTGCACAACGCCTGCTTCTTGGGGCGGCTGAAGGAGCTTGAAGAGCATATATACTTGTGCCTTCTCACCATGAACAGGTCAACAAGGTTGGCCGTGGAAGAGATCCTGATCTCTTAGTCCATGAGCTGAATCAAAGCGGTCAATGATCAATTTATCTGACAAGTAAATGCTTGTCAAATTAGACCTTTTTGTGGTAGCTGCCTCCTAACAATAATATTGGCACCCAAATAAGCTTCAATTTTCTCCTCCTTAATTAACTATTTTTGAGATGTTTCATGACAAGAGGGCCTCATCAGATGCTTGTATTGTGTGCTTTTTGTTTAATACAATGCTCAGTTTGTTTCGCAAAAAATACACGATTCGAAATATATTTTTTTAAAATTGTTTGCTTATATCGCTTAATATAATTAATCAACATATAATATTTTATGAGCAATGAAAATGTTTTTTGTTTATATATTTTTGTAAGCGAAGATATCTAACCATTCTTAGTCAAAAAATAAATGAAGTGAATTCTAGATATGCATTCTTGGGGAAAAGATATTGTGGAATTTTTTTATAAAAAAACAAAAAGAAAAACAAAAAAAACTGAATCTTGTATATATTCGCAAGATATATAACAATTCTTTTATTTAACATGAATGATGAGAAATTCACAAACTTTTGTTGAGAGCATGAAAATAGACATCAAAAGGTTAGCAAAAGAAAGCGGAGAATTTCCACTAAAAGGAACAGAGAAATATATGTCATTGGAAGATGATATTGAGAAAATCACCTGGAGCTCTCTATATACAAAGACGAGCAGATGAAGAAGAGAGAAGAAATCATTCTGCTTTACTTTCGGGATGATTCTACACTGCTGCTTGCCTTTTTCATACCACGTGGATGGCACAAAAGTGAAGATTTCGACAATGGTGAAAGCTATCAAGAGAGGGGAATTGACATTCTTATTAAGTTTCATCCTTTTTTTTTTTTTTTTTTTTTTTTTTTTTTTTTTTGGGGGCCAAACCACCAAGTTTCATCCTTAGTAAATTTGCTATGTATGAAACCATACCTATTTCTCCTACAGACTCTTAGGTACACTCCTAATATTACATGTTTCCATTGTCATCTAAGTGGCCAAATCTGAATGAGGAAGATCAAAACGATGTAAGGCACACACATATACAAGGCTTTTAGCACCAAAGGGAATAAAAAAAATGTACAAAGTTAAGGAAGCGAAAAGAGATGAAGCGTCAAATTCAAGATATATTATCTTGATATAGATCCTATATATTATTTAAATATTTTTTGCAAATTCGCGTGTTAAGTGCTTTGGGTGCAATATTATTTCAATTCTAAGTAGATGACTTTTGGGTTGAACTTATGCAGTTGAACTGATTACCATAATCGAGCGGAACCAAGTAGGAAAATGTTCTCTATCGGTATGTTCATCCATGAAAAACTTAGAAGCCAACCAAGAATAGTGCTGGATAACCCCGTCACAGGAAAACTTACTAGTTATAGAATATATTCATGGGGTGCAAGAAAAATTCACGTGCATCTCTCGCCGTTTCTACCTAATCACAAGTCATATCATTGCATGCTCACTGGAGTGGATCACATTATTTATGCATCATATGCAATTAAAATAATCTAAATATTATTCTTGACAAGGATTCAGATCATCAAGATTGAATTCCTCCATAAAGTTGAGATAATCCATGCCCTTAGATACGATATTTATCTCTGCTCTTCCTTCGCTTTGTGAATATAATTCTATTAAGTGAACCTCTCGAAAGTAAAATATCTAGCCCCTTTTTTTGGGGCCATAAAGTAAATATCTAGTTAGCTTCTAAGCGTTTGTAAGCAATATACATACATACACACTTACATGCATACAAACATACATAAATTAATGAAATTTTGTTACCAAAACAATATGAAGACAATCTACGGCGTGTCGGCATCAATCACCGTCACCAAGTGTTGTCCTGCCCCAGTTGCTTCATTTTCTAAATTTTTGTGGCTAAGCCCTTAGGCATCTGGATCAACAAGAAATACATCCTCAAAAAAGAAAAATTAAAATTGAAAAGAAGGAAAATGCCTAAGTCATGGGTCTGAAAGCATTGCATGTTTCGACCAAAAAATCAATAAATAAAAAAGCAAGGCACGAAGAAGAACACGCCGTGCGAGGGACGATAGCGTGCGAGCAAAGACAAGTAACGAAATTTGAGGCGCTGCTCAATACAATGGCCAGCTAAGGATTCTTCTTACAAGTCAGAGACCTCTATATATACAGCCTCACTCTCGTGTTCCCGAGATCTCTTTCCGACCCTTTGAAGAAGAAGACGTATGACTTCTCTGATGATGCTTTAGTCTCTGCAGCTTCAACAATATCCCATGGCTCCGCTGATGAAGTTGGCGTTTCTCAAGTTCAGATCTTCATTTCCGACCACCGGTATGCCGTTTCTCTCCTTGTCCTTCTTTTTTTTCTTTTTTTTTCCTAATTAGTGATCCGAACGAGGATACATAACTCGGTTGGTACAAATCTTTTTGAGCATATTAATGTGTTGAACTCTATAGGTTCCGATCTCTTGAGTTTTGTGTACTCTCGTTTCTCTCGTGTTTCATCGTGGACCCTACATGGAAAGCAGTTTTCATTGGTCGATTAGAACATGGGTTGGTTGCAATTTTAGCTCATGCCAAGCAAATGTATTTTTTGTAATAGTGATTGGTGGTTTACAGTACACGGTCGTAAAAATTCCTAGAAAGAGGAATGCCCAATGAATTAAGTAATGGTTATGAGATCATATAATTTATCTTTATGTGTTTGACAGGTGAGTCTCAGGAGGAACGTCTAAACAGCCTGTCTAGCAAGTCAAGCCTCGTCAATAGAGAGTTTACACAAGCTTTCAGGACCAGGTCCTATGTGGAAATGTGAACTAAAGTCCAATCCCAGATTGGAAGAACAAGCATCGACAGATCGCTCTCGTTGCCTTCTTTGCCCGACGCTGCCCATTGCATGGCGCACCTCTCACAATCGCTCCCTGAGCCGGGGCGGGAAACTCTCGTGAACATGATCAATACTTTGAATACCCATCATCTTCTTGTCAACTACTTCCAGGCGAGCTCGGACGCATGTGATATGTGCGAGTTGCTCCTCTGGGGGATCCACCAGACTTGCGCCAATTACCAAATTATCGGAAGGGCAATCAAGTTGGCAGAAATGGTATTTGAAGGTGCCAAGCATGTGGAAGAGCAGAACTATCTGATACGTCGAGAGCTGTCTGCATTCGCCTAGCTGACAAACCCTTTATCGGCAATCACCCGGGTCCAGTTCTAGGGCATGCACAATAATTACCTGGCATTGTTTCATGCATTGATGTCCAAGCACAAGAAGATGCGGAGGAGAATGAAGCTGGCCATGGCTTGCAGGAGGGTCGGAGGGCTTGGGCTCATTGTTTCCTCCAGTGCGATCGCAGCCGCCGCACTGGTGCTGGCAATTGACAGCATTATCGGCATCTTGGCAATGCTGTGGCTGGCGGCAAGTTGCTGTGTCAGGGTGTGCAATAGGAAGGGGAAGTGCATTAGTTTGTCATCATACCTAGAGAAGAGCTCATCAACAGAAGGAGCTTGTGCAGCACTACATGTTCTGGCGAAAGGGGTGTACGTGCTGATCAATGACCTGGACACTGTAAGCACGTTGGCCTGGAGATTGCATGACGAGGTCGAGCATGGCAGATGAAGGGCTGGGATGGCGGTGAGGAATTACACAAGGATGGGTGAGATAATGAGGGAGGTTGTGAAGGAATTTCATGTGCACACTGCCTGCTTCTTGGAGCAGTTAGAGGAGCTTGAAGGGCATATTTACTTGTGCCTTGTCTCCATGAACAGGTCAAGAAGGCTGGTTGTGGAAGAGATACTTGATCTCTCAGTCCATGAGCTGAATCAAGCGGTTATTGATCAATTTATCTGACAAATTGCCTGCTAACGTGGCCCGGAATACTTTATTTCTGCATCATACATCTAGATTTGTGTGCCGCACGAACAAATTCAAAAAGTTGCAAGTTTCTTACAACGTTGTTCTCCAGCATTTTTCTTTATTTATTTCTAAGTTACCTAGGAAGGACATTTTCCGTTTTTAGCTCCATAAAATTATGGCAATCACATAGACAAGAAGAATTCAATCAACTTAGATTTGAAATAATATTGCACGCTCAAGCCACATTGGAAGGGGATTGGGGAACTCGATCCCCACCTTCTCAGGAAGGCGGGGGTTAGGGATGTTTAGTTTTAGGTGTATGGTTTGACTTCCACACTCTGCAAAGAGACAATGTATAAGAAAATGAATTTAGAGTTAGAATAGGAAAAAAAAATATAATAATTTTGCGATAAATATACAAATCATGGATATGTTGCTCATCAAGATAATATATTTAGAGTATGATGCTTCATCTCTTTTCCCTTTCTAAATTTCAGTCACTGTCCTTCTTTTTTTTTTTTTTTTTTTTTTTTTTCTTTTTTGCGCAAGAAGCTGCATTTGTTATATGGTTCTCAACTTCTCATTCAGATTAGCCCAATAGAAACGCATAAAAATAGGAGTGATAGATATAATTACTTATACATATCAAGTTTATTCATGGTGAAACTTTGTGGTTTGCCCCAAGAGGGATGAAACTTGGTGGGAAATTTTGAGTGAAATTAAAGTATTGAACAAAACTCAGTAAGAGTGTAAATTTACCTCTCTTGATAACTTTCCTCCATTGACGGAATCTTCACTTTTGGGCCATTGTAGTGGCGTGAAAAAAGGGGAGCAAGCTATTCATCTAGGATCTTTCTGAGAGTAAAATAAAATGATTTCTTTTCTTTTCTCTATTGTCTCGTCTCTATTTATAGAGAGCTAGATATGATTTTTTCAAAATCATCTTCCAACGCCATTCCTTTAAGGGGAGATTCTCTGTCTTCTTTTGGTAACCTTCTAATGTTTGTATTTTTAGTGATTTTGTTAACAATTAATGTAGATTTCTTATTTGAATAGTCTTCCTAGTTTAAGTTGATTTCTTAATTTGAATAGATTTCTTAGTTTAAATTGGTCTCCTAATTAGCATAGCCTTCCGAATTCAAGTAGGTTTTCTAATTTAAGTAGGCTTCCCAATTCAAGTAGTTTTCCTAATTTGAATAGACTTCCTAATTCAAGTAGGTTTCCAAATTTGAGTAGCCTTCCTAAATCAAGCATGTTTCCTAATTTGAATAGCCTTCCTAGTTTAAGTACGTTTCTTAATTTGAATAGTCTTCCTCGTTTAAGTTGCTTTCCAAATTTGAATAGATTTCCTAGTTTACATTGGTTTCCTAATTAGTGTAGGATTTTCTTTTTATAATTTGGGCAGGCTTCCTATTTCAGGTGGATTTCATAGTTTAAGTAGTTTCCCTAATTTAAATAGGCTTCATAGTTTAAGTAGATTTTCCAATTTGAGTAGATTTCCTAGTTAAGTTGGCTTGCTAATTAGTGGAGGCTTCCTAATTGGAATATGCTTCCTAGTTTAAGTAGGTATCCTAATTTGAGTACTTTTCCTAATTTAAGTTGGTTTTCTAATTCAAGTAAATAAAAATTTCAAAAAAGAGTCACCGCCAATTAGTTTAGGTAAATCTAGGTCAACTAAACACCATGGGGCCTAGATAGTGATGGGAAAGGCCATTAACTATGTGCATGTGCGAAAGAACTTGCCAAATGATGACTTGAGATCCTAGGTCCAATTTGCAATTAGCGTAGGGCCCCCTTTCTGTACCGTGACTCTATTTTTTGTTAGGTTTTAAAAAATTCATCAATTTGATTTTTTTAAATTAAAAACAACTTAAAATGTCACCAAAATACCCATTGTACTTCATTGTTGATTGACAATGCCATCTTTTCATACACAGTGGTGTGACTCCATTCATGTGTATGAATGTGTATGCAAATGTCACAACGAGTGAATGATATTCCATGGCAACAACATGCAGAAAGATATGACACTTTGATTCAAAATAGGATGATAAAATGACATAATGTGGCAATAATCACATACAATTTGACATGACAAATTAGATGCAAGATACAATGATGAGATGACATGTAACAATAATCACATACATCATGACATGACAAATCCAATGTAAAACATAATGGTGAGATAACATGGCATTGGAACAAAATTATGTAACATGAAATGGAAAATTTGATGTAAAACATAACTATAGAATGAGATCCCGTGGCAATAATTACAACCAAAATGAAATTGTACATCTAATGCGAAAATAACGGTGACATTATGAAATGACTAGTCACATGAATCGGTGGCCTCAATTAATGGGTTTGAATTTCGATGCCTATGACTTTTGACTTCCAACCATATCTTCATAGCCCTAAATTCAAACCAAATCACTTTAGTACATGACCTATTGAGTTGGCTCTCAAATAAAGGGTTATCATAATGTAACACTTCAATATATTCACTACCTTATTAGCCAGCAACAACAACAAGCAATTAATCACATTTGCGTCATAGCCAATATCATATCGGCCTAATTCCTAATCCAAACAGTCAATAGCCTACTAACAAACAACATTTTGGTAGCACAACGATATATCCTATAACTCAAGATCTTATTTTGGCATTATGACGACCTAAGAATACGGATGTCGGATTATTCAAATGAGTGGGATAACAATATATTTTGTCTTTCAAGTTTTGACCTTGGCATTACATCTACCCAAGAGAATGCATTTTTCCAAACGTTCGGTATAGGGACATTCTCTAAATTCTATGATCAAACTAGACATTACAGCATTCTAACATGCATTTTTATGCGAATTTGAAAACGGAATCTAGACTTACTTGGCAAGCATGAGAGTTTCGAAATCTACATAAACAAAAAAAAAAAAAAAAATGCCAAAACAAGAGAAATGCAAGAACCATTCTCAATTTGAAAGAGTTTCAAGAGCAAGAGATCAAGGATCAGATTAACCCTTTCCCTAATATAAAGTGGAAATGGAGGAGTACTTAAAGGCTTTTAGGGCTTTTTAATGATAAGGTGTGCACCTCTTCTCGAGGTGAGTGTACTTTTAGTCGAAGCTAACTTTTTGCAAGCATGTATCTCCTCTGTGCAACATTCGATTCTTGTGATATTTGTGCCGTTGGAATGCTAATGTCAGAAATTTTCAACAAGCCCAATATTCTCTGGTAAAACTGCAAAATCATTAACCCAAGATATCAACCGATGCTTGGGCCTAAGGCTCAGGCTATGCGTCGGGTGTCATCTCAATGTTTATAATTATTTTATATAACTTAGAGGTCTAAGAAGTTTCTTTGATATATTAAAAAATCAAGAAGTGCAACAAAACGAGTACTAACTAACAATGTGAACAATATAGGCAATGTTAGGTCGAGCAAAAATAATATATATGAAATTGCCAATCAACTGTCGATGAAGTGTGAGATTCAAAATAGGAACCCTATCTTTGGTATCAAATTTGGCATGACTCTCAAAAGTTGTGGCGACCATTTTGTCAATTTGAGAAAGAATATCAATGACATATTTTGGTTAAGAAAGATAATAACTAGATAAATATAAAGTAACCTCCGAGCCTAAAAAGTAGCTAACACGCGCAAGATTTTCAATTTCAAATTGTTGATTAAGATATTTCGGAGTTTTGAAATGCCAATACAATCATCTTCAATAATAAACATGTCGTCCACATATGAGAGCAACAAACCACAAGAAGTGTGTCGAACCAAAATAGCATGATCATCGGAGCTAGACTAAAACTAAGGAATTCCATTGTTGAGCTAAACTTAGAATACCTTGCACGAAAAGACTGTTTCGACCATAAAATGCTTGATGTAATCAATACACTATGCTAGAAGGACGATTGTAGCTAAGAGAAGGCACCATATCAGCTTTCTTAGTGGGATCTCCATTTAGCAATGCATTTTTTACATCCCTATAAAACAAAGATCGATGCTTAACATCAACAATACAAAGAAGATTGCAAATAAAAATAAGACATGCAACAGAAGTAAAAGTGTCTTTGTAGTCAATGTCATAGAATAAAACCTTTTGCAACTAGTCGAGCTTTATAGTAATTCATAGTTGCATCTACCTTTATCATAATCTTGTACACTCATTCACAACCTATAGCGGATGTACCAAGAGTCAAATAAACCAAATCTCATGTATGAAATTCATTGAGAGCTTGTAACTCATTTGTCATTGTTTTCTATCAAAGATGATTAGCACTAACTTTTCTATATGTGCAAGGTGTAAAAAGGGAAGCAATGGTGATCACAAAGTCGAGCTAGAGGTTGACTTACTATGGTGGAGCGTTAGACAGAGGAGGATGAAATGTCGGAAGGTGATTAATCCTAGGTTGGGGCAGAGATGACATAAATTGCCGAAGGGGTATCGTCTATAGAGCTTGTCTCAAGGAAAGGAGGAGATAATTCCATAGGTGAGGGTTTACAGGGGGAGAAATAGGTGTCCTTGTTAGGAAATAAATCTATTGAATGATTAGTAAAGAGGGAAACGGTAGTAGAGGATTCAAAAGTATGAAAAGAGAATAACATCTTGTATTCCCAAAAGGTAACACGACATGATACATGAATGAAGCAACCTAAAGGAGCACAAGGTTCTAATTTTGTGCTTTTATGTGAAAGAATGTGCACAAAGCAAGCACAGCCAAAAACTTGAAGAGGACTGTAAGTAGGGCCACTATCACAAATATGCTCAAAAGGAGATATATTACCTTTGATGTGTGCAGAGTTCAATTAATAGCACGTCCAACAACATGTCAAGCTTCTATCCAAAATTGTTCAAGATAAGATACTAAGATTAGAAGAGTGCATACAACATCTAAGATATGCCCATGTTTCCTTTTCGCTCGACCATTTTGTTAAGAAGTTACTAGACATGAACGATAAATCATAATGCCATTTTGAGAGAGGATTCCAAAAAACTTCGTGTCTATATGCTTTATGACATTATCAATATGAAAAACTTTGACATATTGACTAAATTACGTTTTGATCATAGCAATGAAATCATGATAGATATCAGTATATTTGAATCAATACTTCATAAGATAATGCCATGTATATTGGGAATGATCATCAATGAAAATTACAAAATAACAAAGTCCTTCCATAGTGGGGTTAGAGATGGTTTAGAGATAGTGCCGTAATGTCTAAGTATATCAAATCAAATGAGGTATGAGAGATAGAATCCGTGATGCCCCAGAACATCACGCGTAGCATGTGTCCTTTCCATTTACTCATATACATGCGAAAGTACAATAAAATTTCTCAACATCGCTTACAAGAAAATCTCATGAGTTTAACGATATACATACATATCTTCATATCAACACCATGAATTGCCATCTTTATATAACATTAAGCAAAACATAACAAAATACATAATCCTAGGAAAGGTCGGGTCATCTAACACCACTATACCCATACTAACCAAACCACTATCCAACTCAAGGATTAATGGCCTTCAACATCATCTCGTCCCCTCCATCGCCATATCCAAGGGAACCATCTTACATATCTAGGGAAAAAAAAAAGGCACTAAGCTAAAGCCCAATAAATGAAATCTCTAAGTATAAGGTAGAAGATCATCTTACCATTCAACTTTGTACTGACAAACAACGTGGCTTTAAGTGTTACAAAATAACCATGCATGAAAATGCATACATGAATGTTTTATCTTTACTATCATGATATGCCAATAGAAACCATTAATAACATTTGAAGTTCATTCACTCAAAAGTAAGTAGATGTCATATTATTTCATGATGGACTAGTATCACCTAGTAGCTCACCATTATACACAGGAATATACATAGGCAAGTTTATATTGTCATGAAGCTCACAAACACACATATGTGAGTCCACACTTGTCACCAGCCAAAACCATCTCCATTCATAAAGCATTCTAAACACTTTCATGGCATCCCAAACACGCTCTCCTCCCATTCGACATGTAATTCAGCTCATTTATGTCCCATTTGCCAGCCTAAAAGCCTGCCGGAAGCTACTTCTTGTTCGAGTCCTCTAGTGTCGGTGACCATTCCCTGACCTCATCGAACTGGGTCTTTATAGGCCCGCTAGCTTTCGCCTAGTTTGTCTCCAAACCTACTAAAGAGGCTCCTACTTCCAAAGCCCTTAACCAACAATGCGACATTGATAGCATGAATATCAACGACTCAAATAATCAACAACGTGAACATTGTCTATCTTGTATGTGAATTCCACACATGACAACCATGAGAAGAGAAGTGAATATCAAAATCAATTTCACACAATTTCCAACAGATATCAAGTGTGATGAGAGTTTGGGAACAGGAAAGTTAATAGGTAAGGGTAAAGTGGAAATGGAAACTTTCTCATATTACTGGCTCTCGATTGTGTGCTATAGACTATATGAATAATAGACGCACATGAGACAGAGGATTTAAGTGGAAACAAATTAGATTTTGAGGTCAAGTGATTTTAGGAGGCGGAATAAATTAATCATGAATTAGAAATACCTAGAGCGATAGACATAGCATAAGTTTTGGGGACAAAAGAATTAAAAGTACTAGATTCTCTAAGAATGAATTAAAGATCTTCTAATGATGAAGTGATGGATGATCCACTAGAAGAAGTATCTATGATAGCAACAGTGATAAATGGTCATGTAGTTGGACCTTGATTTTGAGCTCGATTGTTTGAACCTGTAGGTTGCTTGGATTGTAACCAGTAGAATTTGGACGCTAGGTAACCATGTTTGCGACAACTTACAAAACTTGTGGTGCAAGGAATAAGAAGTGGGAGTGGCAAGCACCGCAAAGAACAGACACGGTAGTATGTTGTATCTTTATGGTAGCTAGCCGAGTGTCCTCAATCAATAACTTTAAGACAATGGTCTCTATATATGGGAATGGATCTCTATGCATAAGTAAGGCTCATACGGGTTCAAACTCACCATTCAAAGCCATAAAAATTTCATAACATGTGTGTGATCACGGTATTTAGCAAATTTGCAAGATCAGTATCCACATCCCCTCATGGTTTAAATAAGGCAAATTGATCAAAGATAGAATGCATAGAGGCTAAAAAGCCATTAATGGATTGACTTGGCCCATGTCATATGCAATGTAGATTCCCTCACAGCTGATACTAATGCAATATTTTAGGTAGAATGGAGACTAACTGTGACATCCCACATTTTCAGTCATGTTTTCTACTGAATAAATCGGGTATTTCATTGACGCGTCTATAGGGCTGTTCCTAGAACTGATCTTTCTAGAAATAACTAGACTATCTGGGGAAATCATTAAGAATTTTAAGGCAAATAGACTTGAGAATTAAACCAGGAATCGGCTACTCGACCGTGCTCATCTTTAGAGGTCATTACGGCATAGATATAAATCGATTTTAGATCAGAGATAGGTCGGTTCGACTGAGATATGTGGCTAATCGTGGGTGACACCACTAAATTGGAAAATTCTCGTCGACTGGCACTAGACTAATTTTACTATCGTTTTGGTACCCTGTATCCGTATTTGAATCCTCGAGATTTTCACGACAACCGAAAGTCACCAATGAGTCGAGTGGGTTCATAGTGGCTCGAAGAAAATCGACCACGAGTCATTTGCACTAAAAATTTCTAAAAGTTACTCGATAGTCTAAGTCACGCTAAAAACGCATCGAATGGAAATTAACCGTGAATTCGAGTCCGATTTCAAAAATTGAAGATTCTATCATATCACAATAAATTCTAGAAATGTCGACTCAGTCTCAGATGATTTTTTCGGAGATTCCGAGATATTTACGGAAAATAGTACGGACGTCGCGGAAAATTAACGGAAATTCACATGGGCCGAATTTAAGCGAGTTTGGACTTTCAAGCCGAGCCTTTGAGTGTCAGGGAATTATAGAAAATTGTTCAGGATTTTTCTTCATTAAAATTGGACCTCAATTTGGGAAATTGAGTGAGGAAATTGATCATAAAATTGAGAAATTCGGAGCTATGGTTGAGGGCTACAAATTTTGGCTTCAAAGTTGATTAATGGTGGAATTATTCTTCTAGAAAGAATTAGGGGACAACAGGGATTAGATTGAGAGCTTGTGGGACCAAATCATTCAATGTTTTGGCTAAGGATTGAGACTTTTGTTCCCCTCACAGCTGGCTTCTCCCTCACGCACAGTTGCCCCTCCATCTTCCTCCTCACGCGAGCAATTTCCCCTTTATTTTGCTTCCATTTCTCCCACCGAACTTGCTGCCTTTTTCTCTTTGATTTTCCTTTCTGTTTTGGCCATCGTTTCTTTCTCTGCGAACAGCCCACACCCCACCGAGAATTCTCCTTTGCTTGGCCACGCGTCCACGAGCTGCCCATCCTTCGTCAACTAAAGAAAATCTTCACCACCAACGTTGACCTCTCCATTCACCGAAGCTCTACCCATCCACCGAAGTTGCTCATGCCATCATCATCATCATCATCATCATCCCATCTCCATTCTCCTCTCCACCGTTTGCCACCCCCACGCCAACACACCACCAATGAACTCATCCCATCTTCTCCACTATTATTTGTCTCTTTGGTCAACATGCAAATTCACCGAGACTTTTGTTGACCGAAGCTCACGTGGCCTCACGCCAGCAAACCACCGAAGCATCGTCCACGCACTTCCCAGCTCTTGCCGAAGCCGCGCCAGCCCACTTCTTGGTCAACTCCAGCAGCAGTAACGACGCCGCGTGGTCTTCTCCAGCTCACGTGATTTCGGCCTCCTTCGATCGAAGCGGCAGTCTTCACGTTGTGCCCTTTCGTCTCAGCCCAGCAATTGGGCCCTTGAGGCCGTGAGCTTCACCAGCAGAAAGCCCACGAATTTTACTTGAAGTCAGGCCCAGATCTGCAGCATTTCGGCCCAGCATTTCCATCAAGTTCAGCCCATTTGAAGCTCAGCCCATTCTTGAAGCCCAAAAGTCCAGCAGAGTTTCAGCCCGTGAAGCCCAGCAGTCTTCGGCCCATATTCAGCAGGCCCAACTCAACTTGGGTCCAGCCCAAAATCAAGAACAAATCTCAGTTGGGCTGAGATTTGTTGGGCCAAGTTCAAGGCCCGGTCTAAGCCCGCCGGTGTCGTCGAAAGCCCGATTTCGGCCGCCGTCATGTCGCCGTCGCGGTGTCCCGATTTCTGCTTTTAATCAAGTGAGTTTTACACACTAATGCTTTCTTAGTTTGCTAATTATTCTTAAGGGGTTGATTAGATTTAATTAAGTGCAATTAGGTGGTTAGATTAGTTTTGAACAATTTAATTAGTGACTTAATAATACATGTTAGGTGGTTAGACTTAGTCATTAGAAAGTAGAAAGCTTCTAATAATTATTGAATACATCTCGGGATTTTTCTCGACCTGTCTCGGGCTCCAATAAGGCATTACAGGCCTAAATTGGATTTTTAGTATTTATTTACTAATTTTCGAAAATAATTTAATTATTTATTTATTTTTTCGAAAATTAGGCAGGGATAGTCGACGACCGGAATTTTATGCTGATTGAAAAATAACCGAGCATCGGTTGATAATGTCAAAAATATTTGAGTGGACTACAGAAAATGTGGGAGTTATGGAAAGGAAAATATTATATTTTGGCTAAGGCTGACCATGTCCTCACACGCGGCTATTTTATCTAGAATGATAAAAAGATGGAATTGATTGTATGATTGGGATAGTATACTATATTATCCTAAGGGCTCTAATATGTCAGCTTAGCGAGAGCAGTATACTGGTGTACTATATCAGCCTGCGGACGATATGTCAGCTTAGCGCGAGCAGTACACTTTATCAGTTTAGAGTGAGCATCAAGAGTATACTATATCAGCCTGCGGGCGATATGTCAGTTTAGCAAGAGTGGTATACCGGTATACTATATCAGCCTATGGCGATATGTCAACTTAGCGAGAGTAGTATACCTTAACCCTATCAGCTTAATGCGACCTATACTATCTGTATATCAGCTTAGAGTGAGCAATCCTGGACTATGGTCGGACTTATAGATAGTATTGAATGTGCCGATCAAGCATGGGTCGTGATGACATGTAATCGACTAGGTCAATTAATCAATTATTTGATCTGGTGTGGTGAATTGATTGATTGAATGGAAATGACCGGTGAATGGTTCGATTGAGACGAAATCGACTAGGTCGATTTGATCGATGTTTCGATATGTGATGTGATTGCTTGGGTGCCTATTTGATCTATGCTAATATGCAAGTGGAATCTGAGGCCAAGGTAAGTCCTCTGACCCGTGCGTGCATAGGCAGCCCGGATAGCGTATTGGTTTACTAATCAGGTCTTAGGGGGTAGAACTTGCTGAGACATAGTCTCATCCCGGTTGTGGGACAACATTTCAGGACCCTGATGAGGAGCCTGAGGAGAAAGAAATCGAAGAGGAGTACCTGGAGGAGAACCCCGATGATAATCCCGAGTACGACCCGGATGAGGACTGAGATTCCACCCTCTTTTGTGAACCCTGTTTATAGGTGGTTGAGTGTGAGACTAGACCGTTGTTAATAGTATGGTAAAATACTTTGAGGTGCAGTTGTATAAAAGTTTGGTTGTGAATTTCAGTATGAAAATTATGGCCTTGCTTTTCTATCCAATTGCTTTATTGTCTGGGGATTTATAACTGCTTCCGCATGTGCTATTGAAAATGAAAGGATCGGCGATACGTAGTCCTGAGATATCGTATTTTAAAATCGACCAAAGATGAAGGATGGGCACGTGACCGAAGATCGGGGCGTGACACTAACAAGTAAACCCCAAGCTTCCTTTGCTATACTAAAGGGACCAAACCTAAAGTTGAATAGATGAAATTGAAGTGTTTTGAAATTATGTGAGAATTTGATGATTCTTCCTATCCCATTCATCCAATTATTCAATAAAATTTATCCCTCCATTTCATCAATAATCCCAGCAGGCATACGTATATTACCAGTGACATAACACTTGAACCTATGTCCTCTCAAGAAATTTGACATTTCTTCCATTCAAAATTGGTCTGATGGGTAATGAGACTTCTATCTTATCGACTGATTGCACTTTACTCGTTTAAAAGCATCAACTTGTATAAGTTACACCATGAAACTAGTACTTAGAGAGCAGATATGGAGACGGTTACGTGAAAAAATGGATTCAGCATATCGAAAAACATTTGGAATTCAACTTCTAATCAATAGTCAAGGTCAACCATGATGTGGCTGTGCTAACGTGGCAATGATGACGTCAGAGAAGACATCAGCTTTTTGCGGACGCAGCGCACGTGTGTGGCACATGCGAGATAACATCAGTAGGGAAGTTAGCGAACATGGTGAGAGCGTTTGTTCACAAGGGCGCGTGGATCTCACACATAAAGGGTTTGGGCAGCATGTAAGGGCGCGAGGCCGGCTGTTCGCGATGGTGTTTGGAGGATTGGACTTGTCGGAGGACAATGAACTTGGTGCTGGTGTTTGTTTTTCAAAATAACCGACGAAAAGCATAGAGAAAGCACTTACAAGCGATAGGCTTCGATGGATCTGAGACGTGGCGGCGTGTGGCTATGCTTATGGTGGCTCCCAACGTTTGTTAGCGATGAAATTTCAAGATTCGGCTTGTTTGAGGGTAGCGTGTGGTGGTGTTCAATTTTCAAAATGAGAGGTGGAAGAATATCAAAATAAAATCTGAAGGCTACCGATTAGGCGAATAGTAGTATGGAACGGTGGGATACATGGCCGTTAAGGCTAGCTTTGCTACGACCACCATGAGACAGACGCATCGAACACTTCCTCAGGAAACAAAAATTGTGATACGAAGATAAGAAGTATGCGGAAATGAGAAATGTTAAAATACATTAGCTTATTTATATTATAATATGACTTTAAGAAAATTAGTTATTAAAATATCAATTACAATTAGTATATAGAATCTTGCAATATCCTTTTACTATCTTTTAACAGTTCATAGCATGCTTTACTATAGCGACATTCTAGTGAGCTGAAACAAATACTCCGGCTGAATTTGGTTCAACACTTTAATCTCCCTTAAATTTTTTCCACTTAGTTTCGTCTTCTTCTTTTTTCTTTTTGCAAACCACCAAGTTTCATCCCTAAATAACTTGGTGTGTATAACTAACCATACCTATTTCTTCTTTATTTTTAGTTACACTCATAATTTTACATGTTTCAGTGATCATCTAAAAGCTTATCTGAATGAGGAAAATAAAAAAGATGTAAGGTCGTACACAGAACTTTTAGCACAAAAAAGACAATAAATAAAATTTAAAAAGGAAAAAGAGACAATAATCTAACTCAAATTATATTATCGTCATGAGCCCCCTATATATGATTTAGATATTTGTCGTAAATTCCCATGTTAGGTGCACTGCGCGCAATATTATTTCGAAACTAAGTTGACTGACTTCGGTTGAGCTAATCTAGTCGAACCTATTATCATATTTAGCGAGCAAAAGTTGGAAAATGTCCTTTATTGGTAGGTTAATGCACAACAATCTTAGAAACAAACCAAGAACAATGTTAGATAGGCACATGGTAGGAAACTTGTCAATCATAAAATAGTGCGTGAGGGTCACGAAAAGAAATCTCACTCGCATCGCATGTCGTTTCTATCCAACCATAGGTGGAAGCTCATCAAAAGTGGATCAGATTTTTCCGCGTCATATACGATTACTAAAGACGATTTAGATATTATTCCTTATTAGGATTTAACTCCTCTAAATTGAATTCCTCCACAGAGTTGGAAAAGTTCTATGCCCTTAGAGGCCACATTTATCTTTCATCTCTTCCATCAGTGGGAATATAATTCTATTGAGTGAACCTCCCTAAGAAAAAATATCTAGCCCTTTTTTTGTGGCTATAAGGTAAACACCTAGCCAGCTTCTAGGCGTTTGTAAGCACCAAAAAAAAAAAAAAAAAAAAAAAAAAACCGTGTGACCTCTATATATACAGCCTCATTCGCTTGTTCTCGATTTCTCTTTCAAACCCTCTGAAGAAAAAGATTGATAACTTCTTTGAGCAAATTTTGGGTCTCTGCAATTTCAACAGTATCACATGGCTCAGCTCATGAAGTCGGTGTTTCCCAAGGCGAGATCATCATTTCCGACCACCAGTACGTCGTTTCTCTCATCTCAATTTCCCTCTCTACTAGTTCTTCTTTTATCTAATTAGTGATTGGAACAAGGAAAATCAACTCTGTGTTCTCACAAATCTTTTTGAGTAAATTGACGTTTTAAACTCTATATGTTCCGATCTGCCAAGTTTTGAATCCTCTTGTTTCTCTCGCGTTTCGTTGTATATCCTATATGAAAAGCAGATCAGTTGATAAGAACTTCCGGCTGGTTGAATTTTTACTTCCTGCCAAGATGTATATTTTCTAATGGAGATTGGTGGTTTATAATTCATGGCCGTACAAAATTCCCTGAGCAAAGAATGGGCCTTATGAATTATAATGGCTATGAGATCATATCATTTAGCCTTTTCTGCTTGACAGGCGAGTCCCAGAAGGAACGTCTAAACAGCATGTCTAGCAAGCCGAGCAGCGTCAATGGAGAGTACACACAAGCTTTCAGGACCAAGTCCTATGTGGAAATGTATGCTAAAGTCCAATCCCATATTGGAAGAACAAGCATAGGCAGATCGCTCTCTTCGCTGCCTCCATCAACCGATGCCCAAAGTATGGCGCACCTGTCAGAATCGCCCCTCGAGCCTGGGCAAGAAACCCTGGCGAACATGATCAAGACCTTGAATTTCCATGGTCTTCTTGTTGACTTCTTCCAAGTGAGCTCAGACGCGTGTGATGTGTGCGAGTTGCTCCTCCGGGGCATCTACCAGATACGCACCAATTACCAAAGGATCAGAAGGGCAACCAAGTTGGCAAAACTGGTATTTGAAGATGCAAGTCATGCGGACGAACAGAGCCGTCTGATATGCCGAGAGCTGTCCGCATTTACCTTTCTGACAAACCCTTTATTTGCGATCGCTGTGGTCCAGTTCCCAGGTATGCATTATAATCACATGGCATTGTTTCATGAGTTAACATCCAAGTGCAAGCAGATGCGGCGGAGAATGAAGTTGGCTAGGGCTTGCAAGAGGGTAGGAGGGCTCGGGCTGATGGTCTCCTCCGCCGTGATCTCAGCCACAGCGCTAGTGCTGGCAAGCTGGAGCACCGGGATGTGCAATGGGAAGGTGAAGTCCATTAGGTCACCATCATATCCGGAGAAAAGCTCATCGACCCAAGCAGTTTGTGCACAACTTGATGTCACGGCGAAAGGGGTGTACATCCTGACTAATGATATGGACACTGTAAGCACGTTCGCTGGGAGACTGCACAATGAGGTTGAACATGGCAGATCGAGGGCCCGGATGGTGGTGAGGAATTATGCGAAGACGGGCAACATGGTGAGGGAGGTTGTGAATGAGTTTTTTGATGCGCACAATGCCCGTTTCTTGGAGCAGGTGGAGGAGCTTGAAAAGCATATTTACTTGTGCCTTCTCGCCATCAACAGGTCGAGAGGGTTGGTTGTGGAAGAGATATTGATCAATTTATCTCACAATTAATTGCTTCTCTATTTGAACATTTTTGTGATTGCTGCCAATGGCCTACGCCATTTGAGATGTTTCATGGCAAGTGGTTTCATCAGATGCTTTTACTATGTGCATATTTTTCCAATAAAACCTGAATGGACAACTTAGCCTGTGGACATTACTTGATGTGATCATATTCAGTTAAATATGCTTTCTTCATCCCCTTCAGTTCACTTTTTCCCCTTCATTATGATTTCATAATACCTTATTGTGATCCCACATTCAATTGATTTTTTCCAAAGTAATTTCATTAACCTTTATTGTCGACAATTGAGATATGTGGTGACTGTCCAAAAGGCACGGCTTTTTCACGAAAAAGTCATATGAAGCGGTGTGAATGGAATAAAGGGGTCTTCTAAGCTAAACCCTCTCATGATTAAGGAAACAAACCATCAATGTTGAGATGGCAATTGACTAGATATATACCCATTCACTGATCCTTCAATGCTCGGCGATTAAGGTCATCAGTTGAACTACATTAATGGCTGGAGTAGTAAAAAAATTTCACGTGTTTGCATTCAATTTTGATTGTACATGAATTTTGTTCATCCATGTATAACTGGGATCTTTGGTTTTTAAAATTTCTAACATTTGGTATCCAAGTGTGTTTAAATCTCTGTTAATGAATTTGTGGGATTTTGATTGAATTGAAAATCGGGCAATTTGAGGCTGAGAGGGAAATTGGCGATTCTGGCCAAATTCAGGTGACCCACCGCACACAATTTCGAATCAGGTCGCACCGCCATGGGCAACAAAGGCCTTAAGTCAATTTAGCATTTGGGTGATCGCTGGAGGCTAATTGTGCAGTGAAAGTTACGGATTATGGTTTGTGCGTCCATTGGAATTTTGTTTGATTCGAACTAATTTCTTGGCCCTTGTTGCCAATTTCGAGGCCTATGTGATCATGCCTTTGTGGTCGCCAGAACCCATGATTTAATTTGGTTTGCGGTGGGCTGCCAGAGGAGACTCAAGTAGTGGAAGCACAACGAAATCGTGCAAATCGGCGAATAGGCACGAAGAGGAAGAAGGCGGGTGGCGTGCACGTGCCCATGGGAAGGTCACGCATGTGCACGGGATGCGCCACATGCCCCTACCGTCCCCTCTTTCCACAATTTTACTATTCTACCTTTAGCTGTTTATTTTACAGTTTTGCCCTTGGTCGGGTTAATTTTCTACTTTGCCCCGGCATGCACTTTAGTAAATGTTTTATGCATGTGATTAAATATCTAGTGATCCATACATAATTTTTTAATTAGATATTAGCCACGGCATATCTAATTATCTTAAATTATAAATATTAAGAGATTTTGGATCACGTATGTGCGTGAGCACATCATGAAAATGAAGGATGTTGTGGCTTAACTAAAGAACCTTAAGGTTGAGATGTTTGACTATTTTCTTGTGTACTACGTTCTAAACACTTTTTCACAATATTATATATCTTTCAAGATCTCTTATAACACAAATATGAATAAGTGGTCAATTAATAAACTCATGACCATGTGTATTCAAGAGAAAGAAAGGCTGCTTATGGAATAAGGAGAAAATGTTCATTTGACAACACAAGGAAAGAATAAGGGACAAGGCAAGCAAAAGAGAAAGAGTAAAAATACTTCTCCGAGCTGACATTAAGAAGGATTATGTTAGATTTAAGGTTTGGCTTGAGAATAAAAGTAATCCAATCTTATATGTTTGTTATAAATCTAATATGCCGATGAGTTACAATACTTGATCGATTGATTATGGATCTACAATTCATATTCGAATTCTTTGCAAAGTTTTAAAAATCACAAGAAACTAGTGGGAAGTAAACAATGCATATATTCAAGAAATAAGATGTGTTCTCATAGGGAAGCTATTGAGACATACTGCTCAGTTTTTTACGGTGATTTTGTGTTGAATTCAAAAAGGACCTTTTACATTCATAGCTTCTCTAAGAATTTGAGTTCAATTTTAAGATTCATACTATTGGGGTTGTCCCTTTAACCTTTCAGATTCAAGCTTCAATTTATCATTTAAATCGAAAAATGCTAGAGAGGTAATTTGTATAAGGGCCTTTTCGAAATAAATTTACAAGACAATGTCTTCTATGATGAGATAAATGTTTATAATTACGTTGGTATGAAACGATGTGTTATATATGAAGATTTCTCTATATTATAGAGATTGTGATATATATCCATAGATAGAATTAAACAATAAGTAAATGGTGGAGTACTCAATATTTTAGATTTTACTGATTTTGACACTTGCATTAACTACGTAAAGAGAAAGGAAACCAACAAGATAAATAAGGATGTATTGACACCTAAATTTTGATATTTAAGATAAAATTGCATAAAAAATCAAGGACCAATTTGATCCAAACAAGAAATGATTTTTCACATCGCATAGGCATTAATATTATTTGCATCTATTAAGTTTTATTTTTAGTTTATTTTCCCTTATTCTACTGTATTTCGAATAAAAAAAAGAGAAAAAAAAAAGAAAAAAAAGAAGCACGCTCGGGGGGCTGGGCCTGACCCCAGCCCGTCTCCTCTTTCTTTCGCTTGGACCTGGGCCAAGCTCGGCCCAGCCCCCCTTCCCTCCTTCCCCTTTCTCCTTCCCGCTCCCTCCTCCTCCTCTCACCGCCTCTGCAACACGCGCGGAGGAGGCCGGACGCACGCGGGGCCGGACAGAAGAGCAGAACGGCGAGCAGCGCAAAGACCGGCGAGAGACCCGGACAGATGGGACGCGTCTTCAATGCGGTAGAGTAGGCGGCCTAGCTAGAGCCGCTTCGGATACGACGATCGGTGGGACGCCGGCTCAGCCGGGGGATGCCGGTCGTTGCGCCGAAGACCGGCGATCGAAGAGCCACCGCCGACCGGCCCCCTTGGCCTATAAGTAGGGCATCGGACGGAGGCCAAAGAACACACACAAAGAGAGAGATCTGAGCGAGCGAGAGGTCGAGAGAGCGAGATCTGAGAGAGAAAGAGAGATCCGCGGGACCGAGCCTCACGCCGCCCGCTCGCCGTCGTCCCTGCTGCCCAGACGACGCCCCCGAGCCAAATTAGTGAGCCTCTCCCGATCTGTTTTTCCCCCATTTTGAGCACGTCGGGCCGGAGCTTGGCTGCCCGGTTGAGCAAACTCCGGCCCCGCCCTCTTCTTTTTGGCTGCTGTGATGCTTTCGTTTGTCCGACGGAGATTTCGGCTTTGGTTTGAGTCCCAAAGGAACCAAAACCCCACACCCCACATTTCAGCAGTGTATTCTACCCGCTCGACGAAATGCTCAAACGAGATCTAGTTTCGTTTCTTTGTTTCGAGTGAAAACCGAGTCGTCCGGGCGTCAACCGGTTGGCGCCACTCGACCTGCGGCGTAGACGAGGTTGCCAGACCCCCGGCCACCCTCGTGGCGGCTCGCAGAGGCAACGGGCCTTTTTTGTTCCAGCACCCCAGCGACAACCACAGCGGCAGCCACAGAGAGGCCGCCGGTCGGACAAGGGCCAAGCACTGGCTTGGCCCAGCCAAGGCGTTGCCGCCACCCCCAACCGGCGCTGCCTCCGTCGCAGCGAACCTGCTGCAAAGCAGAAGGTCGCGAGGAGCTGCGGCCCGAGTCGGGTCAAAATCGGGTCGTCCGGGTCGGGCGTGTGGTTTGGCCTGGTTTCTAGGGTTTGTCTAACGGGTTGGGCTCAGACACTAATAATGGGCTGGTTTTCTTTAAATTAGAATGTTGGGCTTGGACTTTTTTTTTTTTCAGAGGAGGAGGAGAGCTCCAGGTTGGGCCCGTGCTTCACGCCCATCCGGGCGGATGGCTGACGAGACGGGTCGGTCCCAACCCAGGAATCCGACTCAATTCGTTTTTATTATAATATTATTATTTTTAATAAAATAATTTTTATAAAAAATAAGGAAATAAAAAATCCAAAAATATTTTATATTTCCAAAAAAATCAAAAAATGTCAAAAAATAGTTTTGATTAGTTTTCTCCAAAAAAGTGCATGAATAATCTTTCAAAAATTTATGAAATTAGGGAAAAGCCTAAAAGATGTTTTCTTTGGGTATCTTTTTTTTTTTTTTTTTTATGCATTAAAAAAGAACCACCTCACACTGAGACAGATCGGAGGCAAGGCGGCATCACAAGGTAAGAAAGGGGATAGAAATTTTCTTACTCACCACTTGCATCAATCTTTGAGTGTTTTTATTGCATATGGACACTCACGATAATTGAAGTACCCTTGAATGACAAAGAGCAATTCTTCTTATACAATTGTACCTTTTGTATAAGCCCAATTGAGTCTGTAATTTCACCCTCACATTGAGGCAAAGCATGAGTTACTGCCCTTCAAACAGCATGATCCGGAGCGCTGACTGAAGATGAAGGCTCAAGAGTCTAATAGCAGTGTTTTGCTTGAACTTGTCCAGGCCAATCCTCAAATAACGAAAAGAAATAAATTAGGGGCATGAAAAAACAATGTGCCTGGTAAAAGTAAGGTTAATGCCCCTTGATGAGAAAATTGGATTAAGAACTAAGGACATGAAAAAGCAGTGTGCCTAATAAAAAGCAAGGCCGACGACCTCAGACAAAAAATGACTTTCATCCATTTGTATTCCCAAGCAAAACTACTGTCATGGTTCAATTAATGAAGCCTCCATGAAGATAATATCCCACGGTGAGAAGAAAGACCAATAACAATACCGAGACAATCACCAACTTCTACCCTTACGTCATGTCCCTTTGCAAAAGTCTCTTCAAACTAAGGCACTTCAATTAATGTAGGATTTCATATGTTTATAAGCATCGCTCGAAGAAGTACAAGCAAGATTATTTCTATCTCTTTTGCAGGGTTCTTGACCTGTAAACTCGGAGATGATTGTGCGGCATTTCTTTCATAAACCTTGACCATGATAGTCCCATTTGATAAGCCGCTAACCAAGCCTACATTGCGGACCCTATAAAGATCTCTCATATTGGTAAAGTTATACCGCTTGCGAGAATACTCAGACCCCTCTAACATGATGACAGTGAAATGGTGTGGTCCTTATAAACCTATATTAATGGTCAGGATAAAACGGCTTTTTCCATGAGAGTGAGTGGAAAGTCCTTTCAGACTAAAAGTCCCTCATTTGGCATGTTTAAGACATCTACATTCTTAATGAAGATTGTCTTTCAAAATTTTTCTCCAATGGGACTTGGATGATGCAAAACTGACAAAATTGTCATGCATGAACCACATTTAAATTCATGAATTTATAGCATGTACAATCATGTGTGCACATTGTGTGTTGTCTAACAAGAAACACACTTTTAGAAATTAGAGATATCATCAGGTAAGCATATCTCTACCCTTACTTAAAAAAAAAAAAAAAAAAGAACTTTGTGTCTGAATTGCCCTTGAGTACCTGCAATTGTTCGGGTACTCTAACACTCGACCTATTTGAATTGTCTTTAGAGTTTCGATGCTTGCGACTGTCCAAGTATCCCATTGTCTTTGAGTACTTGCCATTATCTGGGTACTTTCTCTTATTGACACTCAATCTTTTCGAGTTGTCCTCAGATTATAGATACTTGCGGTTGTCCAAGTATCCTATTGTCCTGCCACTATTTAGGTACTCTCTCTTATTGACACTCAATATGTTCGAGTTGTCCTCAGAGTATAGATACTTGCGGTTGTCCAAGTATCCCATTATCTTCGAGTACCTACCATTGTTTAGGTACTTTCTCTTATTGACACTCAATCTGTTCGAGTTATCCTCAGAGTATTGATACTTACGGCTATCTAAGTATCCTATTGTCTTCGAGTACCTGCCACCGTCTAGGTACTCTCTCTTATCGACACTTGACCTGTTTGAGTTGTCCTTAGAGCATGGATGCTAGTGACCGCTCAAGTATCCCATTATCTTCGAGTACTTGCCATCATTTAAGCACTCCCTTTCTTCGACACTCGACCTGCCCAAGTTGTCCCCAAATTATATCATTGAATACTTGTAGTTCTTCAAGTATTCCACTATTTTGTATGCCTACAGTTACTTAGGTATTCCTCAGTTTTATTGCATTATGGTGCACTCAAGAAAAAGTCGCATGCTTAGTAGACGACCAATTCCCCGCTTCATCAAATAAGCCTCATGCCGCATCGAAAATTTCTTATACCAGGAGGTGACAGACCTTCACCAATTACTAGGAGGAGGTGAGAGACCTTCATTACCAGGAGTTGGGAGACCTTCACCAATTACTAAGAGATGAAAGACTTTCACGAATATCCAAGAAGGTGAGAGACCTTCCCAAGTGTTGGAGGGAAACGACACGTCGTGCTTCCGTAGCTCAGAGTGCCCCTTCATCATCCCGACGTGTTTCCGTAGCCCAAAGTCCACCTACATCGACCCGGCGTGCTTTCATACCCCAAAGCCCCCTGCATCGACCTAGCGTGCTTTCGTAACCCGGAGTCCACCTACATCAACCCGACCTGCTTTCGTACCCTAGAGCCCCCCTGCATCGACCCGGCGTGCTTCCGTAGCCTAGAGTCCCCCTTCATCGACACGGCGTACTTCTGTAGCATGATATCCCCCTACATCAACCCAGCGTGCTTCCGTAGCCCGAAGTCCACCTCCATCAACACAGTGTGCTTCCGTAGCTCGGAGTCCCCTTGCATTGACTCGGTGTGCTTCCACAACCCAGAGTTTACCTGTATCGACCCGACGTGCTTCCGTAGCCCCGAGTCTCCCTGCATCGACACGGCGTGCTTTTGTAGCCCGAAATCTACCCGCATCAACTCGGCATGCCTTCATAGCTCGAAGTGCCCCTTCATTAACCCAGCGTGCTTCCATAGCCCAAAGTCCATCTTCATCGACTCGGCGTGCTTCCGTAGCCCGGAGTCCACTTGCATCGACACAGCGTACTTTCATAACCCAGAGTCTACTTGCATCGACCCAGAGTCCCCCCGCATCGACACAGCATGCTTTCATAGCTCGAAGTCCACCTACATCGACCCAATGTGCTTCTGTAACCCGGAGTCTACCTACATCGACCCGGCGTGCTTCCGTAGCCCGTAGTCCCTTTGCATCGACACAACATGCTTTCATAGCCCGAAGTCTACATGCATCGATCCGGCGTGCTTTCGTAGCCCGAAGTCCCCCTTCATTAACCCGGCGTGCTTCTATAGCTTGAAGTCCATTTTCATCGACTCAGCGTGCTTCCGTAGCCCGAAGTTCAGTAAACAAATTGTTGCTATGATAGGTGACCGAAGAAAGGTTCGGATCTTGGAAAGGCAATTTCCCATCAAGGCGACCGAAAAAATGTTCAGGTCCTAGATAAATAGCTTGTTGCTCTATGCCCCTCTTTGAATGTAGTCTCGAAGAAGTTGCATTCAAAGACAGAAGACACCTAAATTATTTCGGCGGTAGAGAAAGACCATAGGTGCATATGCACGTATCAGGTCGATGGAAATGACTCATAACCGTGAAAGCGCATCTTGTCGATAAGAGGAAGAAAGACTCTAGGCTACAGAAGCCCACCGGGTCATAAGAAAGAGTAAAAGGACTCCGGGCTACGGAAAGCCCACCGGGTCATAGGAAGGAGGAGAAGGACTTCGGGTTACGGAAAGCCCACCGGGTCATGGGAAGGGGGGAGAAGGACTCTGGGCTATGGAAAGCCCACCGAGTCATAGGAAGGAGGAGAAGGACTCCGGGCCCACCGGGTCATAAGAAGGGGATAAAAGGACTCCGGGCTACGGAAAGCCCACCGGGTCATAGGAAGGAGGAGAAGGATTCCGGGCTACGGAAAGCCCACCGGGTCATAAGAATGGGGTAAAAGGACTCCGGGCTACGGAAAGCCCACCGGGTCATAGGAAGGAGGCGAAGGACTCCGGGCTACGGAAAGCCCACCGGGTCATAAGAATGGGGTAAAAGGACTCCGGGCTACGGAAAGCTCACCGGGTCATAGAAAGGAGGAGAAGGACTCCGGGCTACGGAAAGCCCACCGGGTCGTAGGAAGAGGGAGAAGGACTCCGGGTTACGGAAAGCCCACCGGGTCATAGGAAGAGAGGAATGAGGTCCCACCGTGTACAAACGGGTTTCGACGGGGAGGATAGTCTCACCGTGTACAAACGGGTTTCGACTGGGAGAAAGGTCTCACCGTGTACAAACGAGTTTCGACCAAATATGAAAACACATGATTTAAGGAAAACCAATGAACCTTTGTAGATGACATGGTTTAAGGTTGACCATGAACCTTTGGAGATGACATGGTTTAAGGCTAACCATGAACCTTTGTTTTTTTTTTTTTTTAGAGAAGCACCCGCTAACCCCTTGAAAATTGCATGGCTTCATTGATGAATCCTGTCAAACTTAACTTGAGCAAGCGTCATTAGAGACATCATCAAAAGACGTATTGGCAATATTACAGCATTAATTGAACAAGCTCATCAAGCTAAGTTCGGCAGTTTTTTTTTTTTTTAAATATTCAATGCCAATTAGCATCATGTAGCACAAAATTGTCATCTTGTTTGGGGATGTATCATTAATCATCAGATTCTCTAAGAGTCGAGTTCTCATCAAAATGGCTACGACTCGTGAAAAAGACTCATTAAGCATGCCAAACTAGAGTTTCTTAGTCAGAAAGGATTTCTCACACTCTCGATAGAATGGCTGTTTGATCCCATCCATTCATGTGGGAAATAACTGATTGTTGAGGGTATCTCACATGACCCATGTCAAAGGCTTTCAGAAACATTCGCAACGAGCACAATCTAATCGATCAAAAAGGTCTTTTGAAAGGACCGCAATATAGGCTTGATTAGGACTTACACAAAGGAATTATCGCTTTGAGGCCAATAAAGGAACATTTGTCGCTGTCTTCATCGGGTTTACAAGTCAAGAACTCGGAAGATAAAACAAGATAAAATTGCTTCCACTCCTTCAAGCAATAGCTCCTTTGTGGCATTCTCATTTTCACTCAAACCATCCCAATCAGAAGAGACTTTGGAAGAGGGTTATAATGTTGGCTCGGGAGAGGCTAAAAAGGCTTAAACTATTCAAGGGTTTTTTTTTTGTTTTTTTTTTAGAGCCAGTGATCATCATGGCATCGTGACCAAGTCAATCGACCTTTTAAAGTCATTTGGATTCTAGAACACAGCGCATATTGAAAGTTCCTTTACCAATCATTTATGCATAGGAGCTTTGCTCCTTTTTCTAATTTCCTTTGCACTTGCGATGATTTTTCACGCCGGCATTTTGATAATAATTTTTTTTCACATAAGATGCAGCCTTTTGGCTCTTTTCTCGACGGGCATTGGCCTTGCTTTTACCAGGTACATTGCTTTTCCATGCCCCTAGTTTGTCAAACTTTTGCTCTTTGACTTTTGTAGCTCTTATGACTTTCGAGATGTTTTCACATTTTCTCGTGACTGTCAATTGCGTTTGGTCAATTTTTATGCCTTGCCCCAGTGAAGGGAGATGATAGTCGCTTGGGGTTCAGAAATGAATAATCAGGCCCAAATTGGTTTAGGCAATGGGTATTAGTGTTTGGATGGAGAAGGAAATGCTCTTCTTCACTTTGGGACGAGTCAAGCTTTAATGAGAATCCCTCTGAAGCTATCACTAGAAGATTGATGCAAGTGAAAGTAATAGAATCTTTCTCAATCTTTCGGTCTACAACACGATTGTAACCATTTGTGCTGCCCCATTCTAGGGTTGTTCTTGACAGGGGTACTACTTTTTTTTTTTTGGGCCGAAGAGGTAGCAAGAGACAAGTGCAATGCTTGGGATTGATGAAGGAAACGCCTTTATCATTTCAATCTTTGTGCTCAATGCGAATGAGTCATTCGTCCTAAGAGAAGGTTGTCTCTCACTCAACTCTCAAAAGTGTTTCAAGGACGTATTTAGAAATAAGCTTGCCTTTCTTCATCCTAAGCATTTCTTGTTTGGCATGGTTAACGTTTGACTCTTTTGCCCGAATAAAGTCATTTTTACGAACCATTTTCTTGAGGGTCGCAGATGCGAAGCGCGCATAGTGACACTAGAGAATAGGTCATACGAATCATGTCATGCATTTTTGTTTTTGTCCTTATTCCTTTTGCTTGTTTGTTTTGTTTTGTTTTGCCCCTTTATCGTCTCGACTTACCTCTCAAAAGAGACATTCAACCGTTTGTGCGAAAACTCGATGGATTCTCGAGTCAGCTCTTTCCTCTGCCATTTCCCGTCAGACGGTAGGGTGCCTGAAACACAAATAGATATGCGTGCATACAGCATATGCATGGTATCTACAATGCTATGCATGATGCTATGCGACTTGAATTGTGCATGAAGTGATCCCTCGGCCTTGATTTCATTCATGGAAAATATTTCTTGACTGCATCAGTGTTTACGTGTCTAGGTAATTCACTGCCATCCATTTCAACTAAAATCATGGCGCCACCAGGAAGAATCTTCTTAATGACATACGGCCCTTCATAGTTTGGGGTGAATTTGCCACGAGGATCTGGTATGATCGGAAGCACCTTCCTCAACACCAGGTCATTGACCTCGAAGTGCTCGGGACGCACCCTTCGATTGAAGGCTTTTGCGACTCGTCTTTGATAGCATTGCCCATGACACATAGCTTGCAATCTCTTCTCATCGATCATGTTTAGCTGTTCATGCCTTTGTTGCATCCACTCGGTCTCATCTAGCTTAGACGAGAAATGACCCTTAAAGAAGGAACTTCCACCTCAACAGTAAGACCGCTTCCATCCCGTACACGAGTGAAAAAGGAGTTGCCCCCGTAGAGGTGCGGATAGAAGTTCGGTACGCCATTAGTGCATAAGGAAGCCTCTCATGCCAATCACGATAATTTTCAGCAGTCTTCAACAGGATTTTCTTTATGTTCTTATTTGCCGCCTCCACTGCTCCATTCATCTGAGGGCGGTCGGGTGACGAGTTCAAATGTTTAATTCGAAACTCACTAAGCAAGCCATCCACGACTCCGTTGTTCAAATTAGTGCCATTGTCAGTGATGGTCGCCTCAGGTACACCGTAACGAGCAACAATATCGCAACGAATAAACCTGGCCACATTCTTGGCGGTGACGTTGGCATACAAGTTGGCCTCAATCCACTTGGTAAAGTAGTCTATCGCCACCAAGGTAAATCGATGCCCAATTGAAGCTTTGGGGTTGATGGGCCCAATCACATCAATTCCCCACATTGAAAATGGCCAGGATTGAGACATTTGGTGAAGTTCATTTGGAGGGGCATTTATCTTGTCTCCATAAATTTGGCACTGATGGCACCGTCACGCGTGCTGAATGCAGTCGGACTCCATGGTCAGCCAGTAGTAACCGAGTCGCATGACCTTTCTCGCCAAGAGGTGTCCGTTCATATGGGGGCCGCACTCTCCTTCATGTATCTCTTTCATCAGACAGTCGGCTTCTTTAGCGTCGACACACCTTAGCAATGTTGAGTCGAAAGACCTTCTATAAAAGACAGCTCCACTAGCGAAGAATCTTGATGCCAGCCTCGAGATATACTTCTTGTCCGCGGCTTCGCTTCCTTCAGGGAATTCGCCTTTCTGCAGGTACTTCAATATGTCGTGATACCATGGCTGCCCGTCGGGCTCCTCTTCGACCGTCATGCAATAAGTTGGGCGTCTAAGGATCTCAATTCTCAATGGTTCAATGTCTATGCCTCCAGCTACTTGTAACATTGAGGATAGGGTAGCCAAGGCATTCGCGAACTGATTTTGAGATCTTGGTAGGTATTCGAATGCTATTTCTTGGAATCCTTCCATCAACTCCTCTAGGAACTCATGATACGGAATCAATTTAGAATCATGTGTTTGCCATTCGCCTTTAGTCTGTAAGATGACAAGGTTCGAATCGGCATAAACTTGTAGCTTCCGGATTTTCATATCAATGGCGGCTTGGAGGCCAAGAATGCATGCTTCATATTCAGCGACATTATTCGTACAAGGGAACATCAATTTAGCAGCGACAGGGTAGTGTTGTCCATCTGGAGAGATAAGGACTGCCCCTGTACCAGACTCGGCTAAGTTAACTGCGCCATCGAAGTACATCGTCCATTTATCACTTGATACAAGTAAAATTCGATCTTCCGCGTCACTATCTTCATCAGATGCTCCAAATCCCTTGGAACTCTCTGCTAACATGTCTACTATGGCACGACCCTTAACGGACTTTTGTCCCGTGCTCGAACGTCGAACTCGAAATTAAAATTTGCCATTTGGCTAACTTGCCAACCAATGCCGGCTTCTCTAATAGATACCTGATTGGATCATTTTCGGTCACCAGAAAGATTCGGTGATGAAGCGTGTATTGCCGTAGCCTGTGCAAGACCCAAATCAAAGCCACGCAAGTCCTCTCAACTTATGTGTAGTTCCTCTCAGAAATGGTGAACGTCTTGCTCAAGTAGTATATCGCACGTTCTCTTCCGTCGTTTGGTCTTTTCTGGGCTAGCATGGCTCCCAATGACTCGTTGTGTATGGTTAAGTACAAAATCGGGGAATTTTAGGGAGAGGGGCACTAGACCGGCGCGTGAGTGAGATAGTGTTTTATCTTCTCGAAGGCACCTTGACACTCAAAGATCCCACTCAATCTTTGCATTCTTTTTCGGAGCTTGAAGAATGGCTTCGCTTCAAACAAATGAGATAAATCTCGCTACATAATTAAGTCGTCCCATCAGGCTGCGGACTTCTCTGGCAGTGGTCGGGGGCCGTAAATCACAAATGGCTTTAATCTTCGACGGATCAATCTCTATGCCCCTACTACTAACCATGAATCCTAATAGCTTCCCAGATTTCGCTCCAAAAACGCATTTTGTTGGATTGAGGCGTAACTTGAACTTCCGAAGACGTTCGAATAGCTTTCGCAAGATTTTAACATGTTCTTCACCACGTCTCGATTTTGCAATTATGTCGTCGACGTATACTTCAATTTCTTTGTGCATCATGTCATGGAATAATGTGACCATGGCCCTCGATACGTTGCCCCAAAGATTCTTTAGACCGAAAGGCATCACTTTGTAGCAAAAGTTCCCCAAGGAGTTATGAATGATGTTTTGCTCCTGTCTTCCTCCTTCATACGGATTTGGTTATATCCAGAAAAACCGTCCATGAAGGAGAATAATTCGAATCCCGCCGTCTCGTCAACCAAGACATCGATATGCAGGAGCGAAAAGTCATCCTTGGGACTAGCTCGATTTAGGTCACGATAATCAACACACACCCTGATTCGCCCATCTTTCTTCATTACAGGCACAATATTTGCTACCCAATCAGGGTAACGCGTCACTTCGATAAAATCTACTTTCAACAATTTCATCACTTCTTCGTTGATCTTCTTGGACAACTCTGGTTTAGTTCTCCTGAGTCTTTGTTTCTTGGGTGGCATGTTAGGATCTGTCGGCAAAGCATGTTCCACAATTTCGGGGTCCAATCCCGGCATGTCAGCGTATGTCCAAGCGAACACATCTTGATATTCTTTTAGGAGAGTAGTCATCCTTTCCGCCTCTGACTCTGGAAGACTTGCCCCGATCTTTATTTCCCTGATGTTCTCCGCATCACCCAAATTTATGGTGATCGTTCGTTCTTCTGTCAGCGGCTTCGATTCTTCATGTCGATTCCATTCACGCTCGATTCCCTTATGATGGTCATCGGCATCATCGAAATCTGAGAGACTCTCTTCATGCACATCCAAGTCACACGAGTCTTTATCATGATTATGCATAATGTAATTCCTGAGATGTGATGAGATAAGTTAGGGCAATGTTGATAATAAAGAGGTGCATGTCATTTTTGAAGAATTTTTGAAGTATTTTTTGTAAAAAGCTTTAAGAACTCATCCTCATATCCTCGAAGTTCCTCGTTCTTGCAAAACAATTAAACAAGGGAGCATGTGGAGGCCTAGGCCTCAGCGACCATCATAGGGCTAGTTTGATATGCTTCCACATGTCCATAATTAAACACGTGTCTACTTTATTGAATGGGAAAAGATAAGGCCGTATTTTAACACACACCGCCCTCGACCAACGGCTCAAGATCGGGGTTGACCATAATTCACGCTACAAATGACACAAACAGGAAATAAAGAAAGAAAAACTACGAGGTCCCACGCAGGGGAGAAGACATAAAACGAAAGACTAGACTAAACGAGAACCGCTCTACTTTGGAGGGACAGCCGTTATTTCAGAGGACTCAGCTTCCTCGTACGCCAGGATGGTGCATATGACTTCTTCTTCGAATAGCTCGGTCACACCATAGATGTCATCTTCTTCCTCAAACAACATCCTTGGAGGTCCTGGAAACGTCTCTTCTAGCAATGGGGGAAACAGGTTTTGATCGCCCTCGCCCTCCTCGGTTTGGGCAATGCGCTCGCTTTGGTTTCTATACTCACCTCGGCCTCCTTGGGCACTTCGGCCTCTCTGCCTTCCACGGCCTCCTCGGTTACCATGACCACCTCGCCCCTCAACATATCCTAGGCCTCTCCTCTTCGGGTTCTTATGAGCTTCAATGGGTTTTCGCACACCTTGACCGTGTGATCCAAGGCCCTCTCCAGATTATACCCGCCGCCAACATAATCTTTCCCACGGCTATGGCCGGCTTAGACAATTCAGGGAGCCTTCGTAAAAGATCATGCGAGCACGTGGACCATGGATACCACTCGAAGGTTTGAAAACCGGATTCCTCGGTACACTCGGGCTCCACATACGGGATGGATGTCTCGTGGTAGATCTTGAAGTCGATTCTCCATGGATCGTGATGAGCCCGTTATCCACCACAAATCGTACCTTTTGGTGGAGGCCGGAGGCAACAAAGACCTGCGGTGTGGATCCATGGCCTCCCTAGCAAAAAATTAAAAGCGCTCGGTATATCTAGCACTTGGAATGGGACTTGGAAAAGTACAGGGCCAATCAGCAGCTCGAGTTCGATTTCTCCTATCACCTCCTTCTTCATCCCATCAAAAGCCCACACAGTTGACTTGCTAGTACGGATTCTCCCAAGCTCAATGCCAAGACGGTGGAGCGTAGCCAACGGGCATATATTGAGTGCCGAACCGTTGTCAATCAACACTCTGCAAACGAGAGTGCTCTCATACTTCACTGAGATGTGTAGTGCTTTGGTATGATTAGGGTCGTCAGGAGGGAGATCCTCATCAGTAAAGGAAATTTGGTCTTTCGTAGAATGGCCCCAACAAATCCTTCCAATTGGACTTCATCGATTGTTTCGGGCACGTGTACCTCATTGAGGACCTTCAAAAAATGTCTCTATGCTTCTCGAAGATTTGAACAATTCCAAAAGGGAGATTTGGGCTGGCGACTTCCGCGGCTTGGTCCACCACATTGAATTCGCTGGATTTTACTACAGCCAAGAATTGTTTTGCCTCCTCTTCAGTCACGGCCTTCTTTTCTACTCCTTTATCGCGTGCATAACAGTGGCCTGATCGTGTGACAGAGTCCACCTCGTTCATTCCATAATTCCATGGTACATCTTTGGGATTGAATTTGGGAGGATTCTCCAACACTACCACTCTATCCTTCTCTTGGGGTGGCAATTCGATCGTGACCGGTGTTACGTTTCCTCCTGCGACTTGGATTGCCGACATCCCCTCGACCATAAGGTCTATCACCGTGGGTTCAGCAATTTCCATCTCAATGTCGCTGGCGGGCTCCTCATCGGATAGTTCAATCACCATCGGGGTTATCATGGCTATCAACCCTTCCTCGTACAAAGCTGGGGTCTTCGAAATTCCAGGCATAACTTTTCTCGTCCGAGATAGGCAAGCAAGATTGCAAAAAGATGAGCTGAATGACGATGGCGTTATCATGGATATGACCCTCTCTCCCTCTTCTCCGCGTCGGATTACCCCCATGGCTACCATCCCCGAACGCGGTCCAAACTTCTCTTCTAGGGTCACATCCTCCTGACTTCCATAGTATCCCGCCAGCACTAAGGACTCATACAACTTGGAAGCGTCCACCGCTAGAAGCTGTTGACTTGCTCGTGTCTCCTCGGCAATTAAATTCACTCCCCCGGCATGATTTGGTAGAGGGTTCCGTTGCACGTTAGGTTGAGCCTCCTTAAAAGTCAAGATGTTCTTGTCTAAAAGCTGTTAAATTTTGTATCTCAGCACGCTGCAATCATCTACATCATGCCCCCTTTCTCCCATGTGGAATTCGCAAGTCTTGGTCATATCGAACCCCGGGAATCTTGGGGGATTGTTTCTAGGTACCTCCTTTTACGACCATTCTCTTTTCAAGAAGCATGGGCAACAGCTTTGACAAATGGGCGCGATGAGGGGAAAATTCTTTTCGAAATGGCCTTTTGCCATTATCATATGCCCGTGATGAGCTACCTTGAAACCCCATAAGCTTGTGCGCAGGTATTGCGGGCGGTCGAGGAAGAAGCGGCTTTTGCACAAGTGCTACTTCAACTGTAGCTTCCTTATCTTTTCTTGTCAGGAACCTCTTCGTGCCTTCAGTGGATATCTTCCCCTCGATAAGCGCCCACTCGACTCCTTCGGCTACTTCTACCAGCTGTGAAAACGTCTAGCATCCTGAAAACACTAATCCTTTGAAGTATTCAGGGGGTAATGTCTTGAGGAAAAGTTGCTTCATTTCTTTTTCACTCAGTGAAGGCTTCACTTGTGATGCCATCGTTCTCCACCTTTGAGCAAACACTTTAAGCGATTCATTCCTCTTCTTTTCCATCCGAACAAGCTCTTCTCTTGTAGGGACAATCTCGAGTTGAACTTATATTGCTGTAAAACTCGTCGTAAGATCCTCCCATCCAGTCGGCTCTTCAATATCCAATGCGATAAACCACGACAAGGCAGGGCCGTCTAAGCTATCTTGGAATGTATGTATGAGGAGCGGGACATTGTCGGAGTAACGAGCCATTTTCCTCACGTAATATCTAAGATGGGTCTTAGGGCATCCCGTTCCGTCATACTTTCTCGTGAACTCGGGTTCTTGAAAATTCTCTGGGAAGTTTGTCTTGGCATACGAAGACAACCTATCAGCTCCCTTCAGCTCGTACCCTTGCAAGGCACACAGTCGCTCCTCCATTTTGGCCAAGCGTCTCGTACTTTCTTCATCGAAGCGGACAACAGGTTCCTCCTTTGGAGGAGGATCCAGATTGATGATTGCCGGCGTAATAGAAGGGGCTTCCTCAGAAGCACCTTTTTCAGCAAGATCGGTGACATGTGGCTCTCCCACTGAGGGTGGAGTGTGTCCCGACAAAACGGGAGTAGAGGTTCCAGCTATGGCCGTGACTGGAGGTTTACTGATTTTTTGACTTATCTCAGCCATCAGAGTAGTGAGTTGAGCCAGCTGGCTCTCCATGTTGGCCATGCGTATGTTGACATCTTCATTTTCCATCCTTGCTTTTGCGCGAGTACGGATTGGAGATCTCCTCTTAGCCGTGTTGATAGTTAGACGACAATAGACAACTCGTCGCACTGGTTCGAAGGTAGATAAGCATATATAAGTATGGAGTAATGATTAGGCGGTCATCCATGACAAAGATCTAATCGCCCCAATTTGCTCGTTTCATTGAAAGCGGGGTTGCTACATAACGCAGAGAAGACATGAGGGAGAACCCCTAAACAACGAAGCTAATCATGACTCTTATTTCCTAAAAACACGACTCGAGACAAATTCTTTAACATTGTAACATATGTAGGCATGGGCCCATTACATATCGCACTTGACTCGATCTAACTAACGAGGACAACCCCCGCTTGTGACCGCCCCACTAACTCGGGTCAACTTTGAGGCACGCTCCTCGGCTTCTTTGAGCTTCCTTTTGAGGCGCTTGATCTCGACTCGGTGGGTGGTCTTTAATGGCATGTCGGGAATCTTCGGGCGTAGGCTCTCTGGGATTTTATGCCTAAGGATGTACTCCATCGAGGCATAGTAGGTCTTCTCTTGCCCTTCCAACTCCTCTTCAGGCCATATTAGCTTACGGGGGTGGCACATGTCCCACATCGACTTGACTAACGCGACGGAGTCTTCGTGATCTTGGCATCCATCAGGGAAATCTATCCTGAGCGGGTCTTCTTGAATCATCGGTGGAAGTTGTTGAACCTCTTGGAACTGGCGGGTGACTCGGGTCGGGTAATACTTAGTGACTCCGGTAATTCCCAGCAAAGGAACAGGTCCAGTAAGCCCACACACGAATCGCGCTTCTCGAACTCGGAACCATTTGGCGTGCCATAGGAAATCTTCGGGTCCAAGGTTGGTCATGAAAACTAACCACCCAGAATAATGATAATCGGGGGCAAACATCTTCCTATCTTTAAACTTCAGGATGGGGTGGTTAGAGTTAGAGATGTCGTTCACGGTCATCAAGCTACCAAACCCCTTAACATGAGAAAAGAACCAAATTTGCAAAAGTTCAGAAGGGGCATGAAAAACCTTGTCTTTGTTTTCTTTAAAGCGGGTAAGGGAAAGAAAAGTTTCAGTCAGGACAGCATTAACAAAACCCTTCCCATACATACCTCACGAACTACCCATGCCACTGAAGGGTTAATAGCGTTCCTATAATGTGGGAATAACATGAATCCGAAGAAAGCTAATAGGAAGATCCTATTCTTTTGAAAAGATGAGACATTTTGAAAAATCTCGTTTAGGAATGAAAACGGGCAGGTCTTGCGATTAGCTTTCAAAACTTTCCTCACATCATCCCCCTTAACTCTAAGGAAATCAGATAAGGTCGATGCATGCTCAGTTCTTACAGGTGGGCCAATTAACTCCGACACCAAAGGCTTTCCCATGACAATACTATATTCTTCTAGGGTTGGAGTGAGCTCGTGGTCACCGAACATGAACGTGCAAGTCTCGGGACACCAAACATGCGCCAACGCTCGTACAACACCATAATGAGTTTCTATTTCTAAGAGGGGAAGTAGTCGTCCAACATAGGATCGCACCCAATCGTGGCCAGTCGGGTCTAGTTTATCCCACCATGTGCGAAGCTCGGCTTTTGGGGTAGCAATGATGTGAAGCTCGGGTATCCCCATCGTATACTACTCACAACTACTCACAACCTAATTTGTCATGAACCGACCAAAAAAGAAAGCGAATAAGTAAATTACGAAGGAGAGAATTCAAAAAAAACTTACCCTACTCATTGAGTAGCAAAGCTAATGACATAGACATACGCATGGATGGTAATTCAATTTCTACTCTAAACGGCTCAAAATGGAGCTATGGGATCACCGGACTGAACCAGCAAGGTCGCGGCTAGGTCGTGTTACCCATGACTCCGGCTTTGCCAAAGAACCGACCCGTGTCGCGCGGTTGTAGACCGGGGTGGGTACTTTCGACATGAAGAAAGAAATTTCGGGGTTAAGGTGGGCGACTCGTACTACACGGTTGTAGTCGGAGTGGTATCCACCTTAACACCATCCTAGGTGATCCTATGCGGCCCAGGTCCAGCGGCAGGTTGTGTGTGCTATGGTGTAGTGCAATGCAAGAGACGCAGGCATGACAATTTATAGGCAGGCAACACTTCATATATTCAAAACATAAACATCAATTCCCAACTCCACACCTGCAAGACAAGGGGTCAACAATCACTCCTCCCCTTATAACTCCTAACTACAAAAACATTTAACACATAACACATTAGGGACATACCTAATATCCTCGCTGCCAGACAAAAATATTTTTGAACAAGATTAATTATGGCCTAAGTCCTCTAAGGTTTAAAACCAAGTCCCCAGTGGAGTCGCCAAGCTGTCGCGACCTACCCTTGGGGGGAAGGGAACAGGTTTAGGGATATTGTCTAAATGACGGACCTAAGGCCCATGATTAGACGCGGGTTCTCCCAAACCCATACCCCACGTGACATTGGGATATTTTTTAAGGATTTTGCACAAAAAAGGAGTCGCCACTAGCCTGTTGGGGTCGGCTAGAAACCAAGTGAGGTATGGGAGTATGCCACACTTCCTACGCAACCAGAGAATCTAGGGTCAGGGACTTGATTACATTAATTGGCTAATTAGTGCCCTTTCGGTACCTAATCTTGTTCAAAATAATTTTTGGCAAGCAGTTTGGATTAATTTTATACCTATCCACTAACATGTGAGGTGATCATGCAGGTACGCAATCGCTAAAATAACAACCATAGCTACCAAGATCATAATTGCAGCAAATTAAACAATTGCGAACATAGTTAAATTAAACAAGTAAATTAAACATGTAATATAATCAATATATGAGTAATTAAAGGCCTAATTACACTATAAAGGCAATGCATGGTCATTCCTAATCAAAACCTGCATTTTTGGATTTTCGACATTTTTTAATTTTTTTAAAAAAATTAATTAATTTTTTTTAAAAATTAATTAATTTTTTTAAATTTTTTTAATTTGTAATTAATTTTTTTAAATAAAATATTTTTAATATTTTTTAAATTAATTTTTTTAAAAGAAAATATTTTTTTATATTTTTAACTTTTTTTAAAAGAAAATATTTTTTTATATTTTTAATTTTTTAAAAATTCATTTTTAATTAAAAAATGAACCGGGTCGGGTTCGGTTCGACCCGACCCGGTCCAACGCGGATCGGGTTCGGTTCGACTGACCCGGTCAATGCCACGTGATCGGGTCCGGTCGGAGACCGAACCCGGTTCGTCCAAAAGGGCGAGCCGGTCCCTGTTAGGAAATCCCTTATGATGTTTTGAAGATGACAAAATAAATCAAAGGCTACTAACATGTTTAATGGTTAAGTAATAGACAATGCGAGATGATAGAACATGTAAAGGATATTGTCAAAGTGTGAAGACGACCAAGACCGAACGTAACATATGTCCAAAGTATATTCTCAAGATTTTCATACTTCGTGTCAAAGTCTGAAGACGCGACTTTAGTGTCAAAGTCTGTTCTACATCGTCCGCTCACTCGACAAATTCCAGATCAACGTGAATGATGAACCGGAAGACGACTCTATCTTTGAAGTTCGAACCGGGTACGACCTTAAAGCTAAATCTTCGTGAAGCGAATATGTTCGGACTCGGATTGCAAAGTCTATCGCACTCGACTTCGTTGTAAAGTCTATTGCTATCGACTTTACATCCAGTTCGACGAACGTAACTCAAGCCCAATCATATAACAGCTAGTGATCTGGTTTGGATTCCACATCAAGATTGATTTGATTGACTCAATCTATTTTATTGACGATTGGATCTTGAAGACAAGATCTTTCTTTACGAAGAAGCTTTACTTATGGAAACTAAGATTTCGTTTGTATGGGCGATCGGAATCAATTTGAGATTTTACCTTTGTCACTCAACGGCTATCAAATCTTCTAGATACAGAGCTGTCCAATGGGTATATTGGAAGACGATTCTGGGGATACTTGTCCAACGGGTAGTTTGGAAGTGGAGGAGTATTTAAGGAGATGAAGGACCGATGAGCAAGTAAGAGATAGAGCGTAGAATTTATAATTCCAAAGTCTCGAGCGACCTTCAATCATACACTTGTCTCTTGAGAGCTTAAACGTTTGTGATCGTGAGAGAAATACCAAAAGAGTGACTTAGTGAGATAGTGTGATCTACTAAGTGTTTGCACTCGAAGTTGTAATCTCTTGTTGATTGCATAGTGGAATCCAGCCAAGAAGGCTGTTAACGTGGGAGAGTGGATGTAGGCTTGGATTAAGCCGAACCACTATAAATCTTGTGTTCTTATTCTCTTCCCTAACTCCTTTGTTTTACTCAAAGTTTATTTTATTCCGCATATATTTGCCAAGGTTTAGTTTAAACACCTATTCACCCCCCTCTAGGTGTTCATACTAGCACTCTCAATTGGTATCAGAGCCAAGTGCTCGGTTTATAAAAGTATTTTTACTTTTGAGCTAAAGATCTTTATGGCTAGTATCTTGGCACTAGGACTTATGGAAGGGCAAAGCAACACAAGGCCACCATATTTTGATGGAAAGGAATACGACGTGTGGAAGAACAAAATGAAAGCATTCCTAAGATCCAGAGATCCCTGGCAATGGGATGTTGTGGAAAGAGGAATTAACCCCATTGCTACGTCCACATCAAATAAGAATGGCAGAGACAAAGAAACCAAACCCCCCGCTCCTATGTCTCGGACGGAGTTGTCCAAAAGAGAAGCGCTTGATGCAAAAGTCATTTATTCTTTATATTGTGCCTTGTCTCCTGCTGAATATAATAGAATCTCTTCATGTGAAACAGCAAAAGAAGTTTGGGATAGACTTCATGTTACATATGAAGGGACCGATCGTGTAAAAGAGACAAAAGTAAACTTCCTGCTCGGCAAATATGAATCCTTCAAGATGAAGCAAGGAGAGTCAATTGGAGATATGTTCAGCCGATTTACAGAAATTGCAAATGGTTTAGCATATCAAGGTCAGCAAATTTCTACCCCGATGAAGGTCAACAAACTCTTGCGAGGTCTCTCAAAAGATTGGAACCATGTCAAGACCTCAATCCGGGAAACTCAGAGGATTATGCCACTTTCCGTTGATGAATTGATTGGCACTCTTCAATCCTATGAAGTGGAACAACTCAACGATGAAGATCCCGAAGGTAAGAAGTCCATTGCTTTAATATCTAATGCTGTTTTTGATGAAACAGACTCAGAAAATGACTTGGACGACGAAGAACTTGCTTTTATGATCAAGAAATTAAAAAAGTCGAGTAGAAAAGGAAGCAAATTCAATGGAAGAAGACAATACCAGCCGAATGGACAGAAAAGAATAATGAAAGAAGATGATGAGCAAGGAAATATATGCTTGACGGCACATTCAGAATCTGAGTCTGACTCAGACACAGACTCAGAATCAAAGTCTGACTCAAACACAGACTCAGAATCTGATGAGGAAATCGAGGTAAGTCATTCAAAAATTCCTCTCAAAGTTTCAAAGTATATAAATGAGCTTTGCTTAAATCTCAAATCTTCTCTTAAAAGGATCTCCGAACTTAAAAAGGAGAATTCTCGACTTAAGCAACAGGATCTTTCTCAAAAAGAAAATTTTGAAATTTTGCAAAAAGATTTTCTACAAACAAAAGAAAGTCGAGATTTACTTGTCAAAGAAAATGATTCTTTGAAGAAAGAATTTTCAAATATTTCGACAAGATTTTCAAATGGATCAAAAACATTAGAGCATATCCTCTCTATACAAGTTCCTTACTATAATAAGTCGGGACTTGGCTTCAATAAGGAAAGTGATTCTCTAATTGATTTTCCTAAAGTCAATGAAAGACTTAAACAAAGACCTCCAAAGACATTTTACAAAAATCATTTTCAAAAAGTGTTTGTAAAACCTGTTGGTCGAAATGCCCTCAAATGTTCAAATTGTGAAGATTCAAAACACTTTGAGAAAGACTGTCCTAAAGACTGGAGACCTATCAAGAAAAATTGGGTAAAAACAGCATACTCTACTAACTCTCATGGACCCAAGAAAAAATGGGTACCAAAGAAAAGATGAGTTACTTTTGCAGGATATAAAGAAGAAAGAAGAAAGAGGATTTGGTAAGGAATTTTTTTATTCTCAATTTGATTTGGGCAATAATTCTCATATTCGATATATCCTTGGTTGATTGAGATTTTATAATGATCATATTTTGCTTTATGGAAGAAAGAATCGTATGATTTGTTTTTGTGATTTGTGAGTTGAGATTTGATTTAGTACGTGTGATTATTTGAGATAATTCAGATTATTTTGTCTAATTTTATATTTCAGATTTAATCATATTTTGCAAAGTGAAAATCTGTTTTACGTGATGATGCAAGATATTCTTAGATATTCAGGAATTTTATTCTCTATGTTTTTATCGTACCATGACTAAGTGAGAATTTATTTTTCAAAATATCATTGTGCATAATATTCTTTCTTTGAATACTTTGTTACGATGAATTAAGAAAGAATATTTGATTATGGAGATTTTCTATTTTACTCTAACGTCAAGGAAGGATCCAAATTGATGGATACCAAAAAGGGAAATGAGTTGATTGCAGGAAATTCAATAAGGCAAGAATGATTGCGAATCTATGCAAATTTTGGTGTAATCAGAAAAATATCTCCTATGAAGATTGGTAATGATTTTTTTTTTTCGGTATATTTCAAACATATACCATGGGTAAGAGAATATTTTTTATCATCCCGCCTTGCAAATTTCTACGTGCATTTATCATGATTTTGGATGATTGTTATATTGCAAATATCTTTTGTCATAAATATAAGGTATTGCAATTTTGGCACGCGACAGAAATATTTATTTTCCTTTTGCAAAATGCATATCTGAAATTTATGCTCAAGGAAATCACTTTGATCTCAAAAGATATTACTACATATTCATGGATATTCTTGCTATATTCTTAGAAAATATATTATATCTAGCAAGTTTGATCCGCAAATCAAAGGAAGATATTACGTGACATTTTTGCAAAGATGATTATCTATTATACAAGATTTTGCAGGTGACAATAGAATCTTCCATATGAATTTTGGAAAGCTCGATCAGATAATCATGGAGATTTTATTCTATCTTCTGGAGGTTCAAAAATTCTATTCCTTGTGCAATTTTTTTGCTTATTGAGGAAATCCCTTATGCGTCACACGGAAGGTTGGATTCGAGATGAGCTTGATTGAAGAAAATAAAATTTTGCCTCGAATTTCAAAATGCAAGTGATCGTTGCGGATGTTGTTGCTACAAAGGAAATACTGGAAAAATATTCTGTTCAACGTGCACAAGCAACAATTCTATTCGCAAATATTGTCATGATCACAGGGGGAGAAAGCAAATCCAAAAGAAAAGGAAAAGAATCGTGATAATCTCAAAAAGGCAACAAATTGAGGGGGAGCATTGATCAATTATGGAAAAATCTTTTTGAATTGATCGTGATCTTATTATGGAAAGAAGGAAAGGTAAATGTGTCAGAATTTGTTATAAAAAATCTGGTTAGTGTATCTTTTATTACTTTTTGTCATTGATAAATCTTGTATTGATATTATCATTTTATTATGACAAAAAGGGTACGTGAATTTTATGATGCGTCAGTGATTTTCATTGGATATTTGCTAATATATATAATCGAAGTGAGCTATATTGCATATCATTAATATTCGATAAAAGCTGATTTTTTGGAAATTGTGATTCATGCAAGATATTTGTTCTCATTCTCTACGTGATACTTTTTCTATTATTATCGCTTTTTGATTATGACAAAAAGGGGGAGAAGATATGAATATGCATATGTGTTGATTGGTTGATATTATCTATGGCATAATATTGAGCTGTGATTATTTTTCTATATATTGTTATGCTCAATTTATTTGCTATCTCATGATATCCTTTGATTTAAATTAATATTTTTAAAAGCGTGTTTACAAATCTGCATATTCAGAGATTGTTTTGTCATCATCAAAAAGGGGGAGATTGTTAGGGAAATCCCTTATGATGTTTTGAAGATGACAAAATAAATCAAAGGCTACTAACATGTTTAATGGTTAAGTAATAGACAATGCAGATGAAAGAACATGTAAAGGATATTGTCAAAGTGTGAAGACGACCGAAGACCGAACGTAACATATGTCCAAAGTATATTCTGAAGATTTTCAGACTTCGTGTCAAAGTCTCGAAGACCGCGGACTTTAGTGTCAAAGTCTGTTCTACATCGTAAGTCTGCTCACTCGACAAATTCCAGACTGAACGTGAATGATGAACCGAGAAGACGAGACTCTATGCTTGAAGCTGAACCGGGTACAGACCTTAAAGCTAAATCTGTTCGAAGCGAGAATATGTTCGCACTCGATTGCAAAGTCTATCGCACTCGGACTCAGATTGTAAAGTCTATTGCTATCAGACTTTACATCCAGATTCGACAGAACGTAACTCAAGCCCAATCATATAACAGCTAGTGATCTGGTTTGGATTCCACATCAAGATTGATTTGATTGACTCAATCTATTTTATTGACGATTGGATCTTGAAGACAAGATCTTTCTATACGAAGAAGCTTTACTTATGGAAACCAAGATTTCGTTTGTATGGGCGATCGGAATCAATTTGGGATTTTACCTTTGTCACTCAACGGCTACCAAATCTTCTAGATACAGAGCTGTCCAATGGGTATATTGGAAGACGATTCTCTGGGATACTGTCCAACGGGTAGTTTGGAAGTGGAGGAGTGTTTAAGGAGATGAAGGACCGATGAGCAAGTAAGAGATAGAGCGTAGAATTTATAATTCCAAAGTCTGAGCGACCTTCAATCATACACTTGTCTCTTGAGAGCTTAAACGTTTGTGATCGTGAGAGAAATACCAAAAGAGTGACTTAGTGAGATAGTGTGATCTACTAAGTGTTTGCACTCGAAGTTGTAATCTCTTGTTGATTGCATAGTGGAATCCAGCCAAGAAGGATGTTAGCGTGGGAGAGTGGATGTAGGCTTGGATTAAGCCGAACCACTATAAATCTTGTGTTCTTATTCTCTTCCCTAACTCCTTTGTTTTACTCGAAGTTTATTTTATTCCGCATATATTTGCCAAGGTTTAGTTTAAACACCTATTCACCCCCCTCTAGGTGTTCATACTAGCACTCTCAGTCCCGAGCCTGAGCGGGTTAGGCCCGACCAGCCCTGGTCGGGCCTTCGCTCAGCCCAAATTGGGCCCAAACAGTGGGCCCAATTCCCTTGTAAAAAAAAAAAAATCTCCTGCAAGCCCAAGCGAAACAGGCCGAGTGGGCCAAATCGTGGATTTGGCCCAGCTCGGCCCGCTGACCCTTGCCCTGCGATTCTTCAATCGCGGCAAGGGACAGTGACAGCGAACGGCAGGGGCGTTCCTCCAGCCAGGGTCACCGGTGTCGCTTCAGTCGGGCGGGCCGCAACGCGACCTCCGGCCAGACGGTGACGCTACTCCGGTGGCAACCACGACAAGACCGTTTGGACGACGATCCGCGGGGAGCTGCGGAATCTCCGCGAGCGACCGCCACAGCGGCCGTGGTAGGAAACTTGCGAAAAGACCGACGCCCGGAATGGCAAACACAACAACACCTGCCTCAACAGAACGAATCGACTCAAGGACACTCGGTTTTAGCTAAAAACGGGAGGACAAAAACTAGATCCCGTTCGGGCATTTTACCAAACAGTGGAGGGCGTTCCCGACCGCACGATTTCTAGCTCCACCAGACCCGAATCCAAACCGAGACTCTCACCAACAAACAATAAGACACACAACAATCAGAGAGGGAGTGGACGGGGCCGGAGTTCACGCAAACCAGTCGATCGTAAACTCCAGCCCGGGATGCACATAATAGGACGAAAACAGGGCGCGAGGACCTACCGGATTCGACTTGAGGACGTTGGCCAAGGGGTCGTCCAGCGGGGCTCGCGCGCTTGAAACGACGGCTGAAGCTCCCTTGCTCTCTCTTAGTCGCTTCCTCGCTCGAACTCCTCTCTGTCTTTTTTGAAGTTCCGATGGGGTTGGAAGCAATCGGCACCTCCAGCGGCGATCGACCGTAGCGATCAATGGCCAAAGGGGGGTTTTTCTCCTCCACTCCTCCTGATTTCTCTCAGTGTTTCGCCTTGTGTTTTTCCTCGCGTGCTTTCGGCTTCGTCCCCCTTTGGTGCCGATTCTCCTCTTCTGGTTTTATGCCCGGCCAGCAAGCACGCATGGCCTCTCGCAGCCGCCGCTTGTTGGCGGACTCGCACCCCCGACCCGGGGATCACGCCGCTCACCTATTACCGATCCCCTTGCTCCCTCCGTCGCCGCTTCCGCTTCTGTTTTTTTCTTTTTTGCGGTCTTGCAGCGAAGACCGGTTGGGGGGGGAGACGACCAGCTCACTCACGGGCTGGGCTGAAGGAGGAAGTGGGCTAGGGCCGGGCCCGCCGTAGGGAAAAAGTAAAGGAAATGGGCCGGTCGGGCCAAGGCTGGATTCGGCCCGACCTGACTGATTTTTTTTTTTAATTGAATAATATTTTTTTAAAATTTTCTTTTGTGATTAATTCCTAACATTTAATGCTATTTTAAATTAATTAAATTAGGTGAAAAACTAGGTGTCAACACTCTAACAAGCGACCGAAGAATGGTTCAAGTCCTGGAAAAGTAATTTCCCATCAAGGTGATCGAAGAAAGGTTTAAGTCTTGGAAAAGCAACTTCCTAGCGTCATCAAGTAAGATGATTCCCTAAGACTTGCCAAACTCAGGGTTCACACCCCATATCACTCATTCCTAGTAATTAACTACAAGTATCTTCTTATATGTCTTAGTATGTATAATGTTATATTGCTCTCTTTTTTTTTTTCTTTTTTTTTTCTTTTTTGTATTGGACACCTGGTCCCAAACAAAATATAATCTACCGAATATGCATTGACAAAATTTAAGTATCAGTTCGTCTTTAAATGCAACATTTGCAAGCTCACCTTCAAAGAGGGATAGCTGTTGACACCTAAATTTTGGCTATGTATTTTGAATTAAATTACATAAGAAAATTAAGGACTAATTTGGTCCTAACAAAAATAATTTTCTCATCACCTTGGTCTTAGTTTTTTTTTTTTGCATCCATTATTTTTTTTCTATTTTTTTTCCTTTTTCTTACCTTATTTCGAATAAATAGAATTATGTATACATAAAATAAATAAAATAAAAGCCCACAAGGGTTGGGCTTTCACGCCCAGCTCCCCCCTTTTTCCTTCTTCTTCCCCACGCATGAACTAGCCCATTCCACCTTTAATTTTCCCTAGGCCCAGCCCTTGCGCCTCCTCCTTCCTCTTCTCTACAACTCACACATATAGAGAAGAAGAGACAGGTGCAAACTACCTACAGCAGAGAGATGAGGGTAGATAGGTGATGGATGAGATGTTTCTCAGGTGCCATCAATGCCCGCCTTTAATGCCAAGCATGCCTCCGTGAAGAAGAAGAGATAGGACACTGATTCAGCCAAGAGAGTTTGGTCGGAAGCCAAGGACCGACGGCCAAAGCTCCTCCGTCGACTGGACCCTTCTCGCCTATAAATAAGCGAGTTGTGAGCTTAGTTCGAGGAGGTAGCAAACTCAAAGAACTTCCCCCGAGAGACATCAAGGGAGGCTAGAGAATAAGCAAGTCAAAGAGAGAAAGGCCAAATCTAAGGAGAGGCTGGAGAGGCTGAAAGGGTGAGCTAAGAGTCATGAGTAAGGGTAGATTGAAGGGCAAGTCACCGGCCATTGTCACGCTTTGTTTGCGTCAAAGCTGCAGTAGGTTCCGTTTGGATTTGTTTCATTTTATTGGTGTTTGTTTCCCGAGGATCCCGGCCCGAAGACGAGTGAGGCGGGCAGACGTAGCCCCATCTATCAAGCTCATCTACGTGCGACATCGCCGAGCAAACAAAGCGAGATACAAGGAAAGGAAATAGATCATGACATCCCAAGCGAGATACAAGGGAAACCCAACCCTCTATTTCTATTATTGACATGGCCAGACATAGGAAACTCTCATTTAACTCAGACACAGGATCTCATGGTAGAACCAAACCAGAAAAAGGAGGGGAAAACAACAAAGCATATAAGTAAGAAATGGAAAAGATTTAGCCCTTATGGCAGTAAGAGGGTAGACCATGAGCATTTGGATGAGACATAACTCTTAAAAACTCCAATCCAAATTGTGAAGGGAGAAGGTACATGGGCTTTGGTGGCTAGCCTTAATAAGGTACCGGGTACCAATGTACATCTTAAGCTGGAATTGTCAGGGGCAGAGCTACCCCCTGACAATTCAAGAATTGAAGGCCTTAATGGCTTGTAACAGGCCCAGTATAGTGTTTTTAATAGAAACAAAGAACAAAGAACAAATGGTGCTCGAAATAAAAAAGAGGATGAAGTTCCAAAGTTACTTTGTTGTGGACCTAATCGAGATTGCAGGGAGGCTAGCTCTTATGTGGAATGAATGAATTCAGGTATCAATTGACTCTTTCTCTACTGAGTTTATAAATGCTACATGTACATGGGAGGGTAACAAGACAATTATGAGAAGTACGTTTGTGCATGCACCGTATACTTTCCAAAAAAGAACAATGTAATGGGATGAACGGAAATATATCAAGTCTCACAACTCTCTATCTTAGATTTGCCTTGGTGATTTTAATGAAATTCTGTATCACTGAGAGAAGGTTGGAGGGAGACTAGCTGAATATTACCAGATGGCAGCATTTCGAGAAGTCCTAAATGACTGTTCTTTCATGGAATTGGAAGGAAAAGGATGCGCACTCACATGAGTGAATAACCAAGAGGGAGATGACTTTATCAAAGAAAAAAATCTACCAAGTCTTATGCACTGTAGAATGGAGGGTTTCTTTCCCAGAAGCTTTAGTATTCACCTTGCCAACTATGGGTTCTGATCACTATCCCTTACTGATGTCTCTGTTGGTTGAAAGCTCGAAGCGGAAAAGGGACTTCAAGTTTGAAGCCTTTTGGTTGGAAGATATGGAATATGGGGGCATCATACACATAGCTTTGAATGATCCAAGTGTGACCAATATGAGTTTGTGGGCAAAATTACAAAAAGTCACAAGATCATTGGAGGTTTGGAGTAAAAAATTCTCAAATGCCCAAAAGCAAGTCAGATTATTAAAAAATGAACTTGAATTCATCAGAAATAGCAAAGAGACTGAGTATGACAAAAAGAGGGTCCAAAGTGTAAAAGAAAATATTGAGCTATTGTGGAAGCAAGAAGAGATGTTTTGGAGGATGCGGTCAAGAATTACATGGCTGAAATGGGGCAATAGGAATACTAAATATTTTTATGCTACCACGATTCAACGTAGACAAAGAAATAGAGTTTCTATGCTCCAAGTTTCGGATGGTGAGTGGAGTAAAGATCAGGGAAGATCGAAAGAGGCAATGTTAGCATTTTATACTGAAATATACAGCTCGATTGAATCTGGCAATTTCCAGCCCATCATTGACCAATGCCCTACTATAGTGAGGGATGAAATGAATGCAGCCTTAATAGCCAGAATTACTCTATAGGAAGTAAAAGAAACTATCTTTCAACTAGGTACAATTAAAGCCCTAAGGCCATATGGTTTGAATGGTCAATTTTATCAACATCATTGGATGTACATTCAAAATGATATTCTGAAAATGGTAGAGGACTTCATGGAGAAAGGGTGTTTGGACTCGATTTTAGTTAGATCTCAAATTACACTTGTCCCCAAAATCCCCAACCCATAAAAATTAGATCAGTTTCATCCAACTAGCCTTTGTAACTTTACTTATAAGATCATTTCGAAGGTGTTAGCAAATCGACTTAAACAATGGCTTCCTAAGCTAATAGAAAATAGAACAAAGTGCCTTTGTGAGTGGAAGACAAATTCAAGATAACGTCCTCATAATCCAAGAGGTCTTCCACCAACTTAGAACTAAGGAAAAAGAAGAAAAAGTTCCAAGCTGTGCTTAAACTAGACATGAAGAAAGCTTAGAGATAGAATTGAATGGCACTTCCTAGAGGCTTGTATATTGAAGATGGGTTTATACACTAAATGGGTATCATGGATCATGCAATGCGTGACCACCGTCTCTTTCAACGTGTATTTCAATGGGGAAGCTCAATCTTATTTTCAACCAGCTCGAGGTATTCGACAATGAGACCCTCTTTCGCCTTACCTTTTCATACTTGTTGCAAATGTCTTATCTCTTATGTGGGGAGAATAAAAGGCATTAGATTGAATAGACATTGCCCCACACTATCCCACCTACTGTTTGTGGACGACTCTGTCTTCTTCTTGGATGGCAAGGTTATGAATGCCAAAACCTAGCTGATATCTTAAATCAATATTGTGTTGCAACTGGTCAAGCAGTAAATTTGAACAAATCAAGGATCTTTTTTAGCTCGGGCTGCCCTCAGAATTTAAGAAGGAATATGGCATGGGAGCCGAGACTCCCAAAGATTGAAAAAACCGGGAAATATTTAGGCATTCCCTCTAATTGGGGAAGTTCAAAAAATAAATGTTTGCATGGATATTGGTTAGGGTAAACATGAAAATGGAAGGACAAAAGGAAAATTTGATGTCCAAAGTCAGGAAGGAAATTCTATTGAAAGCAATGGTTCAAGCTTTACCACAATATGTGATGTCAATCTTTAAAACTCTAATATCTATTTGTAAAGATATTGAGCAGAAGATTGTTTCCTTTTAGTGAAAACAATGAGTTGAAAGCTGGAATACACTGGAAAAGTTAGAATATAATGAAATCCCACACTATGGATTCAGCTTTTTAAAGGGCTATACTTTCCCAATGCATATTTCTGGCACACAGGGAAGGGGCACCAATCTTCGTGGGGATGGCCAAGCTTACTAATTAGTAGGGATGCAATATCATAATCAACTCAATAGGCAGTGGGCAATGGAGAATCAATTAGATTATGTGAAGATAAGTGGCTAAAGCTAGGCATAATTACAGGACTAGCTGATCGAGAAGACCCTCAACTTGTAACTGAGTTAATTGATGAGTATAGCTTCTCATGGAAAGAAGACAAACTGCAAAACTTGTTTCAAGACAAAATTGCCAATGAAATATTGGCGATCCCCATTCTGTCCACAGGAGAAAAAGACAATCTTATCTATTTAGTGAAAAGTTGGTATAATTTGTTAAGAAAAGCAGACACAAACTCATTACATATTGAAGCATTGCCCTCATGCCAAAAGCCTAGGGCTCTATGGTGCAAGATATGGAACATGCAGACCCTACCAAAAATCTAAGTCTTTATGTGGAATATATGCTAGAATGCACTCCCCACAAAGGACAACTAATTCGGACGAAAAATCATACATGATCCGATATGCCATCTGTGCAAAATGAAACCTGAAACAACAAAGCACCTATTTCTCTTCTGCCCCTAGACAACCAAAGTGCGGTCAAACTCACAGATCCGCATACAAATATAGAGTGAAAGACTTACTAGGATAGATCGACGGCTCATTAACTACAAGAGCAACTTACCTGAAACCCCCACCCTCGAATTAGTTGCGACAGTACTCTAGTTTGTTTGGAAAGAGAGGAATGGGGCCATCTTTCAAGCGAAGATGCTAGCTGAAACACTCACAAAGCACGAAAATTTCGGACTTTGGAGTTCCGATTAGAAGGATTGCTCGGTGCAAGACCATATCTCTTCGTCGAGCTGGTTTCCCCTGCCTCAAAGTCCCTGAAAATCAACGTTGATTGAATATTCAAAGCCGGAACAACCATAGGAACAATCGCAAGAATGTGCAAAGATGTTGCCAAAGTAGTAATCGGTGGATCTGCGCGTCAGGTGAGAATGCAATATGCACTTCATGCTGAAACCCTAGCTCTTTTGGAGGGGGTGGAGTTCGAAATGTGTGGTAAAAGAAAAAAGGAAAAAGCATAAGTACAATTGTTGAATCTAACTACCTCACTTTAGTTCAGGCACTTTTAAGAGAAAGCCAAGTACTGTCGGAAGTCTCTACACTTATCAAGAAAGGCCAGGCCACAATTTCTTCTTTGCCCAAATTAAGCTTGATCCACTGCTTCAGAGATTAAAATAAAGCTATGGATTGGGTTGTTAAAGCCTAACTCCGTCAGTTGCTCCCTCTAAACTAGGTCTCAAGTCCCCCAACTTTTGTTGGATGTTCTTTATTCTAAGGCCTATATGGGTTCTTAGTCTACTTTACCTACTTGAAGTGACATGAAATGAGGCTTTTTCTACAAAAGAAAAATGGATAAGTGCATTGGAAATCCTAAAATTTGTCTAGAAAATGCAATTAAGTCCTAAAACTTTCAAAAATTACAATTAAGTTCTAAAACTTATCATAAAGAACAATTAAATACTAAAACTTTCAAAAAATGCAATCAAGTCATAAAACTTGTCAAAGTAGTTCAATCTAAGTCCTTTTATTGATTGCACTTTTTGAAAGTTATAAGACTCAGTTGCACTTTCGAAACAAGTTTTTGGACTTTATTGAACATTTTGAAAGTTTTAGGACTTTATTGAATTTCCGTGACAAGTTTTACGACTTAATTGTACTTTTTGAAAGTTTTAGAACTCAATTGCATTTTCATGATAAATTTTAGGACTTCTAATGCACTTATCCCAAAATAATAATAATAATAATAATAATAATAATAATAATAACTATTTGTTGAGATGCTTCATGACAAGAGGGCTTCATTAGATGCTCGTATTGCGTGCATTTTTTTTTTCTGATTAGGCCTCATTTGTTTTGCGGAAAATGAACGATTTGAAAAATATTTTCTTAAAATCGATCACTCATATCGTTTAAATAATTAATCAATAAAAAAATGTTCATTATCAATAATAATTTATTCGAAAACATTTTTGTGAACGATGAAATGTCTTTCGTTTATTCATTTTTGTAAGGGAAGATCTCTAACAAATCTTATTCTAAAATAAATGAAGTGAATTCTAGATATGCATAGATATTGAGGAATTTCTTTTATATATATATATATATATATATATATATATATATTCGCAAGATATATAACAATTTTTTTTTATTAATCATGATGATGAGAATCCATCAACTTTTTGTTAAGAACATGAAAATAGACATCAAAAGGTTACCAAAAGAAAATGGAGAATTTCCATTAAAAGAAACAGAGAAATATGTGTCGTTGGAAGATGATATTGAGAAAATCACCTGGAGCTTTCTATAGACGAGCAAATGGAGAAGAGAGAAGAAATTATTCTGCTTTACTCTCGGGATGATTCTACACTGTTGCTTGCCTTTTTCATACCATGTCGATGGAACAAAAATGAAGATTTCTACAATAGTGCAAGCTATTAAGAGAGGGAAATTGACATTCTTACTAAGTTTCATCCTCTCTTTTTTTTTTTCTTTTTTCTTTTTTAATTTCTGGCCAAATCACCAAGTTTCATCCTTAATAAACTTGGTATGTATACGTAATCATACCTATTTCTCCTCCAGTCTTAGCTACACTCCTAATATTACATGTCTCCGTTGTCATCTAAATAGCTGAATCTGAAGGAAGAAGATGAAAACGATGTAAGGCACACACATACGCAAGGCTTTTAGCACCAAAGGAGAAAAAAAAAAAGGAAAGAAAATGAATAAAATTAAGGATTCGTCTACATAGATGCACCAGCATCTACGCAACTGTTTATCACTCTAGTTAAGCGACATTTGCAAGCATTCTACGAAAAAGTTTAAGTCTCTTTATAAAAACGTATTTACTCTACTCTACATTGTTGTGTTAGCCCCAATAATTTTTTGATCCATGAGGCAAAAAATCCATCCTTCAAAGCTAGTCCTCACTCACGGATTTTGAAAGTAGAAGTTTGAACTTCTTTTTCTAATCTTTTGATTAATTCAATTGCAGGAGCATGCATACTAATTGTTCGTTGACTTAGGCCCAGCGTCTATCTTGCCAAGTGTGTTCGCAACTTCAAACCAAGAACGCAGCACGATTTCTTGTTTGAACACTTTCTTTTAAGAGCACGAATCTCCTATGATCTCAATTTGTGATTAGTGTGCTTTGGATTAATATTATTTTCATCTTCATTGCCTTGGTTGTAATTAGACCCGTTAAACGGGTGGGTCGAGTCGGGTTTGGGTCGAGGTATAAATGGTCCAACACAAATCGACCTATTTAACTAGTTTATGACTCATTTATTGCAGTGCAAAATCTTTGACTCATACCCAACCCATTTAACTAAACTTAAGAAAGCTTATTTCTTACATATATATATATATATATATATATATATATAAAATAAAATAGTTTTATACAACACAAATTTAATGGACAATTTTTATAATTTTTAAAATAATTTTTTTTTAAATTAAATTTTTAATTATTTTTAGTTTTATTTTTAAGAATATAATTTTTAATTTTCTTTTTCTTTCTCTCTTTCTCTTTTTTCTTTTTTTCTTTTTGGTTCTTCTTCTTCTTTGGCCGGCCGCTGGCCATAGGCAAGCCTCGAGCTCACCCGACTCGCCGACGCCGGCGAGCTCGAGGCTCACCCAGATCGACGAGGCTCGAGCCTCGCCGGACGTCGACGAGGCCTCCGCCTTGCAAGATCTAGCGAGCTCGAGCCTCACCCGACATCGGCGAGTTCGAGTCTCACCAAATCGGCGAGGCTCGAGCCTCGCCGGACATCGGCAAGGCCTCCGCCTTGCCATATCCAGCAAGCTCGAGCTTGCCTAGCCAATCGCCAACCATCGCCGTGCCAACTACCGGAAGGAGGAAGAAGAAAGAAAAAAAGAAAAGAAAATTATAATAAAAAAACAATTATAACTTCAATTTTCATATAAATATATATATATATATATATTTTTTTTTTTTGTAAATTTAAAGAATGAAGAGAGAGATTGTGAGGTTTTGGTTGAAAATGAGTTCTAAATCCAACCCATTTAAGACCCACTTAAGACCCACCTATCTTAAGTCTTTAATTATTAAACCCATTGAACTATTTTTTGTCAAAAAATAAGTGATCCGTATGTGACCCATTTATGATTTAAATGGGTCATATATGGGTCTAAGACCCATTTTGCCACCTTTAGTTGTAATTCATTTCGATGCGGACTTTAAGTAGATCTAATTTATATGTCTTGTTTTGATTTAAGTCTAGTTTGAAATGTTTTGATTGAAGTTTGCCTTCACACTTGTAGTGATTTTGCTAACAATTGCGCAGATTTTCTCAATTTAAATAGGCTTCCTAGTTTGAGTTGGTTTGCTAATTTGAGTAGTTTTCCTAGGGAAGAAGGACACAAGTAGTGTCAAATTTGTATACGGCACTCTCTTTAATATCAAAAGTTTTTTTTTTTGGATAATTTAAGTGTCACTTTTTTTCAAAAACGATCACTTAAGTGCCAACTCCAATTTGGGTCGTCGGTAATCCAATATAAGTATATTTTATTAATTTCATATAGCCCTTAAATGACGTCATTTAAAAGTTATAAATAATGATCATTTGAGTGCTCAATTTTATTTAAAGTAATCACTCTAGTGCTAGTTGTTGTTAAAAAGTAATCACTTCAGTACCAAGCACATCACGTGGAAATGCCACCATACTAGAATTTTTTAAAATAATATAGCAAGTCATATAGCCTCGTATTATTTTGGGCCGGAATTTCTCGCCGTTGGCACTTATGGCATTTAAGTGATTCGGCGTAGACTTTTGATACTAAAGTGAGTATTGTACACAACTTTTAACACTCTAGTGTTCTTCTACCATTTTCCTAGTCTAAGTTGCTTTCCTCCTATGTATAGGTTTCCTAATTTGAGTATGTTTTCTAATCTAAGTAGGTTATCTTATTCGAATAGGCTTTCTAATCTAAATAGTTTTCCCAATTTAAGTAGAATTCCTAGAGTAAGTAAGTTTTCTAATTTGAATAAGTTTCTTAATTTGAGTAGATTAAGTTTTCTAATTTGAATAAGTTTTTTAATTTGAGTAGATTTCCTAGTTTAAGTTGTTTTCCTAATTAGTGTAGGTTGCCAAGTTCAAGTAGGTTTCCTGACTTGAATAGGCTTCCCAATTTGAGTATGTTTACGAATTTGAATAACTTAATTAGTTTAAGTGGGTTTCCTAATTTGAATGGATTTTCTAGTTTAATTTCCCCATTTGAATAGCCTTCTTACTTTAAATAGATTTCTAATTTTAATTGGCGTCCTAATTTAAATTGGCTTTTTTCCTAGTTTGTTTGTTTATTTATTTATTCTAATTTGAGTAGCTTTCCTTGTCTAAATTGGTTTCCTAATTTGAGTATGCTTTCTAATTCAAGTCGGTTATCCGATTTCAATAGGCTTCCTATTCTAAGTAACTTTCCTAATTTAAGTAGATTTCCTAAAGTAAGTTTCCTAATTTGAATAAGTTTCTTAATTTGGGTAGATTTCCTAGCTTAAGTTGGTTTTCTAATTAGTGTAGGTTGCCAAGTTCAAGTAGGTTCCTGACTTGAGTAGGCTTCCGAATTTGAGTATGTTTCCTAATTTGAATAAATTAATTAGTTTAAGTAGGTTTCCTAATATGAGTGGATTTTCTAGTTTAAGTAAGTTTCCCAATTTGAATAGCCTCCTCAATTTAAATAGATTTCATAATTTGAATAGGTATCCTAATTTAAAATGGTTTGTTCCTAGTTTATTTATTTATTTATTTTAATTTTAATAGACTTTCTAATTTGAGTAAGTTTCCTTCTTTAAGATTATTTCATGATTTGAGAAACTTTGATTTCGTTTGTTTCACTAAAAATGTGACATTTTTGGGAAATATTTTCTAAGAAGTCAAGATTTGAAATAATTAACAATTAGTTGGCATGGTCAACCTTGCATGGCTTAAATATTGTTTTATTGGCATTAACTTCAATAACTTGATGGTTAATGCTAACAAAGTTGGATATGTTTAAAATGTAAAGTCAATGTTTTATAGGTGGTGAAGAAACATATAGGGCAATCACACAATAATGGATATGAAAGACAAGATATGTTTTTAATTATTGGGCAATTACACATTAACTTCTCTAATTATCGTCAGTGGCTAGACTTATATATACCCTGATATTGGTATTAACTTTATTAGCATATATATACCCTGATATTGGTATCAAATTTATTAACTTGCCGGTTAATGCTAATAAATTTGGACATGTATAAAATGCAAAGTCAATATTTTATAGTTGGTGAAGAAACAAATAGAATAATTACGCATTAAGGGATATGAAAGAGAAGATATAATTTTACTTATTTGGAAATTACAGATTAGCTTCTCTAATTATCGTCAGTGGCTGGACTTATATATACCTTGATATTACAAGCATGGTGAAACAAATAGATCACTAAAGCATATCTCCTGAGCAAAACCATTAACATATTATCCCTGCAAAAGCCCTTTTGACTTGGGAGCAATGGTGAAACCATCCACATCCATTATGTTGCTCATGTTTTTGCTAATTGCCATCGGTTCTCTCTCTCTCTCTCTCTCTCTCTCTCTCTCTCTCTCTCTCCATGAATAAGAATAAGAAAGATGTTTACGGATTGATGATTGGTGTTATATGGCAGGTATGCAAAGCATGGAAGTACAGTCATGTACTACTGATCCCACTGAATGCGGTCCAATAAACTGTTGTGAGTGTCGAGATGGCGCTTTCTGTTATTGCAAATGCCAACAAGGAGAGAGTTTCGTTGGAGACCATGAGGAAAAAGGAAATGCGCAAGAAGTTCCTTGAAAAAAAAAAAAGGAAAATCCATAAATCTCTTGTGACATTAAAATAAATATTTATCAGTTGTTTTCTCCCCCCTTCTCTCCCTCTCTCCACCCCCTCTACACGTGCATGTGTGAAAGAGAGATGGCATGTATTGATCAAAAAAGAAGTGAGTTGGGGAATCGGTGGCCAAACACAACCATATAAATCATGTTGACATTTCAATTTTTACCGACAAAATCAAACTTTAAAAGAAAAAAGAAATGAATGAAATTGAATTTGATATGGTTGTTTGGGCCTAGTCAATTCGCAAGGCCTGATTATTCAATTCATTCGCACTTATTCAATCCAATTCATCCAAGCATAACGTATCAAGCCCACTATTCCTATTTAAAGCAATTAGTATAGCCCATTAGTTCCTGATACCCATGGCTCATAGAACTTCAATGAGAAGGAGAGCCCACTATGGATCAAGGGTAAGAAAAACTCTAAACAAGAAAAAACCTATTTTAAAGAGGAGGTTGGCGGCTGTGCAAAGGTAAAAAAGGTCCTCCTGAAAATCAAAGTTCTCACCGGCCAAAAAAAAAAAATCAAAGTTCTCTTTTATTTTTTAAAGTGAAAAAAGGGTGGCTCTCTCATTAAAAAGAGACTTGGACGTTGCGGAGGTGGCACAAAAAGGGAAGGAAAAAAAAGATAGTCTGATCATAAAACACCATAAATTAATATATTTATCATAAATTTATTTTAAATTAATTTTTTATCATAAAAAATCCTAAATTAGTACACTTATGATAAATTTACCTTTAACTAATTTTTTTACCATCAAAAACAAAAAACTGGTACATTTATGATAAATTTATCATTCGTTACAAATCACAAATCGGTATACTTATAACAAACAGAGAGTGAAATTATAAACCGGTACACTCGTCAACGGTCACATATTATACAACTCAGCAATTTGACTGTAAAATTTAACAAAAACTAACATGAGTTAAATTTATCAAAAATGTATCATTTTGGGATTTTTGGTGATCAAAAATTCATTTGAGACACATGTGTACCGATTGTGGGTTTTTTAGTGTTATTAACCCTTTCATTTTTAGGGACACTCACCGAAGGTACTCGGGCAAAGAAGAAAAGAGCAGAGACATATTTTTCCTTTTGTCTTCTTCAACACCAAGTGCTTGGTGCGATTCGTTTGGTCGTAAGTTGTTAGGCTTGATTTTCATTGCGTCTTCGTATTTCATTTGACATGTGCCGTGTTTTCTCCGTTGAAAGCGACGAACGGCCAGCGTGATGGTGGTCGTCAGAGGTGAACTTGGTTTTCTGGCAGTAAATCAAGGTGGTGATTAGTGATGGCCCGGTGGTGTTAGGATGATATATGGTAAGTGATGGACGATGGTGGTCAGGGATGAAGGTCTAGCGCAGCCGGAGATGAAGTCCGATCAGGAGGGGCGTCGCTAGTTTCTGGGAAGAACACGGCGGATTGGGAGTTAAAGGAGCGGAAGTAAAGAGATTGTTCAATGACTTGGGCCCAGCGTCTATCTTGCCAAGTGTGTTCGCAACTTCAAACCAAGAACGCAGCACGATTTCTTGTTCGAACACTTTCTTTTAAGAGCACGAATCTCCTGTGTTTGATCTCAATTTGCGATTAGTGTGCTTTGGATTAATATTATAGCCTGTTTTATCTTTCATCTTGATTGCCTTGGTTGTAATTCATTTCGACGTGGACTTTAAGTAGATGTAATTTATAAGTCTTGTTTTGATTTAAGTCTAGTTTGAAATGCTTTGATTGAAGTTTGCCTTCACAATTGTAGTGATTTTGCTAACAATTGCGCAGATTTTCTCAATTTAAATAGGCTTCCTAGTTTGAGTTGGTTTGCTAATTTGAGTAGTTTTCCTAGGGAAGAAGGAGACAAGTAGTGTTTGTTAAGAGCTATATGATGAATACATATTATGCTGCTGGAGAATCTGGTATTGCCGAGAATAGAGGAAGTAAAGCGAGAAAGCCTGGTGAGCCTACTGCTGCTGTTTTGACCCTTGCCGAGAATAGAGGAAGTAAAGCGAGAAAGTCTGGTGAACCTACTGCTGCTATTTCAACAATGAATAAGAGGGATGAAGTCAACAATGAAATTTGTAGCACATGTTCATTGCAGAATCAATATTCAGTTTTGAGCATGTAACAGTGCACATTCTATTTTGTTTTTGTTAGTTAGTTTTCTTAGTTAGTTGAACTTTACAGCTTGTAATATAAATAGAATTGAAGAGCAAGCAAGTCTGTAAGCTCTTAGATGAAAAACTCCTCATTGAATACAGAAAATCTATCATCTTTGTTTCTCTCTTTCTGTTCATGAGTCTTCACATGGTATCAGAGCTTACCCGAGAGCATAGATTGTCTTTGTTGATTGCATTATTCCAGCAACCCTTTGCTAGCAAAATCTCATCAAAGATGTCAAAGTCGCAGCAGATTGAAACCGCACTCGAGCTTCACTAATCGTTTTCTTCTGTTGCTCATGGCGTCGTTCTCCCTTGATTACGGATTTGCGAATCACTTGCTTTTCTCTGTTCCGCTCTGTGAGTTGTTCTTCTCTGTCAAGATCTAATCATCATCGGTGACTCTTGTGACTGCAATCGTGCATCATCTAGGGCTTGAGAGCACGAAATGACAGCAAGAACACAGAAATATCCATTTCCAATCCATGTTAACATCTCCAAGTTCGTCACTATCAAGCTAGCCGAAGACAACTTTCTTCTTTAGCAAGTGCAATTCCACAGATTCTTGCGAAGCCAACAGCTATTTGGCTTCGTTGGTGGAGAAACTCCATCACCTACTCAATCATTACAGATTGAAGTTGAAGGACATGATACAGAAGTTGCGAATCCTGATTATACGGATTGGGTAAGAACAGATCAACTTGTATCATCATGGATCAGTGGAGCTGTATCTGAAAATATACTGAGTCTGATCATTGGCTTGGAAACTTCATATGAGGTATGGCAAACTTTACTCAATTGATTCACAAAAAAATCTGTAGCTAGAGAGTTTGAATTAAGAGGAAAGCTACAAGCCTGCCAAAAACGAGATCAAGCATTATCAATTTATCTCAGAGAATACAAGTCAATCTGTGATCAACTAAATGCAATTGGGAAGCCAATAGATGAGATAACAAAGATGTTTGGTGTTTTGGAGGGATTAGGATCTGAATATGAGAACTTTAAAACTACCATATATTGCTTGAAACCTCAACCAGAATATGATGAAGTAATATCACAGTTAGAGAGGTTCGAAGCAAGATTACAGAATTACTCCGCGAGCCAATACAATCCTAATCTAGCCTATTATGGTAAAAAAAAAACTGAAGTCTTGCAGAAGGAGGAGTTTGACAGAGAACCTGCTCAGCAAAACTTTGGTTTTGGAGGTTCAAAAGGGAGTAACCGCGGATGACGTAGTTATGGAAGAGGACGTCCTTTCAATAATAGAAATCGTAGCTATGGATATCCTGGAAGAAATCTGAGTTACAGGCCAAATAACTTTAAATAATGAACAGGAGGGTCAGCGATTTAAGCAGTTCAATAACTTCTCTGGTTTTGGTTCTGGTCAAGGATTTTGACCATATGCTGGTTCTTCACAAAGGTATCAAGATACCAAATCATATCCCTCCTCAAATCTAACACTTCACAAAAATTTGCAGGTTGAGAAAACAACAGATAATATTCTATTGGAGTGTCAAATTTGGGGATGAGTACACTATCAGTGCCATAAGTTATGTACAGCGCTCACTTTGGTGTCAAAAGTTTCTGTCGGATCACTTAAGTGCCAAAAAGTTAAAAAAAAGCTTACTTTGGTGCCAACTCCGATCCGGTTGGCCGGAAATCCGACGTGGCACAATTTATTAATTTTTGAAGCTGATGTGGCTCGCCGAAGAGCACAGTCAGCATCCTAACACCAAAACGACGCCGTTTGGTATCTCCCCCAATTCAAAACCCTTAATCTCCGGTCGATCACCGTCCTCGACGGCCCCCGCACTCGGCGACCGCGGCTTCGACCCCAACCCCGACCCCGACCCCGACCCCAACCCCAACGATGGCCACTTGGCAGCGGTGGCTCCGACCCGCACCACGACCCCGGTGATGGCCACTCGACGGCCGCAGCTCCGACCCCGACCCTGACCCCGATCGCGATGATGGCCACTCAGCAGCCGCGGCTCCGACCCCGACCCCGACCCCGACGATGGCCACTTGGCGGCCGCGGCTCCGACCCCGACCCTGACCCCAACCCTAACGACGGCCACTCGGCGGCCAAGTCGAACCCTAATTTCAATCCCCAAATGAGTTAAACGACGTCATTTTTGTGAGGCCATCCATGTAGGACGGCAAAACGACGTCGTTTTCTTAAGGAGGACCGAAAATGACATCGTTTAAAGGCCTTGTCGATTTTTTTTTTTTAAAAGCCACGTAATCATTTTGGCCGGAATCTTTCGCCAATGGCACCAAAGTGATCGTTTTTCCTCCGATTTGGCACTTAAGTGATCACACGGAAACTTTTGGCACCAAAGTGAGCGACGTACACAACTTAGATAGTGTACTTCTCCCGTCAAATTTGTAAAAGTCCAGGACATGATGCACTTCATTGCTGGTATCGATTCGACAACTCATATCAAGCTGAGGAAATTCCAACGGCATTAGCAGCAATGCATCTTGAAGATTCAAACGGCAATGAGTGGTATCCAGACACTGGTACGACTGCTCACATTACTGCAAACTTGGGTATTCTTCATAACTCCTCTAGATGCAATGGCACTGATACAGTTATGATCGCGAATGGCTCATGCCTACCTACTACTTATATTGGTGATGCGTTGTTACATACTGAAGTTGATTCATTACCTCTAAATGATGTGCCGATTGTTCCTGAAATCAAAAAAAAAAAAAACTAATAGATGATTATCCATGTTCATTTTTTTTTTTATATATAAAACTAAGGTCTATATAAAGGACAATTACACCAACACAACCATGATGCTCGGAAGGAAAGTTAAAGGACTCTACCAAGTGGATTCTCAAACCACAGAGGCCTTTTTTACTCAGAGACACAAAGCTGTAGGAGAAGATGTGTGGCACCAGCGCTTAGCTCACACCAACCTGAAAATCCTAAAGTATCTGCAGAATCAGTAGTTGATTCACTACAACACGAGAATACAAACTATATGTAGAAGTTGTCAAGTTGCTAAGAGTATTGCTTTACCTTTTTCTTTATCAAATTCTACAACTTCTACACCTTTAGAACAGATTCATTGTGATATCTGAGGTCCTTCACCAGTTAGTTCTTTTCAAAATTTCAAGTACTATGTCATCTTTATAGACAACTTTTCTCGTTTTAGTTGGATCTATCCAATGAAATTGAAGTCGGACTTTTATGACATCTTTGTCATGTTTTAGAAACAAGTGGAAAATCAGTTTGATTGTAGAATCAAGGTCTTTCAATGTGATGGTGGAGGAGAGTTCATCAGCCACAAATTTAAGACTCATTTACAGAGTTGTGGCATTACACAATGTTTTCTTGTCCCTACACACTAAAACAGAATGGGATTCCTGAAAGAAAATATCGTCATATTGTTGAACTAGGTCTAGCCATGCTCTATCATGCTAGACTTCCATTGAAATATTGGGTTGATGCATTTATGACAGCTAATTACATTGTCAATATACTTTCCACACCAAAGTTACAAATGCAATCACCTTACAACAAAATTTGTCAGCAATAACCGAGTTATGTACATCTCTGAGTCTTTGGATGTGCATGTTACCCCTATCTCAAACCATATGCACAGCACAAATTTGATCCACGATCTCTCACATGTGTGTTTCTAGGATACAGTGACCGCCATAAGGGATATCGATGTCTTGTTCCTACCACTGGTCATATATACATTAGTCGACACGTCATGTTCAACGAAAGTTTCTTTCCTTTTATTAAGAAACTAGCAACAGAGTACCATCAGTATATAACTATGTATCAACTATGGACAGAAGAAGTTAAACTCTTAGACTCTCCAAGTGCAGATCAAGTGCCATCTCCCTCACATACACATACAGGATATTTACAAGATAGTGGAATCGTGGATGCAGAGAACTTCGATTCTCTCCATCCTGTTGCAGTGTCATTAACTTCATCTCCTTTATATTTGCAATTTGCAGAACAAGAAGTTCCTCCTTCCACAACCAAGACACCAGATGAAATTGTTATTGACCAAGCTCATCAAAATTCTCAAGCTACCTCACAAGGTACACTTTCTACTCACCCTATGCAAACTCGATCAAAATCTAGCATTGTAAAGCTAAATCCCATATATGCATGTCTTGCCAAATATAAAGTGCCTCCTGAACCACGATCAGTTAAATCAACTTTAGTAGATGAAGGGTGGTATACAGCAATGAAGGATGAAATTGATGCTTTGTATCAAAACCAGACTTGGTTATTAGTTCCTCGAACTAATCAAATGAATGTCATAGGATGTAAATGGGTGTTTAAAACGAAGCTCGCACCTGATGGAAGTCTTGATAGATTGAAGGCTCGGTTAGTAGCTAAGGGGTTTCACCAAGAGGAAGGAGTTGACTTCACAGAAACCTTTAGTCCTGTTGTCAAACATGCCACCATTCATATAGTACTCTCTGTGGCAATGATGAAGAAATGGCCAATACATCAACCTGATGTTAAAAATGCGTTCCTACATGGAACATTGAATAAAACAGTGTATATGGAGTAGCCTCCTAGTTTTATACATCCTCAAAAGTCCCAATATGTCTGTCTTCTCAAAAAGTCCCTATATGGTCTTCGTCAAGCACCGTGTGCCTGGTTTGACAAGTTTAGCAATTTTCTTCTTGAAGCTGGTTTCTTCTGTAGTTCGACTGATCCATCACTTTTTATACTTCATGATGGACCAAAAACAGTGCTTATGCTACTCTATGTGGATGATATTGTATTGACTGGCAGCTCAGATAAGTTACTTACTAACCTGATTCAATCTCTAAGTCTTCAATTTCACATGAAAGATCTCAGGCATCTTCATTACTTTCTAGGCATTGAAGCCAAATGCACAACTACTGATATGTTCCTATGTCAAACAAAGTATGCACTTGATCTTCTTACAAGAGCCAACATGACTGCCTGTAAACCTATTTCAACTCCTCTGTCACTGAGACCACTCATCTTGAAGAATGATGACGTTCTACTCTCCAATCCACTTGAATACAGAAGTTTAGTTGGTGGACTTCAAAATTTGACCACAACTCATCCTGATCTTGCATATGCCACAAACTTGTTATGTCAGAAAATGCAACAGCCAACCATTGGAGATTTTCATAAGTTGAAAAGGGTTCTTCGCTATGTTAAAGGAACTGTTCACCTTGGTATATTTCTTCATTCTCACAGTTCTATGAATTTATATGGATTCTCCGATGCAAATTGGGCTGGTTGTGTTGAAACCAGACGCTCAACTATTGGTTTCTGCACCTATCTTGGTTCTAATATCATCTCATGGGCAGCGAAGAAGCAACCTATTGTCTCTCGCTCTTCCATCGAAGCAAAATATCGAGCACTTGCCTCTACTACTGCTGATCTTACATGGATTAGCTTTGTTCTTCGTGACATTGGTCTATGTCTCTCCTCCCCAACACTTTTATTTTGTGACAATCAGTCTACCATCTCACTTACTGCCAATCCTATTCTCCATGCTCGCACTAAACACGTTGAAGTTTCATTTTGTTCGAGAGAAAGTTTCTTTAGGTTCTCTGAGTGTGCGTTATGTTCCAAGCACTCATCAGCTTGCTGATATTTTTATTAAAGCACTGTCACGACTGTCACACTATATTATTAGAGTCAAATTGGGTATGGGTTCTTCACCCCTTCCCAATTTGTGGGGGGATGTTAAGAGCTATATGATGAATACATATTATGCTGCTGGAGAATCTGGTATTGCCGAGAACAGAGGAAGTAAAGCGAGAAAGCCTGGTGAGCCTACTGCTGCTGTTTTGACCATTGCCGAGAACAGAGGAAGTAAAGCGAGAAAGTCTGGTGAACCTACTACTGCCGTTTCAACCATGAATAAGAGGGATGAAGTCAACAATGAAATTTGTAGCATGTGTTCATTGCAGAATCAATATTTGGTTTTGAGCATGTAATAGTGCACATTCTGTTTTGTTTCTGTTAGTCGGTTTTCTTAGTTCGTTGAACTTTACAGCTTGTAATATAAATAGAATTGAAGAGCCGGCAAGTCTATAAGCTCTCAGATGAAAAACTCCTCATTGAATACAGAAAATCTATCATCTTTATTTCTCTCTTTCTGTTCATGAGTCTTCACAATGTCAAATTTGTCTACAGCATTCACTTTAGTACTAAAAGTTTTTTCAGATAATTTTAGTGTCACTTTTTTGAAAAAACGATCACTTAAGCGCCAACTCCAATTTGGGTCCTCGAAAATCCAATGTAACTATATTTTTATCAATTTCATATAACCCTTAAATGTCATCGTTTAAAAGTTATAAATAGTGATCATTTGAATGCTCAATTTTACTTAAAGTAATCACTCTAGTGTCAGTTTTTATTAAAAAGCAATCACTTTAGTGCCAAGCACATCACGTGGAAATGCCACGTGTACTGGAATTTTTTTCAATAATATAGCAAGCCATATGAAATTTTTAATTATAAAAGCCACGTATTATTTTGAGCAGGAATTTCTCATCGTTAGCACTTAAGTAATCGTTTTTTTTCTGATTTGACACTTAAGTGATCCGGCAAAAAATTCTAATACTAAAGTGAGTGTCATACACAACTTTTAGCACTCTAGTGTTCTTTTGCCATTTTCCTAATCTAAGTTGGTTTTCTCATATGAATAGGTTTCCTAATTTGAGTATGTTTTCTAATTTAAGTAGGTTCTCTGATTTGAATAGGCTTCCTAATCTAAATAGATTTCCCAATTTAAGTAGACTTCCTAGAGTAAGTAAGTTTTCTAATTTGAATAAGTTTCTTAATTTGAGTAGATTTCCTAGTTTAAGTTGGTTTCCTAATTGGTGTAGGTTGCCAAATTCAAGTAGGTTTCCTAACTTGAGTAGGCTTCCCAATTTGAGTATGTTTACAAATTTGAATAACTTAATTAGTTTAAGTAGATTTCCTAATTTGAGTGAATTTTCTAGTTTAAGTAGGTTTCCCAATTTGAATAGCCTTCTTACTTTAAATGGATTTCTAATTTGAATAGGCATCCTAATTTAAATTGGCTTGTTTCCTAGTTTATTTATTTATTTATTCTAATTTGAGTTTAAGTTGGTTTGTTAATTTGAGTAGTTTTCCTTGTCCAAGTTGGTTTCCTAATTTGAGTATGTTTTCTAATTCAAGTAGGTTATCCGATTTGAATAGGCTTCCTATTCTAAGTAGCTTTCCTAATTTAACTAGATTTCCTAAAGTAAGTGTCCTGATTTGAATAAGTTTCTTAATTTGAGTAGATTTCCTTGTTTAAGTTGATTTCTTAATTAGTGTAGGTTACCAAGTTCAAGTAGGTTTCCTGACTTGAGTAGACTTCCCAATTTGAGTATGTTTCCTAATTTGAATAAATTAATCAGTTTAAAGAGGTTTCCTAATATGAGTAGATTTTCTAGTTTAAGTAAGTTTCCCAATTTGAATAGCCTTCTAAATTTAAATTTTGTAATTTGAATAGGTATCCTAATTTAAATTGGCTTGTTCCTAGTTTCGCAGGAGGCCTTGAGGAAAAAGAAAGTGCAAAGAAGTTGCTTGAAAAAAAAATGAAAATCAATTAATCTCTTGTGACATTAAAATAAATATTTATGGGTCTCTCTCTCTCTCTCTTTACACGGCTCTCTACACGTGCATGTGTGAAAAGAGAGACGGCATGTATTGATTGAAAAAGAAGTGAGTCAGGATTGGTGGCCAAACACGACTATATAAAATTATAAATCATGTTGACACCTCAATTTTTACTGACGAAATCAAATAATAAAAGAAATAAGAAATAAGTGAAATGGAATTTGATCCAGTTCTTTGGGCCTAGTCCATTCACACAGGCATGAACATTCAATTCATTCGCACTTATTCAATCCAATACATTAAGCCTAGCGTATCGAGCCCACTATTCTGATTTAAAGAAATTAGAATAGCCCATTAGTTCATGAAACCCAAGGCTCATAGAACTTAAATGAGAAGGAAGGCCCACTATGGATCAGGGCAAGAAAAACTCTAAAGAAGAAAAAACCTATTTTAAAGAGGAGGTTGGCGGCCGTGCAAAATAAAAAAGGTCCTCTTGAAAATCAAAGTTCTCACTTGCTCAAAAAAAAAAAAAAAATCAAAGTTCTCACCGACCAAATAAAAAACTCAAATTTCTCTCCTTCTCTTTTTTTAAGTGAAAAAGGGCGACTCTCTCGATTTTGGAGCCTGAACGGAGGAGGTGGCACAAAAAGGGCAGAAAAAAAATAACCTGATCACAAAAATCATAAACTAATATATTTGTAAAAATTTTATTTTAAATTAATTTTTTGGCCATCAAAAATCATAAATTAGTACATTTGTGAAAAATTTACTCTTCACTAATTTTTTTATTACCAAAAGTCTCAAACTAGAATTTACTCTCCATTGAAAATCAGAAACTAGTATACTTATGACAAATTGAGAGTGAAATTCTAAATCAGTACATTCGTCAACGGTCACATGTCATCTAACTCAATAATTTGGCTGTAAAATTTAACGAAAACTAACATGAGGTAAATTATCAAAAATGTACCATTTTTGGGGTTTTTATGATCAAAAAATTAGTTTGAGACACATGTATAACAATTTTGGGTTTTTAGTATTATTAATTCTTTCATTTTTGGGAACACTCGCTAAAGGTACTCGGGCAAAGAAGAAAAAATCAAAGAGATATTTTTCCTTTTTTCTTCTTCAACACTAAGTGCTTGGTGCGATTTGTTTGGTCCTAAGTTGTTAGGCTTGATTTTCATGAATAATGAAGTTGCTGCGTCTTTGTATTTCGTTTGACATGTGCTGTGTTTTCTCTGTTGAACGCGACGTATGGCTGGCGTGATGGTGGTCGTCGGAGGTGAACTTGGTTTTCCGGCAGCAAATCAAGGTGGTGGTTAGTGATGGCCTGGTGGTGTTAGACTGATTTATGGTAAGTGATGGACGATGGTGGTTGGAGATGAAGGTCTAGCACAGCCGGAGATGGAGTCCGATCCACCACCCACCCACCCCCGGGAGGGGGTGATGGGTTGGGATGGGGTTGTGGATGGTCGCTAGTTTCTGGGAGGAACACGGCGGATCGGGAAAAAGAAAATAGAAAAAGGAAAATGGTAAGAAAAATGGGTTTAGTTAGGCTATGAGATTTTGTTGGGTTTGGGTTTGATCCAATTTTAATTGATTAGGGCTTCAGTCGGTTTTGTCTTGATAAGTCGGGCTTGATCTGCTTTGATGGGGGCTTTGGGTCATTGATGGATTGGGCTGCTTTTACTTGGAATTGAGTTTGAATATCCTAGTGTTTGGACTTGTTATTATGGCCCAATTTGTGTCTATTGCCCGGACCCGTGAGATCAGATCAGTCCATGGTCGGGCCGGGCCCTAGTTTAGGAATTAAATATTTTTTCTTAAAAAAATGTAAAGAAAATTTTAATAAAAATAAATTCGGAAAATGTTAAAAAATCATAAAATGTTTCGAAATGGATCTTTGTTAGAGTTTTTCAAGTTTTATTATTAGATGTAGCCTAGTTTTATTTATTTAACACGACCTTTGTGTAGGGGTTTTGGTGTTTATCTTTAATATGAGTTTAGTTTTGGAAATTAATTTTTTAGGTAAGAAATTGAACTCAATGTGAATTTAGCTCATCGGGGATCATGTCCTAGGTCTTTATAACGTGACCATGTGTATTATCTGTGCGATGAGTATTGGGTTTTCATTCTTATATTTTACTTTAAGCCTTTTCAATACTTGGATATTTAATTCCTGCACTTTCTATATATTATTTGTTCTTTTCCTTATTATAATGGTTAGGAGAACCCTTAAGATCATGATAAACACCTCAACAGCATATGCATGGACACTTAGCAATTTTGATGTACTTCTAGATTCATAATTGGTCAAAAAAGCCAAACCAAGTTAGAGGTACCGAAAGGCACTAATTAGATAATTAGCGCAATCAGGTGCCCAAGCTTAAAAAATTTCTAGTTGCATAGAAAAGTAGATAAAACTGTTGTGCCTTGTTTGGTTTTTAGTTAGTTAAACTCGAAAGGTTAGTGGCTATTCCTAGAATCCCTCAAGCTTAATCAAGATTTAAAATGAAATTCAACGTTACATGAAATATGAACTTGGGAGGGCTTGTGTCTAATCATGAGCCATTGCTTGGTTTTTAGTTAGTTAAACTCAAAAGGTTAGTGGCTATTCCTAGAATCCCTTAAGCTTAATCAAGATTTAAAATGAAATTCAACGTTACATAAAATATGAACTTGGGAGAGGTTGTGTCTAATCATGAGTCATTGCCCCCCCCCCCTCCCCTTTAAGAAATATCCTTAAACCTATTCCTCTCTTCCATCAACAGGGAAGGGAAGATTGTGACATTTTTGCAAATTAAGAGAGGTTCTCAAATAAATCTTTTTACTTGCAAGATTTTATAGGAAACAAGCACCATTGTTTTTTCCCCTCTCTAGCTGAGAACTATTCAATTCACGAAAAGAATATGCGGATGCTTGGAGGAAGATAAATTTCGTCATAAAACGTTAAGTTTTACCAACTCAAGAAAATACATCGGTATAAAAAATAACATACAATATTTCTATATTTTAAAATCCAAGTTAACTAGATTTTATTAAAAAAATCAATCCCCTAACAGTATGATGATATCGTGCCATATAAATGACAAGTATTGGCATAGTTGATTGCCGTTACATATGAAAGAAAATTTCACCATAGTAGATGTATCATGTATGTAACATAAAGAAAATGATAAATGCATGATGAACCTTTTTATGGCAATTTTTCTTCTTCTTCTTTTTGCGATGTGCACATTAAAATTTTTTAACAATATTCCTTTTAATCAGAACAAAATCACAGAAAATTAGTGATTGATTTTGCACGAAGGACTTATTGAAGTTAGCTTTTAGGCATATATGTTCTTATAATTAGTGAGTGGTTTACCACATACATTTTGGGGAGGAGTGGGGTTGTCGGAAGAAATGGAGTTTGTCCTTCAATGGGAAGTCAACGACTCGACGTAGGCCTGATGGGAATTAAAAACATGCCATGTTCTTTCGATAGCTCCTATGGCTTTGTGGAGATCCTACCCTCTTAACGTCCTTCAACAATTCCAGTTGAATGGATTGGCAACTCAAGTATGCATAGTTTTTCTAAATGATAGTTATGTTGCAACATGGCATATGGGTTATACGATTGAATACAGAGGTCATGGAGGTTGTTGTCGGGGATAACAACCACCTAATAAATAAATCTTTCGGGATCAGTTTGATAAGCAAAGTTATATATACACATAGGTAAGGCATCCAACTAATTAAGGACAAACTCGATGAGGACAAAGTTTTTATCCTTACCTTGTGGATTGTAAGGCATCCAACTTATTAAAGATAAACTGCATTGTTGTCAGTCATAACTCCAAATTATGGCACTTGCGGTGTTTTTATTTTAAAGACCAAACTTCGTTGCTATTTAATTTGATGAGTAAGACAAAAGTACACTACAAGTGCCAAAATTTGGCACGAATGGACACTTAAGTGTCAAAACTTTCAAAACGTACATTTAAGTGTCATTTTTTTATTAAAAAAAAATGGACTCTTAAGTGCCAACTCCAACTGGACTAACCGAAAATCCAATGTAACTCTATTTTAATAGTAAAAATGGTTTATGTGGCTCATCAAAATGTCTATTCAACGATCAATGTGCAAAATGACATCATCTCCATTGTCTCCCAAATTAAAAACCCTAAATCGGCCAAAATCCCCAAAACCACCACGATCACCAACCACCAACCGCCGCCACCAACCACCACCGTGGAGGTAGTGTGCTACTATAAGGTGCTTGTGCTTGCACCAGCACTTGGACCTTAGCGACGACGGCGACCAATGAGCGACCGTGAGTGAACAGCGAGCGGCAATAGAGCCTTAGTGAGAATGGCGACAAAGTGTGAAGAATCAAGTGTGAGAAAGACGACGAGCATGAAACAATGCTTGATTAAATATGCTAAGTAACGTCATTTATCAACCACACCAAAATGACGCCGTTTAGCGTTCGCCTTTGCATGTATGGATGGTGTGATGTCATTCGCCTTGTTCATGTGGATATATTTTTTTTTTAAATAATTGCCATGTTAGTAAAAAAAAGTTGCCAAAGAATGTTACGTCAGCAATTTGACCGGAAATTCTCGTCGTTGGCACTTAAATATTGCTCTCTTCTCTTATTTTGGCATTTAAGTTAATCTTTTTAAAGTTTTAATACTTAAGTATCCACTTATACCGAATTTTGGCACTTCAGGTGTTTAGCACTTGATGAGAAATCAAATGAAAGAATCTTTTCTTGAATATTCCACAATAAAAAAAGTTTACAGAGTTTACAACAAAAACTCTCGTCAAGGGGAGGAATCAATGAAAAAGAAGTTCGAAGAAAATTATACTTCACTAGATATAAGCGAGCAACCTGGATATACTAAGCTAGCTGATGATACTCAGTCATCCGATATACTAAGAAGAGCGGATACATTCAGGAGATTGAACCAAGCGTTGAAGTCAGCTAACCTAAATCTTCGAATGCAAATATTCTATTTGAGGTTGTTGGCTTGATATTATTCCCAGTTCTGATGTTGGAGAATATTTCCTTCTTTTTTTTCCTCGAAAGTACTATACTGTGTACAGGTTTAGCCGTTTAATATACTGGAAAGGGAAAAAAAAAAGGAAAAAGAAAAAGAAAAAGAAAAGAGAAGACCCGCTTACCGGATCTAGACGTGACGTTGGAATCTATTGGTTCAGTTCTTTAGGGTGACCCGACTGGGTTCTCAGGTACTAGAATATGGAACTAGTCTAGTTGGGAATATTTCGATTCTACCGTGGAATCAATCCATCCTTAAATCGTTGACTCTATTGTCAATTCATAGAAAGCCTCGAAAGATCTCTACTTCTGTTGGGCTATTTACATGATGGGCTCATTTGAGGAGGCCTGGATTTAACCCATGGGAGCCAGTAAATTATGGCGTTAATCGCAGAAAAATATTTGCAATTACTAACCACCCGTGGTGGCGACGTAGTAATTGAGCACAGGTTCCTTTCAGAAGAGATTCTGAGTTCGAATCACTGCGTCGTCTACCTTGCGAGACTCTACCCTCCTCTAGGGTTTACTGCGCTGCTAAGCGGCGCACGGAGGTTCCCTGAGTACCAAAAAAAAAAAAAAAAAAAAATTGCAATTACTAGAAAAGTTTTTTTTTTTTTTTGGACAACATATTACAAAATATTTCTTCTTCTTAATGATATAGTTTCTGTTTGGGCATGGTCCTATTGCACCCTAAAAAGTATTTCTCCTATGGATACACCATGTTTCGTCAATCTAATCTTGCAATTTCTTTTAGGTTCGAGAAAAGTCTTAGCATTTCCCGTACTACACAGATTACTCTATGATATACTAACCAATCACGTTTTTTAATAATATGATTAAAATAAACTTTCTCATCTGACAGAAAGACCACAAAAAAAAAAAAAAAAAAACGAGTTGAGCACAATACCCTTCATAAATATGATTGGGAAAATACAAATGCAAGACCTACGAATCACATCTGAATCTCGACAACCAAGCTATCAACAAATTATTAACCACACTCTTAATAGCTCCATCTCTGTTGGCCACCCTTCACTTTCAATGGTGTAATACACAACAGCAAGAGTCTAACCCAAATTATTCACATCGACCCCCACATTAATAAACCTTACCTTATTTTCTCCAAATAAAAATATTCTTTCTTATTAATCTCTCTCTCTCTCTCTCTCTCTCACGAAAGCACACTAAAGTCAAATAAGACGCATCTAACGAGCCACTTTGCAGTCGAGCCTAATCTCTTGGCCGCCGGTCAAGCTGCTCATCTTGATCATGGACTGGATGAAGGCCTTATTGAACTCCTGCTGCGAGCTCGCGAACTTGGAGACCAAGGCCTTGGTCTGCGGGTTCGTGAGCAGGGCTTGATCCGAAGAGAAGATGCTCTGGCCCTGACGAAGCATCTTGAAGTAGACATTGTCGAAGGTGGTGGTGGTTGAGTCCAGCGTCGATCCGGCATTCTTTACCGTGTTGCCCAACGGGCACACGTTGCGTAGGTTTGCCGCGAAGGATGGGCTCAGCGATGGGTCCACGTCGATGGTGGGGCTGAAGTTGTGTATCCTGTTTTGGAACGATGAGCAGTGAGCGAATCCCAGCGTGTGGCCTCCTGCATGCATGCGGATAAAAGTAATTTTACATGACGGTTACACGGCGTAGCTGCAAAATCACATCGTGTGATGATGCGATAAAAAACTAAGTGGTCATGTCAAAAAATGTATCCTGTGAATGGATAGTGCAAAGTAGACAAATATAATCTTTTTCATAGTTGAAATCGCAATCAAATCTTGGCGAAAAAATGTTGACCCATTCAAACCTTTTAATTTATAAAAGTTTTACCAAACGCTTGTGTGTAATGTCTTACCTGATAGAGCCACTAAATCTTCCATGGAAAGGCCTCTCTGAGAGAAGCTCTGTTGGAGTTGAGAGATGTTGAAGGTGGGGCCTGGTAATTGCCTGGTGTCACTTGCCTTTGATGTTCTTCCATCTAGCCTCCCTTTTGGCACATTCCAAGTGGGTCCTCCAGACTAGACACCGAGAACATCACATAGAAAAGAAGCTAAACAATTATAACCCTTCAAAAGAAAATTCATCATGAGTTGGAATTTTATTTTACTTTTTCCTCTTGCAATAGTGAACCGCACAAGTCGAAATAACCGCAATATAGATTGACATATTCTAATTATGAGGACGAACCAGAGCAACAGCATCGCGAGCAGCGAGAGCCAAGATGTCTGCACAGGAGACGACACCGGGGCACAGTGCTTCCACTGCCTTCTTCACATTGTCGATCACGTAGAAGGCATGCAGTGAGATATTGGGAGGCCCATCTTTCTCTGCTGTGTTGCCTCCCGTTGAATTCAGCAGAACAGAACCATCACACCCCTATTTTTCATAAAGAAGCCAACATACATCATAGAAGTCCACATATATAACCTAAGCTATACATGAGGAAGTGATCATCAATGGAGTAAAATACATTGTTTTATGACATGGAGCCTTAAATAAGGGGATCAATCCGGATCGCTGGAATACCCAACTAACCATACGAATCAGGGAATCCGTATGGGACAGGTTTTACTATACAAAGATGGAAAGAAAGACCAAGGTTAAGAAGGAGAGGTAGAGAAATAGGTATACTCTAATGAAGCAGTCGTGGAAATGCATCCTCAAGAGTGCAGCCGGAACAGTATTGTCATTCATCATGGCTTTCTTGACAGCAGCCGTGACCGTAGCCTCGAGCTGGGGGCAAGTGTGGTCATAGTAGTTTGTACTTAGTGCGTCGACAGGAGAGAGAATTTGAAGGATGAGAAAAGCAGAGACGAGAGCAACTAGGGATGCCATACTCGGATCTTTTTCTGAGTAGATTTTGAAAAAGTCACACGGGACTAGTGCTTCCTGATGAATCGTGAAGGACATGACAATGGTATTTATACAGTGATTACAACAGGGATCACGCGACACACAGATTGAGGTTGTTAATTGGAGAAATGATAGGGTTGGTTAGCAAATTTGGTGATCAAGAACCACTGTTGTCTAGGAAAGTAGTGTTCTTGAAGCAAACTCGTTACATAAAACGACAACTTGATGTCACATTTGATAACGACTGTTCTAGTTTGAACCACTCGGTGTAATTGCCGATCAGGAGGGAAATGAATAGTCTTTTGATCCTGTGTCTAAACAGATGTTTCAAGATCATCTTGGTCAAGTTAAAATCCAAAAAATATGAAAGTTTGGACCGTCAGTAGAAGCTGGGGTCCTGGTCGAATGGGCGGCTATCATTGACGGATCTTTCGGTCCATCATCTGGACATCCAGAAAGAGACATTCTAAGCACAAGCACGGAATCTACTGAGTCAGTCGTCGTGGGTGTCTGGGTTCTATCCTTCAGAAGGCTTGTGCACACGGAGTAAATTCAATTGTTGTCATCAGCCGAGTAACTTCACAGCTCAATTCGAAACCAAATCGAACTGAGGTCAGTTAATTGCAAATTTGAAATACAATTAATAGTAATTACTTTTATTTTAGCCTCATCTTCTGCGCATGCGATATTAGATTTAGTGCCATATGCGGCCGACAGTGTGATAAGTCACTTTCATCCACGTTTCTTCTTCTAATTTTGGGGTTGATTTGAAACCAAGTAGAGAGAGACCAAAGTTCGAAAAAAAAAAAAAGAATTAGACTTGCAAAAGCAAGTTCGTTAGCATAGAAGTAGACCCTGCAAAGGCTTTGATATAAGAGAGACAAGGAGAATAATGTTTGGTGATAAGGTCCAACGACTAAAGGCATTTTGGAGTAATGTAATCCGGGTCAACTAGTTGTTCCTTATTCGATTAGCTCATCAAATTGGAGTCCATCCAAGGTCAAGATGAATATTTTGTACATACCGAATAGCGCCGCCAATCGTGATTAAAGTTAACAGCATATGAGAACATATGATTAGATCAAGTTTAGCGATGTAATTAATCGATTACGCAACATGAATAGTACGAGTGACTTATAAAACGGTTCAGCAGGTCTAACCCTGTAGATGGCGAATTGATATCTTTTATCTTAGGGCATATGTCAAGTAGGCGCTGCACCCTCTTTTAAAATATCTTCGTTTTAGTCTTCGATGCATTATCTTGGCTTAATCAGTTGAAAGTACTTAAAGACTTAATCCGTTGGATCCATCAGTCCATCTGCATCCAACTACTGCATAACAGAATAATGCTATTCCCAGAAATTTAAATAACTAACCCCCGTCGTCTCCTTCCTTTTATAAGAAAATTATTGAGTGGCACGGACAAAATCCTGCGCATTAGGTGAGTCAAACATGTTCTCATGACGGATGACGCAAGAGTAAACAGTTCTCATCAGATGAGCCACTTACAAATAATGTGGTCTAGGAGTACTAGGCTACGCATGCCTTGTCACTTCAAATTTAGTTGGAACTCGCGTTTTCAACTCATAATAAATTTGCTTTCTGAACTTTGACTTGACATCTGTTATGGCCCACTGGTTATTTATCTAAACGCGATATACTTGCCGAAAATTAAGGTTGTCCAAGATACACGTCTCACTTTACTTAGGCAAAAACCCTGTTACGTGTAAAATCTTACTCGTCCGAAGTTATATTTTCACAAACTTTAATGAGAATCATATTGTTGATTTCCATATACTAAATCAGGGGTAAATTATCAAAAAAGTTCTAAATATATTACACTTATATCAACTCAGTCATAATTTTTTTTAATTTAACCAATTTAATTGTAAACATTTTACAATTTGTTAATGTAATTCATCCGGCTAAGATTATTAACGTGGATGACAGTCATCCTATGTGATATTGCCAGTGCAAATATGAATACTTTTTTTTTTTTAATTTCTCTTTGCCTTTTCTTTTTGCTAGTGATCGTTCGCTAAAGTTAATGGCCGGTGAGGGCTAATCTCACTTGGGGAAGGGCGAGCGCCAGCAAGAGCCCATTGCTAGATTTGATGGGGGCCAGCAAGGCCACCCTGGCCTAGGCAAGGCCCCCAAGCGTTGATTATACTATATAGGACAACTGGCATCTACGACAGTAATTTATAATCAAAATTAGCCAAATAATTTACATTGGCAAATCGTTAAAAATTTTAGGACTTAATTTGCTAAATTAAAATGTTTCTAACTAAATTGGCACAAGTGTTATAGATTTTAGACTTTCTTGTTAATTTCCCTGTGGAATCAACATATATAGAATTATTCCTATGACAGAAAATATTTAATGAAGTGTAGTTAAGTGACTTAAATTGGTGAGCTTATTGAGAACTAAAGGTAATCGACTCTAGAGTGGGTGTGTTCCATACCTAAAACCTACTCTGTTAAAATTGGTTTCCAATTTTTAGAATCTAAAATCTATCTTGTTAGTCATGAAATCAACCTTGGAATATATCCTATATTTTGGGTCTAATTCCAAGGTCTACCTGAAAACATGTTCTGTTTTTGTTCCATTTTTTGGGTTTCATTTTTTATAGCAAAATAATTTAAGCAACAAAATAGTTTAACATAAAAGATGAACGAAGGGGAGTAAGCAAAGAAAAGTCAAGAATGAGCGACGGTTGAGAGGGTTAAACTAGCAAGGGCGAGCCATGAGCAAGCTAGGAGGAGAATGAGTTGCAAGCCACAAAGAGAGAGAGAGAGAGAGAGAGAGAGAGAGTTATAACATGTCTAAGTGAGGTTGAAGAGAACATAGAAAAATAGAGATAGAGAAAAATGATAGTTTTTAGGTTTTATAAAACCAGTTCCATATTCAGTTCAGTTCCTATTTGGATCTTCACTCGGAACTGGAAAACTAAAACCGAATCAATTTTCAAGGCGGTCAAGTCCGGTTCTAAGTAAAATCAGTCCGGCTACACAACCTTAATGAGAAGTACTATTTTATGGCCCAATAAAAAACAAACGAGTGTGTAAGAGGCCCAAATAGGATGAATCTAATGGGCTTAACACACAATAGTATTAGCAGCTCCTGTACGCTGACATTGGACCATGGAAACTGGTTAGAAAAATTCAAGAAAATTAACAATTTATACATATAAATAACTATGGATTGCATCCAGCATCTGATAATGTTAATGATTCCATCATATTCAATAATCTTCCAAACTATATATATTAATTTCAAGTGATATTTCCTTTTCAGTCTTATGATTATTGTCACTGTTATAGCTCTAAAGATATTGTGTTCACATAAGTCGAACATGCAAAAGTAGAGAAGCAATTTTAATAAACATAAATTTTCCACAAAAAAAAAAAATGCCGGATGGCTCTAATTTTAACTCTAATAGAGCAGTTTTAACGTACTACTTGACTCTAATTTTAACTTAACCGTATAATTATGTTGTTGTAATAATATGAAGTACGACATTTAATAGAAGAAAACAAACTTACATGCTGGATGGCTAACATGAATATGTGCAGATTCATTACGTGATTTGAGTCTTGGTTTTCATTTCCATTATCCATTCACTCGCATCACACCCATAATGTGTAATATATATATGGCCCAATAATCACAGCCCATTATTATAAAGCCCAAGGCCAACCCATTTTCTCCTCTCTTCTCAACAAATAGTGCAAGTGAGCCAAAAAGACAGAGGAAGAGAGCAACGGCAAAAACAAGAAAAACAAGCTCGCTTATGAAAAGGAAAAAGGGCAAAACAAAGGAGAGAGAAACATCTTGGCGTATAGTTGATTCCGATATCCTGACAAGTCGAATCAATTATGAATTGCAACACCTAATACATATTCAAGCCTATTATTCATTTAATCAGAGTAATTTCCAAAGTTAATCATTAACTCGGAGTTATGTGTATTTTAAACTCCATTGTTTGATTGGGGAGTTATTGAGTTATGGATCTAAATGGAAATGATAATCTAGGGCATTGTGGAGCTATGGGGTATGACAAAAATTAATTCCGAAATACAATTCGATGGGAACGAAATTCTAAAATTTTGCATACAAGTTACTTGTAATGGATAACATGCATAATGGATAAAAAATGAACTTTTCTATAAACAAGTTTCTTCATTAGCGCGTAGAAGTCATTTTATCAATGGTTAAATGTAGTTTTGTAAACTTCGTATGTTGGTTTTCAACTTTTCTAGGTGAGTGGTATTATCTCTTTAAACTTTTACTGTGAAAGCAATATAAATTAATTATATTATGAGTTAAGAAATAATATTTTCTTTTTGTTGCATAAAATTGAATCGAGCATCTACTACCGTTTTGTCTCTTTGAAATGGTGAGATAACTTTGGATTACATTTTGCATCGATTGCCTGTAATGGTATGCGAAACCTCTTATAAAAGAATCACGAAAAGTTCTTGATTTATGAATGTGGTTCATGAAAGTTATTTTGATATATATTGAATCATGAGAAGTTATATTATTTGGCTAGTAAACTAGAGTTTTGAGATGGCTTTTAGCTTTGGTTGCGGGTTATTGGAAATTGAGGTTGATGGATAATGCTCAAATCACTATGATTAGAACCCATTGGGGGAATAAGTAAAAGAACAAAAATGTTCAATTCTTGATCTCGACATATAATTGCTAAGATGATTTCCATTATATATAGAAATTACAAATGTCACACTTCGTAAGGAAACAATATAACAATGGAAAATAATAAATGAAGAGATCATTATATTACAAGAGTTGTCAATCCCTGATTCTAGCATCTCCAAAAATCAACTTGTGATTTTGATTAGATTTTGATTAATATCTCTAGCTTCTTCTTCCTTGATTGATAAATAAGTGCTTTTACTCCCCCATAAATTGCGAATAGGAGAATCCCAAATACCCAATTTGCAACATAAGTTTCCAAATGTATTTCTAGGCAACCGTTTCGTGAAGAGATCAGCAATTTGATGCACAGATGGAACATACTTAGTCACAAGTGTTCCAAGAGCCACTTTTTTCTCGCAAATAATGATAATCTAATTCGATATGTTTAGTTTTTGCATGGAACACAAGATTAATCGACATATAAAGTGCACTAATATTACCACAAAATAATATTGGTAGACTGAAAAGATGAATACCCAAATCTCTCAAAAGGAATGATATCCATGTAATCTCTACAACTATTGACACCATTGCATGATACTACCTTGACACTAGATTAGCAACCGTTCATTACTTCTTAGCAATCCATGATATACAGTTGCTACCTAAAAAAGTACAAAATATGGTAGTTCATCAGCAAGTCTAGCGACAGCTTGTCCAATCTGCATCACTAAAAGCATACAAGTCCAAAGTTTTTTTTTTTTTGTCTAATACAAGTCCAAAGTCGACTTGGACAAGATTTGCATGCCTTGATTTGTTGTGCCTTTGACATAACGCAAAATGCGCTTCACTATTTGAAAATGACTTGACAAACAAAATTAACTGAATAGGAAATATCTGGCTATGTAATCGTGAGATATTGAAGAGCTTCGACAATACTTAGATATAGCGTAGGATTAAAAAATAATATTGCATCCGTATTAGAATGAGAACTAACAGCCATAGGTGTGGAAAATAGCTTGCAGCCCTCCATTTGTGCACGTTTAAGAATTAACAAAGCATATTGTTGTTGGCACAGATAAAGGCCACCGGAGAAAATCTTAACCTCCACTCCTAAAAAATAGTGCAACGGCCTCATATCCTTCATTGTGAATTTGCTACTCGATGTAGAGATGAATCCATCAAGCAGTTTTGGATCATCACCTGTAACAATCATGTTGTCTACACATAAAAGGAGAGCTAGAATGCCATGATATGATTTTTTTAATGAACAAAGGATTTGTAATATTGCCAAAGAAATCGGATGCCAAAAGAAATGAGCCAAAACTATCAAAACAATACTCTTGGTGCTTGCTTAAGATCATACAAAACTCTCTCTAGTTTGCAAACATAAGATGAGTGATTTTTGTCCTCAAAACCTGGCAGTTGCTCCATATAAATAGGCTGCGATAGAAAGCCATGTAAGAAGACATTTTTAACGTTTAAGTGTTTGATGGGCCAACCTTTAATAGCACTAGTGAGGATTGTTCTTATACTTCCTGGTCAAATAACTGGTGAGAAAGTCTCAAGGAAATCTACTCCTGCTACTTGAGTATATCCCTTAACGACCAATCTTGCTTTTAATCTTTCTAATGTACCATCGACCTTTAACTTAGATTGAAAAATCCATCTACATCACACAATACTAGTATTTGAAGAACGTGGAACAACAGTCCAAATTTTATTTCGATGCAATGCCTCGAGCTCTTCTTTCATTGCCACCAACCACCTTGGATGTTTCAAGATAGAGTTTACATTGTTCAACTCCTTCGGTGTAGAATCCATCATATGTGAATTGGCATATTTTGGATTAGGCTTCGCAATACCAGCACGTGCTTGAGTAATCATTGAATGATTTGGAGTGGGTGAACGTGCTATTGAAGAATTAGGAAGGACATCCATCGAAGAATCTTCATTTGCCAAATTGCATGGAGAATTAAGCAAAGCACTTGATGAGTCACCAATTTCAACATGATTTTGGTAAACATGAGATTCACCTCAATCAACATTATCTTCATGAGAAGTATCATAGGTAGTAGAATTTAATAAGTTGTCATGCGGTTTGCAAATACAAAGGTGAAAATTCCGAGTCTGACGCTGTCGTGTTTTGATTTGGCTAGCTAATCAATTTTGATATCCTACTTTATCACTTTGACCCTGAAATAATGAGATGGTTACGAGATAAGGAAATACAGTAACATAAAAAATGACATGTCGTAATATATAGATTTGGCCAATTGGAGGATAGAGACATCGATATCCGTTATGACGATCATAATAGCCTAGAAACACGCATGGTAATGATCGAGCATCGAGCTTATTTTTGGTGTAGTCCTTAAGATAAGGAAAGCATCCACAACCAAAAACTCACAAAGCATTATAATATGGTTTTATGATAAATAAGAATTCATATGATGATTTCATGCCCAACACCCTTATAGGAAGCCTATTCAAAAGAAAAATTGTTGTTTGAAAGTTTTCGACCAGCAACTCCATTCTGCTCTAGGGTATTTGGGCAAGATACTTGATTAATAATGCCATTCTTTCGCAAATGAAGTAAGAAGTCTACTCAGTTGAACTCTCCTTCTCCATTAGATTGAAATATTTTAATATACCCTTCAAATTGTCTTTCCAAATATTTCTCAAAATTGAGAAAACATGCACAAAAGTCGGATTCTTGATGTAATGGAAACAACCAATTATATTGCATATAATCATCCACAAAATAAACATAATACTAAAACCTTTAAAATAAGATTATTGGAGCCTTTCCCCCACTAATCATAATGTATCTTTTCAAAAGGCTCAGTAGCACTAGATTTGAAAGGCAAACTGGGAAGTTTAGATGCTCGACCCATTTGACGATTATCACATATGGTAGTAGATTTATTCCAAGCAGTAACTACAATATCGCCTTTTTTTTTTGCCAATGACGGATTGTCATTGATTGTGGATGTCCCAAAATTTTATGCCATGTACTTTCATCAACTTTCTTGAACCGAATTAAAAATAGTGCTTCTTTTGATGTCTTCAAGTTATAGAGATCAACTTCACAGTTTCCAATAGTCGGAACATTTCTCATTTTCCCGTCCTTTATCACAAAACCAGTAGTAGAGAACTCAAAATTTATAGGATAATCAGCTGTAAATTGGCTTATTGATAATAAATTATTTTTCATCTGAGAAACAAGTAGAACTCTTTAAGTTAATGCTCTTTTGGCCCAAATTGATATGAGCATCACCAGTATTGGAAATTTTAAGCGAATCACCATTTCCAACCATTACACTATCTTTCCCAGTAAATGGTCCTAAGTTGAAAAGGTTACCCTCATCTAAGATCATGTGATTTAAAGCTCCAATATCAGTGAACCATTCTGAATCTTGATTATCTCCAACAATAAGTGCAGCAAAAGCCTTTGGCACATCTGATGGGAGGAAAGATTGAGTAAACCGATTAAAGCAATCTAAAGCAACATGTCTCTGCTTGTTACATATTTGACAAGAAATGATTTTGTATGTTCCTTTCACAAGCTTCTTGGTCTTGCTCTGATTGAATTGTGCCTTGTGACCTTGTGAATGCATAAAATTAGCGTGAGAATTTTTCATTCTTAGACCATTGTGAGAAAACCCTCTTCAATGGGAAGAAAAATAATTGTTGTTGGAATGGTGGAATTGTTTTCCCCTTTTTGCTGCTCTTAAATTTACTTCTTTGACCAAAGAAAGCTGTCTTGTGTTGAATTACAAGGGAACTTTTATTTGTGAGCCGACTCTCAAGGCTTTGCAATTGAGAAATTAGGTTAGATAATACCAACACTGGAGGCTTCAACATGGAGGATGTGAATGAATCATATTGATCACCTAAGCCATTCATAACTAAGAGACCCTTCTTCTTGTCCTCAAGAGGACATTCGATAGCAAATAACTCATTAAAATATTTTTGAAAAGCATCAAAATACTCGTGAAGAGATGAAAAAAATATCTCTATGACATTTTTGGATTATCAAAAAAATTAAAACTTCACATTCCTCATATAACTTGGCAAAAGTATTTTGTAAAGCTAACCACACCTCAGTAGATATCTTCAAGTCTATTACTTGAGCAAAAACTTACTTCGGAGAGCATTGCAATGATCTATCCCCACAAAAGGTGATCTGACCTTCTCCATTAAAACTCTGGATTTGTCACTTCCTTTGAGACACTAACTTCTTTTCTAGAATCAGAGGGGGTTACTATTGTTGGACTCGACATCTGGTACTCGCCATCAATGAATCTTACCAAATCTTGGCTTTCAATTAGTGCAAGCATCTCGGCTCTCCAACAAGAATAATTTGTTTGTGTTAGTTTTGGTGACACAAAATTGCTAATGTTCAAAGACAAGGAATATGGATACTTAGGATTGGTAAAAGCCATGGTTAAGGATTGATTTCTTTCGAAAAAAAATCTGCTTTGACACCATAAAAGAACATAAGTGTTTGATTCTTGAACTCAACGTACAATTGTTGAGATGATTTTCAATATATATATTTATATATTACAAATGTTATACTTATAACATAACAGTGAAAAATAATTAAGGGATAAGTGCATTGGAAGTCCTAAAATTTGTCATGAAAATACAATTAAGTCCTAAAAGTTTCAAAAAGTGCAATTAAGTCCTAAAACTTTCAAAAAGTGCAATCAAGTCCGAAAACTTGTCAGAGTGGTTCAATCTAAGTCCTTCCATTGATTGCACTTTTTGAAAGTTTTAAGACTCGGTTGCACTTCGAGACAAGTTTTAAGATTTTATTGAACCTTTTGAAAGTTTTAGAACTTGATTGAACTTTCGTGACAAGTTTTAGAATTTAATTGCACTTTTTGAAAGTTTTAGGACTCAATTGCATTTTCATGATAAGTTTTAGGACTTCTAATGCACATATCCCAATAATTAATGAAGAGATCATTATATTACAAGAGTTGTCAATCTATTGATTCTAGCATCTCCAAGAATTAGCTTGTGATTTTGATTGGATTTTGATTGATATCTCCAAATCCTTCTTCCTTGATTGATAAATTAGTACTTTTAATAAATATGCACATTGTTATCAAAATGTCCTTATGAATCAAACTATCAGTTGATATAGGTGGAGATCTAGCCTATGGGGTAAACTTGATTTCCTTTGTCACAGCTATTAAGCGTGACCATAATTAGATATTGAGCATTAGATTCGTCGATGTAATGGAATATCGACATTTATTCAATAGAAATTAATCAATGGAATGGACCATTCATTGTTGATTTGTTATTGATGATATGATATTGTTGATTATATATGAAAAGTTCTATCGAAAATATATAACTCGTTTTGTTATTTTATGTATATGGTATGGATTGATGAGTTATAAGTTGTTTTATAAATATGCATTATGAATGTTCGATTTGTTTAGAAGAGATGTACCATAAATCGTGTGGTGATTGCTCATACCATTATGTTCATATCTTTTTCCAATCCTTCAATTAACATCTAATAGGACAAGGGTGCTGATAATAAGAAACTTTTAGTAGTTGAATTTTTGGTTTGCGTTGGAGATGTTTTCATAAGTTTTGTTGGAATAGAAACTTTGATATATTAGTTTGACTTTGAAATTGCGTAATTTAGATGAAGAGAAGGATGGTTGTCTTATTACCCCTTTTTCTGTAGAATTTTGAGCGTGACATAATGAGCTTCATAGATTTACCTTTCCTACACATCAGATCCATTAACCAAATGTTCAATTAACAAGGAAAAAAAACCTAATTACCAAATGAGTTTCTTTCGTGAAACACTTTTAGCCCACATAAAAAGAAACTAGAATTGCTTTACCAAAAAAAAAAAAAAAAAAAAACTAGAACTGAGTCCCATGCATATTGCAAATCGATTTAGGCAGCCTTTTTTTTTTCCACGATTCCTCCTTTGAACAAAATTAATGAAAAAATAAAATTAAGATGGAGAACTAAAAAGAAAGATTTCGTTAATAACTTTCTTTAGATTTAAATTATTTTGAAAAGAAAGGTCTACTTCATGTAATATTATTCCATGGTCGGGAGTTGGATCGCGATCCGCTTCCTCCGCCATATCGTCCACAATTGTAGCAGCAAAAGCATGTTTTGCATATAAACTCTTCAATTTTTGCGTCATTACTATTTTTAGTTTTTGCTGCATGTCTTATTAGGAAAAACAAAAGAAAAAGAGTAGCATAGATATACAGGGAGAAAATGGAAATGTATAAATCACCGACACCATGTACTCCTGCCATCACAGAAGGGACGAAAATTAATATTTGGCTGACTTTATTAGTAATACATGTATTATAATTATACAAGCAACTGAATCCGAAAGATAAGGCGAATCATATATATTGTATATATGCCCTTTGGACCGAGCTTCTTATTACAATGCAGCAACAAATCACATTGATCAAACCTCAAACCTTCACAAGTTGATGATCACAGAGTATGTTTAATGTCAAAACCTTCGCTCTGTACTTTGGCTCAACAATTACTGATAAATTTCAGAGACTTTTGAGTCCACGGATCGATTTCACTTCCCCAAAACTGAAAATGTGGCGGGCTGCTCTTCATGAAAATAAATAAAGCACGCCTCGGCCGGTCCAATCAATCACCGTGAACCTCCAAAGCTGCTCTCGAATTCGACTAGAATTGAACCGAGCTAGAGAAGGTTTGGCCAAATGTCCAGTTTGGTGGCACGATGTCTGTGAAAAGCTTGGTCACTCCATCAGTGGTGGTGACCTGAAAGGAAAGGGATTGGCCATTGAGGTACGAATTCGACTGCCAATTAGCCCCCCAGTTCCTTGACATGGCGGTCCATCCTGTGTTCGAGCCTTTGATCGAGACGGACTTGATCGACCCAGCTGCGGCAACATTGCTTATGAGGAGCAGCTCAAAGTAGTCTCTCCCGTTGATGGTGAACCTTACTCCACCATGTTTCTTGCATGGAACCCTGCACAAGATTATGACCCACCTATGACTTAGTCTCAGAGCAGATGATCAATTTAAGATGGTTGTGACGTGAGGTGGTAGGTTAAGTCGATCACGGCATGGATCGAAGATATACCAAAGAAAGCTTAGATTACAGACCTTTGGAACAGGACGGGTATGATTCCTCCCCTGTAGATGCCGATCTTTTCCCAAGCGGGCTGAGCCATGTCGAAATGCTGGAGGGGCGGGTTGCACCACCCACCATTGTCGTTCGGGAGAGCGTTGTTCGGAGGGCAGAAATTGGTGGCAGTGATCGTGATGGAAGTTCCTTTGATGCACCACCTGGAGTCAGTTTGGTAGTCACAGACGATCTTGTAGCACTGCCCACACGAAGCCCCGTCATTGAACAACGCCGTGCTCAACGCCGCAGTTCGGGTGCCATACCCAGTCGAGTACAAGTTCCCATAGCCACAAGCTCCTCCTGCACATCACCGACTAATGTTAAACTCGAGAGCCCCTAGTCTAGGCATCAGGAAATCGTCTTACTAAACAAAGATCACCTCATTCTATACCCTACAAGTAGTCAACAATGAGCCTACAGAGGCCAAAGCATTCTTGAAATCAAAGTTCGTTGATTCCATTACCAATCTAAGCATCTGTATCAAAAGGTTTCGTGACTAACCAGGTCCATGTGGACCGGCGAGTCGTTCCAACAAGAGAGAACAAGTTATATTCTTAAACTTACCCATGGTGCCAGAGGCGTCGCTTCCACCGTAGAAGGTGGCATGACCTTTTGTCCATCCCGAAGCAGTGAATGCGTTGGCGCTCACAGCAAAATGAAAGCACACAAGCGCAATAAGCGGAGCCAAACTGGACATCTCCATCTGAAAGAGAGAGAGAGGATTGGAGGAGCTTGAGGTTTGAGAATGACAACGTGATTGGGGGAGAGATGTATCTGAGCTGCTTGGCTTGGACAAAGACCCTGAAGTGCCGCACCTTAAATAAGGGGCTGGATTGACTCCCACATGACACAACCACCTTCACATGTGATCTCTCCAGACATGGAAAGTTTTTTAAGGACAAGAAATTATTTAATCAATTGGATGATATTCTCAGCAAAGTCTGAGGATCTCAGAGGCCTCATTCAATTGTTCCCACGTTCTCTTCCATAAGTCCCACATGCAGTTTCTCCCCTACATTAGAGCCGTGAATAAATCTAATCCCACCACCACCACCATCCCAATTGTTCATGATTTGGACGATATCTATTTAATAATGCATATGGTTGTTGCTATTTGAAGATTACACGGCATCTTTAAAATGGCTTTGACTTTTGAGAGAGAGAGAGAGAGAGTTAAAAGTTTCTTATTTTGTACCAAGTATTTCACATGGGTTTGGCGGTTCTTTGACGTATGAAGCAAGACCCCCTCATTCTTGTCCTCTGCACGTCACCCAGTTTGAAAAGGAATGCAATGCCCATGAGTGGCTATAACGTTTTCACCATTTGCAAACAGGTTTAATTTGGTCCACATGAATGGTCTTTATCGTACTTAAACATTAAGCAGAACAGGTAGATGAAGAACCCGCCAAACAGTACATGCAGGTGCAGCATTTGTCGGGGCGCTTTCTTGCCTTGTATTTGCAAAAATTATTGCGTATCAAGAATTCGGCATTTCTAGTTAGTTCAATTTGGACAACTTTCAGTCAATTAAACCAGAAGGGAGTTAATTCTTTTCCTTTTTAATGCCATGGATCTTTCATTGAATTATCAGAGACTACTGCAATGTTCCACACTAAGATGGTAATAATAATCACTAATCCACCAAATCAGACCTTGTTTAGTTCGACTCAATCAATGGAGGACAATGGGGATGGAATCATTTGAATTATTAGTTGGTTGGCAAACGCATTACGTACACTCAGTAACCTAGCCCGTCCAATAATTCCATGGTCCTGTGAAGCATTTTCCTAGTTCACAGATTGTTTATAAGCTAAATTTCCGGAAAACCATCACTGTCGCCTAAACAAATGAGAGATAGAATCTGCAATCATATAATTATTGCATTCATCGGCAGGAGCCAGTGGCATATCCTCAAGGACAAATGAGAAGAACGACTTAAGGATCAGGGTTTGTACAGGACACAAATTGATCTCTAAGGCATATTATCCATGTGACGGAGATTAAAATAAGTGAACAAGAAATGGTAATGGTTGTCCAGGCATTTCATGAGGTAGTTTAAAATGGGTCTATCATCAGATTCGTTGCTTGTAATTGCACGATTTGGAATGTGCTGCTTTCAATTAAACTCCAATGCCACCTTGCTGCACATGCTCTTCTCATCCAATCCTATTAAAAATAAACAACAGAGAGAGAGAGAGAGAGAGAGAGAGAGAGAGAGAGCCTCTTCATGAAGTATTCTATGCCAAGACAAACAATAAGAGGCGTTACCTTGTGTGCCGTACATGAAATAAAGGACATGGACTAGGATGAATTAACCAATCCGCTGTTAGTCTCCATTCCTTCTGATATTTATCGACAATAAAAGAAAGGAACGTAGGGAAAGTTACCCCAAACCTAGACTACAAGTTTTGGCTCAGAAAGAATGTTTTCTGAGATACGACTGACATCGGCGTAGTAGATTTATACTGTCCTAGACAAAAGCACCATACACAATCAGCCAACAAGAGTGCGTGTCAGTAAAAAAGAAGCTCTGAGCACTTAGATAACCTAAAGGCAAATTCAGAATTCCCACTTTGTCGCTGTCCTCCTTCTTCAATATGATCCGCGAGTTCAAATTCCGGCTATCGCCTTGTGTTTCTCGTAACCACTATCCTCCTTCTAGGTATTGAATTGAAGTTGCAGTGCTTCCAACAACATCATTATGCACATCAAGATGAGACAAGACACAAATCCCAGAGCTGAATATCAATTTCGGCCTCACTGGTAGTTGTGAACGTCTCCAGATTCCTTTGACGCCATCCAACTTTTACACGACACAGCAATGGCTTTGATTGCTCCATCACAGAAGGCCTAGGTGGTCGCCAAGTCCAGTCTCGGGATCTCAGCAACATGAGCAAGATATACAGACATTAGTAGTTCTAATGGCAATGTGGTGTCTTCAGACAATCAGACTGTCCCTCCCGTTGCCAATTGAAATGGACTGAAAGCTTTGATGTAGCATTTTATCCTGATTTTGGACCACATGGTAAATGGTGCATAAAGATCTGGACACTCTGAAACTTGAAGACAATCGAACTATAGATCTCCAATTTTCAGCTTTTCGATCTTTCACATGTTAAAAGAGAGGCAATCAGCAGTTACCTAATTCCTACTGTAAGTTCTGATTAAGATAGGGAAACATGTAGCATCTTTGATTGCATTGATTGTTGGGCGCAAGCAGGTGTCCTACACTTACTAAACATAGGATGCAATCTAAAGCATGCTCTAAAGACAAATGGACTCGGCACCATCTGAAATGAGAAGCGAAGCAATTAAGCCCAGACATCAGCCATCTTCCCTTTTCCCCTTTGGGTTTGAAGCAAGATGTGTATGTGGTGTATTGTGATTGTCAGAACACCAACTGACCTTGCCGTGAATGCCATATATCATGCTCCAACAGAGCACGTTGGTCATCGATATCAATGGATCTGAGAAGCTTTTGAAGGAAAAGAAGAAAATTATGAAGATTGTGGCGAGCCGGAGTCCTTCAGATATGATGATCAAGACCCTTGCAGATGTCAAGCAAGACACTTGGAGGTGCTTGGTTGGTATAGGTACTTTGTTGAGTGGTCGGTTACGGGATCCACTCACAACAAATCCTCGCGGGACTAGAGGGGGAGTGTGTTTAGTGGGCGGGACTCGTGAGTAGTAACCTAAGTCCGTGACCCTGTAGTGTGTCTGTTTCTAAGAAAGTTTCTTGCTACTCTCAAGGTGGGTTTTGGGAGAGTCTTGAGCCATTTTTCCAAAGATCTTTTACTCGAGGTGTATTTGCTCAAAACAAATATCGTTTGGTTAAGTGTCTTTTGGTGTATTTTTTGCAAAGATCTTTGAAAAAAGAGAGGAAAATTGAAGGGCGTGACGACCGGAGAATGGAGATATCGAACAACCGTGGAAGCATATCATTCACCGGTAAAGATTGAACCATCAAAGAGCTAGGCAAAACAACCCCATGGTCATGACCTTAGGCAATCAATGCTAAGGTTGCTCAATCTCAACAACCAAGACTTGTGTGAACCCAGCCCTCGGCGATGTAGACCCACAATCATTGTCGATCCTCAACAAGGCTCGCACAATCTTTGGCAGAGGTTAGACTAACAACTCAAATCTAGATTTGTAACATTAGTTCCAAAGAGACAATGATTAAGAGGGCAAACTAGAATATGAAAATATTAATGAGGGCAAGTTAGACGAAAAAATATGCATTAACCTTGAAAGCAATATTCCAGAAATACTAAATGCTTGGCTTCAACTTGCACTGGATTAGGGGACTTTAGAAATGCTAGCTTTTGCTCAAAGGCCTTTGTGAATAGTAAACACCTCGACTTTGTCCCAAAAACCTAAGGAAACCCAAAGTTTTTTTAAGAATACTGAATCAGACACCTTTAGAGTAGTCTTGCTCTTTCTACCCATCCAATGTTGTATGGCATTCAAATAAGACTAAGAATTTGTTATACTCAACGTTCATTCAGAAAAGTTGTTTTTACTCCTAGAGACTGGTTAGCCGCACATGACTCGTTTGAAGTCTCTGATTTGGTGCTTTGTAGGAGTGAGAGTTTGCGCCTTCATAGCTCTTGGGACGGTTCACCTATTTGTACTCTTGATTGAAGTTGGTGATTTGCAGAAGTGAGAGTTTGCGTCTTCATAGCTCTTGGAATGGTTCAACCTACTTGTACTCGTTATCGAAGTTGATTAAAGAACCGTTGCTCCGTAGTTTTTCCCTATTCACATACAAAGGGTTTTCACGTAAATCTCGGTACGACCATTCTTTTCAAAGCCTCTCGGTGCTTCCATTTTCATTACTGTTATTTTTATTGATTGCTTTGATTGGTATACTTCATTTCTCGCCACAAGGGATGGAAGGATCTCGCTTCAGATTAAAAAATCCAAACACCATTACCAGCTCAACCACTCAAGACTTCTTTTAGAGTCGCCTTTTCCATTTCTGGGGCAATTGAGGCTCTCTGCGACTTTCCTCTTTGCTTAAAATAGACATTTGTGGAGGGACATAAATCGCTACAGCCTAATTGGGCAGTTTAGACAAAATATGTGTCCGCAACCCTTGTAACCTAAGGATTTGTAGAGAAATCGATGCTCCCAGCCTTTCAGTGACTTTAAATTCAACAAGACTCACTTTCCCAAAAACAAACAAACAAAAGACAAAGATTTCCTTGGCTCAGACCCCATTCATAAGTGATCAGTGCTCAATTTCATTATGAAAAGACATAGCTCCGTTTCCACAGGATATCAATACTTACATGTAACACGTGTGACGCAGTGCGATGCGCAGGTACATTTAATCAGAATTAGTGCAACGATATGCACACATTGCACTGACCACTTTCGTGGGCTGGGAAGAACCGTGAATGCGTACTCTTTTTCTCTCTTCCTTGTATTCATTTGGAAACAGCTTTCAGTTCTAGACCACACGGCATCAGACAGGCTCATTTATCAGATTCGCACAGAATATGAAGCAAAAGCTAAACACCTTACTGCAGTCCCCTGTCCATTTCTAACTGTGGCATTATACAACACCACAAACCACAATCCAAGGACAATTAAAAGGAATCCCCAACAAAATGATAAACATTAAGTGATGACAATCTCAGTCCTTGGTATTTAGAATAAAAGAATGTGCTGCTCAGTCAAAATTAACATGTCAATCACCTATCTCTACAACAAAGAAAGAATGGCCACAAGAACCTAATCTCTATCAAGTCTAAAATGGTTGCACAAACAGAGCCTAGCCACAATGTCATTTGAGTAACCTAGAAAATAGCAATGGATAATAGTAAAATATGGAGGAAGCACATATTAGAATTGAACCGCAATCTTTCAGGAATGTATTATGCAACTTATGCAGTTGCCTGGATCGGTCCATTTGATCTGTAACCACGGCCTCTTCCACGAGTTCCCCTTCCACGGCCACGGCCTGTATACACAGAAATCAAAAGATAAAAATCAATAATTTCACTGGCTTTTTCACCATCTCCAATAGAACTCAGAAAGCAATTCAACTATGTCTGGGGTATTCATAATCCACCATAATTAAGTTTGTCATGAACTCTTTTTTTTCTTTAGGTCCAATGAAATCAGTGGGATCCAAACAAATATCGAATACAAATTGTGAATCTCAACTCCATTTAAATGGAGAACAGAAAATCTAGATGTTGAAAACACATGCCCATAGCACTATCCTCAGAGTATATCCAGTTCAGCATATAATTGAAACCTATGATTCATAGAACTTGTATCAAATCAGACTTGTCCATGAAAAAAAGAATGATTAGAAGAGTACCGCGGTACTGAGCAGGTGGTTCTTGATTGTATCCTCTGTCTTGTTGTGTATCAGCATAAGGTCCATTGTATCCTCCTCTTCCACGGCCACGAAAACCACGTCCTCTTCCTCGACCCCTACCTCTAGCATATCCTTGGTTGCGGTCATAACCTCCATCGTCATACTCAGAATTCACAAAACCATTCCCTGAAACAAGCAATATTACATAACATAACTTGACAGCAACCATTGAGGACTCGCTGATGCAGCAACGCATATATGTCAATCAGCATCCCCCCTCAGAAGTGCATTAGCATTTTGGTACCACAACAACATAGTATGAGAACAATCTAGTTAACCACAATGCAAGATTCTATATACGAAACACTCCCTTCCATGTGATCTAAAAGAAATGCTCAGTTCTGTGAATGCTATACCTCTAGCTCTTGGTCTTCCTCTACCACCACGGCCTCTTCCTCGACCATTAGGTGATCCCTCTATAGTAATGAGGAACATAATTACAAGAAAACTTAAGAAACAACACAACAGTCACTGATAAACAATAGTGACGGAATAATTTCTCAAAGTACCTCCTTCATAATAAAGCTCTGGTGATGTCTTCACCATCTCAGCAGGTAACGGAGGCTGATACCTGCAAAAGAGGGCATTTGCGGCTTGTGATGGATAGAAGACCAAACTCTTAACATGTCTAACTCTCAACATGAAGATTCGATGACAAGAGAAGAACAACACGAACTCACCCAACGGACGATGTGTCCAATTCCTTCTTTGAGAGAGTTATTGTAATCATCGATACATGCCTTGTGGTCTCCAACCTATCCAAACAAGGGAAAGACATCAAATGGAGAAAAAAAGGGCAATTATGATAATGAAAATTAACACTGTAACAGTTTGCAACTGCACTTACGTGACAAGGCCTTCCTCCAAAGGCTCCCATGTATCAGTTATGTCTATAGATCCGATGGAAGTTACCTGATGAAGACCCACAATTCTTCTCTACAATACATAACCAAAGCAATTTCAGACCACAGCTAACATTTATACAGTAAATAGCATGTTAAAAAGGAATAGTTCAAAACAGACCTTGATTAACTCCACTATAGTCACAGTCTTGTTGATGGCTCTTCCCATCGCCTTGAACACAATTTCTTTCGAACCTTTCTCCTGGATAATGGGGTTAACAAAGTATATTAAGTGGAAATAGATATACAAAAATTTTCTTTCATCGGTGAATGGAGATTCAGAAAGTGAAGCTGGATAAGTACATCCAAGTTTTCCATGGTCTCAATGATTCACCGTACAGATTTGCATCTGTGTTGAAAACTGGTAAGGCTTCTTTTCTACTCATCCATGAAATTTTTTCATCGGAGGGGGGCACTACACACATAAGCACTAGTGGTCGTGGTAGAGTGGCATTTGAGCAAAAAGAAAGAAGAAAGCTTGTGGTCCTACCAAAGAAGCTCATGGTCCAGTTGGTTAAGTCGCGGCCCATTTTGCTATCTTTCTCAATAATCACACTTGTACTTTCTCTAAGTATCTGCAACATTGTCTTTCTAATGTGTTTTCGTACAAGAAAAACATGCTGGGTTTATTCTATACATAAAATAAGGAAAAGCAAACAGTAACTTCTTTTTATCAGCAAACCCAAATCTAAGTACGAACTATCCTCTATATTACCTAGCACCGTAGCGCGTAAATCGGCTCAAATCCACCAAACATCATCTCATTCTAAGCAGCGCACAACAATCATCATAAACCTGCGACAAATAGCGGAGACAAAACCCGACACGACAAAAGAACGGGGAAAGTAAAAAAAAGACAAAAACCTGAAGCAGGGTCATGGCGTAGGTGATGTAGCTGCGCATCCTTCCCTGGCTCGTAATCCTAATCTCGTTCTCGTCAATGGGCGTCTCCTCCCTCGGCTTCTCCACTCTCTGGTACCGATCCATCTCCTCCCTGAGATTTTCCCCCACCCCCCCAGCGTCACAACACCGACCGTAAGGCCCAACCGGCAAAAAGGAAGAGAGACGAGAGGGACCGAAGACACCCGCACGCCGCGGCAACGCATTGCGCAGCTCACGACACGCGACCCGAAAGACCGACCGGAACCGAACCGGAACCGAAGCAACCGCGAAATGGAGAGAGAGGAAGACGAGACTAGGGTTACCGACACCAGAATTTGTCGCAGGAGACGAAGGAAGGAAGGAAGGAAGCTAGCTAGGTTACCGTGCCGGCAAAATGTATGGAGAGAGAGAGAGAGAGAGAGAGACCTCCTCTTCTTCTGCGTCGTCTTCTTCTTCTGCTACGGCTCGGTGGTTTCCTTCCTGCGTTTACGCCCTAGGGAATGGAGTGAAGGCGTCTCAAACCCTTTTATACGCCAACCGCAGCCTGAGGAGAAAAACCGCCCTAACCAACTCTTTATCCGGTCCAGCACAGGAGCCGGTCCGAAAGCTTCGAGCTGGAGCCGAACCGGTTGTCCGCTCGGTCCGGGCCGGCGCGACCCGAACCGGAGCGCTGGGCCCATTAGACAATGAAAGAGGCTTTGAAGGGAATTTTGATGGGCCTGTAAGGGTGGCACTAGGCACACGATCCTGCCACAATGGTGGGCCTGTCAGGGTTGTTCATGGCACATCGGACGTAAGATAATGGGCTTTGACAGGTCGATTGTGAGGAAGGGCTTATCTATGATGGCCTTTGACAACTCGATTCGAAATTTCGCTGGTTTCTCCTGAACAATGGGTCAACTTGAGGTCTGGAAATGAGAGAAGCGCGTCCTGGACTGTCTTCGATAGGGGCACTCGCTTCCCAGGTCGGGAGACCAGAGCCTAGAAGTGAGCTTATCAGACTTGAACCTGTCTTTTGATTCCAAGATCCAACTCCCCTTCGTTCGTGTAATAAAACACTTTAGACCTTCGGTGCACGCTAAGGTTTCCGTATGGAGGTTGGCTACACTCTCACTGATCCGGGGAATTTGGTGACCGAATTCTCCCGCATCATCCCGACAGACGTGAGAGATCGCTCCCTTAGCGGTTTCGTCGCTGTCTATGTCGAGCTCTAGCGGGCCTTACTTCGGTAATATCCAAAAAAAAAGGTGAGATCTCTATTGCTTTCTCTGTCTTCGAATATCATATGATGAATTCCTTCTTGTTCTTGGTGTGCTGACTTGTCAAAATAGGTCATAAACCAATTTCTTAAACCCATGTTTGATGTGATGAGTTGTTATATGATTTAGTTATATTCAATAAGTGGGTTATAAATGGATTTAAAATGGTAAAACTTAAAATAATATAGTATTAAATGGGTTCACAACTTATTTAGACCCCTGCCACCTCTATTACTCTCTCTTAGACTTGGGTGAATTATTTCATACTTGATGCACCGTGACATCAAGAACTATGCATAATAGAATCATTGAATTTTCCATATCATGGTGATTTGCAGCATAACTTTTACATAAATAAAAGTACCTTCCCTTTTGGCAAAGGAAAAGGATGAGTCGAGTATATTTGTTGGACAGTTTAATTAACGTATCAATTACTAAGCTAATTCAATAAGCTATCCTACATAGATTTACCGTTTCTTGTTAGATATCTCCAGCATTCAATCTATGTGATCATAGTCATCCCTTTATCTATCAATTTTAGTTGTGTCGAATAGAAATATAATGCGACGAGTCAATTTTCCACTTTGTTGGAAGCTTTGAAATCTTGAAGAATTAAATGAAGCCACATCAAAAGCCAAAATAAACCTCAAGTTTTCATGATCTCAATACATTTTCAGACCCAAAAATGGTCAAGTCATAGCTTAGCTAAAAAAGACCAAGAAGGGAAATTAATGAACTTTTTGATATAACAGAGTTGTCACATATGACGACCGAATTAAAATCAGAATTGAGCACGTGAGATATTGTAAAGGCCCTTTGTTTTTTTTGGCAACTTGGGAACCGCCGGACGTAAACTCGGGGGAGCACTAGCGTGAGAACCCACCACCCATGGCACCCCACTTAAGTCACGCAACATGACGAGGAGGGGAATCGAACCCTGGCCTTTCGTGTGACCAATGTGCGCCCTAACCAACTTGCCCACCACAGGATGGGTTGTAAAGGCCCATTTTTCTCCCCTTAAAAAAGCAATATTTGGTGCACTGCGATAAAATATCAAGACAATGTCTTCAAATTAGTAAATTCTTATCCTTGTTTTTTTTTTTTGGTCGAAAATTCTTATCCTTGTTAAAAGGCTTGGTTTTTATGACATTTCTTTGTTCATGGAATGACAAGCATTACAGATAAACTAAATAAACTCGTTGACTTTTTTAGACGCAAGTATTTTAAGTTGTATGATGATGATGATTGAAAGAAGAAACCACAGAAAAAAAAAAAGTCTGAAACAAATGTCATTGCAACCGCAGTTTCGATTTTCTAACCAAGAGACAAACGTCGACCACCTGGATTTATATGATGTCTTATTATATGTCCGCAAGGGGCGGGAAAATGCGTAAGAGGAGGGAAAATGAAACCTGCTCTGTCTCTTAAAACATTTTATAGAGATAATAAGATAAAAATAAAAGAGCTTACACCAGCAAAAGAGAGGATTACACATATTTTATGGCTGGTATTCTAAAAAATTTACCACTTTAGCTCCAGTTTCAATTCTATCATAATTTTTTTTTTTATCTCATAAAAATTCACCAACATTTGATCAAATTCTAATTCTATCATAAATTTTGTTTCATCTTATAAAAAATCACCAACTTTAAATCTAGTCTCAATTCTATCTTAAACTTTACTTTATCTTATTTAAAACTACCAAATTTTACTTAAGTCCCATACTAGCCCCTTGATAACCCTGCGTCAAAAATTGGTCTTAGTTATGTGGCATTTTCCCATCATTACTCTAGCTTTTTTCTCAAATTTCATGTCCAAAAAAAAAAAATGTCGTTTGGAGATGAATTTCCATATCAACTCAAACGGCGTGTTATTGGATTTAAAATTTGGATAAAAATTAGAGTAATTAAGATTTCTTTCCTCAATTTCTCCTATTCTTAAGATAGTCTTCCTTTCACCTTGCTTAGGAATTTTCAATTTTGCACTTAATCTTCAAGCTCTTATGCTTAGAAGCCTTCCATCTCTCATGGTCGGAGAGCTTGCAATCACACACTTGGCTCGAGACGCTCAAATAGCTCATTTAGTGGTTTCCCATCTTTAAGTTGTTATAAGAAATTTTGAACAAAAAGTTAACGGAGACAACTTTGGAACTCAAGTAAAGTTGGTGATTTTTTATGAGACAAAAAAAAAATTTATGGTATAATTGGTACTGGATCTCAAGTTGATGGTTTTTTATGGGACAAAAAAATTTTATGGTAGAATTGAGGCTACCCTTATGGTTAAGAGTTTTTTATCGGACCAAAAAAAAGTTTGGGATAAAATTGGGATTAAACCTAAAGTTTGTGGTTTTTTAGGGTATGATGCCAGTATTCTATGGATTGCTCAAGTGAAAACACAAAGAACCAAAACGAAAAGCTAAAGTTGGTAATTGAAAGAAGGGTTAATAGTACAAAAAACCTCAAATTAGTACATTTGTGATAAATTTATCCCAAATTAATTTTTTTAACTACCAAAAATCATAAACTGGTATATTTATGATAAATTTACCCTCCATTAGTTTCCGTGAAATTGGATGAATATCACGAATAATCACAAACCAATACATCTCTGACAAATGGAAAAGACCTAAACTAATATACCCATCAACTGTCATGTGTTATTCAACTCAATAATTTAATGGCAAAATTTGATGAAACTAATGGAAAATAAATTTCTCACAAATATATCAGTTTGGGATTTTTTTATAGTTAAAAAATAATTTGAAGTAAATTTATTATGAATATATTAGTTTAGGGTTTTTCGGGATATTAATCGTGAAAGAAAAGATAAGCCCAAAAGGAGAAATAATAAATAATAACGATGATAAAGAAGACCCTCTTTCTCTTCACTTCATCGTCCTCCGTATAATCTTCTCTCTCTCTCTCTCTCTCTCTAGTTCCCTCTCTCCCCCTGATCGCCAACAATGGGACTCCGCTTCTCCAAATCCCAGGACATCCCCATCTCTTCTTCTTCCTCGAAGTCTCCCCCTCGTCGTCGCTCTCAACCGCCTAGAAAACCCCATCAACAGTCCAAACGCATGCAACCACAACCAACGCCAAGGCCATAGCCCTGGCAACCGTCAGAACCGCCGCCCCCGCGGCGCTCGTTCACCAACCCGTAGACTCTGCCGTCCCCCCAGATCGGCCCCATCCTCGGCAAGCCCTACGTGGACATAAATGCCCTGTATGACCTCGATCGCAAGCTCAGCCAAGGCCAGTTCTGGGTCACCTACCTCTGCACCGAAAGCTTGACCGGCATCAAGTACGCGTGCAAGTCCATCTTGCAGCGCAAGATGGTAACCCAGAAGGACATCGAAGACACTTAGCGAGAGATCCTGATACTGGAGCACCTGTCCGGGTAGCCCAACATCGTGGAGTTGAAGGGCGCGTATGAGGACCGGCAATATCTCCACCTGGTCATGGAGCTTTGCTCCGGCAGCCCGCTCTTTGACCAGATCATCGCCAAGGGGTCATACTGTTGGATATATTGTTAATATAGTCCAAAATAATATGTTCACATACAAGCCCAATAGGTGAAAGCACGGTTATTTGGGTCCATATGGGTCGGAGCCCAATAACTTGCATATAAACTCTAGGGTTCCCCTATGCTGGAGGTAATACTGTTGAGCGTTTTAAACTTGACGTCTCTTGGTGTAATACTTCAAGCAACCGCTTTTTCTCTCTCAAACCTATAACCTCCAACAATATTGAAGTATTATGTTCGTGTGTCAGATTTAAGCGAGTAAGGTGTCTTCTTGAAGATTTTGTCAAGACGAACTCACGGGTGTAATTTACTTTTGATTTCGATGGTGGTATTGGCCGGGATCTGAGTTTGAAGATTCGGGTGACCGAAATCTTTGATTCAAAAACCCAAAAATTATAGCAAATTTTAAAGGGTGAAACCACTTGGGCTTTGTTCTACTCGTCGATATGAACGTTTTGAGTGGTCACTCGCATCGATCGGAGGTCGGACGGAGAAGTTACGGCACCTGGAAGTTTCCGTCTGAATTTCCAGCGAATTTCGGCGACGGAAATTTCCAGCGAGTTTTAGCGACAAGGGCAGACAATCTTAAGGATTTTGGGTGCTCCAGATCTGTTTTTGGGGTTTGTTTCGGCAAATTCCATCTCTACAGAGTGATTTGATCAAGGTTAGGAGAGTTATTCAACTTTGTGGCTCCGAGGACTCCAAGGTGCACTCTTTCTAACACTTTGCTCTAATTAAAATGACAAAGCGTAGTTCCGATAATATTATAAAGTTGCAATCATTTGATGTTACTAAATTTCATGGCTGGAAATTACATGCTCAATTTGACATGAAAGAATGGGACATATTCTATATTGTATTAAGTGATTTTGCATCTACCACTGAAGAGGTGGATGAATATCAATGGAACAAAGATGAGGATTTTTGTAGAGATTATTTATTGAACTCTCAAAATCATAATCTAGCTATGACTTATAGTGAGTATAAGATAGCGAAAGAGATATGTGATCACTTGAACACTCAGTTCCAAAATCAAGAGGGGCTCTCTAAAACTCTTCTAGTGGAGAAATTCTTTGACTTTAAATTCACTATGAATTCAAGCATTACCTCTCAGTTAGTTGAATTTGAGAACATGAGGAACAAGCTAAAAGATGATAACTCTGATATGTCCGATAATCTCTTTGTCGGTCTTGTGTTGAACAAGCTACCAACTGAATGGAGTTCTTTCAAGACTAAAATGCACAGACTGAAGGTATAGATGGAACTGGATGAATTATAGAGGTATATTTACATTGAGGATCAAAACATTAAAGAGTTTGGAACAAGTAGAACAACAAAAGTCAGTTGCTAACTTAGTTTTACACTCTAATAAACCTCAGAAAAAGTCCAAGTCACCAAAAGGTGAATCCTCTTTATAGTTAGAGGCCAAAAAGACTATCTCCAAAAAGAAGAAGAATGGCAAGTGCCATAACTATGGAAAGTGGGGTCACTGGGCAGTAGAGTGTAAATTACCAAAGAAGCCAAAGAATGACACCACAAAATGAGGCCAATATGCTAATTAGTGAATCTAAGCCTTGAGTCTTCGTTGGAATGATGAAGAATGGAAAGGCCAGCGTCTCTTCGGAGTGATGGTTGGACAGTGGCACTACTTGTCATGCTACAAATGACAAGAACTTACTAACAGAGGTCACGATAGTGAAAGACACTGTGGAAAATTGCAATGGTGGTGAGGCAAAGGTGACTCATGCTGGAACTGCAAATTTTGTACTTTCTTCGGGTAAATTACTAACTCTAAAACACGTCAGAGTGGTACATTTACTTAAAAAGAATTTGATATCTATGAGTTTACTTGATAAAGCCGGTATGTCTTTTTCAACTATAAATGGTAGAGTAACTTTATCTGTTAACTCATATTATTTCAGTTGTGCATTCATGGTTAATGGTATTTATAGGTTGAGTTTGAATACTGATAGCATAAATCATGTGAATTCTACTTTGATTGATCCAAAGTTGCTACACAACAGACTTGGACATGTGAATTACAGGAAAATACAACATCTAGCTAAAACTCACAACATTCCATTAGATACTTCTATTCGATTTGACAAATGTGAAGTGTGTGCACAGACTAAAATCACTAAAAAAAAACCCTTTAAGTTGGTTTCTAAGGGCACGCGTGACAAAATTTCTATTTCTCAATTTCTCTGTTTCTCTGTTCCCCGGAACAGGTTTGGAACATAAATCCGTTTGGTAACGCAATTTGATTTCTCTATTTAAAATAGATTTCTATTCCGAAATAGAGAAATCAAAGAAATCGAAACTGAAATTTTTAACTTCTCGCTTTACGAAATAAAAATCGAAGCTGAAATCAAACCATATAAAAGAACATTGCGCTTTCTTACTAACTTAATTCACTCATAACCACAACTTCACAAATTATTGCTAATTTTCTTTTTCTTATTTTGCTCGTTTTTTTTTTTTAAACTTCCTCTTTAGGATGAAAGGCAATCGAATGGGTCCCCAATTTTCAAAAACGACCAAAGTTCTTAAATGCTTACTTAAAAACAATGGGGCTCTTTCCTCCTAGAGAGGGCACGCGCATGGTCAGTTGAAGAAAAAGTTTTTACGTAATAGATGAATAAAAAATGTGCCTAGAAATTTAACCTTGTTTCTTTACGAATTCAAAATTCTTGCAAAATCAAAATAATTAGATTGTTACACAATCTTGAATTTTAATTCGAAGGCAAGAGATTCAAGAGAATCTCTCTCTTTGCTATGCAAGGGCCATTAAAGGTTCATTGAGCAACACTAAAGAAATTAGGGATGAGCAACTGAACTGATTCAATTCGAGAATCAAAATAAACTAAACCTTCCCCCGATTGGTTCCTAACCATAAACGTTAATTCAAGGTCGAATTCTCATATATTCCTTTACACCATCAATTTTATTTTGTTGATAATCTTGTATAATACTAGTCTTTGATAAAATGACAGGGCTATATAGGCGCCATTGATGGCACCCATATTCATGCTTCGCAAAGATTTGTCCGAACCTATGCAGGATGAGCTTGCAAACGATACATTGACCGATGAGGGAAACCAAACAAATACGCTTAGAAAAACCATTGCCAATAAAATGGCAAGGGATAATAATATGCCGAAAATTCCATGAAATTGTATTTTCAACTTTTGTAACGTATTAGTATTATTTCGACTATTATTTTGTATTTGAGGATTTCCTATGTTGTTTTAGTATTATTTCAACTATTATTTTGCATTTGAGGATTTCATATGTTGTTATCTAATCAATTTCTATTCCTAGAAATAGAAATTTTATTCAATTATCAAACGGATTTATGTTCCGAAATAAAAATTTTGAGTCGTTATCAAACGGGTTTCTTTGCTCGAGAAATTTGTCCGGGGAATAGAAATTGAGAAATGGCCAGAAATCAATTTTTGGAATAGAAATTTTGTCATGCGCGCCCTAAAAGCACACAACTTCTTGAGTTAATACATTCTGACATTTGTAACTTTAGAAATTACATTACTAGAGGTGGTCAGAAGTATCTAATAACATTCATAGACAATTTTTCTAGATATTGTCATGTCTATTTGTTGAAATCGAAAGATGAGGCTTTTGAAAAATTTAAGATTTTCAAGTCTAGAGTAGAAAATCAACTCAACTTGAAAATTAGGAGGTTTATGAGTGATAGAGGAGGAGAATATATAATGACCATGTTCAAGGAATTTTGTGCTTCAGAAAGTATATTACTTGAAACCACTGCCCCTTATTCACCCTAATCAAATGGTGTTGCCGAGCATAAGAATAGAACGTTAACTGAAATGTTAAACTCTATGTTACTTACAGCTAGCATCTCTTCCTCCTACTGGGAAGAAGCAATTTTAACTGCTAATCACATTTACTTATTTTCTTACCCTACATTTCTACTTGCTTAATCTTCTGTAGGTTTATACAAGAGACGAGCTGAGACACGCTATGGCACAATACGAAATGGGGGACGAAGCCACCATAAACGAGATCATCGAGGATGTCGACACAGACAAAGTATTGAATCTTTCCTCAAGCCTTAACTCTGATATCTCGATTCCTATATGCTCAAACTGACTCAGGTTCATTATGATCCCGCCTATGGGATGCAGGATGGGAGAATCAATTACGAGGAGTTTATGGCCATGATGAGAAAAGGAACATAAGATCATAATGGAAACGAGAGATATGAAGAAATGTAGATGAATTATTATTTATTCTCCTTTTGTACATTCATCTCTATAATTAGCCAGTGTACAGAATGTGTACTATTAATTCCAACTACAGTGACATTCAGATGCCGCAACCTGACACTCGATCCAATGCAGTCCCCCTAAAGTTTTCTTTTCAGTCCCACATTGATGCACATGCATGGAGAGACAATAGAATCTTGAGCTACAATACTTTTTAATTTTTCCTTTGGACAAGTTAGAGGGATAATGACCCCTTTTAAACATTACCATAAGGAATCACATATCCACTATGAAATATGATAATTGAGTCATAATTACTTCGCATCGTTCGCCCCTCAAAGAATTAAAGTTTGCGAGTCCGTTGTTGCAGCTCCACCACTATACTGGCAATCAGGAAATCTCTTCACACGAGAGATGCCACGGCTATAATAGTTCCGAGATTCGCTCACCACTAAAATTAAAACTATGATCCCGTGAAAGGCGAATAATTGATGATGCCATCCACTAATCATCCTTGTGGTCTAGAAGGTCTTCTCATGCTCAAAGGGTTGAGCACACATGTATCAAGAAGGAAAGAAGATATTGGTCGGGGAAGCAGCATCTTCGGATCAAGATAGCTAGCAACTCAAACATATTAAAGAAGTAGATGAAGATTTGCATACTTGATTTGGAATCCATCGTTCTTTATGCGAAATGGCGATGATCCGACACTTAGATGATGAGCCAATACTCAGGTTCTACTCCTCTATGGCCTTCGGATCTCGGCATGATGAGACCGCCCCTCACGGCTTCCTTATGTGAGGTGAGAGAATGTTCGTGGAAGAATGAGGGTTAGAGGAAGGACCTTAGCGCTATTTATAGAGTTTTGGACGGGCCCTCTTATCATGAGCCAAGCCCAACTCAGCTCACACAAGCCATGCCCATATTTAACTATTAAGAAAACCTTATGTGTTACCTTATTAGACCAATCCCGTCAAATGGTAAATTATAAACTCAATTAATGTAGCTTACATCAAGAAAACTCTTACATTCTTCTGCTTGGGCTATGTTAATTGAGACTGTACTATATGTGTGCACATTTATGTTGGTCCAATGACAATTCTTAGTAGTCAATCTTATCTCAAACATCGAATCATGACAGTAACTACATGCACTCACATAGAGTCTTCTATAGTCATGAGTGTTTTCAACTTTATTAATATAAATTCAATATGGTTGTGTGGCAAATGGATAATACCTCATAAAGAGTAATACCTTATGTGTTATCCCCTTTATCGGTCACTATTCTCTTACCTTAAGTGTCATTGAAAAATCGGATGTACCACTAAAGAATGTCTTTATAGTTCTAATAAACCCACATATGTCTTATTTTTATGGTTAACATTTCTTTATGTGTAATTAAAACATATGCTCAAGGCTGATAACCATATGCCCCTAGCATTCACTCAAGGCTTACACAATATCTTGAGATTTTTATTATATATATAACCAACTCAATATGATGACCACACATTCATGAACACTTTATTGAATGTGTAATACATATATAAGCTTTATTATAGCAAAATCAAAACAACTCCCACTAAACAGCAGCATCCAATGATACTTCTCAACCTATGTTCATGACATGTCATTCACTTAATTTAGACTAGCCTTCGCACATGCACCTACAAAGACAGATAAGAGAAAGATACACGAGTGATCATTTCCAAAGTCCTAGAAAGCTTATCTTCTACGTGTCATATGCTTAAGCTCTCGAACACTCAACCCTGATGTGCACACACATAATATTCGAGATTTAACATTCTCAAAGTCAAGAAACCACAAAGCAAAATGAAACGAGATAAGCGTTTTCACATACTTCTAAGAAAATGTTCTGACCGGTTGATCAAATCATACACTGAGGCCAACTTGTTCACCATTCTTATCGTACGCAAACATAATGCCACGGATAACGAAGTCATACAGTAATGCCTCAATTTCCCTCACGCCACTGAATATCCCATCATCCCAAGCGCATCCATGTTAGACTCCGAATGGCCCCATTGATTTTATTAGGTAGAGACATGAGATTGGTCCAAAATATGCTCCCCTTGCTTCAAGTTGTTCTTTACTTGTCCCATAAATTCCAATGATTTTGCCACCCATTGTAGGAATTAAAATGTGTTTCCCCATTCTTTACCAATAGGTCCTATCCTTCTTTTGTTAGGTTTCAAATTTCAAACATGAGTGATTAAATTAGGGGTGAGTATGTTTCGGATTAGGCTGATTCAATACTTAATCAGGAGACTAACCAGCACAGTGTTTGTCCCAATTTTTGGGATCAGGGATCAACCTTGTTGAGCTTGGAATTGAGGACTAAATTGACCCTATGGGTCCGGTCCGATTCTAAAGTTAATCCAAGACTAGCCAATTCTTTTTTTTTTTTCTTTTCTTGTACTCCTTGAAAGACAAACGTACTTTTTAATTTTACATATCCATTGATAATGCGATGTAAAACAACCAAATTATGAACACTGGTAAAATCAAATAGAATGGGTAAGTACACTATTAGTGCTAAAAGTTGTGTACGGCGCTCACTTTGGGGCCAAAAGTTTATTTTGGATCACTTAAGTGCCAACAATTTTGAAAAATGATCATTTCAGTGCCAACATCGATTTGGTTAGCCCAAAATCCAATGTGGCAGTTTTTTATTAATTTTTGAAGCCGACGTGGATCGTCGGAAAGTACAATCAGCATACAAACAACAAAACGATGCCGTTTAGGGTCTTTTCCCCCAAGTAAAAATCCTAAATCCCCAAATTAAGAGAGAATCGGAAGTTCAAAACCCCAAATCCCCAATTTGAGTGCATACTTCGATTTTCTCCCAAAATTATCAACTTGCTCTTGCAAATGGAGGGCAAAAGCTTCAGCGGCAGCTTACATTCCCATAAAAAGTGGGTCACCGAGTCCGAGAAGAACATCTGGGACTCGGTTGAATCCCGAGAGAAGATTCCATAGGTGCGGTAGATATAGAGAAGGCTCGAAGTGCAAATATTTCAAATGGGTTGATAAGAAATTCTCTGGTCGAACGACAGAGGTGATCTTGGAGTTACTTGAAGGCCGACATCAACCTCCACCTACATTAATGGACGAGTTGGAGAATGTTGACTTAATGCAAGCTCAAATGAAGGGTTTAATATCTTTGGTCGACCATTTGAAGAGGGAGCTTTCAAGGCTGAAAATTGAAAGAAACTTTTATCGAGCGTTAATTGTGTTGTTATTCTCTTATGTAGTCTATTCAAATGTGAAGTGAGTAATGAGAAGAAGTTTGTATGTCTATCATAGTCGAAGACATGGAATATGCACTTGTATCGAATAATTTATAAGTAAAGTGTGTTTTTGGTTTGCTGCAATTTTTGTATGAAGCAGAAGGCTTTATTGTAATCTATGGTAGAAATGGAAGATTGGAGTTGGAATGCATTAATTGTGAACACTTAAAAGTTTTATTGCTTAGTTGTGTATTGTCAATGTTTGTTTTGGTTAGTTTTTGATTTAGATATAATGGTTTACTACATTTTTTATTTGGTAATGGTTTGCTGGTTTGCTGCAACTATTATTGCAAACCATGGTGAAACTAAGGGATTGTGGCAAATTCACGATTGACTATTTCAGTGCCATAAGTTGTAAATAGTGATCGCTTGAGTGCTAAGTTTTTATAAAAGTGATTATTTAAGTGCCAATCGCGATTACAAAGTGATCACTTGTGTTGCACAAGTTTTTTCTTTTTTTAATATAAAAAGAATATGTTAGTTTCAAACATCACTTGACTTGCACTAGTCATGGTGCATCTTGCATCTTGTTGCACTAGTTGGGTTACTGGTGCATCTTGTTCTTGCACCAGTCCATACAAGTGTTGATGCAACAAGATGCACCAGCACCAAAAATTGCTCATGCAAGAAGATGCAGCTCCCACAACTACACCAAGGCGAGCTGGTGCATTTTGTTCTTGCATTAACACATACAACCAGAACCCGCAAATTCATTAGCATCCACAACTTCAACCAGCAACAATATATGCACACATCACTTCTAAAAATAATATCAACTTCATAAGAACATTGCACCAACATCAAAAAATTATACAGCATAACTGATAACTGTCTTACCAACATTACTAGTCGAAACCAACACAAGAGAAAATAACAAAAACAGCTATTGCCATTGACATTGATTGATTCTTTACAAAAGAAAAACATGTCTGACTTCACTCCCCAATCACTGAAGATTCAGCACCCTCTTCAAAAAAAAAAAAAAACAATGGCAATATGCACCATCCTAAAAAAACAATGGCAGCAACTACCATTAATAAAGATACAATATCCAGCACCCTCCTAAAAAAAGAAAACATAAAAAGAGATCATGTCCAGCACCACATAAAAAGAGACCATGTCTAGCACCTTCCCATTAGTCAATATGCACAACACCCCCATCTCTTTTTCCTCTTAGAGCTTTGAATTGATTCATAATCTAAACACTCTTGCGAACTAGATGTGCAGATTCTTTAACTGGCCTTTTTGTCACCTCATTTTCCTTGTTCTTGACGGCGGTTATTTTTGTTCTAGCACGTGTCATGTGTTGGTCCATATGATCACTATTGCTCCCATGATCAGTTGGATGAGATGGAACTGGTGCTGGGTTCTTTTTGGATGGTTGTTTTGTAGCTATACTCGATGTCTTCTTCTTTAGAGCACTCTTCTTTGGCCGCGCCCTTGATTCTTGAGTTGGCCCACCTTGAGAGATAAGTACCTCCGAAGTTCTCCCAAGCTACAAAAACATAGCCATATTGTCAACCAAATGAATTGAAGTACAACAAATTAAATGCATGAGGCATACAAATCTTACATTCAAAATAGTCATTCAAGTACGTTTATCTTTGTAAATCCCATAACCATATTGCTTGAATCTTTTTCCAAGAGCCCCTCTTGTTCGCTGTGGTACATCATTTTCAGCAGCAACAAATGGGGGAGCAACTTGTGCAACTTGTACAGTTACTCATCTTCTCACCTGAGAAACACATAACAAATTTATATTTCAGCCCATAAAAGACAAACACAGCAATGTACAACTTACATGATATTTTTTTCTCGTTTGCTCAATAGGGTACTCAGTTGTTGTTGTTGTTGTTGTTGTTGTTGTTGCTGTCTTACCCGTTCCAGTCCCTGTCCCTTCACTTGAGCCTACAATAGGGCCTTTTTTTTTTGCCTTTTAGTAGGCCTTACAACAATATACTATATTAGGATTATGACCAACTAGAATAAATAATTAGACATCTACTCATTTTCATGGTGGAAACAAATAGAAAAAACTTCTCAAATTACAAGGGCATGATAGAGGAAAAGCACAAGAGAAGCCAATACATATGGTCAACCATCAAACTCTATCGAATATGAACATGAACTGAAAAGTTACTGAGGCAAAGAGGATACTTACCTTACAGTGGGGCTTTCTGTCTGCCCTTCAGTAGGCATTACAACAAGGCCTTCTGCCTCCCTTCAATAGGCCCAACAAGAAGCTCTTCAGTAGGTCTTGTTCCTTACACTAAATCAACCATTACATCTTGCTGTTGATGTTGCTTTTTCAGCTCACAACCTTTTTTATTGTGCCATTCCTTGCGGCAATAGGAGCATTTCATCTTACTCCAGTCCTACTCATCCTCTAACTTGATGCCTCTTCCTACTGCATTCTCCGTCTCCTATTTACTTCTTTAGTGGCAAAGGTAGAGGGCTTTCATGATTTGTTGGCTCCCAAAATTTGCTGCTTCTGATAGGCTACATCATGAATTGGTACGAAGCAAGGTATGAGCTTTTATTGTACCAATCATCTAGGTAATCATCTAGGTTTTCTTGCTTCATCTGAATAGCACAAATGGCATGGACACAAGGAATTTCATTTAGTTGCCAAGCTCGGCATGAACACTTTCTTCTATCTAGGTTGACAACATACTTATCATGATTTTGAATGATCTCATATCCAATATCTCCATTCCAAACTGGATGGCAGAACCTACTAGCAGCAATGTTTGCATCCAATCTCTTCATAATCCTAGGACCACAGTCTCTAGTCCACTTCGTAGCCTCATCTCTTTGTCTATGCAATCTAGTTATGACCATTACTCGAATATCATCAAGCATGCTGATGATTGGTTTGCACCTGGCCTCTAAAATTCTGTCATTGAAAGCTTCACTGAGGCTGTTATCAATGATATCGCATTTGAACTCTTTCTTGAAGAACACCCGACACCAGTGCTTAGCTTCTGTTTGGAAGAGTGCATCAAAACCTTCATTTATCAACTGCAACAATCTATGTTTGGCTAATCTGAAATCAGCCATGTCAGTACTCTTCGCTATCTGCCATAACTGCTTTTGCAACCTATCTCCTTTGAAGTTCCTTGATCAGTTTGCATATATATGCCTCGCACACATTCTATGCTTAGCATGTGGCATCAACTTAGCCAATGTAGAAATAAGTTCCTACAAAAATTCAAATCAATAAATACAAGTCAAGAAAAATGTGCAAGTGATTAATATTAAAAAGGAATGAATTAATTGACAATGGTATTGCCTTCTGTTGGTCGCTCATGAATGCCTATTCTCCACCGTCGGTTATCTCATAGTCAACCATTAAATTTTTTAGGAAGCGGGACCAAGTATCATTGTTCTTTATCTTCATCACCGCCCAAGTTATTGAAAATATTTGATTATTGACATCTCTCCCCATAGCAGCCAACAACTCCCCCTTGTATAAACCCTTTAGAAAGCATACATCCAATCCTATAACCCTTCTACAACTAGCCAAGAAGCATCGTTTGCATGCATCAAAACAAACATAAAATCTATCAAATTTAGGCCCAAGATCAGGGAGTGGCCTCTCCACAACCTCTACATATACCCTCCTAGATGGGTTTTGAAGCATGCATTCGCCAGCATAATCCCATACATGCACATATTTTTTCTTATACCCACCCATCAATATTTTCATCACCCTCAGCTTAGCTCTCTTGCATTGATTCCTTGACACATTAACCCCTAATTGCTCATTCACTAACAATTGAAACGAAAGACTCTTGATCTCGAGCATTACTTTGATAATATTGAAAAAATGCTTCGATAACCACACACTTGTTACCCTTTTATTGTTAAATATAATTGGACAAGTATGCTCCTCCTAGAATGACCTAATCTGAAATGACCCCTTCCTACTCAGCGCGCCATAGAGCTTCCATGAATAATTGGGTTGTGAGCACTTAGCTCTCACAAATTCCTTCGTATTTCTAATGAATTCAACGTTCCTCTGTTCAGCAATGAAGTTCTTGACAAGCTTCTTTTAACTATTTGGCATCGTCAATTTCATGCCCACAAACAAAACAGGTTTATCAACAGTCGGATCATAGCAAGGGTACTTACTTTTTCTTCCACGAGCAGGTTCTTTATCATCATTACCAAGCTCATTCTCCGAACCATCAATTTCATCGCCGCAACTTTCTTCATCTTCACTTCTATTACCTTCAGCTGGAGTTTCGTCCCTATTTACTAGCTCGAGCCTCTTTCCTGAAGCTGCAAAAAATTTTCTAAGAAATTCCTTTTACTTTTGTCTTGACTGTGCGAGTTCATCATCATATTCATCACTTGGGAAACTTACTAAAGCCAAATATTCATCTTTTGATTCACTGGATAGAGCAACTTCCCATCTAATCCAATGAAGTCTTCATCGCCCATATCTTCACCCAAGATTTCAAGACATCTCCATGTTTGTTCACCTCTATCAATATGACTTCTCTCCCTCTCATTTTGCCCTTCATCTAACCTAAACTCATCCCCAACCTAATTACTCGCTTGAGTAAGATCCCTCACTTCTTCTCTTTCGGTGGTAGTTTGCTCATCCCCATCCTCATTCTCATCCTCATCCTCACCATTCTCATCATCACTATAATACTCAACATATACTCTAGCTTCATCGCTGTGAAGATAATGGTAAATGATATCCTTAATACCATTATCGTCATTAAAAAATCTCAAGCCATCATTCAATTCCTTCCTAAGAACACAGTAATGTAGTTTTTGCACTTTGCATTGTAAAAAATACACCAAATCCCTCACAAAATCAATATATTATGACTTCCGAACATTGACATAGATAGTACCTTCATTTCAACCAGTATATTCCCAGTCCTCGACGCCAATAACAAACTCTCCACCATAGCAAACAATGACGCCTACCTGATTCTCGTCCATGTCGATGTTGCACCCAAGGAAAAAAAAAAAGTCATTAGTTTTTGGGACCACATGACAAAATCAGCAACTTCACATGCAGGTCCTTGTCGTTTTGTCAAAAGAAACAAATGCGACCAATTTAATAAATTTGGCCCCTTTACAGAAACAAAGGAAGCTTAATTGAATAAACAAAGTGAGATTCCTACCACCCATTTTTCAATTCAATCACATTCGGTTCCCCACAGAAGTAGTCCAACTAATTAAACAAAATAAGGTCCCACCATTGTTTCACTCCGAGTCGAGCTCCCATTTTTCCCTCCGCGCCCTATTTTTTTATTCGGTCCCCACAAAATAATGCGAACGACAGAACCGTAAATTTTTCTATTCGGTCCCCATAAAAGTAAGATCCCCACCACTTTTCCCACCACTTTCCCCCTGAGCCAAGCTCTCAATTTGCCCTCTGCGCCCTAACTTGCCCGTCGGAACCCCAAATTTTTCACTAAATTAACTCACGTAGAGAACATGACAAACTTGAGTGGGCGAGAGTTTGGGACACAGCCAACGAACGATCGTGAACGATGGTGCAACTACGGCGGTGGCCGAGCGACGGTGGGTGAGCGACGGCGGGCGAGCAAACGGCGGTGGGTGAGCGAGCTACGGCCGGCGTCAAGCGAGAATCGTAATTCGTATGATACGAACCCTATTTTTCTCCCTCTTCAGCGACGCCGTTTTGGCCATAGAGCAATGTGGCGTCGTTTTGTAAGTGAGTCCACGTGAAATGGCATAAAACAACGCCGTTTCTTATGAAGAAAGGAAAATGGCATCATTTTATGCCATTCCACATGGACAGTCTTCTTCAATTTTTGCCACGTCGATTTTTTTTTTTAAATATAAAAGCCACATAATCATTTTAGCTGGAATCTCTTGTTGGTGGCACCAAAATGATCGTTTTTCCTTCGATTTGGCACTCAAGTGATCCGGCAGAAATTTTTGGCACCAAAATGAGTGCCGTACACAACTTTTGACACTGATAGTGTACTTACCCCTCAAATAGAAATCTAAGATAAGGCAATAATTGAAATCTCCCCATGCCAAAAGTAACAAACCATAGAAGATGAACACATAAAATAAAGGGATAAGTGCAATAGAAGTCCTAAAACTTGTAAAAAGTGCAATTAAATCCTAAAACTCGTCAAATTAGTTTAATTGAGTCCTAAAGTGTAACATCATCTAACTTTTTAACATAAAATGCTGACGTGGCATTTAAAATGAATTTTTATTTTCATGTGGCTTTTTAGAATTATTTTTTATTCAAATTAGATTTAAAAACTAGAAAAGAAAAGTTAAAATGTATTTAAAAAACAAAACAGTTCATAAAAAAGAAAAATAAAATGGCCGCCACTTTCTCCCATCGCCGGAGGGGCTAACGACGGTCACTAGCCCTGGGCGGGGGCCGGGAAGGACTCGCCTTGGCCATGTGAGCGCCGGCCACCCCCACCCAAGGCTGGCAACAGTCGCCGGCCCCTTTGGCAATAGGCAGCGGCGAAGGAAGCACCTACCATTTTCTTTTTCTTTTTTTTGAACTATTTTGTTTTTTAAATAAATTTTGGCTTTTCTTCTAGTTTTTAAATCTAATTTAAATAAAAAATAATTAAAAAAAAAAGCCACATGGAAAATAAAAATTCATTTTAAATGCCACGTCCGCGCTACGTTAGTATTTTCCGTTAAAAATGTTGATGGTGTTAACTTTAGGACTCGATTAAACCAATTTGACAAGTTTTAAGACTTGATTACACTTTTTACAAGTTTTATGACTCAATTGTATTATCATTACAAGTTTTAGGATTTCTATTATACTTATCCCTAAAATAAAATAAAATAATAAAATGTTCTAAATACATAATATAAGCCATGAATTATAAACATAGGCACAAAGTTGGTCTGGCTTGGAGCGGATTATAAATATGACGAAAAAGGAGGAGACACTGGGCACTTTTAAGTTATCTATTAGGGTTTGGAATGTATGTCATATATAAATATATTTGTATGTATTGTGTAAATTAAGTAATAAATTAAACCGCATTCAATTCAAATATTGTGTTGCCTAAATTAGATTATTTGATCCTAAAGTATTTGTTTGAAATTTTTAGGCATACCCAATTAAGATAATCCCAGTATTGAAAATCTTATAATAAAAACTTTGAGCTGCGAAACGTTAGATTGGATTTTTTATTAGTTTGATTTCTTGTTTAAGGTTGTGGTGAATATATTGATTATATGGGTTTAATATATTATATGTTTTAATTTAAGAAACTTTCCTATTTTAAAAATTTAAAAATTGCATTGCATTATAGGATAGATTGCATTCATATTTATTTACTATCTTAGAATCTTATATATCTAGGAGCAATGTAGTAGCTTAGGAATTTTCCTAATTTAGAATATGATTAGAGGTAAATAATATCCTGATATAAATTATGTAATCACATATTTTAGGTAGTTTTCCCATTTTAGCTTCAATGAAAAACTCAAATAAAGCATGGATATCTCATATAGAATAAGGCTACATTTGGCAATCAGAATAATTACGGGATATGATAAAACTTATGATATCCTGTTCTTGATGTTTGCTTAAGACATGATTAAATCGAATATAAGAGGGAAATAGCCTAAATAAAATTTAACCCAAAGGGGACATAGGATAAATGTGGATAGGAATTCTAATATCTATTACGGAAAGTTATTTTTCTTGAAAAGCAAACTTCTTAAATTAATAAAGCTAAAATAATTTTTGAATATAAACAATATTTCAATTCTAATATATAAAATTCAAAATAAAAAATAAAAACAATTATTTTTATGCATTCATATCTTTATTTGGATATTCGAATTTATTTCTATCTTTAAATATAAATTCAATATATTATATTTATTACATATTTTTGGTATATTGGTATAATTGATGATTTAATAAAATTTTATTATAGAATGATGGAAGGGGAAAAAGAGATAAAAATAATCTAATTAAAAAAGAGAGGAAAAATAATAAAAAATAAGCAAATAATAATGAAGCCAACAAGAAAATCATGAGAGATCCTTACTGTCTCCATTTTTGCAATTTTTAGGTTTATATACACTGATATGTCATTTATACTAAACAATTGACATAATAGGACGTGAATATATTTTCCATTTATCACTGTGATTCATTAAATAATGGATATGATATAGCAAAACCTTTGTATTTTAAATTCTATCATATCTAGTTCTATCATGTTTAAAAATCTAAATGACCAAGCATAGTCTAATGTATATCATTGTTGCATTTCATTGTGCCATGTCATAATTTTCATGTCATTTAGTGGTTGCACGTTTAGAATCATACAATTTAAAATGCTTATCATGTTAGAATAGTTCACATTAACTTTACTTGTCATTAGAATGATGTTATATAGATTGCATGTTGCATGTCCTGTCAAATTAGGTCACACGGTCATATTTAAAGATTAGAATCGCATCCCATGCACTACATATGGTTTAGTTTTCATTAAAAAAAAAAAAAAAAAACCCAAAAAGAATATGTTAGAATTGTGTATTATTTAGAATTCATGATTAGGCCATGCATGCATTTTTTAACTAACACTTTGCATATATTTGGAAATTAATTAGTGAGGGTATGCTTTGCTTGATATTGAGGCTAGCCTTATTTCTAACAATTATTTATTTATTTATTACCTTGATTATTGTTTGTCAAATTGTTGTTTGTGCATATGCGTGATCACATTTCACATGTTAGTGGATTAAATTAAAATTAACTAAGATTGCCTACAAGATATTTTTCAAATAAAGGGCAAAGGTGCCGAAAGGGCATTGAATTAATCAGACATAGTCTAGTCCCTGTATCCATGAATCTCTAGCTCATAGAACTAAAGTGTTTTCACACACTGTACTTAGGTGTCTAATCGACCTACCAATAACTGATTAGTGGTGATTCCTAAATAAACTGATTTGCTTGTAAAGCTATTAAATTAACAATCTCGAAGTTGCAATTAGTATAAGCTTGGGAGAGTCCACATATGTTTTTGGACTTAGTAATCTATTAGTTTTCTCTTCGGCAATTCACCTCTGGGAAGGTCGCCACTCTTACGTGACGGTCCAGTTATCACTGGTCGTCCTACATAGCATACCACCATATTAGCAATTTCCAATAAAAATTGGCAAAAGGACTACTGTAACGACCCGGGCCCCACTGTGTGATATTGTCCGCTTTGGACACTAAGTCCTCACGGCTATAAAATGTGTCACACAGATTAAAGGGGCCCAAGCCATTATAAACTGGCCCAGGACTCCCCCCTAAGCGATATGGGACAAGAGGGAGAGAGACCCCTTCCTTGCGCACGTCCGGGGACCGAGGCGCGGACGCACCGCCAACCCTCCTCTCCGCGCACCGCCGCTCGGGCCGTCACACGGCCCGAGCGGCAACGGCCCGAGCGGCGATGCGCGAGGAGGAGGGTTGGCGGTGCGTCCTCGCCTCGGTCCCCGAACGTGCGCAAGGAAGGGGTCCCTCTCCCTCTTGTCCCACATCGCTTAGGGGGGAGTCCTGGTCCAGTTTATAATGGCTTGGGCCCCTTTAATCTGTGTGACGCGTTTTAAAGTTGTGAGGACTCAGTGTCCAAAGCGGGCAATATCACACAATGGGGCCGGGGTCGTTACAAATAGTATCAGAGCCGACTCCTGACCACATGTGGGGCCACATCGAGGGTGTTGTGCTCCCAAGGGGGGGAGAGTGTGACGGCCCGAGTGGCGGTGCGCAAGGAGGAGGGTTGCGGTGCATCCGCGCCTCGGTCCCCGGACGTGCACAAGGAAGGGGTCCCTCTCCCTCTTGTCCCACATCGCTTAGGGGGGAGTCCTGGGCCAGTTTATAATGGCTTGAGCCCCTTTAATTTGTGTGAAGTGTTTTAAAGCCGTGAGGACTCAGTGTCCAAAGCGGACAATATTACACAGTGAGGCCCGGGTCGTTACAACTACATTGGTATTTTGCGCAAAGATTTAAGATTAAATTGGTAAAATCGAAAAAGTATAGGATTAAATTTGCATCTATACAATAGGTTAATGTTCAATTTCTCCGAAGAACATTCTTACAATCACAAGCCAAGGTAGGGGAAAATCAAAAAGCTTCGGGTGGGAGGGGTTTAGTCTAGTATGGTTCCAAGCGCGCTCCAATAGAATTAAGATGTGATCCTGCCTTTCCAAAGAAGCCAACAATCCTGCCACCACCTAATGCCGATGGGATATGGAAATCACCTTCATCCTTTAACCATGATTTCCATGCAAACGGCCCGTAAGTGGTCTTCGTGGTATGTATTTTCAGGTCGCAGATGGTAGTATCAGGACTGTTTTCATTTCCTTTCCGGTAACCCGATATCGAAACTAGGCGCTCCTTGGGATAATCAAGCATGACCTGCAAAAAAAAAAAAAAAAAAAGCTAAGCCAAACATGTATTACTTGTGAAAATGTATGAAGGTTTGAAGCTTGAACTCTAGATGTAGGATGCGAGAAGAAGAGCCTCAGTTTCGATGAAATGAATCCGTGCTACATGAAGCTGAGGACATTATGAGAAGCAACGTCTACATGAATAACTTACAGACAGAAAAAAGACCGAAAAACTGAGAGAGGGATTGAGATATGGACTAGCCTGGTGCCTTGAAGACTGGTGTTCTTCTCTGCCATGATGACAGCACATGACGAAGGAACCATTGTCATCGTACAGAATTCGGATGGAGTGAATTACCAAGTCGGCATTGATCTCAAACCCCCTCACATCAGAATGCACTCCATCATCCCATGGAGTTCCACCGGTACCTCCAAAGGGTCCAATAGTTTTGAAAGGATACAGGTGCGGTAGGGGCTCCGCATACACTCCTATCGAATTGAGAGCCTCGCCGCATATTCCATAGAAGCCGACAATTTTACTTCCGGTCGGTGGATACCAAAAGTGCTTCCCCGTGTCCTTGCCAAATGGACCATGTCTTCCTCTATTACTGTGAAATGTAAGCGACTCGACAATAGCATTATTGAAGTCGTCGCCATCCTCTCGCTTATAACCAGAGATCGATATCAAATACTCCCGTGGATAATCCAATTTAACCTATATAATCTCAAAAGGAAATCCTAGTGATGTCAACAAGACTTATTTGCCAAGTCTAATTTACTAAATCACGTGATCCGACAAATATTAATATCATATCGACCAATAAGAAATGAGTCAGTAAATAGTTACGAATCGGACAGGGAAAAACAAATGCCAACCTTGGACTTGAATTGTCCGGTGCGGCTACCGTGCATGACTGAGCAAACTTGTTCACCACTCTTGTCGTACACAAACATAATGCCACGAATAACAAAGTCATACATTACCTTAATCTCCCTCACACCATTGAATGTCCCATCATCCCAAACACATCCACCTAGGCCTCCAAATGGTCCAATTGACTTAATTGGGTAAAGACATGAGATTGGTTCAAAATACGCACCCACCGCTTCAAGTTGTTCTCCACTTGTCCCATAAAATCCAACGATTTTGCCACCTGTTGCAGGAGAGGAGAAGTGTTTGCCCCATTCTTTACCAATAGGTCCGATCATTCTTTTGTTAGTTTGAAACGTGAGAGATCTAATGCCGCCCAACCTGACCCCGGATATAGAAGTCAGATACTCATCTGGATCATGTATTTCAATCTGCATTAATAGACACAACCATCAAACTCACGATTTAAGTCTCAAAAGAGTCTCCCGCCATCGTAGGCTATGCGGGTTCTGTAAGGATTTTACAGAACATTTGTATCTAGGGGAACATACCGTATGGATCTTGACGTTCCTTCCTATATTTAATGTGTTTCCATCAACTCCATCATGTGCCTCTAATTGCCACAATTTTTTATTCTCCTCTTCGTACTGAAACCGAATTGATCGGATGAATGGCCATTTACTTGTTTCGAATTCAACAATGATTTTCCTTACATTGGTATGCTCATTGCCATCATCCCAACAGTACACACTTGCACTCCGAAATAACTCCAAACGCTCAAAGGGATAGAGCTCCCAAGATGACCCACTTGAACTCTGAAATAACCCCACGGACTTGAAGGGGTAGAGCATGTTAGAGTATAGCTCGATTTGTGCTCCAATAGATACAAGAGAATCACCACTTCTCCCAAAGAAGCTGATAACTTTGCCAGCTTCCAATGGTAAGGAGAAGTACTGCCCGTCCTCTCTACCAATCGGTCCCCATATTCTTTTATTAGTTCGAAATGTGAGCGAATTCATAGTGGCGGTGAAGAAACCCGCAACTGACGTTATAAACTCATCTGGGTAATCCAATATAACCTGCAAATCGGAAGTAAATTGCAAAAAAAAAAAAAAAAATCATATAGGGGTCCAATGGATGTGAATCATTGTATTTCACGTATAATCAGCAGACCTGCTAGCTAGTATTCTTGGGAAATAAGGCAAATCAATAATATCAATTGGAAAGGTGATGCGAATCATCATCGACTTTTCTTTTCCTCGCCGAGACTTTAAATCCTCTCCTTCAAAAAGAAACAAAAAATCACAATTGAACTGATAAAAAAAAAAATTCTCAGGTGGCATTGCCTTTGAAAACCACAAGCAACCATCTTTTAATTGTTTTTATAAGGATCATTACAAATTCCGTGCAGGAAAAATCTGGCCAAGGAACAACTTAATTATAGAAGTACTAGGGACTGATTCAATCAATTACAAAATAGAATTATTCACTTACCACAAATTTTATTTGATCCTTACATTGAGAAGTAATAAAGAAAATGAGTTTACCAACCTCATAAATACGTCCCTGGAGTTTTGAACCATGCCTAGTGGATCGAATAGAACCATCCATGTTTAAATAATCAAAATCAATGGAATTAATGGAGGACTCGTAGCGGACAAGAATCCTCTTTATATGAGCATATTGTCCATCATCCCAGGAATCTCCACCTGCACCTCCAAAAGGCCCAAAAACCTTAACAGGATATGTATGAGGAATCGGCTCATAGAAAGCTCCGATGGACTCGAGACGAGGGCCGTCGCAACTCCCATGAAACCCGACAATCTTGCCGCCGGTGTATGGAAACGAAAAGTACCTTCCTTCTGCTGTTCCAAATGGTCCATAACTCTTTACATTAGTATGGATTGTTAATGACTTAAGGACGACAACTTCAGAAGCTTTTTCTGTGTGGCCTGAGGCCGAAGTCAAATACTCATGTGGGTAGTCCAGTTTAATCTGGGAAAAAAAAAATCAAAATTGGAAGAGGTGAGGAAAGCAAGACAATAGTTCAGGAAATGAGATCGAATATATGAACATAACATGTATCTAAGGACGACTATTATGCTCGCTTTTCTTGGATTTGTAATGTTTCATTCCTTCTGATTTTAATATTTACTCCTTTTGGGCCCATCTATTTCCTGATAGCTTAATCAAGCGCAACTCGGCCATACAATCCAAAAAAGGAAACAAGAATACTAATGACTTACCTCATATGTTTTGCCTCCTTCATTTGTGCCATGTGAGAGGGGACCAACCGGATGTCCATACTTGTCATATAAAGTAGAGATAGACTTGACTACTGAATCGAAGCCTACGCAATTTTCCTTACATCTGTGTATTTCCCATCATCCCAAATGTCCATACCATGACCACCCCCAAATGGTCCCACAACTTCAAAAGGATAAGCATGAGAAATTGGCCCAAAACGTGCTCCAATTGAATCAAGATGCTTGCCACATTTTCCATGGAACCCAACAATTTTTGCCCCATCAACTTGTGGAAAATGAAAAGATTCCCCTTGTTCAGAGCCAAATGGTCCATATGTCTTTCTGTTGGTATGGAATTTGAGAGATTGAATGACAATAGGAGTTTGGTCGTCTCTTATATGGCCCGAGATTGAAGTCAGGTATTCATTTGGATAATCTAGCTTGACCTGCAACAAGTGCAAGAATTTTGGTAAGTGTCCCCATCCTTTTTTTTTTTTTTTTGGATCAGAACAACGGATATTCATTCCTAAACCGAATTTGACAAATTACGAAAGGGTTTGAGGTCCAAACATAAGATCAACTAAAGGGATTGAGAGGGATTTATAATCTAGTCTGTCAAGAGAGAGCCGGCATGATGAACCTTAGCAACCCAATCGGCCGCTTTATTGTATCAAAGACTGAGCAGTAATAGTTATATCCGTATCTGAAACATAAATTTCACTCTTTCTTTTTCTTTTTTTCATACTTATCTATTTTACCATCTAGATGGACTTCTTTACAATAATAGTACGTAAGAGTTTAATATGATCGGTTATCACTCCTTGTCTCATATGCTAATGAGTGATTTAAGCACATAATTACTTCTATTAATATCCTAATCATGATAGTTAATAAGGGAAAAACTTATAACCCTGTGAAACTTTAAAGAATAACCGGATACTGACCGTATAAGTTTCGCCATCAAGATGTCCACCATGCTCTAAAGAACGAATCAAACACCCATCTTGATCATAATCAATGGTGATGGATTCGATAACTGACTTAACAAGCACACTAATTTGCCTTACACCAGTGTATGTTCCATCATCATAAGAAACGCCACCTTGACCTCCGTATGGCCCAACTGATTGCAATGGAGGAGAGAGTGAACTAGTATCTCCATCAATGCAATCAAGATGAGGGCTCCTCATCAACTTATACAATATTTCACGCCACTGATCTTTTGACTTAGTACTAAGATAGGAACCTAATCTTTTGAGGGCCAGTGGATGACCTCCAGCATAATGAGTTAGATTTTTACACAACTCCTCATATCCTTTAGGTTCTTCTCTCTTGAAGGCATGGCGACGAAAGAGTTGAAGTGCTTCGTCTAGACTCAATCCTTTGACAATGTACTCATCATCTACCTTGAGAACTTTCAGCAAAGTTCGATCTCTTGTTGTGACCATGATTATACTCCCAGGGTGAAACGATTCTCTTTCTCCAGCTCCAAAATAGTCCATTTGTTCTTTCTTAGTAACATCATCAAGAACAAGAAGTATCTTTTTACGATACATGATACTCTTTATCTCATTGATGTTGGTGTGAATGTCCTCATACGTCTTCAGTCCTTTCACCTTCATGAGATTTTGAAGTAACTTTTTCTGCAAGCCGAGAAGATCACTCCGATTTGCTTCCCCAATTTTATCGAGAAAGACAAAACACTCGAATTCACCAAGAATGTTATCACAAGTAACTCCGGCCACTGTTGTCTTACCTATACCTTCCTCACCACATATGCCGATCATGCGCACATCCTCCTCTTGGCCACATATTCCTAGCAAGGAAATCACATCTTCTGCCAAATGATCTGCTCCAATTGTGTTTTTCACGAAGTAGAGAGATCGTATTGGTCGAATCTTCTCGATAAGGTACTTGACTACTATTTCGGTGAGCTTCGATTCATTTCTGATGTTAAACGTGAGGGAAAACATATATGAGCACTATGTATGAGAAAATTAACATAGGCATACATTGGGGACAATTGTACAAAAAATTATAAATATATTATAGGACTTTCAATTCAATTCTAAGCGCTTTCAATTATGCACATTTATTAATAAACCTTTTGATGATTTGCCAATTTATTTTTTACGGCAATTGTGTTCGAAATTGCTAACGTGGATGATGGCCGTCTTACATGGCACTTTTAAAGGACGGTCGACGTTAACATGAACAATATTTGTAATTTTTCTTTTTTTTTTTGTTCTTTTATTTTATTTTTCTTTTCTTTTCTTTCTTCTTTTTACAACTCTAGGCCAGCAAGGGCCACGGCGCCCTCACCTATGGCCCGCGACCTCGCCGGACTAGAGTTTGAAAAAATGATAGAGAAAACAAAAGGAAAATAAAAGAAAAATGAATAATTTAGAAATAATTATAAAAATTAAAAAATTTGCAAAATTTATCTAGGTCAGCATCAGTCATGGCATATAAGATAATTGACTTTGAGTAAATTGTCATTTTAGTAATTTTCAGTCAAAATTAGCTAGAATGATTAAATTAACAAATCGTCAAAAAGTTTTAAAATAAATTAACTCATCGTCAAAAGTTTTAAAACTAAATTGATACAATTGAAAAGTTTAAAATAAATTGGCAAATTGTCAAAAAGGTTTAGAACAAATTTGGCATAATTGAAAAGTTTATAATTTAATTGGTCAAGAATATTTGGACAATTTAGAGACAACCACGACAAACATTCCCCATCCACCCACCCCCGCTCACATCATTTTTATTTATAATTTTTCAAAAAAGGGAATCAAAATATTCGGGAAAGTCGAAAGAGACTTCTAATTGTTCCATTCCCTAAAGAAATAACATTTAAAAAGAAAAAGAAAACTCGCAGATCGAGATAATAAACTTCGACATGAAGTGAGAATCACAGGAACATACCCATGGGCGTGGTGCTTCAAATCAAAACCCGAAAAATGCTTAGCCTCTGTTAGGGCATCCCTCCATATTCGTATCTGCGCATCGTCTCTCCTGTACATACACAGCCTCTCGAAACCTCGTGCAAATTCGCTTCCGCTCGTCAAGTTCGAAACATCAGCAGGTTTTAAGCCGTGAAAGATGGGAACAACCATGTGGCCGTGGTCCTTAAGCTGCCTTCTGCACTCAAGGATCTCGACCAGCTCGTTCAGGCACCACTTGGAGTCGGCATAGTTTGGGGAGAACGCGACAAGGGCGAACCTGGAGTGGTGGATCGCTCTGAAGATCTTGCCCTGGATCTCCTCTCCAGTGTCTTCTCTGTTGTCGTCGCTGAAGTAATCGATCCCCGCCTGGTCCAGCCCGTGGAAGAGGTGCGATATGAAGTTGTTCCGCAGGTCGATGCCTCTGAAACTCACAAACACGTCGTGTTTCCACTGATGAGAAGACGAAGAAGAAGAAGAACAAGACATGGGTTTTTTTTTTTGTCTAGTTGATAAGTGGTGAAGAAACTTTAATTGAGAGGCTATAAGTGTACATGGTTGAAAAGACTTTAATAGGAGACTTCTTCACGATGACTTCGAGGAAACAATGCACGATTTGACACTGACATAAATTTCAACACGGGTATTTTTATTTATTTTTTGAGGTCATCTCCAACTAGCTTGCTTGAATATTAGCCTTAACCTTGTCTATTTTCTTTCCGTATTTTCTGAAAATTATTAAACTCAATTTGAACGTGGATTTTTACCCAGGAAGCAATGAATGGTGTGGGATGCATTTGTTTGGCCAGAAAAGTCATTAAATTCAATTGGAGACATGATGTTCGTGACTGCCATAAGGAAATCTGGCGTGTGCAACTTGGATTTATTTGATGAATTTTATCAGTTCCCACCAACATTTGTAGAAGGAAATGGATGGAAAGGCAGGAGTAAAATCTCTCCCTCTCTTGCCTACTAGTAGTTGTACTACTACCCAATTAGTAATTTCGCATGCGGGAAATTTTAGGACAAACTTAAGTGGCAGCTCTGGAAGTTCGTGACTTCATCTCCATTGACGCTTCTCATTTCACCGGCGGCACAAACCTTCGCCAAACCACAACCACATATATGTTACATGCCATTATCTACACCACAGATAGGGTCTTTTTCTGTCTGAAATTGTCTGAATGCCTAAATTAAATCTCCCAAATTTAAACCTAATCCCCAAAATCCTTAAAATAAACCCAAAATCCCCAAATCTCCCAAGTTTTCCAATTCTATTAAATAGATCTTTTTTTATAGAAAAAAAAAATCGATCCTTCTTTCGTCTACAAAGAAGACAATTGCCATTTGTTGACAACTAATAAATTGAGTCATGAATTAAAATCCGCTTAAATTGAGGCCTATTATTGTAAGGATTTTCCTAATATGGATTACATTAATTGATTTTATAATTTATCTTTTTACAATATTGGTCTAAAGTGAGATAGAATATTTATTAATTAGTTTAATACGGTGTTGGCTAGTGTGGATCGAGTTGAACTCGACCCGTAATGAGAGAGCCTAGTTGGAAACTATATAAATAGTGCTTAAGTCTCTCCCCTAACCGTAACACACACAATTATCCTCACAAATGGGTGTTTACTAAGTGCTAAGGGTAAGAGGCTATCTCATTGAGCCAATAATACAGGGGCCAATGGAGAAGAATTTCTTGAGTTGGATTGTCGCTAGACCCGTCAAATGGGTGGGTCGGGTCGAAAATATGTCGACTCGTATTTGACCAATTTAACCTGTTTTGACCCATATTCATGTTGTGTAAATCAAGTGACCCATACCCGACCCGACCCATACCCGACCCGACCCATATTGCTAAAACTTATTAATATTCTAGGAAAACCCTCTTCTACTATATGCTAATTGGATTAAAACTTCAAATTAAATTAAAAAAAAGTAAATAAAATAAAATAAAAAAGTTTAAAAAAACCTATAAATTGAAATATTTATAAAGAATTAGACTATGCACATGCTTCTCTTAATTGAAGTGAACATAACATTGAATAACTAAAAACGTAACATGAAAATTTTTTAACTAAACCTAAAAAAGCTCATTTTTATGATTTTTTTTATAAAAAAAAAAAGTATTGTTAAAACATTTTTATGCAATACAAATTTTTTAACAATTTTTATGCAATACAAATTTAATGGAAATTTTTTATAATTCATTTAAAAATATTTAAAAAATCGAAATTTTAATTTTTAAAATATAATTTTTAATTATTTTTTAAAATGTAATTTTTAAAATTTTTATTTTTAAAAATATAATTTTTAATTTTTAGTAATTATTTTTTCTTTTTCTCTTTTCTCTTTTCTTTTTTCTTCTTCTTTGGTTGGTCGTCGGCCACGGCGAGATCGAGCTCGTTGGCATCGAGGCGGGGCTCGATCTCGCCGATCCGGCGAGGCCGAGGCCCCGCCCAATGCCGACGAGCTCGAGTCTAACCAATCGTCGGCAAGGCTTGAGCCTCGCCCGATCCGGGGAGGCCGAGGCTCCGCCAATGTCGGGCGTGGCTAAGGCCCCGCCCGACGCCGGCAAGCTCGAGCCTCGCCTAGCTGTCGCCCCCGCCGACCGTCGGCTAAGGAAGGAAGAAAAAAAAAAAAAAAAATTGAAATATGAAAAATATTTATAATTTCAATTTTTTATAATAAAAAAAACATTTTATAAAGTTAAAGAATGCCATGGGTTCAAAGTGGGTTTCCTAATAACCCATTTAGACCCATTTCTTTTTGTGCTTTACTGTCTCAAACCCATTTCTTATCCATATTTAACTTTCACTTGACCCATATATGACCCATTTAACTAAAAATGGATCATAATATGGGTTTATGACCCATTTTGCCAGCTCTAATTGTCGCTATCCTGCATCAAGAATGGTGGTTCAAATCAGGTGTGTAAATCTCCTTACATAATTACATATGTGTTCTTGTATCTAACTATGGAGATTTGGGTTGCGTTTTCACGTCTTACATGTGGTATCAGAGTAGCTATAACTTAGAACTCAAATGCATAGTTTTTTTTCCCTATTTTCATTTTTTTTGTTCAATGAAAATTAATTTTAATAAAAACGAAATGGGGTCATCAAGACAAACAAAACCGTGGCCGACGCTTTGCCCGAAGAGGCCGCACGCGCCCCCACGCACGGCAATGCGCCGCCGGGGCGTCGAGCACATGCCCTCATGTGCTCTCACAGGCAAGGCACTACTCACATGTGAGGGTTGATGTCACACTGAGGTCAGCAACCTACAAGAGTGCTCCAACTCAACCCGTTGACTTAACCTGATTGATCGTCAACCGACCCCATTGACCCGACCCAGATCCGGTTGACCCACCCGACCCGATTCACTGTTGACTTGATTGGTCAACTGGTTGGACCGACAATCAGACCGGTCCAAGTGGCCCATGCGTGCGTTGCATGCACCGTGCACTCCGGACGTGCGTGCAAGCACATCTGAACTCTGATTAAGGCGTTTTTGGAGTTTATGTGTTCGTGTGGAGATGTTTTACACTGTGATGTATTTATTTTTTATTTTTTATTGAAAATATGTACAGAACCGTAAACACACGTGTTTTTTTTTTTGTATTTTTAGGATATTTTCAGTATTTTTCTATGATTTTGGAAATACGGGTACAAGCACACATGTAAATCATCACATAAAGATTGTGTAGAGTATGATTTATTGAAAATATATATAATTTAACTTGTATTAATGAATAAAGATGTGTAATTCGCATGATACGTGATTTTAGTGATAAATTACTCATGTCGCTAAAATTAAAATTACATGTATATGGTGTATGTGAGAAGTAAAATTATATACAGGATTCGATTGAGTTGTGACCGCCAAAGTGGCATACTTAGTTGGGTTTGAGAAATATCAGTCTCGTATAATGATGGGATGTCTCGTGTTCTAATGCGTGATCATATTCCCAAAGGAGATGATTGTGTATTAGTTTATTGAGGAATACATGATAGTATGGTGGAATGACTGATCATAGTAGTTCATACACCCAAAAGTGATGAATTCACGATGGTTGAAATATATTATTATGGCCGCTGTCATGTGGGAGTATACAATTGTATATCATGTAATATACCCAAAGGTGATTATATGATGATGCATGTACCTCTCTAAACATGTACTTATACGTCTTCAAGTTACACAGTGCTCACATGATGCTAGTTATATATTACTTGTTTTTCAGTCACCTTATTTGTAGTCAATAACTCCATAACTATTGAAGTTCAAATTTTAAGTAATGGAAAGAGGATTTTCTGTTTAGAAAAAGGGCAATCAAATTTGTCTATTATCCATGAAATGCTCTATTTGGGAACACTTGAAAAAAAAAATGGTTTACCAGCTGACTGCATAGCTAAAAAGATGATGAAAGCCTTGATGGCTTAAAATTATGTCTTGTCTAATATCGAGACTATGACACATTTGCAAGGACTCTTTAACATAAGATATAATGATTCTGATGAGGTTAGGGATTACGTTCTAAGAATGGTAGATTTGAAGTCTAAAAATCATACTCATAAAAGAACTCATAAATCACTGGTCATTCTAACAGTCTAGATTCTAAGATAGAATCTTTCAAAAAGAATTAGTGATTGTCACTTCTTTTTAAAGGAAAGGTCACAGAAAGATACATTGTAATAAGTACACAAAATTTGGTTGTCTGAGTGTGAGCCTATAATTAATGATTTTTTGGCATTATTTATGAATCAAACACCTATCATAAGCTCGTCCAATTCATGGTGGCTAGATAGTGGGACAACAAGTTTGTTGTGTTTATCATACGGGGATTTATAAATCTAAGGAATCTAAATCAAGATGAATCATAGCTGACCGTGGAAAATAACGATAAAGTCGACTTTGGATATATCATTTTAATTCTAGATTATTTCTTTAATCTAGTATTGAAAAACACATTTTATGTACTTTCCTTTACACGAAATTTGGTTTCCATAACTTGTTTAAGCATGTGTGGCTACTCTTTTGAAATTTAAAAAAAAAAAAAAAAAAATGTTAATTTTGTGTTCTTTAATTCAAACAGGATCAAGTATTACATTATGTCAAATGGATTGTACATATTGTGTTTAACTCACAATAATATATACATTACATATACGGTTGAAAATGATGTTTCCAAAAAAATATTTGCCTAAGGAATAATCTTATGCATTAACGTCTTTGTTACATGTCTAGAGAAGGAGTAAAAAGGCTGATAAAATTGACATTCTATCTACTCTTAATAGTTTTGACATGTTTGAGGTCATTTACATTTATCTTAATGGACATTATATGATAACATCATGTAGAAATTTTTTTTTTCAATACACTCATGGACGACTATTACTGCTGTAAGGAAAAGTCTGAATCTCTGGATAAATTTAAGATATTTTTCTAACTAAAAATTGAAAAACAATTGGGATAAATCTTAAAGGTTGTCAGACCTGACCGTGGTGGTGAGTATTTTGGCAAATATGGCAATGCTACATAGCTTAAAGGGCTATTGTCAAATACTTGGAAGATTTGGGATGGTAACTTAATTTACTATACCCGAAAATCCTAAACAAAATTGTGTGGCCTAATCGCATCATAATGGATGTAATGATGAGTATGATTGCTAGGACTATTTTACTCGGTTTTCTATGGGGTGATACTTTGAAAGTAGCCTTTTCACATACAAAACCGTGTTTCTACCAAAATTGTTCCATTAATTCTCTTTGAGTGATGGATTTGACGTAAACCTAGCTCGAACCATCTTAAGGTTTAGAGTGTCCTGCAAAAGTGAGATTATATAATCCAATGTTAAGTAAGTTGGAATCCAGAACTGCTCAGTATTATTTCGTTCTTACCCAGATCATTCAAAGGGGTATTGATTTTAATGAATGTACAAAAATTATGGAATCATAGATAGTAAAGTTTTTAGAGTTCGACGTAACCGCAGAGGATAACTGTTTTCAGACTATTAAGGATAATAATACAATGGAGATCACTATGTCTTTATCTTTGCCTATATAAACAATTATGGAGTCTCCTACAACACAAACTAAGCTTGTTGAGATTTAGGATATTGTTCATGAGACAATTCTTGATGAAATTTCTCAAGCTTCTCAGATGCAGAATGAAGTGGTTATTGTGAAAGCTAGTATAAGCACCTAGAGGGGGTGAATAGGTGTAAAAACAAATTTCCCTTAGTGAAGTATGCAACTCAAATCAGCAATAGATTATGAAAAGGAAATTTGTCTCTTGTAAACAAAACGAATTAAGATCAAAGTAAAAAAAGCGTAGGGAAGAGAATATGAACACAGAGTTTATAGTGGTTCGGCTTAATCCAAGACTACATCCACTCTTCCGCACTGACAGCCCACCGGCTAGATTTCACTATGAACAAAAGAGTTGTTACAGTAAAGCTCTTCCTTGATTCCATAGTGTAGAGACTCTACTACACTTCCTCAAGGTCTCTCAAAGATATAGACTCTCTTTTGCGTACAAGATTTCGCTCAACAGTTTAATTGACTAAGAACAAGGAGCTTCAGACTTTGGAATTCTTCTATCGCGCACGCACTCGAACAACTGGAACGTCTTCCTTATATACTCCTTTATGCCATCATACCCGTTGGCACTTACCAAAGGAATTCTTCCAATCTACCCGTTGGACAGAATCAATTAGGAAGATCTTCGAGCTATTTAAGGAACATGACGATAGCCCATCGATCCCGCTCGCCCATACAAACAGGATCTAGGTTTCCGTAAGTAGAACCTTCCAAGTATACTTCGCCAATCAACGAGATCCAAAATCCCCGAATCAATCTTGATTTGAATAATGGATTTCGACATGCTATATCCAGCCAAGAGATCTTCTCCAGTCGATAAAGTCAAATCCTTAACGAAACATCCAGTTCCGGATAAGCTTTCTTCGACGGTCTAGAAACGTCAATGAGGATAGAATTTGAGTCTTGAGTCGCGCAGTCCCGAGTCTTCAGACTTTGATGGAAGAGTCTGCAAGTCTTCAGACTAGACTGATGGAAACGTTTTGTCAACTTCGAAACACTCAAGGAAGTTTTCTCCAACAATCTCCCCCTTTTTGATGATGACAAAACTTTCCTACAGATTTGGATAACTTTGACCTGCAAAACATTACTCAAGCAAATACGGATATCTCACAAAGATAAATGGCTTAGTAAGAATAACACTAGAATCTGCATCCACAAAAAGTAGGTTAGTTATGTAAATGAACAAAGTCATGAGATGTCAATAGTACTTAAGATAAACAAATGTTCAAACAGTCAAATCCAAATCCAGTCCAAATCCGAACAGCACAAAAGTCAAGTCAAGTCAAGACATCACAAAAGTCAAGAGTTCAAAGAGTTCAAAATTTAAAATCAAATCTGCACCACATCTCTCCCCCTTTTTGTCATCATTAAAAAAAAGGTAGAGATGAAAAGAGAATGGAATTAAGATTGCTTGGGAACACGAACAAGCTTAAAATCTCCCATTAACTGGACAATCCCTTCCAGCTTTTTCAAATCCTCCTTTAGTTGCGCCACATCTTCACCCTTGGTATTTGCTTGAACTTGAAGAGTAAGGGCATGAATTTGATCATGCAAAGAAACTGAAGAGGCTTGACCTGCATTTTGCAAGTTCTGTACTTCGCATCCCAGAGCATATATTTGACCCCGCATCTCCAAGAGAACATCAAGTATTCTGTGAAAGTCTGCTGAATTATCAGTCTGAGTACTGGCTTCTGCACGATCAGATGGAGTATAGGCAGATGATGGCAAATCAGCATGGTGTTGACACCTAAATTTTGACGACCCGTTTAGTCATTTATCGCATTAAAAAATTAGGGACTAATTTTAACCCCTAAAAAAAATATTAGTCAATTAATTAATTGCATAGCATATAGTTTTAGGTGCATTTATTTTAATTTGCATTTACATTGGGTCGATGAAAAATGGGTTTGATTTAGTGGTTCTAAGCTTTAATTTGGTAGGTCGGACTAAGCCCACGAAGCAAGTAAATTGGCCCGAGCCCATTTTCTTTTAATGACAAAAATTACCTAAATGAAGATTTGAAATCATATTACGGTGGATTTTTGGAATTTAAGAAAATCGGATTGCAATATTATCTTTAGGCAATAAAATCAGGAGATGTGGAAGATAAGAAAAAGTGATATTGCGTGCGAAAAAGAAATATTCGTGGATGTTGATTTGAAAAGGAAATTAAAACCCTAATCTTCAACCTATAAAAAGGTTTTTCGTGTAGGGTTTCAAAGAGGCCACACAATAGAAATATACGGCCACTTTGAGAAGTTTTTATCAGGTCGAGGGGGCTTTTTCTCGAGTTTGAGGTCAAAATTTTTCAAACACTGAAGAAAAGCTTTCCTTGGGGTTTTCGTGGCTTCTACGTTCGGTCTTTGAGAAAAACCGAAAAAAAAATCAATACAAAAGGAAGAAAGGGTTTCGGTTCTTGAAAAACAGAGAAAAGAGGGCAGAGTGGAAAGGACGTGTGGCAGAGAAGCAGAGGTGAGAAAATATTAAAAAAAAAAAAAAAAAGAGAAAAAGAAACGGAAGAACAGTTCTTCTTCTTCGAAGGGCCTTCTGCCGGCAACCTCTTCTGCTTAGAAGTTGCGAAGCCGACGCCTGTAGCTGCCACTGCGCCCCGCCGTCGCATCTTCCCGTGAGCTTGTTGCTGCGTCCTTCATCTGCCTCACCTGCACGCCGCGCTAACGCCGCTCGGCAACCGAAGTCCCACCGTGCGCCACTCCGCCTGCTGCGATCCGGCTCGCGCGCGCGCCGCCGTCCGCGAAGTCCTCACGGCCCTCGCGACTTGGATCAGTCGCGCGCGACAACTCCTACTCTGCTCTTCCTTCGGTATACTCTGTTTTTGCAGGTTTTCTGATGCTCGGCCAGCGAACCATCACAATCAAGATCTCCCGGTTTTCACCGTGACCCAGCGCACCGCAGCATCTCCGTCCGCGATCCCCGTGCCTAAAGCTTGAAGCCGCCGACCGTCGCTGATCCGCTCCGCGAGCAGTACCCACCGCTCGTGCCGCCCCAACACCTAGCTCCACAGAAGCCACCGCCGCACGACCCCGCGCCCCCGCGTCGCGACCGCTCCCAAATCGGAGCATGAGCCACCATATGCTCGTCCGATGCCCCGGCGTCCCCTGTAGCCCGCACTTCCGCACCGGTCCATGACAAGTTGCTGCTGCAGATCCGGTGGTCCGCTCGACGACAGCAAGTCCCGAACCCGTCGCTGCTGCCTCTACCTTTGCTCAACCTCTCAGCGATCCGACGCCCCTGAACCGTGACCAACCGCGGCTCGGCGTCGCGCGCCCGAGTCCTCCGCTGAGCGAGCCGCGCACGCCCGAGCGACCTCCTTGCCGCTGGGCTTTCTCCCGCCCGAGATCGAACCGGATCGCAGCCCATCGCCTCCTCCGTGCCGCGACCCGGCGGATCGCGAGCCAACTCCCTCCGCCCGAGCCTTCCTAGCTCCGCCCTCAGTGTTCGCCGCCGCCGCCGTTCACCCTTGCCGGAGTTCTCCTTGCCGGACCGACGACCTGCGCCCTTGGAGACCCACGAGCAAGCCGCGCGTGGGAAGGGAGAAAGAAAAAGAAAAAAAGAAAATCAATTAGGTAGTTTTTTATTTTTTGTTTATTTTATTCTATTTTTTAATGTTATTTTCATTTATTTACTTTGTTTGTTAGTAGAATTATTCTTGAATGAATGGTTGAGATTCCGACATGAAGTTGCCCCTCAAATTAAGGATTGACAGTTCGATTTTCATTCCTGAAATCCGACTCGCAATCCATTACAAAAATCGTCAATCCCATCTCATGCTCGAGATTCGATTCGCGATTTAATTTTAAAATTGGCCAACCCGATCTCATGCCCGAGATATGGTTTGCCAATTTTTTGGATATCAATTCTCTATTGTCTGATTTGCTGTGGTGTTGGTTGAGTCAATTTTATTTTCGTAAAAAGAAAAATCAAAAAAATATTTGAATTAGGATTAGGTTGGTTTTAGAATATCTCTTGTTATCTTGCATATTTAGAATAGGGATTTATTTTGAATTTGTTAAAAAAAAATGCATTCATTTAGGATGTTAGTTTTAAATTTGAATTGCACGTTTAATTATTCGGCAGTTTTAATTTCGAATTTCATAAAAGAAAAAAAAAAAAAGAAAAAATTAGGATTAGGTTCATGAAATGCATGTCATTTAGTGACTATTGTTAGGTTCATTTAATTAGAAAGTACCCGTCATTAGATTAGGTCATTTAATAAATGTCGCATGACATATAGCTCGCATATTAAATTGCATGTTGCATGTCATTTTAGTTGAAATAATTTTGTACGTCATTACATTGCATTGCACATCACTAGAATTAGGTCATTTTGGTTAATTTAGATTGCATATTTAATTATTGCATGTTCATTAAGAAAACACAAAAAAAAATCATTTTACTCATGTCATATAGTTTAGGTCATATTGCCATGCCACATCATTTCGTATTAGATTAGAAGCATTGCATTGCATATGGATTATATTCTCGTTAAAAAAGTGAAAACAAAAATTGAGTGATGGTGTGTCAATTAGAAATCATAACTAGGATTGCTGATATGAATTCTGATCTAACATTGCAGATGCTTTCGTTGCTATGAGGTAAGTCCTGCATTTTTTATTTGTTTTCTTGAGTGTTAAATTGGTGGTATGCGCACCCGTGTGATCACCTCACATGTTAGGAAAATAGATTTAAAATAAATCTGAGTTGCCTGCCAAAAAACATTTTTGAAAATAAAGGAATGGTACCGAAAGGGTATTAGAGAAATCTAGTGTAACCAAGTCCCCGTACCCATAATCTCTAGTTCGTAGAAGTAAAGTAAATCTCCCGTTACTTTACTTAGGTGTCTAATCGACCTACCATAAACTGATTAGTGGCGACTCCTAATTAAAAATCAATTGCATGTTAAAATTTGAACCTAAGTCGCGAATTGGCATGGGCTTGGGAGAGCCCGAGTTAAGTCTAGGCTTAACGATCCATTAGCCAAACCCTAAGTGGTTCACACCCGAAAATTTGGTCGCGACACATGGTCACGCAAATTGGGCGATGAAACATCATGTCCCTCTTCAGGAAATTGATAGGCATAGATGTCCTCTGGATCTGCTGGAGAACGACTTATTCCTTCACTGGTAGCGGGGAATGAGGACGTTCCTCTTTTCTCGGATCTCCCCCGTTTCCATGCCTTCGGTGGAGAAAAGTGTTCCTCATGTTCTGCTTCCGTTTGATCTCCTCTCTCCTCTTCTTCTTCTTTCTCAATTCTTTCCTCCTCTGCATCTCTCTCCTCTGCTTCTTTCTCCAAATCTTCTCTCTCTCCAGTCCTCTGTTTTGTCTCATCCGTGTCTTTTTCCTGTCTCTCCGTTGTTTTTGGAACAGAATGACTCAAGTTTTTCAATGCCATTGTAGAAATGGTGATATCATCATCATCCTCTTCATCCTCAATGATGAGAGCTCTTCTTTTCTTGGATGGAGCAACCATGGGCTCCTTCCCTTTTCACTTTGCCGCCGAAGAGACTGAATGAGTCTTGACAGGGGTTTTCACTTTGAATTGCTCCAACGCCTTGTCGAGTTCTTTCAGACGCATTTTAGAGACCATTTTCAGTCCCACCACCATTTGATCGCACGTTCGAACACAAAGAATCTGGGGAGGCTGAACGTTAAAATGTCTGAATAACTTGGTCACAAGTGCTAGGTAAGGAAGTTACCCGTGTCCTTCACCACTGCTCTGTACATGTGGAACATAATAGTGTGTGGAAGAGAGAACTTTTTACCAGCATTGATGGCGTACATCAACTTTGCCTCCGAGTTTGAAACGTCGGTCTTTGAAGTTGATTTTGGTCTGAGACAGTTAATTAATATCTTGTGAAGCAAGATGTTGAACGCATTCATTCTCATATAGGAAATCTTTCCTTCCGTCCTTCTATCCTGAACAAGCTCCAACGTTGCACGAGCGATAGACACACTGATAGGTTGATATCTCCCTCTTTCAACCCCAATCACATCAGCCGTAGTATTCATGTCAACCACATAGTCCCGATCTCGAACACCGAAAGAAAACCTATTCGCATCCAAGAAACTGAGATTTGAATAGAAGTAAGCAGTAAGTTCAGCTTAAGCCTCTGTAGTTTCAGAACAAAACTGTTCGAGTTGAAGAAGACTGAATTTTTCCCGTAGATTGACATTCACAGAATCAAGAAAATTAAAGTCCACCCTTCTAGGGTTTATCACGCCACGCTTAAGCAACTTAGAGTACAATTGCTTGTGTTCCTCCGATCGAAACAAGTCTGTCCTTTTGCTTCGGATTTTTGCCGCAACACCCATTTTCGGTTTAAACGATCAGTACATCCTATCATCGTCATTCCCATCTGGTTGACTCAGCCCTCCAACACGTGGATCACTTGGGATATTTGCCAATGCCTCTTCCGCCGACCCAAATAGGGCAATTCCCAATCATTCCATTGTGCGTAAAAAGAAAGTTTCATTTCTAAACCCTTTGTCTTTCGAAATTCATCAATGTAGTTCAACGGAGTACCACTCCTCTTCAAAGCACGATAAAGCTTGTAGGTAAAAGCGGGCTTAAGAGTTCTTACGAGTTCTGCGTCTTCAATGATTTCTTCCTCTTCTTGATGTGCAACATCCTGAGATCTAGATGGAGGAGATGGACGCTGCTGAGAATGTTGTGGGCTCTGCTGCTATCTAGGAGATTCTTCTTCCTCGGTGAGATCAAAGTGCGTAGGCCCCTCACACATTTGTTGTGGTCCCCTGTTTGCGATCCTTGAAGACTTTCTTTGAGACGACATCTTTCACAGTCTTTGAGAGATTCCAAGCTTGTTTCCCAAGAAAGATGAAAACTTTTCGAGGATTAAATAAGAGAAGAAGACGAAGTGGAAGATCGGTGCTCTCTTAGGGTTTTTGTGAGTAAAACGAAGAAGAACCGACAGTATATAAGGCAGTCGAAGCAAGGCATACGGAGCGTCGTGAAAAAGGAAATATAAAAATACCTTTTAAAAATAACTGCCTTTTTTTAAAAAAAAATTGATAACTGTCATTTCAAAAATAACTTGTTTTTCGAAAAGGAAGGATTGCACTAATCACGAAAAATTGGGAAAATTACACCAATTAAATTTGGATAGATGATCGTACATTTTCAAGATTTGAACCGAGAGATAAGTTTCTAAAATAAAAATAACTTACAAATCGTAGATCTTGATTGTCCGAGTCTGAGTGCCTTTGGACTTTCGATCCGAGTCCGAACTTCTTCGTACTTTAAGATATTTAGTCCGGAACGAATAACTTCAAATTGATTTTTCTCCGTAGGCTTTGTAAATATATCCGTCGATTGATTCTTTGAGTCAATAAACCGAATCGAAACTTCTCCATTTTGAACATGATCTCTAATGAAATGATGTCGAATCTCTATATGTTTTGCTCTTGAGTGAAGAATCGGATTCTTGGTGAGATTGATTGCGCTGGTGTTGTCACATTTGATTTCAGTGCATGAATCTTCAATTCCAAAGTCTCTTAGCTGTTGTTTTATCCACAGAATTTGTGAACAACAACTTCCAAGAGCTATATACTCTACTTCTGCCGTAGAAAGAGCTACTGTACTTTGCTTCCTTGAAAACCAAGATACCGTCCTGCTTCCAAGTAGTTGACAGTGCCCGAGGTGCTCTTTCTATCAACTCGCAACCGGCTAGGTCTCAAGGCGTCGAGTATCCAAGAAGAGTGAAGTCTCCTTCTTTAGGATACTAGAGACCCAAGTTTGAAGTTGAGGCAATGTATTTGATAATACGCTTTGCAAAGCACTTAAATGAGATTCTTTAGGGTCCGATTGAAATCGGCACAAATACAAACACTAAACAAAATGTCGGTCTCGAAGCGGTTAGATAAAGAAGTGAACCAATAATACTCCCGTATAGCTTCTAGTCAACTTTCTTTCCTTCTTCATCCTTGTCCATCTTCAAAGAACTTGACATTGGTAGATTAGTCTTTTTGCAATTTTCTAGTCCAAACTTTTTGACTGGTTCTTTAGCATATTTTTCCTGATGAATAAAGATTCCTTCCTTCAGTTGTTTAACTTGAAGCCCGAGAAAGAAGGTTAGTTCACCCATCATGCTCATTTCAAACTCATCCTGCATAGACTTAGAAAATTTCTTGCACAGATTTTCATTAGAAGATCCAAAAATGATATCATCAACATAAATTTGAACAAATAGAAAACTTTTGCTTTCTCTTTTGATAAACAATGTAGTATCTACTTTACCTTTGACAAAGCCATTTTGAATTAAAAACTTACTTAGTCTGTTGTACCAAGCTCGAGGTGCTTGCTTTAAACCATATAGAGCCTTTTTCAATCTGAATATAGAGTCTGGTTTTCTTGGGTCTTCAAAACCAGGTGGTTGTTCCACATAGACTTCCTCTTGGATAAATCCATTTAGGAAAGCACTTTTGACGTCCATTTGGAATAACCTGAAATTCTTATGACAAGCAAAAGCAAGTAATAATCTAATTGCTTCTAACCTTACTACCGGTGCGTAAGTCTCATCATAGTCTATCCCTTCTTCTTGCGTATATCCCTTGGCCATGAGTCTTGCTTTGTTTCTTACGACTCTACCTTTCTCATTCATCTTGTTCTTGCAAACCCATTTAGCTCCAATGATGGATTTACCTTTCGGTTTATGAGTCAATTCCCAGACATCATTAATGCTGAATTGCCTGAGTTCTTCTTACATAGCTTCAATCCAGCTTTCATCGCTTAAAGCTTCTTCTATGCTCTTGGGTTCTATTTCGTAAATAAGAGCTACAAAGACTAGACTCTTCGCGCCTTTTGGATCTTGTGCGAATTCCTTCATTAATATCACCAATAATGAGATCTTTAGGATGACTGGACTTATGCTTCCAGTTTCTTTGGTTGATTTGTCGATCATTGATTTTTTTTTCCTCATTTGAATCTTCGTTGATCATTTGTTGCTCGTCTTCGAAGGTTGAACTGCTTCTGGAGATTTAGACTTTGTAGAGTCTGGAGCAAGTTCGGATTCTTCAAGATGAGTATGAATTGGTTGATTTTGCATAAAGTCTTGAAATTTGACATTCATTGATTCCTCCACAGATTGAGTCTTCTTGTTGTAAACTCTGTAAGCTTTGCTTGTGATAGAATATCCAAGGAAAATACCTTCATCTAATTTTTCTTCAAACTTACCAACCCGATCATTTGCATTTTTCAATATAAAACATTTACATCCAAACACATGAAAATATGAAACAATGGGCTTCTTTCCTTTGAATAACTCATAGGGATTTTTCTCCAGAATAGGCCTTAGAAAGACTCTGTTAATAATATAACATGCTGTAGAAACTGTTTCAGCCCAAAAACGTGAAGAAATGTTACTTTCAATTAGAAGAGTTCTAGCCATTTCTTGAAGCGACCTATTCTTTCTTTCCAAGACTCCATTTTGCTCTGGAGTATTTGGAGAAGAGAATATATGCTGAAAACCAGATTCATCACAAAATTTTGTAAAATCTTGATTTTCAAATTCACCTCCATGGTCTGTCCGTATATTTGAAATAGCATACCCTTTCTCATTTTGGACCTTTTTAGCAAACTTGGTAAAATAAGAAAAGGTTTCAGACTTACTTGCCAGGAAATATACCCAAGTGAATCGTAAATAATCATCCACAATCACTAAACAGTATTTCTTACCTCCAATGCTCTAAGTTCTGGTTGGTCCAAAGAGATCCATATGCAAGAGCTGCAGTACACGATTAGTGGAAACTTGATTTATTGGTTTGAATGAGTTTCTTACCTGTTTTCCCAACACACATGGTGTGCATAGATCAGACTTTTGGTATGACAGATTGGGTAGACCACGAACAAGTTTCTTTGCTGAAATTTTGGCTATTTGCTTCATGTTGATGTGCCCAAGTTTTCTGTGCCATAAGTTTGCTTCTTCTTGAATTGAGATTAGACATTGGGTTTCATTTGGTTTGACATCCAAGAGGTAAATATTTCCATGTCTTCGACCCGTGAAAGACTGAGAGGAGTCTTTACTGGTTCCTAAACATATTCTCTCTTGAAAATTTATTTTGAAACCGGTGTCGCACAGCTGACTAATACTTAGCAAATTGTAGTTGAGTCCTTCCACTAAGGACACATTACAGATCGTGAGGCTTCCAATCTTTACAGTTCCGTATCCCACAATTCTTCCTTTGTTGTTTCCTCCAAATGAAACTTTTCCATCATTAACTTAAACAAGCTTTATGAAGCAATTTGAATCTCCTGTCATATGCCTTGAGCATCCACTATCCAAGTACCATTTAACATTTTTCTTGATAGTGACTCGCATTTAGAAAAGAGACTCAAGCTTTCTTTGGTACCCATATTTTCTTGGGTCCATTAGTGTTAGTGTAATATACGCTCTTTGCCCATACCTTCTTAACAGGTTTCCAAACCATAGGACATTCTTTCTCAAAATGATCTGAGGTATTGCACTTAGAACATTTAAGAGCACTACGACCTATTGGTTTTACAAAAACTTTTTGGAAATGATTTTTGTAAGCATCTCTTGTAGGTCTTTGCTTAATTCTTTCCTTTACTTTAGGAAAATCAATTAGAGGAATAGTTTCAGCAGTCATTCCTAAACTTGATTTGTTGAAATAAGGTCTTTGTGCTGAAAGAATTTTCTCAAGTTTCTCAAATCCTATAGAAAATCTTTTAGAAATACTTGAGATATCATTTTTCAGGAATGCATTTTCTTTTGAGAGATTGTCTTCATTTTCTTTCAAAGTAGTAACACTTTTGTCTAAACTTTTGACCTTTTCTTTCCAAACATTTTCCTGTTGCTTTAGTGCAGAATTTTCTCTTTTAAGTTCGAAAATCCTTTTAAGAGAAATTTTGAGACTAAGACACAATTCATCAATGTATCTAGAGACTTTAGTAGGGATTTTCAAATTACTTACCTCGATTCATTGTCTGAATCTGAGTCTGATTGTGCCATGAAGACAAATATTGGCATAATCATCATCACTTTCTTCATATTCTGTATCACTCCAAGTTTCTGCTTTGAGTGCCTTTCGATATTTCTCAGCTTTTCCTTTCTTTTTCCTCAGAAGGGGATGGTTGGGTATGATGTATCCCTTTTTCTTACATTCAAAACAGACTACATCTCTATTGGATTCATCATCCTCAACAGACTTAGTCTGTTGCTTTTGAAAATTTTGTTTCTTTGGATTGAATCTTCTCCCCTTTCTGTTTAGCTTTCTGAATCTTCTTATCATGAGAGCAAGCTCTTCATCATCCATATCGTCCTCAAAATCTGTGACATCAGAATTATCATTAGATTTTAACGCAATGGATTTCTTACCTTTAGGATCTTCATCTTCATTGATTCGCTCCACTTCATAAGACCGAAGAGTCCCAACCAATTCATCGACGTAAAAGTGGCATAATTCTTTGTGTCTCCCTTATTGAGGTCTTTATGTGATTCCAATCCTTGGAGAGTCCACGTAGTAGCATGTTTACTTTCATGGGATCGAAATTGGTTGACCTTGATTTTCAAGACCATTCACGATTTCGTAAAACGACTAAACATGTCGTTGATAGATTCTCCGATTTCATTTTGAATGCTTCATATTGACCGAGCAGAATGTTGATTCCGGGTTTCTTTCACTCGATCGTTCCTTCATAGGTGATGTGTAATCTATCCCGGACTTCTTTAGCTGTATCACAAGAAGATATTCTGTTATATTCAGTAGGTGATAATGCACAATATAAAGAATAAATTGTTTTTGCATCAAGAGCTTGTCTCTTGGTTATCTCTTCTTGAGTCATTTCGCTAGACTCAACGACTTCTTTTCCTCTTGCAGCTTTAGGAATGATTCCTTTGTCTACCACATCCCATTCCAGAGGATCCTTTGATCTTAGAAATGTCTTCATCTTGTTTTTCCATATGTTGTATTCCTTTCCATCAAAATAAGGCGGTCTGGTATTGCTTTGCCCTTCAACCACCGATCCCGGAGCCAACATACTAGCCATGGATCTTTAACTCAAGTAAAACACTTCAACTTAAGTGAGTACACAGCTCGATACCAATTGTGAAAGCTAGTATAAGCACCTAGAGGGGGGTGAATAGGTGTAAAAACAAATTTCCCTTAGTGAAGTATGCAACTCAAATCAGCAATAGATTATGAAAAGGAAATTTGTCTCTTGTAAACAAAACGAATTAAGATCAAAGTAAAAGAGCGTAGGGAAGAGAATATGAACACAGAGTTTATAGTGGTTCGGCTTAATCCAAGCCTACGTCCACTCTTCCGCACCGACACCCACCGGCTGGATTTCACTATGAACAAAAGAGTTGTTACGTAAAAGCTCTTCCTTGATTCCATAGTGTAGAGACTCTACTACACTTTCTCAAGGTCTCTCAAAGATATAGACTCTCTTTTGTGTACAAGATTTCGCTCAACAGTTTAATTGACTAAGAACAAGGAGCTTCAGACTTTGGAATTCTTCTATCGCGCAAGCACTCGAACAACTGGAACGTCTTCCTTATATACTCCTTTATGCCATCATACCCGTTGGCACTTACCAAAAGAATTCTTCCAATCTACCCGTTGGACAGAATCAATTAGGAAGATCTTCGAGCTATTTAAGGAACATGACGATAGCCCATCAATCCTGCTCGCCCATACAAACAGGATCTAGGTTTCCGTAAGTAGAACCTTCCAAGTATACTTCGCCAATCAACGAGATCCAAAATCCCCGAATCAATCTTGATTTGAATAATGGATTTCGACATGCTATATCCAGCCAAGAGATCTTCTCCGGTCGATAAAGTCAAATCCTTAACGAAACATCCAGTTCCGGATAAGCTTTCTTCGACGGTCTAGAAACCGTCAATGAGGATAGAATTTGAGTCTTGAGTCCGCAGTCCGAGTCTTCGACTTTGATGGAAGAGTCTGCAAGTCTTCAGACTAGACTGATGGAAACGTTTTGTCAACTTCAAAACACTCAAGGAAGTTTTCTCCAACAGTTATAGCTCTACTCAGGAGATCTGTTAGGGTAAGAAGATCAATTATACCACCAGCCTATACAGTCTATCTGTGAGAGCATGACTACGATATATGCTGCATAGTTGATCTAGTGACCTATACAAATATTGTTTTATTGTCCTCAATCAGATTTGTGATTAGACGTGATGAAAGACGATATGCAATCTATGAAACATAATTGTTTGGGAACTTGTTGAATTGCTTTCAAGGTCACAAACTCATTAGTTGCAAATGGTTATATAAGACGAAAAGAGATTCCAAAGAAAGATTGGAGAGTTTAAAGCCAAATTGATAGCCAAGTGTTTCACTCAAAAAGAAGAGGGTGAATAGTAAATATATTTTTTCTAGTCTCTTCTAAAGATTCTTTCAAAGTATACATGACATTAATAGCTCATTTTTATATGGAGTTACACCATATTGATATTAAAATTATCTTTCTAAATGGATACTTTGATAAAGAAGTCTATATGGTGCAACTGGAAGGTTTTGTAGTAGATGATTCCAATAAGCTTCTGTGTAGACTGAAAAATGTTTAAGTTTCATAGTGTTGTCACTTCGTTCAATTGAGAACAAAATAAATCAGTGTATATACTATAAGGTCAGCAGGAGGAAATTTATTTTTCCACACTCTATGTACATAATATCTTGCTTACAAGTAGTGATATTAAATTATTGCATGCGAGAAAGCGGATATTATCGAAAAATTTGACATTGAGGCCCTTGATGAGGCGTCTTTTGTTCTTGGCACTAAGATCCATAAGGATCATTCTTACCATATATTGGGTTTAGCCCAAAGGACATTTGCTAATTGAATTTTGGAAATATTCAGTATGCATCACTACAAATCAGGAATTGCTCATGTCATTAAAGGTGATGAATCGAATATGTCACATTATCCTTATTCAGACATTGAGAAAACTCAATTGAAGTATGTACCTTGTGTTAGTGCACTTGAAAGCATCATGAAAGCATCATGTATGTGTAAATTTGCACTAAACCAAATATTTCTTTTGTGACAAGACTTTTAGGCAGATATTAGTTAAATCCAGAACATGATCACTGGGTCAATGCCTATGAGGTTTTTATATACTTAAAGAGGACAAAAGACTATATAATGATTTACACACGTGTTCAAATCCTGTAGCTAGTAAATAATTCGGAGAAAGACTTTGCTGGCTATTAGGATGATATGAAGTTGATAACGAAATACATCTTTATATTAGCAAAAGGTGCAGTAAACAGAAATCTATGTCATTCTCTACCGTGTAAGCGAAGTTTATAGCATGCTTTTTGGCTATTACTCAAACTATTAAGCTTCGGAACCTCATTAGGAAGTTGACTGTATTTGACTTTATGGATAGACCCATGCCATTGTATTGAGACAATAACTCTTCAATGTTGTTTATTAATAATGATAGAGGTCTCAAGAGGTCTAAACATATGACGGTCAAGTTTTTTAATATAAAGAAATGGTATAGAATAGTAATGTTACAATGGAACATATTTTTACAGATAATATCTTTGTCGATCCATTAATTAAAGACCTTTTCCCTTGTGTTTTTGAACGACATGTCGTTAACATGGGCTTAAGAGCATCATAAGATGCCGTTATTTAGTGGGAGCTTTTTCAGTTTTGCTTTAATAAAGTTTACATTTGTATTTGTTACACTTAGTAACAGTTTGATATATATCAACTTTTGTATTCAATAAAATATTTATGAATGTACCGTTATTATGTTGAATACATATTGAAAAAAGTCTTAATGTATTATAAAAACCTTGATTGAATACTAAGGGCATCTAGTTATTAGTTTTGAGCATATGTATTATTACACATAAAAAAAAATGTTAACCATAAAGACAATGTATATGTGGGTTCACTAAAACCATAAAGTCATTCTCTAGTGACACGGGTTTTTGTGACATTTAAGATAAGTGAATGGTGACTAACAAATAGGATCTCTCAATGAAATACGTTATTTATTTGATACATTACCATATCGAATCCATATCAATAAAATTAAAAGCACTTGTGATCATGAAAGGCTCAGTGTGTGTACATATAGTTACCGCCGTGATTCGATGTTTAAGACTTTATGGAATAGGATTGGTTATTAAGAATTATTTCTAGACCAATGTATCAATTTGAATTAATATAGCTCAAGTGAGAAAATGTAAGAGTTTTCTTAATATGAGCTACATTAATTGATTTTGTAATTTACCATTTTACAGAGTTGATATAAGATGAGATAGAAAGTTTTCTAATTAGTCTAATATAGGGCTGGCTAGTGTGGGCCTAGTTGAGCCCGGCCCCTAATAAAAAAGCTTGACTATAAACTCTATAAATAGTGCTTAAGTCTCTCATCTAACCCTAACACATACAATTATCCTCACAAATGAGCGTTTACTAAGCGTTAAGGGTAAGAGGTCGTTTTATTGAGCTAGTGATACAAGAGGCAATAAAAGAGAAGTTCTTGAGATTGGATTGTCATTATTCCGCATCAAAAACGGTGGTCCAAATCAAGTGCGATGGTTCTAATTATGAAGATTTGGGTTGTGCTTTCGCGTCTTACACTTATAAGTTGGACGGAAATATGAGTCTACTACTTAAATAATCAATGAGGGCCAAAAAGTCATGTTTCGGGTCCTCCTACTGTCCCGTGGAGAAAACGGGGACCGATCTCGCTTGATGAATGTTGGATTTTTCCTTGGCTTTCATAATGCTCCTCACTAATTAATTTACTTGTTACGTGCGATTCGTAACTTTTCTAAATAGGACGCAATTCCTCCTTTGTCGTCGGTTACTACGGTCTGTATTTTTCCATAAAAAATTGTGATTTGCCTAAATTTACCGTATATATCTCTTCCTATTATTAGTAAATTACTTAAGGGATCTTAACTTTCCTTTGGCGTACATAATTGTCATCACTAATAGTTTTTTAATTGTAAACTATCCTTCCGCAACTTTTTCTTGGAGGGCGTAACTTTTTCTTGGAGGTCGCAAATTCTCTTAAGTCCCATGGTTCGTAACAGTTCAAAAAATAGTAATCAATCTCGGTTAATAAGCAAGCTTCCTTTGTATTATTGTTAGTACGATATCTAATTGATTTTGTAAAGTTTTACAACCTATGTGTCTGGAATTTTCTTCGTACATCGCAACTTTTCTTAATCAAACATAAATGTGATTATCTTTGCATCAGTAACTTTCATTTAACGTGGGCTAAGTTACGAAAACAAGGCGGTTTTGCAAGGCAAAATCAACTAATCACATCTTTCCCCTTTTAATCCAACTTTCCACGTCGAGCATGGGACCCGTAAATCACGTAGGTTGCCCGTCCTTTTCGTTCCCTCAACTTTCATTTAAGGTGGGCTAAGTTACGAAAACAAACCGGTTTTGCAAGGCAAAATCGACTAATAACATCTTTCCCCTTTTAATCCAATTTGTCCACGTCGAGCATGGGACCCGTCTTAAAATATCACGTAGGTTGCCTGTCCTTTTCGTTCCCCCAACACGTCCAATTGTCCAATCAGTCAAAGCAGTGGAGCGGCCATCGTTGATCAATCATTTCTTATCTGTTTCTGCAAGCAAGCCGTGTGGAATGATTCCATTTACGTCTCCCTGTATCAACTGGTTCGAAGTATCTTCTTGTCCGGACACATGCGCTGAAGCTTGCTCTTTTAGCTTGATTCGATTAATTCAAACCTATTCGTCCTCGAGCCAGCAAGTTTCTTTAGTCCAATTCCAAGTCCACCCCAAGTCCACCCCGAAATTGAGTCTGAACTTTCAACTGAAGAGGCAAAGTCTGTTGTGATAGCGAAACTTTTATTCATTGTAACTTCTTGCTTACGACTTACGTATCCTCTCTAAGACAAATACATTCTATCTAGAAGGAAGGGTCACGACCTTTTCTGATAGTCTCACACGATCGCGCATTGATCTTGTGGGAATCGAATAAATCGAGCAAGATGCATTCCGTGTTCTTCATGCTAATGCCCCACCTCATTTGCTGCATATTGACCAAAAGCACAGTGCTGTGCAAAGCCTCATCCCTAAACCCTATTTTATAAACCCTAAACCCCCATAACCCTAAATCCTATATAAACTCCAAACCTAAACTCTAAATAATCCTAAATGACCTACAAACCCCAAATAGACCCTAGTAACCCTCAAACCCTAACCCTTTGATAAACAATTTCCGGAAAATAACTGATAAAACATAGTAAAAGTCGGTCAAAGACAATGGCGGAAAGGAGGAAAGTGGAAATTGTCATTTCCATAAATTTTCAACATTACTCGGTCACGTGTTTTTGATTTGACAGGCTTTAGATATGGCAAGAATGTACAACTCCTTAACCAATCAATCCACTCTAAATCGATCCACACTTCCATCAATACATCCTCGAACGAAAAGATGCTTTATAAATAGACATATACAAAACCATTGGGAGAATTACCAAAAAAGTCTTAAACCTATTACAATTGTACCAATTCAGTCCTAAACTCTTTTTTTTTGCCAATTTAGTCCTAAACCTTTTATAGTGTCAATTCAGTCCATCCGGCCAAAATTGGCCAGCCGGTGCTAACATGGACGCCGGCAGGGGATAGCCAGCCGACGAGGCAATTTTTTAATATTTTTTCGAATTTTTTAATATTTTAAAAAAAATTAATTTTGTTTTTCACCTTCTTCCTCCTCTGGCCGGCCGGTGCCGGCCAGAGGCGAGGGCCAACAAGGTCGCCTCGCGGGCCATTGGTGAGGCTCGCCCCGTCGGCCGGAGGTGAGGGCTGGCGAGGGTGAGGCCCCGCCAGATCCGGCAAGTCGCCCTCGCCAAGGCTGGGCGAGGCCGAGCCTCGCTAGATCCAAGGTGAGCTCAACCCTCGCCAAGGGCTGCGGCGGAGGCGGGGAGGAGGAGGCGGGAGCCGCGCAGAGGCGAAGAGGGGCGCTGCGGCTACGGCGGCGGCGGGGGGGGAGCGAGGTGGGGGTGGAGATCTGTGTACGATTGCGAGGATGACGACGACGGCGACGACAACGATGGGGATGTCGGGTTTCTCCGGCGCCGGAGCAACGCCCCATCTCTACAACCACTCCGCCGCCTCCTCCTCCTCCTCCTCCTCATCCTCTCCCTCCCCGCCTCCGACGTAGCCCTTGGCGAGGGCCGAGCTCGCCGGATCTAGCGGGGCCTCGCCCTCGCCCGGATCCGGCTAGGGCCTCGCCCTCGGCGGCCCTCGCCCCGACCGGCGAGGTTGAGCCTCACCGGTGGCCCTCGCCCGGCCTTGGCGAGGGCCGACTCACGGATCGGCGGGGCCTCACCCTCTCCGTGGCGGGCGAGGCCGACCTCGCCGATCCGGCGGGGCCTCGCCCTCACCGGCCCTCGCCTCCAGCTGGCGAGGGTCGGCCTCGCCCAGCCTTGACGAGGGCCGACTCGCTAGATCTGGCGAGGCCTCGCCCTCGCCGGCCAGAGGAAGAAGAAGGTGAAAAAAAAAAAATTAAAAAATTAAAAAATTTTAAAAAATTCGAAAAAAATATTAAAAAATTACCTCGCCGGGCCGGTCCGTCCCCGTCGGCGTCCGTGTCGTCGCCGATCGGCCGATTTTGGCCGGATGGACTGAATTGACACAATTATAAAAGGTTTAAGACCAGATTGGCCAAAAAAAAAGTTTATGACTGAATTGGCACAATTGCAATAGGTTTAGGACTTTTTTAGTAATTCTCCCCAAAACCATCTATATTAACTAACAGTCTAAAAAAGACTTGGTCCTATTAGTCTTGTTGGTCTTAATATCTCTATAAGTTACTAGTCTTACCACCACTTTTAACCATCATCTTGAGGTCCATATGTCACTTACGTCAATCTTTCGTACAATTCATACCTTTTTTGAACAGAGTACAATTCATATCTCAAAAGAATAAATTATTATAGTCTCAAATGATGTACACAAATTATTATTATTATTATAAATAATAAAAGCTCCCAATATATAACATATACTCCTAATTTTCTTACGCACGCTTATCCAGTCCTCAATGATATCTTCAGGAGCACTAGTCTAAATGTCCCCGAACTCCGAACTCAACCAATCTATAAAGTATTTTGGAGTGAGCCTAAGCTCATTAAAAAAAAAAAAAAAATCTAGGTCCAAATTGGGAATTCTACTCACATATTGACTGGAAATCACGGTAGCATAGTAACAATCAGCAAGTAATATCACATATGATTGTCAATAGAAAATGAACATATTATTTAAGCTCATTGAAGATAATGTAACCATGTGTTATATATGAACCACTATAATTATGAGTTCAATAAGAAAAAATAGATTATATGAGCCAATATTCAGTTTAACACTGAAATGCATACGAATGAACATACAAATCTCATGATGTGCAAATGCTTATCGATATACATTGGTGACTATCTATTTTCTACTTAACATTAAATAAGACTCATCTCGATTAATAAGATATCGTCACCACCAACTCATGGAGAAAGAATCGTATACACATCTTTGCCACCTCTCAACCCATCCATCACAAGTGTTCTCTATATCAGTAAGGATAACTATACGATTGCACAATCGCATGATGATGTCTATTTCATGTTCATTCTCGTCAACATTCGTACTCAATTTTTTTTTTCTTTCTTTTCCCAATCTTGGACCTCAAGTCCATAATATCAACAAAAAGGCTACTCAATCTGTACCAGGCTACACAAGCCATATCAATTGGTGTATAAATTATAGGACTTTTTGTCCTCTTAACCCTATACAAACCCATATTAAACGACAAAACATCTTTCTTTTTTGGAGTTTATCACACATACACAATGAAGGAATTCACTCTCTCGTGAATAAGCCACAACAATTGCTAAGTACAATTATATATGATAATGCAAATAATATCAAACTAATTTTTTGTCATTTCCCATATTAATAAGGAAAACCAAATATCTATTTATCATCATTTGCAAATCCACAAACTATCATCCATTAAACAATCATCGTGTAGAATAAGAGTTCACAGTATTCTTACATCGCATGAATTTATCGTTATTCGGAACTTACTATTAAAAACTAAAATGTATGTGCAACCACGTGACCCATTAAACAAAGGACACTTAGGATGCACATAATAATCATTTAGTTTCTCTATTTCTCTATTTTTTTTTTGTTCCCCGAATGGATTTGGAACAGAAATCATGATAACACAATTTCATTTTTCTATTTCTAGAACAGATTTCTACTCAAGAATTAGATTTGGACCAGAAATTAGAAATTAAATTTTTTAGCTTTTCTATTTCTAGAAAAAAAGTAAGAAATGAAAACTCTTCTCATCGTTTACTCTCGTCATCGCCCGCTGCCCACCCGCTGCCCATGGGACACCAGATGCCCACCACCGACCACCGAACATCGGCCGCCCACTAGCCACCACCGGTTGCCCGCTGCCCATCGCCGAACACCGGACGCCCGCCACCAATCACCTGCTGTCCGCTGTCAGTTGCTGGACGCCAGCCACCTCCTTCTGCTAATCACCGAAAGCTGGCCGCCCATTGTCGGTCACCCGCCAATCACCAAACATCTCCCACCACCACTCGAGAGGGGAAAATTTTGTGTTGTTATCAAACGAATTTCTATTTTACGAACAGAAATTTTACAAGGTTATCAAACACGTATTTTTGCTTAGAAATTTGTCTGGGGAATAGAAATAGAAGAGGCAATGCTAGTCAAAAATTGATTTCTAGAATAGATTGGTTATCATGCATGCCCTTAGCTTTCGCATTGCACCTCATACATGGCATCAATCACATGCATGTATAACAACAATAATAGGCAAAAGAACACCTCAAGTGCCCAAATTTGGCACAAGAAGACTCTTAAATGCCAAAAATTAGGAAAGTGACACTTAAGTGCTACTTTTTAAAACAAATTGGACACTTGAGTGCCACATTCGGCGAATCCCGCCGGAAATCTTACTTGACAATTTTTTATTAATTTTGTTTGCTTACGTGACTCGCCAAAAGGCTAACTCGGCAAAGGAACACAAAAATGACGTCGTTTTGGCACAATTCAAATTTTAATACAAAAAATATTTAAATTATATTTAAAACCAAAATTAAAAATTAAAAAAAAAAATGAATAGCAGTCGGCAACTGAGGGCTCAGCCCTCGCCGCAGCCACTACCCTACCGTCACTAGGAAGGCGGGGGAAGGGTTGGACAGGGTCGCCAACCCCAGCCAACCAGCAGCGAGGGCTCCGGCCGAGCGAGGGTTGGCAACCCTCGCCAAATCTAGGGAAGGGCAGCGACCCTTGCCCCGGACCTAGGCGAGGGTTTGCAAGGCCCTCGCTACCAGTCGACTGGGGTCACTAGCCCCTGGCCAGGGCACGGCAACTCCGACCGACCCTCCCCCCACCTTTCCGATGACGGCGAGGTGGCGACAGTGGCGAGGGCTGAGCTCTTAGCCACCAACTAATGTTCATCTTCCTCCTCTTTAAAAAAAAAAAATGGTTTTAAATTTAATTTAATTAACTATTCTATTAATTATTTACCCATGTCAGTAGTAAAATGATGTTGATTTGACACTTGTCTAGTCGTATCAGTGAGCAAAACAACGTCGTTTTACACTTGACTCGTCAGAAAATCGCCACGTAAGCATTTGGCGGGATTTTTTCGCCGTTGGCACTTAATTGATCTATTTTGCTCCGATTTTAGCACTTAAGTATCACTTTCTTAACTTTTAGCACTTAAATATCCCTTCGTGTCAAGTTTTAACACTCCAGGTATCATTTTCTCACAATAATATAAATTTGTACATGTCACAAAGAATATCAACATAGACATTACCCCATAATTGTGCATCAATTTACACTACATTAATCTCTTGATGCGTTCCATATGATAAAAAGGGCTCTTTTTTTTATATGCACCTCAATCACTGCATGTCGCTAATCTCATCAGTGCAAATCACATGGCATTAATCCCAGTGTGGCTCACATCTCAAAATCTCTTAATCTAGCTCCACGAATCAAATCAATTAGGTAAGGTCATTCATTTTCTCGTTGATCCATATGAATATCTAATCGATACTATGTAAATGTCCCAAATTTTGTAAAATTACAAAAACAACCCACTTTTTAAAATATATGTGTAACTAAGTCCAAATTTTGACTAGTTAGATAAATTGCCTAAATTAGGCAATTAATTTAAAACGAACTACGAACCTCCAATCATAGGCATCCTTAACGGGTCAACAGCCCCCCAAATTTTCAGTTTTAGAAGATGAGACATCTAATTTGCTTTAATTATGAAATAGCCTCTAATTTACAATACTAGATTTGTTACCCGATTCCTTTTCCTTTAATTAATCCACCTTACTAACTTACTAACAATCATTTTAATCAACCAAGTTCACTGTTCACAGGAGAATGTATATGCTATGAATTCACGTTTTTGCCCTTGTATTAAAAAAATCTACTATTATGCCTTTACATGCAAAGTTTCATCATTTTACTATCGGAAAAATTACCAAAAACGTTCTAAACCTATTTTAATTGTATTAATTCAATGATAAATTTATTTTTTTAACCAATTGAATCATAAATATTTTCCATTTATGACAATTCAATCCATCTGGCCAATTTTGACCGAAAATCACTAACATAGACGACAACCATCTTATGTGGCGTAATCGGAGCTGAGTAGACAATTTTTTTTAATTTTTCAATATTTTTTTATTTTTTATTTTTTTCATTTTTTTCCTTCTTTCTTTTGTTTTTGCTGGCAAGCTGTGGCCGATAAGGGTTGCCAGAGCTCACCGGCTGCTAATGAGGGTCGCTGCTCTCGCCCGGCCTAGCACAGAGAATTGGACGGAGACAAATTGCAGGAAGACGGACAGGCGCAACGGTTCATCGACAAAGCACGCATGGTTTCAAAATACCCACGATGGCAGACAGCACTTGGAATCTGAAGTTAAGACGACCGGTGCGCACGAGAGAGCAAAATAATTTTGTTACCATAAATATGATACAGTGATATTTTGATTTGTCGCCAGTGTATTATGCTGAGGCGATGGTAATTGTTGGTCACGATTCTCGAATTATGATGTGGCACTCCGCGAACAGTTGTTTAATTTAGTGGGCATATTTAAATAAAGGACAAAACTCAGCCACATCACTTTGTAAATAATTATAGAAAGCGAGTCTTGGACTTTTGGCCGCATTGTTCCTTCCAAATTCAAGTCGATCCATAAAGTGGGATTCGAAGGATGGCGCTGATGCTCTAAAAGTTGACTTTCTGCCCTTAGATTTTGCGCATTAGATGAACTTCGAATTAGGATGAACACTGATAATGTAATCTGTGCTATTGCACCTACAGCCTGAGCAGAGAACCAGACGCAACTGGAAATGCAATACACGCAATCTATGCAAGGTTAACCATGATTGCCTCGACCTGTTCTTCTGATCTTAAATAAATCAGGTGTCTCCAGCATTTGAACCGACGCGGTTCACTGGTGCCTAAATTCCTTCGGAATAAGAAGTTGCACGTTGCTGATCAAAATCAACCCCGGCCTTGCACATCAAGTCCGGCAATGCTTTTAATTTCCACAGATTGTGTCGACCGACACGATACTACCACTTAATTATGCACAGAACCAACATGCTTAAGGTACATCGACATATCAAAAGTCTTATTTTTATACATAGCAGCAAAGATACCTACCAAAGCACATTTGAACCGCGAAGTTAAATATCCATACAAAGCATACACAGAGAGAGACAGACAGACAGACGGAGACAGAGACAGAGAGAGATTTGGAATGACTATATATCATTGACAGCAAAATCGTTAATAAGGATAAACATTTGCCGAGAGTGGATCTCCTTGTGCAGCTATCAGTGGATCAATAATGCTTCTCCATCCATCATAATCTATGGTCGAGTCACTATCTGGCAACGAGAATCCATTGACGAAGAAAGTAGGCGTGCCAAATACTCCTCTTGATGCGCTATACTGCAGCAGCAGAAGCAACATTCCAAATGAGTGAGTTGTACCGAAATATGCTCAAAGCAAGTAATGCCGCATCTATAATTCCAGCGAGGTTGTCTTGCTGAATCTACAGATTTAAACTGAATTGACCCTTGAGTCAATATCCAGAACCCAAACTAACCTTGAAAGAAACCCTTGTTTTAAGATCAGTTTGACTATTCTGGAACCCAGACAGAACTGCATATTTCAAGGAGTTTGCAACGACTTGTGTGGCAAAGTTTGCAATGTAATTCACCACAGCTGCCTTTGACATGTTTACAGTCTGGGCATTATAAAACTTCACCTGTACCAAAAATATTAAGAACACTTAATCCCTTCGACGAATTCAAGTATTTCAAAACCAAAAAGATTGAAAACAAAAAACATACATAAACTGTTTCTTTTTTGCATGCAACAAACATTTTGTGCTACTAGGGCTCTGTTTTAGAGGGAGGAAAGTTTGGAAAGGAAAGAAAAGAAATTTTCTCTTATCTTCTCACAAAAAGTCCTGAAAGTCTCTCCATTTTCCAAAACACCTTCCATTTTCCTCACCTCTCCTGCTTCCACAAATAAAGCGTAGGAGCAAACAACTGGCCAAGCATCAATGAGAATTCACTAAGATGTGAAAAGCAACCAAGAAAGAGACAAATGTCAGAATGTGCGTGAAGTGAAGTTCACTACTGAAAAATCTACATGGTCACCATAACATCAAAGCATAAGTTGTCACAATTTTTTATATCGACATTTTGAATGAGACCACTGGAGGGGGGCTGGAGATACTTACAGGTTGTCATTATGTGAATCGAGATCTTACATGGATTGTAGGTATATTTGCTGAGTTTTCGAAGTTAGATATTTGAGTTAAATCTGCCATTACAATGGATGCTACACAGTACCAAAAGCATTGCAGGTTAGCTAGTCACTGTGGTTAAAAAGAAACTAGAAGATTAACCCATGCCTTGCCTCGAACGAAAATATTTCAAAATCACAACATTATCAATCTTTTCACAACATTGTAGCTCGCATGTCATTTTTTCAAATTTTTAACATTTGTAGCATTCTTTATAAATCTCAATCTATCTAAGTACTTTCCTGTAGTAAGGTTCAGACAGCTCCATACATGTATATCAATATATTTGGAGACCCTTCTATCAACCAAATGAAAAAATAACTCCAAAACTACCGTCCTATATAGAACTTGCTTGTCAAATTAAGTTGAGGGTATGAATAGTTTTTGGGACCATCCATGTTTTGTCACAACACAACTAATAGGATACTCTTTTAAAGGGTTAATACACAAAAACCCCAAACTATGCCCATTGTGATACAAATACCCTGAACTTCTTTTTGTGTCACAAAAAACCCTAAACCTGCCCATTGTGAAACGAATATCCCAAGCTTTTTGTAATAGAAAACCCCGAACTTATATCAGTGTGACAAATACGTCTTCAATGGAACTGAAAATAGAGAGTATATATATCACACATATATAAGTTTGAGTTTCTTCGTGACACAAAAAAAAAAAAAAAAAAGTTAAGGGTATTTGTGTTACAGTGGACAAACTTAGGGTTTTTGGTGACACAAAAAAAGAAAGTTTGGGGTGTTTGTGTCACAGTGGGGCATAATTTGTGGTTTTTTTGTGGTATTTGCCCTTTTTTAAATGGTATCCTATGTTCAATCCAAATATTTCTAGGACTCCATGAACATAAAAATAGGTAGTGGATAATAGATTGTCTCCTTTGCAAATAGTGAATTCACAACCATATATGACATTTTCTTAATGCAGTAATTGTTATTAAAATTATGATGTTGTATATTAATAATGTGAACTTATTTCATTGGGGAACTTAAATAGAAATTTTGACACTTATAAATGTGAGCATCAAAATTCCTGATTGTGCTGCAAGTTTTATGATTATGAAAATTTTTATTAAATTAGAAAGAATGATATAATATAGTTTGAAAAATAAAGTATGAGAAATTTGATATAAAAAAGGCTGAAAGAAAAAAGGAGAAGAAACGATGGGCAAAGGTAAAAATCGAAAGACAATTAGTGAAATAAAAGTTAATACAATAAAAGGAAAGAGGGAAGCAAGGAAAAGACGTATGTCCTTCCAAAACTCTCCTTTAGTAGCACAGTAATAGTTAGAACAGAATAAAATAGAGGGTTTTCTGCACCATCCTTTAGTATCTTTTTATAGATAGATAGAAATGAAAAAAAAAAAAATCCACTTCCATATTGAAAATAGAGAAAGATGAAATAAAAGGCGAAAGCCAAACCAAACATGTCATGGTCTGTGATTAATACATCAGATGTGAATTAACAGTTTTTTTTATAAGGTGTGCATTATTATTTGAATAAAACAATATACTAAATAATGAAAGTATACAAATAAGGAAAAAAAGAAAAGAAAGATGAGTGAGAGATGAGAGTATCAAAAAAGGACAGAAGAATGAGGGTAGAGTATGTACCCTACTCTCCCTAAGGTGGGGCTAAAAAGCCTTCCTTTCATGCGTTGACACACAAAAGACAATGTAGAGACTATACAGTTTTTCAGAAAGTTTATCAAGTTCCGGATTTCCCTCAAAGATAATAATGTCACAAAAACCTCATGAACTACTCTCGACTGCATCACTAAAGCTCCGCCATGTAACATAAACAAAAAAGGACAGCGCAATGGGTCAAATATCAACATCAATCCCCAGTATGATATCAATTCAGGCAAAAATTACCTATAAGTTATTCATCAAGCTTTTCTTCATCGTAATAAGCAATGCCAATGACACAAGAACAGGAGGTACTGACCTGCTCTTTGAAGAACAATTCCAGCAGTGGGAACGTTGCTGATGTATTTAGCAAATTCACAATGTTCAGCGCACGAGATGCAACATAAGCATTATCATGATAACTGCGAGTTCGAAAGGTTAGAAAGCAAAGTTAGTAGATAGTGATAACACTATTGAGATCTCTAATCCCAAGAAAAACTATATATGGCAATCAGACATGTCCTCTTGATCCATATAATTTATGAAGATGACTTTGAAGATAAAAACTTCAATCTAGTGTGGAGAATACCGGACCTAGAAGAGCGGATCCATGCATATAGTAATTCGACCACACAAGCTAATGAAACAGTTACATGCATTGCCATCATAATGCAAATTGGATGTCACAGAACATGTGAAATATCGATTGAATGTCATTTTATGTGGCATTTGGAAAATCTTTCCAATGGTATATGGCAGTGCAAACACAGATAAAACACCATATGAGAAATCCAACCTCAAGGACCAGATAAGCTTTGAGAATATAAAAAACTGTACATCCATTGGAAAGTTGAAGTAAAAAGAAGCAATGGATAATGCCTAGTTGGTCCATAACTGTATGGCCTAAGCTTTTGAGTAAAGATAGATCCGACTAGGGTGTTTTAATAAATTGATTTGGCTCAACAGACCAAATCATAACCACGATTTAGCCCACCCTGCAAGTATGTTTTGACTTGGCAAACCAAGGCCCGACAGCAAAATAGCTGCAATATCAGATTTGTAGATGGAAATTGCAGCATTTACTGAGACTTGCTCGCCGAATCACTGCTCTGATCAGGCGTGAACCAAATTGTGGAGGCAATTTAGCCGACACTTGGGTCAGCCCTTTTGATTGCTCAAGCGCCCAGATGGCAAAGATTCACCAACAGTCGGAACAATCAATTCGACCAAGACATCCATGTCTCCCCAAAGCTAAGGAAAACGATACCCTGCATCATCTAGCTAGCTAACCATAATCCCAAAGTTCTCCAAACCAGACACGATACAACAATAGTCTCTCAAGTGCCTGATCCTATCACATCCTACTCTATCCAATTCCATATCTAGGAGATGAAATCCAATTAAGTTCGACCTCAGCAAAACACAATTATCAGCCGAACGCGTGCCGGACGAAAACCCTTAAAACGCAAAATTCAACAAGGACGAGAGAGAGAGAGAGAGAGAGATTCGCGCCACTCACGGCAGAGGGAGGAGGTGCACGACGAGCCAAACGCGAGACCCGTAGTAATCGACGGCCTGCTTCAGGGGCGGCCACGCGTCCCGGCTGTCCGGGCAGACCGGGTCCAGGAAGGCCTCGATCACGACGGTGCGGGCGTCGACCCGGTGCTCCGCGTACACGAACCCGTCGAACCTCGCCGGCGGCAGCGACTGGGCGCTCCCGACGAGGGCGCGGTGGGCGGCGAAGAAGGAGAGCGCCCAGAGCAGCGCCGCCGTGACCGGAGAGCTCCGCGTCATCGCCGCCGTCGTTTTGACCGGAAACAGAATCAGACGGGATCGAATGGGTAGCGAGGAAAACAGAGGTCAATGCTAAGGAGCATTATTACACATGATTTGGTTAGACCACAAGGGGGAAAAAAAGATTACAAGAATTAAAAAAAAAAAAAAAAAGATCGTTAAATTAATAAATTTACTTTTATGTTTTTACACATGATTTGTTTGGACCGCAAGAGGGAAAAAAAAAAGACTCGAAGAATTGAAAATGGATTCGTAAATAATAAATTTACTTTTATGGATATTCTAAATTCCTCCAAAAAGGCCAAAGAAAAGGGCTAATATAGCATTGCTCATGATGCCTCATGCTAATTATTAATATCCATAATTATCATCTTAAAAGATATATTTCTAAAATAGTTGCTCGTGTCACTTACAAAAAATATTGAAGGTAAAGTATTTTCGTCATCTAAGTTATTATTGATTATAAAAACATTCTTCGTTGATTAATTATTTTAAGTAATATTGAGCGATCATTTTTAGAAATATATCTCGTAAAATCTTGTAAATCATTTATTTTCCATAAAATTAAAAGAGTCATGTTATATGATTGATCCTCTCTTATCTCATACCATAATTCTATGGTAATTATAGTTAGGGTTTGTTTATTTTAAAGAAAACTCAAAATTCTAAAAAACATATTCCACTAAATGATCTTTTGTATTACTATAAAAAATAAGTGAATGAGAAATATTTTCACCGCCCACGGAAATAATTAACATAAATTATTATCAATAACAAAAATATTTTCCTTTATCTTATTATTTTAAGTGATATAACTAATCATTTTTGAAAGATATCTTACAAATCTTGAATTCTAATTGAAGTAAATAAAGCCCTATATTTTGCCGTAATTCCAAACACGATGCGGGAATAATTAACAAATTCACGAGAGAGATTTGCTCAAGATTTTCATACCACCAACCAGCAATAGCATTAGCATATGCGGAGGACCTGACCAGATCCTCGCGATCCATAGAAACGCTCGCCATTTTCCTCCCCAGCCTTTCCTTGAAAACAGAAAACGAAAAAGCCAATCGACGATGGCCTGCTTCACAACACTCGCCACCCACCTTCAACAGTTTCTCAAGTTCAACACACAGAGAGAGCAAGGCCCAGGAAGAAAGAGAGAAAATGCTTCTCTCGGTGTTCTTGGCTCTCTGCCTTCCGTTCGCCGGCGGGAGCGCGGTGCTCCTGGTCTACGTTTGCCTCCTCCGGTACGTCTCCGGCGCCGATCGCCGGGGCAGAACGGACAAGCCGGCCCAGGGCGGAGGGCTGTCGGCTCAGGATCTTGCGGAGCTGCCGAAGGTCGCCGGTAAGGAGCTGGCGGCGGGGACAGAGTGCGCGGTCTGCCTTGAGGAGGTCGCCGGAGAGGAGCCGGCCCGGGTTGTCCCGGGTTGCCGCCACGGGTTCCACCAGGAGTGCGCCGACGCGTGGCTCGCCCGGCGTTCGGTGTGCCCCGTTTGCAGGGCCAAGCTCGAGCCCCGGTCGTGGGCCGAAGAAGCCGGAGATCATCAAAGCCCGTGCTAGCTTTCGATTCTTTTCGCTCTTTCTTTCTTTTGTTTTTTTTTTTTTTTTTTTTTCCAAATTTCTAGAGAGATAGAGAAGCGTTTTCCATGATGATTAATGCTTTGCGAAACGGACGGACACAGAGTCTCTTAATTCATTTGAGCAGGTTGGTTACTCCATCGTGCACGATGGCGACTGGCGGCCAGCGAGTTAGCCGATGAAACACTCTTGATGATTTGAGTGTCTATGAATCTAATGCATCTTTGCTATTCATTTACATAAATTTCATATGAGACGTGATTCAACAGTTGAGATAAATTGGACCCATATATTTTTTGTTATCAATTCAAACAATGTCTTGAGCGATTTATGTGCTATAGGCTTAACAAATCGAGGCTTCTTTATTGTGGTGACTGATTTGTGTGCCCATTGTAGATCGAGTAGCTATAATTATCAAAATTTCTATAGCATCTTAAAGTGATGAAAAAAGGTGCAATGCGATTTCAATTTGTGGGTACGTTCTCGTCTCAATCCTGGCCTGTTCGGAGATCGGAACCAGGCCGACCGTCTTTGGCCAGTCCGGCTCCTAATTTTGAAAACTCATAGGCTGGCTCGAACGCCGATCACTCGTGCCGTTCTTTGACACGACGGGCGACCTTCAAGAGAATTTCCGAAGCAACTGAATTAGCGGAGGCCCTCTTGAGCCTGCTTTAACGGTGGCAATTGGCAAATGGGATAGGGTGGGCCCACCGTGCCTTGCACTATATTGGTCGAGCCAGCCTGGCCTGGCCCTCTGGAGTGGCCCACAACCACTTAGCCCAAAAAACATTTAAAGAGGGCTTTGCACCGAAATCGACTGGTCGACTCATCGTCGCCACAAGCTCGGGCTGGCCCCACCCACCACAAGCCTGCGCCAACGCAATAGGACAGGCCAGTCTAAGCATGACATGTCATGTTGTACCGCCCGGGACGGGCCGAACCGCGCAGCGCTTGCTTAGCACCCCTAGCCTACCTTCCTTTTTTCCCACTGAAGACATAAAAATTATATGACACTACGGTAAATAAGATGAGAGAATGGAAAAGGAGAAGAAAGATGGTGAGGATGTGTTTGGTACTTTTGTTCTTCTGTTCTTCGAAATAAAATAAATATAAATTCATTTCGTAATGTCATCTGATTTTTATATTTTTGGGAACAGATTAGTTCTAAAAAAAAAAATTACTTCTTTACTTCCAATAACAATTCTAAAATCAATCCATTTTCTTCTTTTTTTTTCTTTTCTTCTTTTTCTCTCTTCTTTTTCCTCCTCTAGCCAATCGCAAGGCACAACAAAGGCCACCGACTGACTAGAGAGGAGTGGCGAGGCCGACCTCGCCCTATACCAGTAGGAATCTCCTAAAATTATTTTAAAGAAAATGCTACGTTACAAATAAAAATCGAGGATAGTAATAAATACATTCTTGTTCTATTTTTATTTCAAAAAATAAAAATTTTGTGCAATTACTATAAGCATCCAAGTATTTATATATTTATCTCGGAAATGGAATCAGAAAAAATTATTATTGAATAAAAATTTCAAAAGCAATCACATCATCCATTCCTCCATATTCACTGGAAATTCAATTTCCCAACCACCGATTCTGAAGCATGACGCAATTCTCACAGGTTCCTCGTCTCGCCGTATCTCATCAGTTATCTCAATCCAGCTTTTACATCGGCGATAATGTCGCGGTTCAGATAAAATTATGCACAGATCCTGGGAGCCCTGCGTTTTCGGAACCCAGATGCAGCAGCGTGGCCTAAAGAGGCCGATCGAATCCGAGCCGTCGAAGGCGGCCACGCCCGCAACCGCGAGTCCGTCGACGCCGTTGGATCCGGAACGCTGGCGGGGGGTCCGGACAGCGGAGTTCCGTACACGGATGGAGACCCCACTTCATCATTTTCCGGGGAAAAGAGAAGGGCCCCGAGATCCTGGCCCCACTGCGAGGGAGAAAGATTAAGAGAGACAGAGAAAGCCAAGGACGCCAAGACAGGTGTCCCCCGTCCTTCGGTTCGCCTCTCGCTGCCGTCGAAAAGTACCATTTTTCCACAGGCTTTCATGATGACGCGGGGCGGCCCCCCCCCACGCCAGAAAGCCGTAATCATCCGGTGCTTCCCGTCTCAGCGTGAAGCGGACGTCCCGAGCTCGCGGATCATCGGACACGTCCCAGGATGTTTCGGGTCGCGTTTGACTCGGTGGGGGGAGAGTGGTCGACGCAGTGGGTGGCGATGAGGTGGGGGCCGGGGGCCGGGGCGTGTCGTGCTGCGGTGCGGTGCCGGGGCGGGAGCCGCTCGGGTTGCGGGTCGCGGAGTGCTACGTGTTGCGCTGCGGATGAGGCGATGTGGTGGTGGTACGGGTGGGGCCTTACTTGCATAGGGATTGGGACGAGATGATGTGATGCTCGTTGTGCGAGGAGAAATCCGGTTCTTCTTCTAATTTCCAAAAGCCAAGAGACCGAAGCGCGTGGCGCATCGGAAAAAATGCCTTGTGAAGGATGTTTGGGTCTTGGACTTTATGAAAGGAGTTGATATTATCAAACCCTTTAATGGTTCCGTCGCTTAACGAGTCACATTTTATGTGAAATATATGATTAACCGAAAATAAAATAAAAAAAATGGATAAGTTATGTCAATTTTTGTGCTCGATCAGATTTCTTTTGGTCTCTTAATCATATTTAGTCATGTCAATCTATTGGCTAATCTCGATTTATCCATTATTTATTCCCATCATCTGGAAAGCGTGCCCTTTCGTCCATCCTTTAGAGAGAGAGAAAGAGAGGCGAGAGGTCGAGGAGATGAACTCTGAAGGAGGAGATCGAGACGACGAGATCACCAGCCGGGTCGAAGTCGCGTCGAACGGCGATTCTGAGAAGGTCTCGAGCTCCAGATTCACGTCTCTCTTGGCCTCCAAAGATCGCGACTATCTTCTCTCTCCAACTGGGTCTCAGGTTCTCCCTCCCTCTCTCTCTCTCTCTACCGCCGAAGTAAGTAGAGCTTCGTGTCATCGCCGGCATAAGACAACAGTCGCACGAGCAGCGGTTTGCAGACTTCTTGTTGTGTAATATTCTTTCGATGTTTCCTATGTTTCGTTAACTAATCTTCTATTAAAAAAGAACAAGTTGCGTAGAAACGTTGCATCAGTAAACTGATCTACAGTGGAAAAGAGACGGGGGACCCGTTGAAAAATCCACTCGTGTAGGATCAAGCTGGGTTTGTACCTTCCTTTCTTCTGGTTTTTCGCTTCATTCTCTTCAAGATAGCGCAAGCGATCTCTCGAAACTTCTCTAATATCTTTTACATAGGAAATAAATCAGTCGTACGGCGAAGGATTCTTCTGAGGTCATTTGGAGGATTGGATTCAGGTTTGGTCTGATAACTAGAGAACAAAGCTCAGATTTTTAACGTGGGTTGTGGTCTAAGTCAGTCTCCAAGAGAGCAGTCTTGATAGGTATTATCAAAAACCCTAATAAGGTAAAGGTGCGCGCAGCAGAATTAGATGTACGCGATCATGAATTTAGGATCGAAATACGACGCTCGCGGGACTAATTTACATTGAAACAAAGGTTAGTTTGGTTCGTTGAAGGAAAGACTTGCGCCCTTAACCAGAGCCAAGCTTAGAGAATAGAAGAAGAAGACATAGATTTTGTGTACGGTTTTCCATCTCTATAAATACGACTATATCTGCTACGATATACCGTATTTTGATGTTATCGTGTCAATTTTTTGATACCAATCCTCTTACGACACGTGAAACCACAACTAGCGCAGCATCTCGGTGATTAGTGAAGTGCTTGGACATTTGATGCATCCCTGTTGGTTTCAAAGGCGTGTGCTATCTCTTTATTATTTCCTTCCATGAAATTAAGTAGGTTTTGCCTGTAGCGATCTTACCAACAAAATTTTCAAGCGATTCTTTATGTGAAGTTTACACGGTAAGGGATTTTACTCACAAATGCATAGAAAATCTCTAAGTTGAAGTGCATTTTATTAAGACTTTATTGGTGAATTACCGAATGGGATTCTTTTAAAGTCTACGTAAAGATGCTTTAGGGATACGGCCGATCTAAACTAATTGTGCTCGATCCCTTAGTCAAAAGTGATCACTGAGCATTCCACTCTTAAGCACGCAGTATCTCGCTTCCTTGCGAAACGCCTAGAGAGCAGAGAATAAAACATGTCACACATTGCATGGTTAGCGTACAACGATTGTTTTCGTCTCTAGCCGTCCCTCTTGGGAAACTGGAGCTTTGTCGTGTCGTATTCGGTGGAGGGCCGTGCCTGGCTTGGCTAAGAAGCTTCTAGTCAAGAGGCCATGCTCTGCTGCCACCTACCAAATTCGCATTGGGCAGTCCCCGTCTTTTCCTCATTGCGGGCGTCCCACCTCTTTTCAAACTCCACCTCAAACGAAAAAGCAACACCTAATCATCAACTTTCCAGGGCTTTTTCCCTTTTCCTTTTTCCCCTTTATTTTTTTAAAATAACTCGCTCCAGCTAGCCTAGATACGTGGATCTCAGATGAGCTCCCAAGTGTTGTCATGCGGTGGGACGTCGTTTTCGTACTTTTTATAAGCTATGGCCGAATGCAGAAGATGGTATTCCATCGTGGCATGCAGGTCCGGTCCCGATGTGCAGAAAATGCATCGAAAAAACTTGCCCTTTCAAGCATTTGCTGGTCTTTAGGTTCTTAGCACTATTGCTGTTAAAGGGTAATGATCAACCTCGTAGATTAGAAAAGTACAGTTCTGTCGACGATGTCCCAATATTCATCACGTATTCAGGATTTAACTGTCGATTAAAGAATTAAACTTAGGTAAAGGCTTCGGTTTGTATGCTGCACTGTAGTGAGTGAATGGAATTATTTGGCTGTGACAGGTGACGGTCTCCGATCTGGAAGGCCACGTAGTGGGCCTCTACTTCTCGGCGAATTGGTACTCGCCATGTCAGAACTTCAACTGTGTCCTATCAGAAGCTTACGAGCAGCTGAAGACCAACCAATCCAAATTCGAGGTCGTCTTAGTCTCCGCCGACGAGGACCTGAGCGCGTTCAACAGCTATCACTCCTCCATGCCGTGGCTCGCAATCCCCTTCTCCGACCTGGAGTCCAAGAAGGCGCTGAGCCGTAGATTCAACGTTGAGGGCATCCCATGCTTGGTCATCCTTCAGCCCGATGGTACTAAGGAAGAGGAGATACTGCGCAATGGTGTTGAGCTCATCCACCGATACGGGGTCGAAGCGTTCCCGTTTACGAGGGAGAGATTGGAGGAATTGGAGAGGGAAGAGAAGGAGAAACATGAGAACCAGACATTTACCAGTCTACTCAGTAGCCACGAAAGAGATTATCTTTTGGGTCATCACCCTGTGACTGGTCAGGTTAGTATCATCAGTTTCGCTCAAACCTGATCACGAAATTGATAGTTGGCCCGGCTTATCTAGATTCGAAATGCAAACTATCTGAGTCTGGTAACAAATCATGTTGGGTCCGACCTCGAGCTTAGTGCAGTTTGGTCTTCTTAACGAAAATTTCTTCCTTATACTTGATCAATTGAATTGGGTTAACGATAACCATTAATTTAGTGGATCCCATGTAAGCCACATAAGGAGTTTATTACTTCTTATAATCGTCCGTGGATATAGGAGCAACCATGGATTCCTACGTAGAGACTGCCATGGCTGATCTAAATAGTATAGTCAATATGGAAGTAAAATCGTCGGGATGCTAACATTGTCGCCCTAGCTCGAGGTCAGATTGGGTCAGGCGCAAATTGAATCAAGTGAGGGAAAATAGTATAGTACTAACCAAACTCAATTTGATTAAAACATAACTTTGCGATCCTAGAAAAACTTGAGATATCAGTAGCTGGAAGGTCAAGCAATATTTAAATACATGGTAGATCTCACCGTTTCAAAGTGCAGGTACCGGTTGCTTCTTTAGTAGGTAAAACACTGGGCCTATTCTTCTCGGCCCAGTGGTGCCTTCCGGGCATGAAGTTCACTCCCAAGCTGGTCTCCATCTACCACAAGATCAAGCACGCGATCTCCGAGCGACCGGGCGCCGAGGACTTCGAGATCGTCTACGTGTCGAGCGACCGCAACAGGGCCTCGTTCGATTCCTACTTCGCCCTCATGCCCTGGCTCGCGCTGCCCTTCGGGGACCCCAAGATCAGGACGCTCGCCAGGCATTTCGACGTGCAGGACATTCCCTGCTTGGTCGTCTTGGGCCCGGATGGCAAGACCGTCACCAAGCACGGCCGGAGCCTGATCAACCTTTTCCAGGAGCGTGCGTACCCTTTCACGGAGGCCCGGCTGGAGTCGCTGCACAGGCAGATGGACGAGGAGGCAAAGGGCCTCCCGAGGTCGGAGCTCCACGCGGGCCACCGCCATGAGCTCGCCCTGGTCTCAGACGGCACCGGCGGCGGGCCCTTCATATGCTGCGACTGCGACGAGCAGGGGTCCGGATGGGCTTACCTGTGCCTGGACTGCGGGTACGAGGTGCACCCGAAGTGTGTCCGGGCCGCAGGTGGGGATTCGACCGTCGGCCCGTGAGGGCCTGCTTTGTCTCGGCTGACCAGATTTCTAATGGGGCGCGGGGCATGATATCGCAAAGTAAGTCGTTTACTTCCGTTTCGTTTATCCGAATGGAATTAATGATGATCAAGAGGGTTCCAAGTCTTCTTCTTGATGTAACGCTTGTCGATGGTGAATATAAGTTAGCTTGTTGTCTCCGAAGAAGGTAATCATCGTTCTCGGATATTAGCAAGAAAAATTGCGAGCTTTGGATGGCCTTAATTGCGATTTAGCATGAGTTGAAATGGATCGACTGCTACGTGGCAATTGACAATGCTAATGATAGATGCGTTGACTGTCTAATCTGCAAATACAATTTGGTTTTATAGGCACACGACGCTAGTGAGTCCGCATGTTTGAAGGAAAAATAGTTTTCATGGAATTAATTTTCAATTTTCTATTATTTTCATAATGGAAAATTAATCGATTTATGGAAAATATATGGATGCCTAAATTTTAGCGATCCATTTAGGCATTCATGGCCTAGAAAACTATAAGTCAGTCTCGACCCTATCGTTAAATTGCATAATAGGAGGCATCCGTCATAGTGGCAGTAATTATTGGCCATATAATTGCATTTTAATTGAACCGATGCATGGAGGTTCCAAGCCTAAGTGAATCGATTGGATTAAGCCCATCAAGTGGAAATTAGCCCAAGCCCTTTAATCTCATATGGTGGCTGAAATTCATAATATGGATGCCAAATTAGGAAAGTTGATCGAAATTGAAAGCAGAGGGGCATTATTTCATCAAGTTTTCGACCGAAAGAAGATTAATCAAGTTTTCGACCGAAAGAAGATTAAGAGTGAAAGAAATATTGAGATTTGATTAAAAGGTGTATTCTAATTAACGATTGGATACAAAATCCGGCCAAGCTCTTCTATTTTTACATTGTCCCTTGCACATGACGGTCGGAATTCATATAATGGGAAATTGCATTATTAAAATTGGAAAGCAGTGGGGGGCGTACTGCAACGAGAAGAGAAGAGAGAATTATTTCAATTCCCTGATAAGGATATCCTTTGGATTTAAATTAGGAAATGTAATATGGTGCATGGCACTTCTAAACCTACATGTGCTGGGGACATTATTCTAGGACACGTTCACAATATAGAAGTCCACAATACCCAAAAAAAAAGAGGCTAGAGAAGGAAAAGTGAAGTGACAAAAGAGGCAAATCTGGACATATATAATCATTAATCAAGATTCAAGACCAAGGAAAAACTAGGGAAAAAGAAATACAAATGCACGCACTCACAAAAAGAAAGGGAATTCTCTTAGGCATCGCATGGTAACGTTTCTATTTTTTAAAATTTCTGTTCTTTTATTCTCCGGAACAAAAAAAGAACAAAAACCCGTTTGATAACGCCAAGTTATTTTTCTATTCTGGGGAATAGAAAGTTAGCCTAGAAATAGATTTGGAGCAAAAACAAAAAAAAAGAAATTGCTTCTGTTTCCGGGAATAATTTCTAGAAATAAGTCAATTTTTTTTTCTTTTATTCTTCTCTCTTACCGCGGCCACCTTTAATCGCCGGACCGACCACCGGCCGCTCGCCGCCCGCTTGCCGCCCGTCGCCGCTTCGCCGCCGCCGCCGGCTGCTGCCGCCCCCTGCCCTATGCTGCTTTCGGCGGTCGTTGGCGGCCAATGGGCTATGCGGCGGCGGTCGGTGGTGATGGTCGGTGGCCGGCAGTCGTGCAGCGGCAGCGAGCGGGCGGCGACGAGCGGCGGCAGCCAACAGTGACGGCGGTGGGCAGCGGTTGGCGGTCGGCGATCCGTGAGCAAGAATAAAAAACGAATAAATACAAAAAAGAAACTGTTGCGTTACCAAACGCATTTCTATTCTTTTTCTATTTTAAAAGTAGAAATTTTGTGTAGTTACCAAACGCGTTCTTTTATTCAGAAATTGTTCCCCGAAATAGAAATAGAAAAGAATTATTTCTGAAAAGAAATAAAAAAAATTCTTCTCCAGCCAAGAAGCGTTGTCATGCGTGGCCTTACTTTTCCTTAGAGCCCAACTTTTTCCCACTCGTAAAAGAGAGGACACACGTGTCAACAAGGGAGTGGGTTTGGGGTGAGCATTGAAATGGGACCAAATAGGAATCAGGAACAGGCCGATTCTTAAAACTTGGAGCTGGTGGTACGATTTGGTTCCCACTTGATTTTAGGAGTAGACCTGATCCATAATTAGTTTTTACAATTCTTATTATTAAAACATATTTTTTAAAAGTTGGATAAGATTGAAAGAAGCGGACAACCCTAATAGCCGGATTGCCTCAGCCTGAGCTTCTCTCGCGCACGCCTCTCACTTAATGCCTCCCTTAGTTTCTCAATTGTGATTTAGCATCAATCGAAATGTATCGAATACTACATGGCAATTGGTGATGCTAATGATGATGCGTCAAACGTCTAATCTACACATACAAATTGTGGGTTCAGTTCTTTGAAGAAAACCTATTTTTGAGTAGGCTTTTCGCCATTTTTTATAATGGAAAACTAATCGATTTACCAAAAAAAATTTTGCCACCTAAATTTTGATGACTCATTTAAGTATTTATGGCACAAAAAATCAGGAGTTGATTTAACCCCTAACAAAAGAATATTCTTAAATTGCATAATAGGAGCATCCGTCATTTAATAGCATTAGTAATAATGGGTTCATATAATTGCATTCTTATTAAACTGGTTTCGGAGCTCAAGTGAATCAATTGGATTAAGCCCATTAAGTGGAAATTAGTCCAAGCCCTTTAATCTCATATGGTGGCTGAAATTCATAATATGGATGCCAAATTAGGAAATTTGATCGAAATTGAAAGCAACAGGGCATTATTTCATCAACTTTTCGACCGCAAGAAGACTAAGAATGAAAGAAATACTGAGATTTGATTAAGAGGTGTATTCTAATTAACGATTGGATCATGCGCAAGGGGATACAAATTTGGCCAAGCTTCTCTATATTTACAGTGTGCCTTGCACATAATGGCCGAAATTCACGTCAAGGGAAGATTGCATTATTAAGATTGGAAAGGCATCTCATATTTCAGCTACGAAGAGAAGAGGAGAGAGTATAATTTCAATTCCCTGATTAGGATATCCTTTGAATTTAAAAAAGGAAAAGTAATATGGCGCGGGGAACTTTCTAAACCTGTCATGTGCTGTGGACTTTATTCTAGGACACGTTCAGAATATAGAAGTCCACAATGCCCAAAAAAAGAGGCCAAAGAAGGAAAAGTGAAGAGCAGAAGAGGAGATCTGCCAATCTGGACATAAATATAATCAAGAGTCGAGGCCAAGGAATAACTAAGGAAAAAGAAATACTTATGCACCCACTCACAAAAAGAAAGTGAATTCTCTTATTTTCCTCAAGGGGCCCAACCTTTTCCCCCTCATAAAAAAGTATGGGTTGGAGGGAGCATTGAAATCGAATCAAATCGAAATCACAAATAAGTCGATTCCTAAAAATTGGAGCAGGTGATGCAATTCGGTTCCCGGTTGACTTCAGGAGTAGACTGGGCTCATAATTTTTTTTTTTTTACAGTTCTTATTATTGAAACATATTTTTTAAAAGTTTGAGTAAGAGTGAAAAAAGCCGACAACCCTAACAGCCTGACTGCCTCAAACTGACCCTCTCATGCGCACGCCTAGCCTCCGTTAGTCCCTCTTGCTTGACGCCTCCCTCTCGCATTCTCATCTTGAGTCTCAACTCCCACCTCCCCATCTCGCTCTAGTTTTAGCTGATCTTGACCGTAATTATATCTCATCAAGAAAAATACTCAATGCTCTGTTTTTTTTTTCCTTCTATTCTTCGTACAAAGTATAGGGTAAGGATTGCGATGAATCCATGTCTAATATATGTGATTGCCGTGACTCTATGAGTTTCACAGTTGTGAACCTCACTTAGATCTACCTACTGGACCAAGACGCCCTCCAAGTGTTCGCTTGTTTGTGCGGCTTGATTACTTTACTTCGAGGCTCTCGATTTTCCTCTCATACATGAACCGACATATCACGAAGTCTTGCGAGGAATAGGAAGAAGGGAAAAGGAGATATCACCGTCGGTTTCTAGAGTGGACCGGTATATGGGGGAACTGATCCTCCTTGTCCGATTTCCCGATTCTGGTTCGAATTCTTTTTCCAAGTGAGAACTGACCCTCTCTGGATCCCATGACCTTTATGGGGATTGATTAAAGAACGGAGACGCGCGCGATGGAGAAAAAGAGTCGCTGCTTGCCTTGCACGTTTTTGACAACCGCGAATTGCACCGCTAGCACCGCATCGTCCTTCGCGTCGCCGCTCGTCAATTCTCAACGCGTGGCTTTGCTTCCAGCTTGCTCCAAAAGCCTGTCTGTCGAATCATGCTGCTTTCAGGTGTCTCGAGCTCCCGCGAATTTCCACAGCCCTTGACAAGTCCTTGACGTCCCCAGGGCCGCCACTCAGCACCCCCGCCGCCCTACCCGGTAACACTGTTTCCTAATTTAATTTAGGATATGATATATTTCAAGAAGTTTCATGCTTTAGTTTTAGAGAAAATTATAATTAAAAAAAAAAAAGACACATATTTCATATAGAATTAGTTTCATCGTCATCACATTATCATTTCCATGTCCTCATTGTCAGATTATCATATTATCATGTCATGATACTTATGTCGTCGTCATATTCTCGTCATGTATCCTCATTGTATATTGCATGTTATTTGATAAGTATATGTTTTAGGATCATGTATAGCGTATAGTTTAAAATAATCATCGCGTATGGTTGCATAATAGGATTAATCTATTACGATTGTATATAGGCGGTATTTAAATAAACAGTATGTTATTTCATATTCATTTCACTTGTCATTAAAATTAAAATTAAAACAAAATACAACCCAAGTGCCAAAACTTGACAGGACACTTAAATGTCAAAAGTTAGGAAAATGCCACTTAAGTGCCACTTTTTTTGAAAAGTGGGAAATTTAAGTGCCATCTCCGGTGAATCTCACCGGAAATCCTACGTTGCAATTTTTATTATTTTTTCGTCTATGTGGCTCGCTAGAATTCTGACTCAACAAATAAAGGCAAAAACGACATTGTTTTTAAACCGATTCAAATGTTAATATAAAATTTAATTAAATTAAATTGTAAAAATAAATTATTATTTAATAAAATAAAATTATATATATATAAGGCAACGGCTGAGGGCTAAGCCCTCGCCGCTACCGCCGCCACCACCTCCCCACCGTCGTCAAGAAGGGCCGGCGACGGTGGGAGGAGCGCCGGTTGGGGTCGCCGGCCCCCGACCAACCGGTGGTGAGGGCCCGCAAGCCCTCGCCGCCTCCCCACCGTCGCCGAGAAGGGCTGGCGATGGAGGGGGGGGTCGGCCAAGGTCGCCGGCCCCGGCTAACCGGCGCATGGACCCACGAGCCCTCGCCGGATCTAGGGCGAGGGCTCGCAAGCCCTCGCCGCCTCCCCGCCGCCACCAAGAAGGGCCGGCGACGAAGGGGGGGGGTTAGCCAAGGTTGCCGGTCCCCGGCCGACCAGCGGTGAGGGCCCGCAGCCTTCACGAATCGGTGAGGGCTCGCGGGCCCTAGCCACCTCCCCGCCATTGCCGGCCTCGCCTAGAGAGCTCGCGAACCCTCGCCACCGATCGGCCGGGGGCCGGCAACCCCAACCGACCCTCTCCCCCTTCGTCGCCGGCTCCTCCGGCGACGGCGGCGCGAGGGCTCGGCCGTCTCCCTCCCCCCCCCCTTTTTAAATATTTGAATTTGTATTTTTAAATGTTTTAAATAAATTTAATTTAATTAATTTTTATATTAAATTTTTATGATGTTAGAGACAAAACGACATTATTTTTGCATTTTTTAGCCACATCAATACCTTGCCGGAAAATCGTCATGTCGGCATTTTGGTTGGATTTTGGCCGGATTGCCACTTAAGGGTGCGTTTAATAACATCTTACTGTTCAAAAATTGTTTCAAGGAATAGAAATAGAAAAAACTATTTACATTCCGGGAATAATTTTTTAACAAAAGAACGCGTTTGGTAAACTTGTTCTGGAATAGAAAAAGAACGAAACACGTTTGGTAAATTTGTGTTCTTTTTTTGTTTCTTTTAATTTTTTAATATTTTTATTCTTATTTTTCTTTCTTTTTTCTTTTTTCTTTTTTTCTTCCTTTTGGCCGGTTGCCGGCCTCGGCCATGGCCGGCAACTAGCTAACGAGGGCCGGCGGCCTCGCCTAGCCACGGCGAGGCTCGCTAGTGGCGAGCCTCGGCCTAGCCGAATCGGGGCGAGCCCGAGTTCGCCGGGGTTGGCGACGCTCCGGTGAGGTCGCCGGCCCTCGACGGCATTGCCGCCCTCGACGGCTGATTGCCGATCATGGCCGAGGCCGACGACAAGCCAAAGAAAAAAGAAGAAAAGAAAAAGAAAAGAAAGAGAAGAAAAAAAAGAAGAGAGAGAAAATTTGTTTTTTTAAAATGTTCTAGAAACAAGAAATAAGTTTTTCTCGTTTCTTGTTTCTATTCCAAATTTGTTCCCAGGAACAAAAAAATAGATTTGGAACAAAAACACAAACAAACGCGTTTCTATTCTTTTTTTGTTCCTGGGAACAAAAAAAACAGGATTTTTGTTCATAAAAAAAAAAAAGAATACAAACAAACACTTAATTGTCACTTTCCTAACTTTTGGCACTTAAGTATCCCTCCGTGCCAAGTTTTGGCACTTCAAGTGTCCGTACCTCATTAAAATTAGGTCATTCAGATAGTTTGGTTCATGTCAAATGTCAATAGCTTAGTAGTTCAAGTATCATATTTTCACTAGTGGTTCATAGGAACCACGTTATGGTGAGTTGGTTTTTGGCTTTTTTAGGGCTTTGAGGTTTGAAATTTTTTTTTTTTCATTTATGCTTTATTGCTTTAATTTTTTTAGTGTTAATTTCTTGATCGCGCACCCGCATAATTACCTTCCACATGTTAGTGGTTTAGGTTTAAATTTGACTGAAATTGCTTGCAAAATATTTGAAAGAATGTTAGAGTAACCTAACACAATCAAGTCCTCGTGTCTATAATTTCTCTAGTTTGAATAAGTAAAGTGTCCTCCCACGCTTTAGATGAGTTTCTAGTCGAACCATAATAGATTAGTGGTGACTCTTAATTGAACTAAATTATATGTTTAAACTGATTAAATCAAACCCCAAAGTTGTGATTGATAAAGCTTAGAAGAGTCCATGCTAAGTTTTTGGCTTAGTAGTCCATTAACTTTAGTGATTCACCTCAAGAAAGGTCATGATAAAACTTTTTTCATGGATTGAAAACAACAAATATAGATTGGAGAAAAATAACTTACCCTTCTAATAAAAATGAAAGCACTTTCCCTAATCACCAAACAAATAAAAACTAACCATTTTTCTTAAAAATTATTCTTTCATTATATAGTTTTCATTTAAATAAACGCACCCCTGATTAAAAACAATATTCGATGTTAATCTAACACTAGCTTTTCTTTGGCCAAGAGATGTTATATTAATCAAGTGTGAAAGAGTACAATTTAAATTTTTTATTACATTAAAAGTACACGGATTCAAAGATAAAAGAAGACGATGCATTAGAATTTCGAAAAGTTGAGTGTATAATCAATTAATCTAAAATTTAAATCATCGAAATACGAGGCAATTTGAATCTTTAGTCATATCAAAAGCACATGAAATACAGTTGTTGACACTAAAAAATAACAAACTTGTAGTTATAATCGACAAATGACAAACTAGTCGATGATAACAGAGTTTGACGAACAACAATAGCCATTGATATAAAGAACAATACCGAGAACTTGCAAGAAAGTTACTGACAACAAATATCAATGATGAAGTCATCAACATCTACATATAACTATCAAATACCAATATTTTCAAATATGTAACTTTTTTTAGATAAGTGTTACTAGATAATAGGTAACTGTTAGGCAATTATGTTTAAAGCCACTATGTTAGGATTTTGTAGCTTCTTGTAAATATGTTATTGTAACTTCTTGTAACCTCAAATAAAGTTAAGAATTTATTATTAGAAAGTTATCTTTTAAATTTAATGGTTCTTTGTAACCATCAATTGTAGGCTAATAGTCACATTGTAATCTTTGTAGAGATTTCCAATCAATCACATAACTTAATATTTTTTTGCAAATGTATTTTTATTTTTACTTTTTCCCAAATATAAATGATTGGTTGTGATTGCCTTTAATTTTTGTATTTTAAATTTTTTGTCATTTACTTTCTTGTCCAAAACTAACAAAGGACCTTTCACAACCTTTGTCGATTCACTCCTTGATCCATCAATACTTAGAAAGATATTTCCTCGACACTTTTCAACAGAACATCCTTTTAGCACGCTTGATAGGAAGCATTTTGTTGATCTCAAGGAGATTGCAATGGTAAGAACAAGAAATCAGTAAGAGTTCGACAATGTTGCCGAAAACAATAACCAGGCTGCCGCACATTTGGAGTCCTTAGCCACTAGATAAGTGGCAGAGGGTAACCGAAAGGAGATGTTAATCTTTTAATGCATCATATTGATGAACAGTTAAAGGATGTTACTCCAAATTCCAGTATGGCATCTACCATGAGAATATTGGCTGAAGAACAGCAAAATAAAATAGTTAATTACATCGTGAGTCATATATCGAATGTGATCAAATCAATTGTAATCAGTGCTTGAATGATGCTTTATCAAGGTCATACTGTCCAATCAGCCACTATTATTCCAAGTCAATCTAGTGGTAACAAGGTACATTGCTAGTCTCTCTTTCCATTTATTGATGTTAATCATAATAATCAGAATAATATTAATAATTTCGCAGATGAAAATGGTTGACAAAATGGACCGATGCCAAACGTTGAAAATATAAGACTAGTCGGTGTACCCGTGCCACTCAAAGGGGCTAATATACTTATTAGGTTTAACATGCCATTTAACATAGATAAGCCGACAAGATCAACTTTACCACCTAGGGAGTAAGATGGCCAACTAAATCTATAGTCGAACCTAGCAGATATTGTCGAAGAAGTTCAACAACAATTGGGGTTAGAGAAATGTGTTATTATACATTTTTATGGAAACCACATCTTGAATGGGTCGATAATCAACATCGTCCAAGAGGCTTCAAAACCCTATATAATATTCGCAATTTCTACACTCAATAATAATATTTAGCATGATTATAGAAATACGACGCTTTGAGATTAAATAGATAGCTATCATCACTACATTGGTGGGTAGAATGCGGGTTATTAAATTTAACCCCATAATAGTTGTAGAAAAGGGCTAGTATACTCTGAATTTTATATTTGAAAATTTTCAAGTTTAGATTTACTGAATTGAGATTTTCCTAATATTTAGTATTGTTTACCAATAATTTTAGTAGATTTAAGGTATTTGCCAGATTTATCAATGTTCAAAACAAGTATTGGTTTCCTTGTTTATATATATAGAGAGAGGAAGAAGAACAAGAAAAGAAAAAAATTGTAATAAAATTATTAAAAAAATTAAAACAAATTCTAAGTCACAAAAAAATTTGAGGGTCATATCAAACGCATTTCTATTCTAGGAATAGAAATTTTCTAAGATTACCAAATGCCTTTGAATATTTAGAAGCCAATCCAAGGAACAGAATCAGAAAAAACCATTTCTGAGTAGAAATTATTCTCGGAAATAGAATAACTATCCAACACGCCCTTACTAGGATGAAGTTCAATATTTCTGGATCTTGTCATTCCATAATAATATAATAATATCCCATGAATTTGGTTTTCAATAGGAAAATGCTTGGCTCACGGTACCAAGAAAAAAGACGGTCAACACCAAGAGATACCCTCTTCTGATAGAAAACAACAGCACGTCATCCACACACCTCATCTCAACACCAAGAGATGCCCTCTTCTAATAGAAACTTTTTTTTTTCTCTTTTGGTAAACTTCAAACAGAAATTTATCTTCTTCAAGCTTGGACCATCACTGGACTCACAGCCAACACAACCAATTCCCTGACTCTCATCACGTTTCATCAATCGAAGTCACCTTGATAAATTCAGACCAAACCGGTGTTAGTTCGTGTCCCCTACTTATCTTGCCAGAGCCATCAACTTAGCCTCGACGGTCGTTGTCGTTGTCACGCCATTGTCACAATCCGTTATTCAGGGCATTCTCCTCCATTCTCACCGTCACCATGAGATTAGTTGACAAGGTGCCATCGCCAGATCATAGCTCCAAATCTATAGGCATAAACTCGACCTCACCGTCAAAGGTTTGCAGCCCATCAAGGGTTACAGCCTTTGTTTAAGCAGCCGTCATCGAATCTAGAGGTGAGCTTGAGACCTAGGACTGCCTAGACGGTGAGCCTGAAGACCTGCAACCGCACATGCACCTACGGCTCGAGCTTGCTCGGCATGGTGTAGAAGAAGAAAAAAGAAGGAAGAAGATGGTGAACGGTAAAATAAAAAATAAAAAGAAGAAAAGAAAAAGAAATGCTTTCAGACAAAAAATGGCCCCTAATCATGTTGCCGGAATCAACACATGAGATGGATGTGCCTGCTGGCTATTATAGATTCGACCGGTCGAAGAGCTAGGCTTTTATTTGAGATTGAATAAGTCACTTCGGACCCTTATTTAAAATAAAATACACTTTAAACTTTATTTTGAGAATATAATGGCATTTCGAGCATTTCTTTGAAATTTTTACACCACTATTTTAGGATTTCATAATTTGATATGGGTAAATGTTGTTGTAATTTCTTGTGATTGCAAATACGATTATAAAGTTATTTGTTCTACAAATAGGATCATAAAGTAATCATTTAAAAACAATAATCGTTTGTATCTCGTGGCCTTTAAATAACCATATATTACTTTTTGTAGAGACTCTAATCAATCACAGAACTCAACGTTCTTTGTAAATTTTTCTTTATCTTTACTTTTTTTGCAATTTAAATGCCTAGTCACGGTTGCTACAATTTTCGTACCTTAAAATTTCTTGACATTTACTCTTTTTTTTGTCCAAAATCAACAAATGACATTCACAACCTTTGTCAATTCACTCATTGATTCATCAATACTTCAAAAGATATTTTCTCGAAACTTTCTGGCAAAACAACCACATCTAGATGGGGTGAACATAGTTCTCAAGTAGAACCCAAAACCTAAAAACTAGACTGGTAGAAACCTATCCAGTTTCAAATTCCAAAAATTGAGGAATATGTTTTGAAATATAGGTTCTAGGTTCTAGGTAGGTGAAACCTAAAACTTGAATAAGTTATATATATTGTCTTTGTCTTTGCAATATCTCGAAATATTTCATGGCGTTCAATGATTAATGTAAAATCTAAAAGCACTAACTTGAACTTTCATTTATGACTAAGGCTTTTACGTTATTAATGTTTTATATTTTCCGTGTCTAAATATAAATCGTGATAAGTGAATTGTAACAGCAAGTAATGATCATTAGATATGATATTATTGCAACCATTCAATAAATAATATAAATGGCACTTAAAACCTTGGTTCTTGTGATATGATAGATTCTAGGTTCTTGGATATGTATGGTAGGCTTCAAGTTCTAAAAAATGAGGAATCTATTCAAATGCGTATGTTGTAGATTTCATGAACCTGTACGAAACCTAAAACTACTCCCCCGTAATCTAGAGTATCTGAAAAGTTGAGCGTATAATCGATTAATCTTAAAAACCTTGACTCGCCAAAATAGAAGGAAATATCTCAAGCCCAAGGAAATATCCGGTGGTTTGTTAGTACCACCTCAGCTGCTAAGGTGGCATGTGTTTTCACTCAAATCCAATAGAAAATCAACACGTGTCCGCTAACGTGGAATAAAAGTGAAAAAAAAAAAATAACACTCTGCCATGTGCCATCTATTCACCCATGGATGCTTCCCCTCCATTGTGCTCTTGCTCGCCTCCGTCTTCCACCGTCGTCGCTCATGGCCGGCTCCGTCGCCCCTTGCAGCCGGCTCGTGGTCGGCCCCATCGAAGGCCGAGCCACCCCTTCATCGTCATGGCAGCTTGCAGTCGTTTTCGTCCGGATCTAGACTAGAGTCGTGTCTCCAGATCTGGTCTCTTCCATGGCAACGGGCAAGGAAGAGATCTCGAAGGCCATGGACAGATCTCAAATATCAAGGAAAAAAACAGACAAGCCAAGCCGTCTTCTTGCATTCGGCTTTGGTTGGCCATGGCGATCGGCGATGGGCGAGGACGAGATCTCGGAGGTATGGACAGAGCTCAAATATTGAGACCTGTCGTCCCTTGCAATCAGCTCGTGGTCGACCGTGGATGAACGACGGAGATGACGCCTGAACGTGTTCGACCGTGGATGAACGATGCCGACGACGGCCATGGACGAGTGAGTGCAGACGATTTCGGCCATGGACAGACAGATCTCGAGACGGGGAAGACAAACGGAGCTGGCCATGCTAGCTTGGATGCAGCGCTGGTCAGCTCGGTCACGGTGGCCGGCGACTCTGCTGGTGGTGACGGCGGGGGAGGAGCGGAGGTCGAGCGGCCGCGGACTGAGGAGGAAGAAGAAATAGGTGAAGAGATTTTTAAATTTTTTATTTAGACTTCACACCAGTTGCCAACATGGATTGATGGACGGATGTCAATATATTAGTGGATATGAGTGAAAATAATATATGCCACCTCGATGGCTGATGTGGTATTAATAAATCACTGAATATTTCCTCGACCTGACCCCTCTTACGCAGCAAGTTTGTAGAGTGATGGGAAGCTCAATTCATTGCGTAAGGGGAGGGGTGAATGAAACCATGCCCCCTCTTAAAACGTTATACAGAGATGACCGATAAAAAAAGCTTACACAAGCAAAAAGAGAGGATTACAAATGGAAAATGCTTGGCTCACGGTACCAAGAAAAAATATGGTCAAACATCAGCCAAGCGTTTTCCATCTCCAAAGTGGGAGACTCGAGACTTGGTTAACAGGTTTTTTGTTTTTACTATATGAAATTGCATTTTTCATTAAAAAAACAATTTTCTTGTCTTATTTAAAGAAACGAATCATAGTGATAATATTCAAAAAAATAAGAAATATCTGAAAAACTCAACTACGACTTTTAAGATAGTGTAGATTATTCTCTAGTCAAAGAAAATTGACCAATAATCTTTTCTTTTCTCTTTTTTTTTTTTAATTTTAGGTCATTGTACATCATCTACAAGATTTGGATCAATGGAGAAATCTTTTTCTCTATTGAATCATTATTCTTATCTTGAAATTTTCTTTACTTTATTTGTTTTATGCATAAATATATGGTCTTAACTTTAGGTTACCAAGAGTTCTTATAGAGCAATTTAATTTGAGCGAAATGAATAAGAATCCATTTCATTGCACAATGATTTCGTTATTAGTTGCAAAGCTAATGTTTTAAGTATTTTTCATCTTTTAAATTTGATAGATCTATATAATGATATTGACGGTTTCTTTTTAGTAAGTGATAATATTTTTTACTTGTAATTATTTATATTTCGATATCAAATTTAATTTTTCTTTCTTTATATTTAAGAAAATTAATTATGTGGGTCCTCTCATGATTTTTTGCCTTAGTATAAGTTTGTAATAAGGAAACGTAGAAATAATTACGAACATTCTATGGACTGCCCAAGTGAGAACGCAAAGCACCCAAAGCGGAAAGCTAAAGCTGGCAATCGAGAAGGAATAACCCCTTACCCCCCAAAAGAGAGAGAGATAGAGAGAGAGAGAGAGAATAAATAATAATGATTATAAAGAAGACCCTCTTTCTCTTCACTTCATCATCACCCCATAATCTCCTGAACACACCAGAGCAACGAGAGCATCATCAGTCATCACTCTCTCTCTCTCTCTCTCTCTCTCTCTCTCTGATCGCCAGCAATGGGACTCTGCTGCTCCAGATCCCATGAAGTCCCCATCTCTTCTTCTTCCTCGGAGTCTTTCCCTCGTCACCCCTCGAAACAGCCCGGAAAATCCCATCCATCGTCCCAACGCCCACCGCCACAACCGCAGCCAAGGCTACCCTGGCAACCGCCGGGACCGCCGCCTTCACGTTCACTCACCAAGCAGCCCCAGCCGTCCTCCCAGATCGGCCGCATCTTCGGCAAGCCCTACGCGAACGTAAAGGCCCTGTATAACCTGGACCGCGAACTCGGCCGTGGCCAGTTCGGGGTTACCTACCTCTGCACTGAGCGCTCGACCGGCATCCAGTACGCGTGCAAGTCCATCTCGCAGCGCAAGCTGATAACCGACAAGGACATCGGGGACGTCCGGCGAGAGATCCTGATGCTGGAGCACCTGTCTGGGCAGCCCAACATCGTGGAGTTCAAGGGCGCGTACGAGGACCCGGAGTACCTCCACCTGGTCATGGAGCTTTGCTCTGGCGGCGAGCTCTTCGACCGGATCGTCTCCAAGAAGTCGTACTCGGAACAGGAGGCGGCGAAGATCGGGCGGCAGGTAGTGAACGTGGTGCACGTGTGCCACTTCATGGGGGTGATGCACCGCGACCTCAAGCCCGAGAACTTCCTGTTCACCAACAAGAGCGAAGACGCCCCTCTCAAGATCACCGACTTTGGCCTCTCCGTCTTCATCGAACGAGGTTGGTTGGTTCAGTTGTTTTGCTACATGTTGCTTGGATTAGGATTTTCCTTGTTTAGCTAGAAACGCGATACCAGCCATCGGTCCATTCGCACCAGCCACGTCTGGAGGCTAGTTACTCACCTACTGTAAACTTTCTTCATCGTAATTTAGAAAATAAAAAAATAAAAAGAAGAAGAAGAAAAGAAACTAGGCCAGCACAAGGAAGGTATAACTAATAACTATCTTGTTCTTTCCATCATCTTGTTGGCTACAAAAGTATAAGAACAGACGCCATGAAAGTCCTTGCTGTCCTCGATGCTTAGCTTGCTGTTATGTTTATGGTGGGGGTGAGATTAGATTGGCGTCCAAGTTTGCATCTCGTCGACGTTGGAGTCATTCGTTCGACACTTTCTCCCCTTTCTTGTTCGTAATTCAGCACGCGATTTTCGGGGGATGCTTGTCTTGCTCTTTGTTCCCCAAAGCACGTGAAACCGCTTTCTTCGTCGGTTCCCCACACGCTTTAATCTTTTGTCTTCTTCAAGCCTCCGTTCTCCACGAGTCTTTCCCGGAATCCTTTTGAGTTGTAAAAGGCAAATGATGTCGAGGAGAGGTAGATTGACTGCATTCTTGCCTTTTGGGCATCCGGGGGTTGCGTTTTCTTCACGGGGTCCTGTCTGCGAATTAGAATTTGCAGAAAAGGTGGATGACGAGGGAATCCGTGTACGGATTGCGAAATTGGAAGCTGATGATGCCTTGGATATGCAGTTTTTTCTTCATTTTTTCCTGGTGAGTGATGATGATATTTCGGGTCGGGGTCAACGGGCGGGTCCAGGACGAGAGGGACAGGTCAACGGGGGGTCAGCCATTGTTAATAATTGAATCAATAAAAGTTAGGAGAATAGAGGCAGACCCCATGAAAATTTTCTTGATTAGGAGAGCCCACTAGGTGGACCTACGATGATTCAAGTGGAACTCGCATGATTAAAAGATGGAAAGTGGACCCCATTCTTTTGAGTGCGCGTAAAGCTTGCTCTATGACCCCATAACCTGGTCCCGGAGAACAGGCTCCGGGGGGGTCATTACAAGGTGGGTATTGGAGAGTACCGTGATTATTTACGGTTTACGATTGGGTAATCGATCAGGGACAGAACTGGGATTTTTGTGGGAATTTTGTCGAACCCGACCTAACCCATCGGTTAGGTTCCAGATCTGTTTCGAAAGAGCACAAGTTCTGTTCTCCGTTTATGAAACTTGGAACTGGTTTAAACTGGCCGGCTAACTAATTGGACGTGTGAACCAGCAGAGAAATCGGTCCACTAGGAACTGCAATTAGATTTTTGTTGTTTGGTTACTTTAACAAGCATTCAAGGGCGCTATTTCACGAAATCCTTTTCTTTTATTATATATAGATGTGAAAAATCGCGTGAATGAAATTTCATATTCGATGTAATCTTACATGTTAGATTGTAATCTTTATTTTGGATCCAAAAAAACTCCCGTTGCTTCCTAAGTTCATGAGTTCTGCAGCATAATCCTTTCTGCCTCCCTGTTTTTTTATTATGATAGAGTTGCTTCTCACTCTTCCTTCTCTCTCCGAAACGCTCTAATGCTAATGATGTGCTTTTACAAACAAGTTTAATGGAATTTTACTTGTGTCCTTTTCTCCCTGTAGATTAATTTGTGTGTAGGAAATTTTGTCTATTTTCGATGAGTAACTTCTATATTTGTTAAATTTATGTACATTTTATACCATAAAGTCTGCTTCTGTTTCTGTCTTATCGTACGATTTGTTGCCTGGAATTGTGGAGTCGGCGAAGTTCTGTGTTCTAGGAAGTTTTCCAAAAGTTACCGTGCAAGTTTTAGGTTCTACAAAGATTTGCAGCATGTCCATCACGTGGTGATGCTTAAGTAACTACATCAGTCCATCTCATAGGTTTTGTACCACCATGAGTGGCATCTGCACATTCTAAAATCATGTCCGCATTGAGGAAGAGGAAGGAGTTTCGCATTGTAATGTTGCTCTTATTCTAGTACAACCTTCGAAGGACTAGCCGCTTGGTGTTTAACTCGCTTATTTTCCTTGTGAAATGATCTTCTAGCAATGTAATTAGTAAATCGTAATGAGTAATTTGAGCCATCATTGGCAGGGAAGGTGTATAGGGACATTGTGGGAAGTGCGTACTATGTTGCACCGGAGGTGTTGAATCGAAATTATGGGAAGGAAATCGATGTCTGGAGCGCAGGCGTCATCTTATACATCCTCCTTTCAGGTTCACCTCCCTTCTATGGAGGTAAGCCTTTGCTTGTACGACAGTTGTTCACTAGTAACTATCTTGTCAGGTGTTTTCTGGATTCAATTGCAGTTTTCCACATCCTTGTAGAACATTTTTGAGAAAACAGGCGTTGTTTGTTCCGTTGGACATCAATCCAAATTTCACAATGATCAGCTCTTGATGGACTAGTATCTCCTGATTTTACTGTGAATCTGTAACATTTTTCTCCCTCTCAGAGAACGAGACGGACATATTTCAAGAGGTATCGACAGGCAACCTAGATCTACAAAACCCTCCTTGGCCATCCATTTCCCCTTCAGCAAAGGATCTCATCAAAAAAATGTTGATGAGGGATCCTAAGAAAAGGATAACTGCCATGGATGCCCTCGGTAAGTGCTCCATTTTCTAGTGAAATTCTGTGGTTTCATATCAAAATCAAACAATTCCTAAGGAGTGCATGAAACAACATTCTTTGATCAAGTCAGTCCACATTTATGCATTAACAGGATAACAAATTAGATCATAATCTAATTGGTGAATCTGAACCAAACCTGAAAATCATTAAAAGAACACTGACATATTGTTTGCGTACAGAACATCCTTGGCTCCGGGAAAATGGAGTGGCATCTGATAAACCTATTGACAATGCTGTCTTGCGGAGGATGAACCAATTTAGAGAGTCGAACAAGCTTAAGAAACTTGCTCAGAAGGTATTGTTTTTCTACTAGTCTACGGATACTTTCCTCGCATAATTGGACATCAGGTTCCAAAACTAGATTAGACGGTCTAGCTTTGAACACTTCTGGAACAATCATCATCTCGGTTTTACTTGATTTCATAGCTCTCATCAGTAGTCTCTATTATATGCTTTTGGCGACAAAGGATGATATTCTATGTTCTTGAGTTGCAGTGGAAGAGCTGCTTCAAAGTTTTACTTTCCTTACTGAAATTGTTATTGAGTGAAGGTAATTGCGCAAAACCTCACGGAAGAAGAAATCAAGGGCTTGAGACAAATGTTCAACAACATGGACACTGACGAAAGTGGTACGATCACATTTGAAGAATTTAAATCGGGATTGTCTAGGTTGGGATCAAAGCTCTCTGAACCAGAAATAAGGCAGCTAATGGATGCTGTAAGCACAATCGATCATTTGAACTCTCTTTCACTTCTTCTCTGTGGAACAACCAGGTACAATTGAGGAGCTTTTCTCTTTGGGAAGTCACTCCGAAAATGCATTTTTTTTAACAGGCCGATGTCGATAAGAGTGGGACCATCGATTACACCGAATTCATCACTGCCACGATTAACCGCCACAGGCTTGAGAAGGAAGAAGATCTGATCAAGGCTTTCCAATACTTCGATAAAGACAACAACGGGTTAGTGCTGCTTTCACCTTGATTCTGCTAGGCTCCAATGTGTTATGCCTCAAGAATAATAGTTACCTTATTCGGAGCACATTTCATGACTGCTGTTCGAAGAGAGATTAAGGTCTGCAAACACAATTGAGGGGCCACTGTATCTTAGAACTCCAAAACCTGTGAAATCAAGAACATATCATGCTCAGTGTTGTTAGGGTCCAAAGCTTTTGTATTTTGCTTGAATTTTTTACTTGCATTTCGGCTTGCTTAACCTTCTGTAGGTTCATCACGAGAGATGAGCTGAGACAAGCTATGGCACAATATGGAGTGGGGGACGATGCCACCATAGATGAGATCATCGAGGATGTCGATACAAACAAAGTATCAAATCTTTCCTTGAGTTTTAACTTTGATTTCTCGATCCTTGTATCCCCCAACTGACTCAAGTTCATTATGATCCCACCTGTGTGATGCAGGATGGGGATATCAACTACGAGGAGTTTGTGGCCATGATGAGAAGAGGAACTCAATATCATAATGGAAACGGGAGATAGGAGGAAAGGTTGATGAATGATTATTTGCTCTCCTTTTGTACATCCATCTCTATAATTAAGCCGATGTAGAGAATATGTAGTATTATTATATGGTGACATCTGAATACTGCGACGTGACGCACAATCCAATATGTTCTGGCACAACGAATTATTTCAAATTATTATATTGTATGAATTCGTCAATCATCTGAGAATTGGAATGCAAAATAAATATTTTCCCTACATCTTTCTATTCAGTCCCACACACATGCACGTCCATGGAGAGACAACAAGTTTGTGAGCTGCAATATTCTTTTTTTTTTTCTTCTTTTTGACAAGTTAAAGGGATAACGACCAATCTAAACATTATCATGAGGGGCCGCACATCCACTATAAAATATTTGGATTGAGTCGTAATTACTCTGCATCACCCATTCCTTGAATCAAAATATCTATAGTCAAGAAATCTCTCCACACACAAGAGATGTCCGAGCTATGACAATTCTGAGGTTTGCCTGCGATTTGAATTGAACTTGTGATCTCGCTAAAGATCTCCTCGTGCATCCCACCATTTTCTAGGGGAATGGAGAAGATCACCTCGTGCTCAAGGGTTCGAGCGCACGTGTGTCAAGAGGGAAAGAAGAACCTCCTGCTAAACCCTAAGAAAATCATTCACCTAATTTAGACAAGCATCGGCACTTGCACGTGCAAAGACGGATAAAAGAAAGATCAGCGAGTGACCCGTGGGTCATTTCCTTGATCGGATCTTTCTCCGGGACGTATGCATTTAACCTCTTGCGCACTCAACCTAATCAGCACACGCATAACATTCAAGATTTAAACCTTCTCAAAGTCAAGAAGCGGGAAAGCAAAATGAAACGGGGTAAGCGCGTCTTCACGTACTTCCAAGAATATGTTCCAACTGGTTGATCAAATCATACATCGGATGCTGAGGTTGCGCAAGCTTTGACTCGAAGTGCGTTGTGTATAAGTATGAAGACAAGAACATGCATCAGCCCAACTGTTTTTTATTTAATTCTGCTGGCGGTGGTAGGCCCTTTCGCCTCCTTCGCCTTTGACCATGACTCTTTTGGGCATTTGATGCAGTCAATAAACAGCTCCGGAGATTGCTTGTCTTCTATGTGCGTGTGTATACATATAGATGGCTCGGCAATAAGAGGCTGTACGTTCAAAGAAGAGCAGCTCCTCGTTTGCGAAGATGGAGAAATCACAGGCCAAGCCAAAGAGCAAGAAGGTGCTGAAGTTCTTGCCAAGGACAGTTTCATCCATCAGCTTCTTCCAAAACCCTCCTTTTAGCCCCGATCGAGACAAGAGACTGCCGTCGTCATCGTCCTCATATTCGTCAGAGCTCATTAACAGCACAAAGCGCAGGCTCAGATCCCATGTCGGCACAGGTTTTTCCGGTCCACTCATATCCCTAATTCCCGACGAAGCTCGAGCCAAGAACAGGAATGACCAAGACTTCGACGTGAACGAACCCACATCGCCGAAAGTCTCGTGCATGGGCCAGATCAAGCACAAGAACAAGAAATCGTGGCCGTCGTCAGCTGATAAACATTCTTCCTTCTCCTCATCTGTTTCTTCTTCATTTTCCAAGTTGAAACGGGATGTCAATAAGCCTCCGAGATCGAGTAATACTCACGAGAAGCGGAGCTCAACGTTAAAGAGAATATTTAGCAGAGCTAGAGGAGGCAACAAGAAGAAACCGTCTGATACTTCGGGAAATAATTGCCGGAAGCCACCGTTGCTTCCCGACAGAGCCCCGTCCTTGAGTCAGATGAAACGGTTTGCGAGCGGGAGGGACACGCTGGCAAGCTTCGACTGGTCGACAGAAGTCGGGCCGGTGTTGGACGCCGACCGCCAGGACTACTATCACTACTACTCGGACGAAGAGAGGAGAGAGAGTGATCAAGAAGAGGAGGATGACAAAGTGATCATTCCTTTCTCTGCACCAATTCCGGTTGGTGGCGGTGGCGTCAGGGTGAATCCACAACCGAGGAAAGAGATCAACCTGTGGAAGAGAAGGACCATGGATCCTCCTAGACCTCTCGAATTGCGCCAACCCGCCACGGTTAGAGCAAATTGAAATTGGTTTATCCACGTCTCATGAGTTCTTTCTCTTGGCTCTGTGATTTTCTCTGTTCCGGCAAATTATTTTCTTCTTTTCGAATTCTTTGTGTAATTCTTGTGTTGAATCGCTTTACTGGCATGCAAAAAGAATATGTATGTGGCGAAATAGCCAGTAGGAATGTGCATAGATGACCATCTGCAAACGATATCGATCTTCTGCTAATACATATTGGAAATTTGCTCATCTGAAACGGTGAAAACTCAAAACAAGGTGGCGAAGTCGTGTACCGTGAGGTGTTCCAGTGATCTGGGTATATCCATATTCATGTTCTTGAATATTCAACTCCATCCTCGGATGCGTGTTGCAGCGTCATTCTTGAACATTCATTTTCTGTTCCTGCAAATTCTTTTTTTCTTTCCAAATTCTTTCTGTAATTCTAGTGTTAAATTGCTTCGCTGGTGTGGTTATACAGCCAGTAGGAACGTGCATAGATCACCATATTATATATCTGCGAACGATATCGATCTTTTGCTATTACATATTGGAAATTTGCTCATCTGAAACGGTAAAAAACTCGAAACAAGGCAGCGAAGTCGTGTACCAAAGGGTGTTGCGATTTCTCTGCACGTTCCAGGGATCTGGGTATATCAATGTTCATGTTCTTGAATATTCAACTCCGTCCTCGGATGCGTGTTGTACAATAATCTCCTTCACATGGGTAGGTCGGCAATGGCGATAAGATCTTGTGCAAGATTTTTTCCCCTGACAAGGAAGCCGCAGCCCTCCTGGAATTTTCTAATAAATGGTATAGTCCGTGGATGGGCGAAAAGTCCTTTTCAGTCCACTATTCCTTGATTAATAATCCACCTCTGCCATTTATTAAAATCCAATAATGTATCTAGGCGGGAGAAAATGGAAACCAGCAGTCGCTATTTAGGCCAGCTTAGCTTAGCTTAGCTAACAATTTTTCGAAAGATAAAGGCAAGGAGGGAGTCGGTTCTGAATCTTTTCCTAGGCACCAGCCGCTGGTAATGTTAGCAGCAGTAAAGGATCTCGGACAAAGGAAAATAACTCGCTCGCGAAATCCCTTTCCGATTTAACTCTCATATTCTTTTAAAATATAGTATTTTTATTTCGATTTAACTCTCTACACGAAAGAAAAAACAAGTTGAACCTCATTATTTTGGATAGCGTGATAGATGGAATCAATGTCAATCCAGAACATTTTACACACTCGGAGATTTCTGATAGGAGCCAATAATATTTGTCTATAAACCAAGTAATAACTTGTCACCTCTACCTAACCAGCTTGCTACAAGAATATCCATCCGCCAGACATCCATGCCTAATGCTCTAGATTTCAAGAAAGTTACACAGTTTCATACTCTAGAATCATATAGAAATGTTTTCAGTTCTCCCGAATTCATCAGGGAATCGGAGTCTCGGAATTATCATGACAATTTTTTCCTCCCACAGGTCTCCTGAAAAGATTCGAGAATAAACTTCTATATACTCCAGAATAAAATCAATCACGTGAATCAGGAGGTAAGTTCAATATGAGGAGGTCTTGGCCTCATTTACTGACTTTTCGTGTAGTTTTCTAGGAAGGAAATGGTCTTCATACAATAAAAATCACCAACTCTCCCCTCACCTTCGATACGAAGCTTCCTCAGCACAGAAGCAAAAGAGGAAAAGATACGTAAAGAGAGGGGAATCATGAGAAGCTCTTATTTCAATCTCGTAAAAGTCACGGGTTCAGGGCCGAAGAATACAAATCCAATATGTTCTCGTATTTCCTCTCCAAAAACAGCATACAGGGCCAAGAAAGCATAGTGAGAGAAGCAATATACACTGTTGTCCTTAGTATCTTAGTCCTATTTCGCCATGTTATTATCAGATCAATCAAAATTCCAGTTCTCCAGCTATCTATGCACATTTCCCGTGGACTTTATAGTACAAGGGTTTACTCTTCTAAAAGATAGAAAAACAAATTTCTCATGAGACCTGGTGGTTAGAGAAACAAAGAAGCTTATCGAACATGGGCTTAACAACGTGTTTTAGTCAGCAGGGTAAATCATTGGACGGACAAGACAGCATCTGTACTGTTGCAGGACAGCAATATTTCCCATAACATGCTCTTGTCTCCCTATTCCTGCCATATCAAACCGAAGGTAAAATTGAAGTGTGACAAACAATAAGAAGCCAAAAAAGGCGTATGCTCTGCTTAATGCTTATATCAGAAGCATGAGAGCTCCTGATGAGTTTTTGGAATTTTTACAATCACTTGGATGAAGTAGAACATTATGTCCATTTTGCATTCTTCAAGTAATTTAGATAATCAGAATATCTCTGTGTACTATAAGATTAGTAAAAGCAGGGCATTTAGGGATAACTGCACATCGACATACATAAAACCTCAAACAGGCAACAGAGAAACCCCACATAGAAACTGTCTGCCAGCCAATACATGGATATTAAAGTCACAACACCAAGTATAAGAAACTAGTTTCAGCATCAAAAGGTACCTAAGTATGCGGTGACTTAGACCTTATACTCACGGAGATGCATCCACTTTGTAGATGACCACTTGTTTCCACTAATCACAGGGCAACCACCTAAGAAAATGAGATACGATCAGATGACGGAACACAACCACACTATGAAACATTTAACCACAAACAAATAGCAAGACCAAAGCCACCAAAGAAGCCCCATCTTGTTCTCCTTCCTTAATTAGGGATGAGTGGTGGAATGAATGTTATCTGAGATCTAAAGTCTGCAGGAGAACAAGCAATTACTAACCATGCAAACTCGAAGGATCAAGCGTGCCGTCAGGCCTCATGCTCCAAAACAGTAATGCATCACCCATCTTTGGCTTCACAGCCAGACCCTGCTTACCACATTCAGATAATTGATCCCACCAGGGAACCGAACTGAAATTTCCCTTGGCATCAGGAAAAACTGTCTCACCCCCTTCCTCAACATCCGACCTAGATAAGTAGTAATTATACAAACAAATTGCAGCACCAGGAACAAAAACATTGTTAAACAAAACCCAAAGTCAATGGGTTTAAGAGTGGGAGAGAAAAAAAAAGACTCAGTGCATGAAGCCAAGGAAAGCTCTTACAGATACATCAGTAGCGTAGCAATTCGTTGACCACCATTCTTGGTGTTAAACTCATCAAGGAAGTAATCATAATGAGCATCATACTTTTGTCCAACTTCGTAATGGAGAATTTGCAGACCTTCTCCATGCTCTGGATTTGTTTCAGAAATAAGCAACATCATGTTATCCACATGGTCAATAATAATCGTCTGGGCAAAGAAACAACCCAAGCAGTATATTTTCAAGAATTATATCTTATAATTCTTACAGCTCAATGTGATGGAATAGAGAAGGAAATGGGGGGTTCAAAATAGTAAACAACTGTGGCCTAGGTTAAGTTACTTGGATAGATGCTCTCATTTTACAATTTGCAAGGTTTTTAGCAAAATATCAACTGAATCAATTAGGACTCTGGGATCACACATTCATTGGACTGAACATCTCAATGCACTGCTGTATAATTGACACCACTGGGACAATATGATGCATGGTATTTATCCTACCTACAGGGATGAAGGTGAAATCTGCTATTCTTTTTTCTATGTCCCTGATGATTTTATCTCGTCCCCTCTGCAGAAATGTTCCAGAACTTGTGCGGACCCTGCAACCACACGATGTTACAAACATGTCATCCTATTTCTTCTCAAAGAAAGAGTGTGTACATTATCAATAAAGGGCTGATGTGACTAGCCACACAGATTGAAAGGTCAAAAGGTGCTGGAAATCCAAACCTGCTGTCTTTACTCTTCCCAGTTGTGCTATCAACCACAGTTGACTTCGCCATATGAGGTTGAGCAAGATTTATCAGATATTCACATTCCTCTCTGGACTGCATAAGTATGATTTGTATAGCATTAATTCAACTTGATTAACAAACCAAGCATATCATTCATCATGCGACAAAATTCTTCCATTCATATTAACAAATCCAAAATACAAATGGATCAGAGAAAGATGTGAAAAGCTACTCAAACAGCCCAGACAAGAAGCACACTTTCAGTCATCATTCAAAGGTGCATTGTTCAAGATCTAACTGATGAACCAAGAAACTTGAATCAAATTAGTTCCTAATGCAAAAATTTGTGCACATTGTCGAATAAGAGATTTTCTGGCCCAATTGTTGAATGAGAGATTGATACAAAAAGTTGCCTTTGCAACTTTGTTTCGATGAACTGATACAATGTTGCGAACTATTATTAGTGTCAAAATCTAGGCAAAGGAAGACCAGAATCCCAGAATTTTTCATCACCAAGAGACCGGAGCATGACTTTGGTACACAACTAAAATATTCATCAACATGCAGCAAAGATTTCGCTATATAATCTACGCCATCGGGTGCACCAACATCCTCCCAGATTAGAGATCGAATCCTCATCCCTGATCGACAATCCTAACAACAGCCTTCCCGTACTTAAGCCATCGATCGATCTTGCATCGACAACAGACTCCTCCAGTTGCATCCCTTACACTACCCAAATACAAAAAACGACATAACACCCCAAAAAATGAAAAGCAGAGCCGTACGAGGATGGCACAACCTGGCATCCCCATGACCAAGAACATCTCAATTCCTACTCTCTAAACTCCATAACCAACCAAAATGAACACCAAAACGAACAGCGATCGAACATCACTCGCTCGGAAATCGAAAATACTGACCAGGAAACCGTGATAAATGTAAGCTCTGGGCTCCCACGACAGCACCTCAGTCCACTGCTCACCTCTCTGCCCCAATCCGTCACCTCTGAAACAATCAAACCGCAAACGAAATCAAGTCACCCCAAACAGAAACGATCCAGCTTCAATTCCCAACGGCCACGCATCAATTTTTTATTTATTTTTTAAAATTTTTTGCCTTTCAGGACGGCCAATCAGGCATCAACTACCGCGCGCACCTCTCGAAGGTCTGGCGCCTGAAGGAGCTCCAGCCGTTCGCCGGGGCATCGCCGTCGCCGATCGGCAGGGAGACAATGCCGAGGGCCAGGAGCAGGAGGAGGACGATGGAGAGCGCGAGGAGCATCCCGAGGACGAGCGCGAGCGTGGATCTCCTGCCGTGGTGCGTCCGGGCGTGCTTCGGAGCCCGCGCCATCTTCGGGGCGGCCCGGAACCCTAGCTTCCTCTCGACGGAGACCAGCAGCGATCGGAGGTAGAAGGTCAACGACTTCGGCGCCTGGAACTCGGATTCCATACTCCTCCGGCGCAACCCAAAAAAATTAAAAAAAAAAAAAAAAAGAACTACTGCGACGCCAAGCACGGAATTTTCCCGAACTGTTTTCTTTGTCGTTTGCCTCCTTTTTTTTTTTTTTTTTTTTGGAAAAATTCAATTCGACCGTGTGAACTGACTGTTGAAATAGGCGTCGTTCCGGGGATTCGTCAGGTGGACCGACGCTCGCGAAATTCCGATACTGCTCCTGGGATTGGAGGACGTTAGCACGGTTAGGGTGGAAATGGATACGAGGGTGTATTCGTCAAATCGCTCGCCCACGGTTTTAGCGGTGGTGGGATGCGGCGGCACCAGGTTTTGACCTTTTGGGGTGGGGAGCCCCGTTGACGATTAGGAGGCGGTGGGAAAAAAGCCTTTCGTTTTGATAAAAAGGAGGAAGCCCTTCAGTGCACGCGCTTTAGAACCGGATTGACCATTGCTTCGTAATGTAAAGTTCCCATTCTCATAATGTATTGTTTTCTCAAAGTATAAACTTTTAGGGCTTCTTAATGGCACGGACGGGAGGCACTTATTCGGTAATCGATTAAAGAAATCATATTTGAGGCACTTCTTCTCGTGTTATGTACGATTAGTGTGTACATCTTCTGTCCTAAAGAAATCATATTAGAGGTTTTCCATCCCACATCCTCATCTTCATGGATATCAACATTCAAGATGACATATCGATGAAACCTTTTAGATACTCTTGAAAAGCAAATCCTCTATCCATTCAAGCAGATCGTTCAAGGTGTTTCCCATTTTTATTAGATTATGATTAACTTGGATAGAGAAAAAAATGGAGTTTCATACTTTGAAAAGACCTAATTACATCTTCATACAATCAAATTGTAAGTTTTATCCATGTCAGATCAAGATTTTGAATGGCTATTGGATCGAGATTTTGAATGGTTCTTAGACCAACCATTGCAAGTTATCGAGGTATTCATTGCTCAAAATCTCACTTGCAGTTTCAAGTGCAATCGCGCCGCAACAGCTAGTAGCCTCCATAATGCATAATCGAGGTAATTAATCGAACCACAGTTTCTTCCGAAATGGCTGGTATGCATAGAAATGGGTGCCCTCCAACACCCGTTAAAATTTACAAGGTTCGATTTTCTACGCATCATGAAATCTCACATCAATGACATATCAGCGATTCATCGAAAGATCAGACCTAATATCAGTCAAAATGCTAACAAATTGCATAAACACTAGAGTGCAACGATTCATTCACGGGGGATTGGGTTACGAAGACCGCTTGCTACTTAATAGTGACCGAGGAGGAATTTAGTTATTTACCGGGCCCCAAGTCAGAAGCGCCTGCACTCTACTTCAGAAGCTCGTTCAGTAAATTCCACAAACACTTGAGCTGCATCCTCTTTCTCCAGTCTTGGTCCCACCAGATAGCACGATCATGTCGTTCAATAGAAAGACGGCAAGGTATTTGATCACCTTCTTCATGTTTCGGCTAAAGGGCAACGATAAAGAAAAAAAAAAAAAAAAAAAAAAACTTGAAGGCTTCATAATTTGCACAGCATTCATCCTCCGGTCAGTAAAAACCCACACGATCACTGTCCCCCTGCCCGCTGCTTCTCCATCTGCTGCTCGGCCTGCTTCTTCTCCGCCGCGAGCCTCTCGATCTTCTCCCTCTGCCCCTGGGCGACCTCCTCGAGCGCAGCGTGCACCGCCTCGCCGGCGCCGTCCAGCAACCGGCCCACGACCTCGGGATCCGTCTCGAGCCGCGCCGCCTCGAACTCCCTCCGCGCCTTCGCCCGCAGCACGTCCCTCATCGGGATGCCGCGCGGGTCGGGCCACTGGAAGAACCGGGTCATGCGGAGGATGGACCGGTAGAGGGTCTTCGGCTCCGGCCGCCTGGCCGGGAGCCGCTCCTCCTCCTCCTCCTCCTCGGCGTCGTCGAAGGGCTTCTCGTAGTGAAAGGCGCGAGAGATGGAGAAGGCGGCGGCGTTCCGCTGCGCCGCGGCGTTCCAGAGGATCGAGGAGCTCCGCCGTATCAGGAGGCTAGCGTTGGGGTTCATCGCTGCTCGTCGCTCTGATCGGCTTGGTGAACGGGGGAAATCGCGAGTGTGAAGGGAAGTAGGGCTTCTTCATCCTTCTAGGCATGTACGGACTTTTCGTTTTTCCTTAGCAAAAAAACGACAGAAATTCTATAATATAGTCTATTATGTCCCTAAATTTACCGAATAAATCCAATGAAAACATAGTCGATTACTCATCATTTTGACGCCAGCCCCCGCATTATGCGAGGTAGCTATAAAAACAATACAATTTGAGTAATATTTGAAGATATTGTATTTCAATATTATATGAAAATTTGCCGATGTTTTAAATGTATTTGTTGAATAACTCGCCAAGTTGTACTCGAAACAAAGTCGGTCTAGATTTTTTTATGCATATTGTGATGTTGAATTAATGTAAAGGTAGAGAATAAGTTTTTGATTTTATGGTAAATAAATCACTTAATGTGGCATATTGATTGCATTTACTTTTTTTTTAACTATATACTAGGCTCATTTGCTTTTACGAAAGATGTTAATATTTTCCAAGAAAAATATTTTTTAAGAAAATGACAATATTTTGGTGTTTAGCCGAAACCTAAAAAATAATTGGAAATATTTTCCACCATTTGGAAAGAAAAAATCTAATTTGATTTTCCTAAATACACACATACTACTTAGACGCTAATAACTTGCATATGGGCCGCCGGGGAACCAAGCACTAGCACCAAGATCCCAACTCTGCTGGCGAGGACCCATGCACGAGCACTTGGATCCTAAGCGAGAGGAGAGGAACTAGTCCTAAGTCCACACAGATTGGGCCTAAGGCCTTAGTGCTCATGCTCGAATCTTGGCACCCAGGTTCCTAATACATAAAGGCCGAGTGTGAGGCCTCGATGCTCAAGCTTGGCCCCGAGTCCATAGAGGCTGGGCTTAGCACCTAGTGCTCAAGCTTGGGTCCCCAACACTCAAGCCTCGGTCCATTGCTAGGCCCAAGATGCTAGTGCTTGTTCTTGGGTCCCCAATAATCGAGCCCTAGTCCTCAATTCCTGAGCCCAGATTCACAAGGGCCAAACTTGGATCCGTCAAGATCATACGCGTTGTTTGTGTTAGATCCCTAGTGCCCAAGCCTTGATGAACCTAGCATGAGCACCAAGGTTTCGAGTCATGGCCTTATTGAACCTAGGCTTAAGCGAGAGGGATTCAAGCATGGGCACCGAGTTATTGAGTCTGATCTCGATGGATTTGGGACCTTAGTGGATTGGAGCTCAAGTGCCATGGATCCAAGCTTCAGCCTCAATGGGCTTGGGCTTGGGCACAAGGTGTCCAAGCATGTGAACTAAAGTCCTGTGCTCAACCTCGATGGACCCAAGCTCATGCGCCAAGTATACAATCATGGGCATCGGAAACCCGAGCTCAACCTCGATGGACTTGGATGCGGGTGATGGTGCTGGGGTCCTTGAGCCTCAATCTCAATGGACTTGGGCCCGGGAGACTTGGGCACAGATACTGCAGACCCAAGCCTTAGTATCAAGTACTTAAGCTCAAGCACTAGTGATTCGGGCTTGGGTGCCACAACATTAGGCATAGACACTAGGGTCTTAGGCCTGGTCTCCATGGATCCGGACATGAGCGCAAAAGTTTAAATCAAAGTTTCGTTATGTAGTCATATTTTGAAAGATTAGTTTCGATTTTTAAGGAATAAATCATTTTCCTGAATTTAAATATATGTTTTCCGTTGAGTCAATTTTTTAAACAATCCAAACATGAAAAAATGATGAAAATGTTTTTCGCGAAACAAATAGACCTCATGGTATTTAGAAATTTCATGAATGTTTTGATTCATTATGGAGAGAAATAGTTTTGATTCACTGTGGAGAGACATAATTAAGAGATGGTAAGAGTTATATGATTGATTCTTATTTGAAAATACCTAATCGAAGACGTCTTCGATTGCTCAGGTGACATGTAGGCGGCAATCCACTCTATGGAGAATGAAGCAAAAACGATTTTCGCAACGAAGAGAATGCATACCTAGTACTCCAGGATTATCAAATTTCCACGCAACCTTTTGGAGAAGAGTTTGTAACGACAGATTTATATAGATGTTAACTACACACGTTAAAATAGCGCATGGAATGGTACTTTTGAAAGGGTCCATAAAACATTCTCTTGTTCCGTAAATCTATCATTAGATCTAATTCAGTGACGAAGAACAAACAATGTAATGCGAGTTTCTAAACCATCCGATGTCGTCTGAACCGCATGGAATCTAATCCAGAAGCTCACTCAGTAATTTTCACAAACACCTTAGCTTCGGTCTCCTTCTCCATCCACTCGTTCCCAAACCACCCCCCTTCTCTTCTCTTCCCCGAACCACCACCTAAATTTTCTGACCAGGTAACATGGTCCAGCCATTCAAGTAGAGAGACGCACAGAATCCGATCGGGATTCATCATTCTTATTATTTAATTAAGGGGCGAAGGAGACAGAGGGAAAAAGTAAGAGACGGCATCACAATTCGTACATCGTTCGATCGGCTCGATCACCGCCCATATCCACGATCCTTCTCGATCTGCTGCCGGTGCTTCTCGGCGAGCTTCTCGAGAGCCGCCTCCACGGCGTCCCTTCCCCCGATCAGCAGCCGCGTCACCACCTCGGGGTCCCGCTCGAACCGCGCCTCCTCGAACTCCTTCCGCGCGTTCTCCCTCAGCACATCGCGCCACGGCACGCCGCGCTGGTCGGGCCACGGGAAGAACCGCGTCGCCCGGAGGATGTCCCGGTACAGGGCCAGCGCCTCCCGCCGCGTGCTGGTGAGCCGCCGCGCCACGAGGAGCTCCTCCTCCTCGTCGTCCAGGGACTTGTTCTCCTTCTTGACGACGTGCCTGTCCAGGAGCTCTTCAACGGTGTCCGGCCCGTGGTGCAGGGCGCGGGAGACGGAGACGGAGGCGGCGTCGTTTGGCTTCGCAGCGCTCCAAAGGATCGAGAGATTCCGCCATTTCTGGAGCTTCGCGTTCATCGCTCGGTGCCTCCGATCGGTTTGTTGTTGACGAGCTGAACTGCGGATGTGAAATGGAATTGGAATTGGAATTGGAATTGGAATTGGGACAAAGCCAATTGGGCCTTGGGCCTTGAGCCTTGGGCCTTACCAGAGCATTTAACGGGCCTGTTGATCCATCCTAACCTCGACCTGGTCGAATGGTGGCGCGTTCCATTCCTCAAATAATTATTAGTAAAAAGATAATATTTTCATTATCGATAAATAATTTTTATTAAATATCTTAATGAATATTATAAATACTTTTTGTTCATTCATTTTTGCACTCCGTTTATTTGGCAGAAAATAAATAATATGAGATATTTTCCCAAAAGAGATCCTTTAGAATAATTAATGGATAAAAAAGTTCAATTATTAAACAATAATTTTTATTTAAGCATTTTCATGGACAATAAAAATTATATTATCCATTCATCTTTCTACAAGCAAAATTATGTTTGTAAATTATTTTCCAAATTATTTATTTTTCACGAAACAAGCGCTCCTTAATATGAATATGTTGATTTTTTTTTTTGTTTGAATTAATTGATGGGTAGTCCTTCTTTTTTTTTTTTCAATAAGAATCCTTGAATTCTTTTTTGCGTGGTAAAATTTATCACGTATTATGTTAGTTGTCACTTTTTACTTTTAATCTCTATTTTTCTTTGAAATTTGACCTTTAACGGATTTTTTGGTCGCAATCCTTTGACATTGAAAGCCTACAACATCTCAAGTTGTATAAATTTATATATATACTTATTTAAGTTATTCCCCTCGTCGATTTATTTTAACATTTTCCATTTCCAAAATTTCGAAAGAACAGTCGAAACTAGGGGTGAGCATGGTCCAAATTAGGCCGGTCCACCTCCTAACCCTGGTACAACCTACACTGTTGGTCCTCAATTTTTGAGACTAAGGACTGACCCTATTGAGCTTGGGATCGAGATCGGATCGACCCAATGGGTTCGGTCCGGTTCTAGGATCAACCTTTGATCAACTGATAATTTTTTATTTCATTTTTTTGTATTTCCTAAAAAAATGATTGAGGATCAGACTGACTCAATGGGTTCGGTCCAGTGTCAATGTCAACTCAAGACTAACTAATAATTTTTTATTTCATTTTTTGTACTCCTTGAAAGGGCAACCTAGGACTCTATCAACCCAATAAGTTTTATGATGAGTAAGGTCAACTAAGAAAGGCAAACGATGAGAGTCAAGTGGGGTAAATGTCAAACAGAATGAGCATCGAATATCGAGCGGGGAGCAACAAGCTAAGCGAGCATCGAGCGGCGAGGCAACACAAGTGACCCAAAGTGAGCGAGGCGAGTGTCGAGTGGCGAGCGGAGAAGTTGTTTTTTTTTTTTTTTCGATTTTAGCAAATTGAATACTAGGATGATAAATAAAACAGAAGAGAACGAATACTAGAAGAAGATGCCATAATGTGCATTTTTGGACGCCGTGAGAACTCCTCACAAAAATATTTTTCTCTTTCGTAAATTATGACTATTGACGCTGTAAAAGACATTTAAAATCTAAGTTATTAAAGAATAATATAAAATTACTTAAACTCATTGCTAAAGAACTGCTTAATATCGTTGACGCTATTTATTTTAAGGTTTTATATATATAGTCAGGATTGAACCGATCCGGAACTCTAATGATAAAGAACCGATCCGCACAAAGATCAATTCGGGATTCTACGAATTGAGCCGATTCAGGATCGGTCGAGGTTGACTTTGGACCGACGCTCAACTAGTCGAAACAAATATAACGTTGAAAGCCTGATTCCACAATCCGTACGTTAGTCGCCAGTGGCCAGCGAAGGCAAGGGGGAGATTGAGGTACACGACCAACGTCGTCGTTTCCAGTAGGTAACCATTTCTGCTCAGCCTCGTCTTCGCCCCCACGCCGCTGCAACTACCCGACCGACAGCGAGCTTTCTTCAGAAGCCGCCACTGACGATGGCGCTGCTCAAGCGAGGCGCGCGCCTCCGCCTCACCCTCTCGCCTCTCTCCGGCAGTCCTCTCTCTTACTCCGCCAGCCACCTTCAAGAACGAGAAGAAGAAGGAGAAGAAGGAGGAGGAGGGCCCGGAAGCCGCGAGCCTCCCGAGCACGCCCCCTCTCCTCCTCTTTCCCCCGAAGAAACCCTAGCGGCCGACAATCTCCACGCCCTGATCAAGGAGCACCACCGCCGGAACCCCAGCCCCGCCGGAACCCTCGGCCTCGCCCCGCCGGACCCTCGCCTCGCCATCCCCGCCCTCTCCCTCGACCTCGCCCGAGCCTCTCCCCCCGGCTCCGGCTCCCTCTCCCCAGGCGTCGTCCGCCGCGTCGTCGAGAAATGCGGGGACCTCCGCCACGGCATCCCCTTCCTCCAGGCGCTCGCGTTCTTCAACTGGGCCGCGGCGCAGGCGGAGCTCGCGTCCCCCGCTCCTTACAACGAGATGATCGACCTCGCCGGGAAGGTGCGCCAGTTCGACGTGGCGTGGCACTTGATCGACGCCATGAAGTCGCGAGGTATCGAGATTAAGGTCGGGACTTTCGCGATTTTGATTCGTCGTTATGTTAGGGCGGGATTGGCCGCCGAGGCTGTCCACGCCTTTAACCGGATGGAGGAGTATGATTGCCGGCCCGATAAGGTCGCCTTCTCGATTGTTATCAGCATGTTGAGTAAGAAGAGGAGGGCTGTCGAAGCTCAATCCTTTTTTGATAGTCTGAAGGATAGGTTTGAGCCTGATGTCGTTGTGTGCACTAGCTTGATTCACGGGTGGTGCCGAGCCGGTAATATCTCTGAGGCGGAGAGGGTGTTTGGGGACATGAAGAAGCTGGGGATAAAGCCCAATGTGTATACTTATAGCATTGTGATTGATGCTCTGTGTAGGTGCGGGCAAATTACCCGTGCCCATGATGTTTTTGCGGACATGCTTGATGTTGGGTGCAAACCGAATTCGATAACCTTTAACAATTTGATGCGAGTTCACGTGAAAGCCGGCAGGACCGAGAAGGTGTTGCAGGTGTATAATCAGATGAAGAGGCTCGGGTGTCCTGCGGATACGATAACGTATAATTTTCTCATTGAGACTCATTGTAAAGACGAAAGTCACGAGGAAGCTATGAAGGTGCTTAATTCGATGGTTAAGAAAGGCTGCAGCCCCAATGCATCCACTTTCAATCCGATATTTAGATGTATTGCGAAATTGAGAGATGTAAATGGTGCTCACAGGTTGTATGCTAAGATGAAGGACTTGAAATGTCTGCCTAATACAGTGACGTGCAATATACTGATGCGGATGTTCGCCGACTCAAAGTCAACTGATATGGTCATCAAGTTGAAGAAGGAAATGGATGAAAATAATGTGGAGCCCAATGTGAACACATACCGGATTTTGATCTCCATGTACTGTGGGATGGGGCATTGGAACAATGCCTACAAGTATTTTCTAGAAATGATCGAAGCCAAGTGCTTGAAACCTGGTTTGCCTGTTTATCAGATGGTTCTAGAGCAGCTTAGGAAGGCAGGGCAGCTGAAGAAGCATGAGGAGTTAGTGGAGAAAATGGTGGATAGGGGATTCGTTACTCGACCTTTGTAGGAATGTGCTCACCTGCATATGCAGGTCAAGTAAGTTACACAATGCCCTAGCACTAGTTCCCTGACAATCTTTTTTGTTTTTCATCATCTTGAAATGCATTTGATTAGAGTTTAGCATTTGGACTTTTATTCGGTGCAACAATACATTGGTTCATTTTGGTACTGTAGGTTTTCCCTACATTTCTTCAATGTGGAACTATACTTTGTTGCTTGTTTGTAACTCAAAAGCAAATTTTGGTATGAAACATATTTATTGGTGATCTCTCTTGCTCTGGAATTCCCTTTTCTACTTAATTGTATGAGGAAAAATCCTCATACGGATCATCTCCTCTGTTCAGGTCCAGAAAATAGTGAATAATTTCATCAATTCCAAACTTGAGACCACTGTGTTTTCCCTTTGTTTGTACGAAGTCAATATTTTGACTGAACAACTATGTATCCATAATATGTGGTGTAACATCTAGTGATCATATAGTCAAATTAAAACTGTCATTGCTTTCATCGTGAAACCTTTACTCTCGTAAAACCTGTTCATGTTAACGCATTTCCATGTCGTAGCTCTATTGTACTCCAGTCACTTGCAAATTGCTATCTGTTCTCAATGTGCTAACTCAAACCAAGCATTAACATTTTGCTCCTTATATCCAAATGCTTTTTCTTGATTGTGGCTGGTGAAGTAGGGGGCTGATGTTGGCTCCTGCCCCCTCCTGATCACTTTTTTTTCCTTTAAAAAAGATATATTCAGCTGAAAATTTAAAGAAATAATATTGAAAATTTGAGCCAACTTATAGAATTTTTGGTCCTTTATTGGCTGGTTGCCTTGTCGCTTCCTCATATGAAATAGATAGTTTTGCCTAGGTAATCATGATTTCTGGAAACACTACATAGTTTTGTTTTAGCAGCTGCCAGCCACCATTGGCACTTCCAGAGCAACTTTAGAGTTTAATACCTCGTTCTTAGATAATATATGATTGCTTGAGAGACTTCATCCTGATATACGTCAAGTGATGGATATCTATGGAGCTAATGCGTTCCAGCATTCTCGGAATAAGGATTCTGCTTGAATATGTGTGCCTTAAGCACTCAAACTATGGAAAAATGGAGTATTATCTTCCAATCAAGTACGATCTTCTGCCTTGTGATGCTTGGTGTATGTGAGATGTGCCTGTCTCTGTAGAATTTCATCTTCCAATTAAGCACTTATTCCCAACCAAGTACGATCTTCTGCCTTGTGATGCTTGGTGTATCTGAGATGTGCCTGTCTTTGTAGAATTTCATCGTCCTCCAATTTGGCTTGTAACCAAGTTATTCCATTATAAGACCCTATAAATGATGCCAGGGAATGTGCATAAGTTTTATTTTTCTCGCCTTTTGGGTTATGAAGAAGTTGATATTTTAGTTTCGTTGGTCTTTGAACTCCTTTCGACTCTAATTGCTTTCAGCATAGTACTATAGATGGTAACGTGCCACGTATGTTTTCACGCATTTGGGATACAATTTAAACGTTAGACCTATTTGGATAATGATCCATCTGAGATATATGGCATTTCCACCACTACTATGGTGCTGCAGCGTAGCGCAATGTTGGATATTCATCTTAGTTCGGCACACCTGAATGCAGTTGTACATAAATTTGCAGTGGAGCCTAATGAACACACTATTGTTTGCGGTTCATATGATAGAGCTGTCCCCTGTCATGTAGCTTGCAATTCAGATTATAGTTCATTTGCTTGATCACGTTGGTTATTGAGAAACTCCTTTTATTAGTTTTCTCTGCTGGATCTAACTTTCATTTTTGCAAACTTCACTCCCCTGTTGTTGGGATCTACTTGCGTATTGAGTTTACAGAGCACGAGCCATTTTCATATTGGCTTGAGGGTCAAATTGTAACCTTCTTCATAGATTAGTTAGTATAATTATTTGCAAAGCTTCTGACTGCACCAATGACTATGTACCTTCGGAGTCAGCATTGCGATAGCCAGGCCCTCCATTAGCACTGGCGTATCGTGATCCAGTGGGCAAATTATTTGCCTCAAAACTATTTTGACTAAGCGTGATGTTAGATTAATCCATGTCGCTGCTCTGCTTGGAAGACATCCGCTGCTGATCTGTTATGCATCTACGTACAGTGGTCCAGTTTGAGACCATTGTTTAAAAGTTCTTCTAGGTACTTGTTCAGCGCCCTGCCAGTTCGGATCTCAGATCCGCGAGCCCCGTGAGCTGATGTTGAAGCTTCAGAGGTCTGCGAAGAAGCAGCACTCCCGGTCGTCCCCACATGTGGGGGGGGATCGAAGGTTTGGCATCTTCTTTTGTCTTTCTGCGTGAGCATCGCTTGCCTGAATGTGCGGGCAACAGGTAAGCCGCAAGGCTGTCCCTGGCCCTGTCAGGGGATATGCCAAAGCCAACCCAAGGCGACCCACCATCTTCCTCTTTTAACATGCAGACAGTTCATTTGCTAAAATGACCAAAGTGGGATGTTCACTCAGATTCCACTTGGGTTTAAGCTTTCTTGTGCTCCTGTGCACATCTTCGAATTCAGTTCTCGAGCAAAGAGGCCTGCGTTGGCTCGTTGAGAGGGCCGTCTACGCTAACGCTTCTGTGCACACTCCACTCGAAAGAAGTCTTAACAAGTTATCTGGTTCGAGTCATTCGATACACTGATCCATTTCGTCTTTCTTGGCTCGGCACTCAACAAATTATACGCTACTCGGTGCTCAATCAGTGTTGGCCGCAACGTAAGAGGAAAGCGATGGACACTTTTGGGCGATAAAGCTGTAAGTCTCATTCCTGACTCCCCTGTGCTGGCGGATGATGGACACCCACTTACTATACTGACTTATCCTATTGACCAGGCTTGAAAATCGTGGGCAGCAAATCAAGAACCGCTTTTACAAATATTAAGATGCGAACGAGCGGCAGCTGTTCTGATGTGGTCGCACGCACTCTTTTGGACGACTCGCATCGGACGTGGTTGCTAACTACTACATCGGCAGCTCAGCTTTTCCGAAGAATGTAGGCAAATCCACACCCCCCACCCCTTCCCCCTTCCTTTTTTTTCTTCCTTCTCTCCTCCTTTATACTCCATTTAGATCCATCGGCAAAAATGAGATCCGCTTTTACGATAAGAAAATCCCTTTCGATGCGAGGGCATAAAACAACGAGCGAAAGGACAAAAGGAGTTTCGACCAAAAAAAAAAAAAAAAAAAAGGACAAAAGGAGCGAACCGAAAAGTTTGAAAGATCCAAAGCGGGGTGGGCGGACCCCACGTGGCCTCCCGATTCACGCCCTTCACACACTGAACCAGCTCATTCAAATCGATTTGCGAAAAAGAGAAAAACATAAATAAAATATCAAAGCAAAGCAAGGCAAAGCGATCGCGACAAAAAATTCAAAAGGTTTCGAAAAGGAAACAGAGGAGGAAGAAGACAGGGGGCGAGCCAACCTAGCCGTTTCAGCTCATCTCCCTCTCTCCTCCCCTCCATGTGCGTGCCTCGTGCTCTGTCCCCACCACTCTCTCTCTCTCTCTCTCTAGAGAGGAAGTTTCGCCTGCACTCGCGCGCACGCTCACCCACGTACGCGCTCGCCCCTCGATTCACCGGAAGGGACGAGAAAATGGAGAAACCTAAAATAGATCGGCCGTGGATCGCGGCGGGGGCGGCGACGAATCCGGCCGATGGCATTCGTCGTCTCTCGGCGCAGTTCGATCCAGGAAAGGAAAGGCTTAATCTTTTCCTAATGGAATCTTTCCCGTAGCTGTCAATTCTTGATTATTATTATTATTTTTTTATATTCCTACTCTTTGACTCGTTTGAGTCCGGCCCTCGTATCTCAGTCCCAGATGTTTCAGCACGTAATCGCGTCATCAAATGAGATCCCCAGATTCAATATTCATCGCGAGCACGGGATAAAGCACGACCTAGCACTGGCGCCAGCCAAAAAGTAAGCAAACGCCTGCGATCCAGGCATGGGATTTTTCTGAACCAGTATTCAAATTGCGAAACCCAAAGGGTACAAGGAAGAAGCTATACCCCAAAATCGAAGCAAAAGAAGATAAGGAAGAAAACCCAGAATAACTTCTCTTTTTTTTTTTTCTCTCACCCAGTGAATAATCTTCAGTCATCATCATAACTCAGTTCAGCAACAAAAGAAAAGAAAACGAGAAAAAGAAGAACGAAAAGGGAACATTGAAACTGGGGTGTCGTTACCATGGGTCGCGGATTTTTCCCTAAGAATCCGCGGGGGGCGAGTCCTTGGGCTTTCTGCAGAGGATCATGTGCATCGGGGTGAAGATCCCGGTCTCCCCGCCGCGGGTCAAGTAGTCCGCCGTCTTGAACAGCATGTCGTGGACGTCCACCGTCCCCTTGGGCGCGACCCCGAGCGCCGCCGCGATCTTGATCAGCATGTGGTTCCTCCAGTAGGCGATCCGGCCCATCTTCAGCCTCGTCCACCAGGGGCCGGCCGGGGGCGCCGCCAGGTCCCGCTCCTCCAGCACCTCGAACCCCACCCGCCTCGCGGTGGCGGCGATGTCGGCGTAGCTGCGGAGCCCCGGGAGGGCGTCGCCGCGCTCGATCCCCTGGATGACGTCGACGTGGTCGGGGTCGTCGCCGCGGTACTTGTCGGTGGTGACCCACTCGTAGGAGACGTAGAGGGTGCCGGGCTTGAGGACGCGGAGGACCTCGGCGTAGACGTCGTCGAGGCGCGGGGCGTGGCAGGTGGCCTCGATGGAGTAGGCGCCGTCGAAGGAGTTGTCGGGGAAGGGCATCTCGAGGAAGTTGCCGCAGACGACCTCGCAGAGGCCGTCGAGGCCGGCCTTCTTGTTGTGGGCGCGGGCGCGGGCCACCTGGTACTCGTTGATGGTGATGCCGACGACGCGGGCGCGGGAGTGAGCGGCGATGGCGCGCATGGGCCCGCCGACGCCGCATCCGACGTCGAGGACGCGGTCGTTAGGGGAGGCGCGGATGAGGTCGACGGCCATCTCCTCGTGGAGGCGGGTGGCGTCGGCGTGGGACCGGCCGGGGAGGGCGGGGGAGAAGTGGAAGGACTGGCCCCAGCCCCACTCGTAGATGTCGGTGACGAGGTTGTAGAAGGTGTCGACGAAGTCGGGGACCTTCTCCTTGGTCTCGATCTCCTTGGGGCGGCGGAAGAAGGACCAGTAGCTGTCGTAGTTGTCCTGGACCTTCTCGGCGGAGATGGAGCCGCCGGAGATGTCCGTGGCCCGCTTCCCCTTCTGCTCCGCCGGCCCCAGCACGCAGACGAACCAGTAGATGCCGCCGGCGATGAGGGCTCCGGTGCACCACAGAGCCACCGAGTCCATGGTTTTCCTCCTAGAGAGAGAAAGAAGATCTGGAGAGAGGAGAGAGAGCGGGTTGTTAAGGTTTCGGAGAGAGGTAGGAGGAAGACTGTGGGGCGTATTTGGGGATTTATAGTGGGTCACGGTCACGGACGCGGACGGGTTGTCGTGTGGGGATTTTTTTCTCTCCTGTGTCTTTTGTTTTTGTTTTTGTTTTTTTTTTTGGTTTCCTATCACTCTTGTTGGTGGGGGTTGTCATTTTCCGTCGTAAAATATCTTCAACTGTGGAAAGAAATCGCTCGCTCCATCCAAAAAGGGTAACTTCGGAAAATTCCAATGGTGGCATGTAGACCTATCAAAATGAGTACCGTTTCTAAATTCATATGGACGAATTGAGTTGTTATATACATTAATTATATTCAATAAATTAGTTATAAATGAGTTTAAAATGACGAAATTCAAAATAATATGAGTATTCGATGGGTTTACAACTTATTTACACTCACATGACTTCCTCTTCACTCTTTTTCTCGCCCTCAGTTGATCCCACGGTTGTTTGTTCTATATCTTATGAGCTATGACTACGTTTAGTCGTTTGAATTTTTAATCTGGATAAAACTGAATATGATAAGATATGAAATTCAATGATTGTGCTGTTATCCTATCCGCTACTTGGTGATTGAATATATTTATATCGTATCATGTCTATTATTTGTATAAACGACATATTAATATAAATAAATCAAAAATTTTACAAACGGAAATAGTAAAAATTTCTCGCTACACTTTTGCCTACTTTATTTTTATTTACTTTTTTATTTTATTTTCCTCTCTTTCTAAATTAATTTCTTTTTTTATTTCTTTCTTCCCCTTCCATCATTCTCTAATAAAATTTTATTAAATAGTAAAATGTACTAAGATACCTAAAATACTAAAATACCAAAAATATGTAATAAATATAAATATATATTTATATTTATATATTAAATTTATTTTATAAAATAGGATTATGTTAGAATATATAAATAAAGATAAGATTAAATTAAAATAACTAAATTGTTATTTTTTTTGAATTTCTTATATTAGAATTCAAATATTATTTATATTGAAATACGATTTTAATTTTTTCAATTTAAGAATATTGTCATTTGAGGAAAATAATTTTCTTATTTGTGATGTTAGAGATTCTATTCATATTTAATCCACTTTTCCCGTTGATAATTTTATTCGACCTATATCCCCCTTATATCGCAGCACCAAACGCTGGACATAATAAAATTTATCCTAAACTTTATCCTGATTGTCAAATGCAGTCTATGAGATTTTTAAATTGAGTTAGATGTGGAAATGTTTTACCAATGTGAGTCGAATTGAATATGCGGTATATATGGGTTATGAAATCTGTGTTGCATGGAAACGGGTCAAGACAAATTAAATAGATTAATTTGGCCGGACTATTTTTAACCCAACACAATCCACGCGTTTGACTGATCTAATAAGATGTGAATATAGAGATTTAGACTGAAATACCAACAAGATAAAGAATTCTTGTTTTCTTGTGAGAATTGAAAGGAACGTAAAATGGAGATTCGAACTCGAGCTCGGGAACCTGGGGTGGGGAAGGTTTGCATTATATTGTTGGTGCTCTCTCCAAGTTGCAAATTGATAGATGGGTTTTATTATGGACATTTATTATATAAGGGAAAAATATTTAGTATACATCCTTTTGATATTAGTTAGTCTCGCACTAAAAATTCGGTTATTGAACTATGAATTTATGGTATGATGAAGTGGATCCACTATATAGCCTTTGTTTTGTTTTGGTTTTTTTTTTTTTTTTTTTTTTTTTATAGTACAACTTTTCGAATGCTATGATTTACTAGTGCTATAAGATCGTCGAGAAATTTAATTTAGCTATCAAAATCATTACGTACTATAGAATGTCCATAAATGTCCTTTACACCTATTGGCATCCCCCCTCCCCTTTTCTTTAAGAAATTGTGCAAAAAGAACCTCTTGATGGCCTATGTGATGCTTTAATATCATTTATATCACTGGATTTGATGACCAATTCGTTAATCAATCTACGCATCAATTTTCTTCCCAAAAAGTATATAACGTTTTGATCTATTGAAAATACTCTAACACCTTCCAAATTTGAGAAATTACTTATAGTAATATCGATGGCTAATCTGCATGTGAAGGTGATCATGAGGAGGGCTTGGGCGGGGCCGGCCCGATTTTTTTGGTCAAACCCCTCTTCGTAAACATTTTGTGCATTTAAGATTGGGTCGGGCTTTCCTACTAATACACTTTCAGGATCCACTCAAAATGTCTTAGTGCCCTTATTAGGTGTGAGCATGGTAAACCAGTCCAACACCCAACTCAAGGACCAACCCGCACAGGGTGGATCCCTAATTTTTGGGATCGAGGATCGACCTTGTGACATCCAAAATTTTTCATCTTTGTTGATAATATTTAGGATATAAAGTTAAGTATTATTTAGTTTGGAATTTCAGATATGGATGGAGGTCATCAATTTTGTGGAGTCCGCAACAGTGATTGCCCGGATTTTGATTTGTTAAAAGAAAATTGATAAATGTTGACATGTATGTGATGATATAAAATGATGGTAAAGGATTAACCACCATACTAATTGTAGAAGGGAACTAATATGCTCATTCGGTATTGTTCATTAATAATTTTAGTGGGTCCAAAATATTTTTGAATTTACCAATTATTTAGAATGGAAACTAGTTTCCATGTTTACTTACTGTTTACTAGATATTTTGGGTAACTTGACAAAACATCTATGTTTGAAAACTATAGATGATTCACTTGGTACTATTTAATTTGTGACACCTCTCTTCATTCTACCATTTATCTTTTCCCGCATGCTCTTGATAACACCAAACTAAGCCTAGCTTTGACATCATGCATCACATCATCAATGTTAACATTAGCCCATTAATACCATGGATAAGTCATTCCATTTATTTGACCAAAGAGAAGCCATCTGTCATTTGAATCAAAATATCTACTTTAAAATCATAAGGTTAAGTCATTTGTAACATTTTAATTTGACCACATCTCCTTTAGTTTTCACCACATATTTTTAACTCATAGTTATCATTACATTTAACCAATGGTTAATTGTTCTTATCATTTTATATCTTCTGAAGGCTTCCAAATACACCCCCCTATTGATCCTAAGAAGCTACTACAAGTATTCAAGCTCTAAATAGGGAGTTTTAACTCATTCTTGCAAAGAAAAAGAGAGTTCCATGCCACATTACCTTCCCTTTCTTGTCCCATTCTTTTTAAGCAAAGGTGAAGGTCCTACGTTTGTGTCTTTTTATTAACCCCTCACATGTTTTCCTCTTAAAAATATAGAGCTTGGTAGTGATGAGGTCATGTGTTACCTCATGAAATTTGGCCTTAGTTCATTAAGCTTGGAATAATTGTTGCTCATACTCAGCCAAATGAAATGAAGCCCTCTATCTTTCTCTTGATTTATAATATCAAACCATTTGCACCCTAGCTATTAGCATAGGGGGCACATGAATCAATTTCATTGAAACACTTACCCCCTACACTTATTATTTTAACCCTAAGACAACTAATGCCTTAACCATGATTAAATTAATTCTACTCTTTTCTTCCTTGTTTTAGTTAATGGTTGGGGGGGGGACCACCGAGGGAGACTTGTAAAAGAACACAAGCCCTCATTTCATTAAAGTCCACTCATCAACTCATTTCTTCAACCTTCATTTTCAATTCCCATGAGAAAAGCAAAGGCCTTACTTTTGTGTTGTTGAAACTTCTACTTTCATCTTTTCAAGTGGTCACAAGCCCTCATTTCATTAAAGTTCACTCAACTCATTTCTTCAACTTTCATTTTCAATTCCCATGAGGAAAGCAAAGGCCTTACTTTTGTGTTGTTGGAACTTCTACTTTCATCTTTTCAAGTGATCATAATTACTGTATTTCCTCTTCATATTAACAAACTAGTTTTATTGCTTACAAAGATTAAAGGTTATTAATATGTGTTCTTGATTATTTGCTTTCGAGGTGTTTAAAGCTTTGATTTGGTCAAGCCATTTTTAAGGTATATAAAAACTCTAGTGGCTAAATAAAATTGATTTACTTAGTGCTCTTGACTTGGTTGTTTGATGGTTGTTAATTTTAGTTTAAAAGTGGATGTTAAGTGTGAGATTGGAACGATTGCATAACGAATCGTTATGTTCATTTGACTTGGATCGATGAGTTTCCATATGTTGAAGTTGTGACTAATCAACTTTTATGATATTCGAAAATAGATTAAACCGAAAAGTGATATTTTCGTGATTTGATTAAGTTACCAATTTACTAGGTAGTGTTGTTGATTATTGGGTTGTAGACGTTTTGTTGTCTATTATTTAGATTGTCCATATTATGTTGTTGACATTTGGGTTATCGATGTCATATTGCTGGATTATCAGTGTTCACGTGGCCGATTCTCCAATAATGTTATCATTTGCTTGCATGAGAACTGAAAAGAGGTAGTAATCTCATTATCATTATTTATGTATGTAATAATTGAAAGGACAACGTAATTCTATTTCGAAAGTAAATTGTTTGAAAAGATGTGTATCGGATGTCAATTCTTGAAATGAACATTGATTTCGTTGTTGATGCAAGGGAAATCACATGATTATAATGCGAGCATGTACATTGTTGCTATGTAAGTAAATATAGAAAGTATTATAAAAAGTTACGTTCGACGCTCACATATTAATAACAACGATGCCCCCATAAAGTTGGGATTGCTTGGGAGTGTTTGGGATATCTAAGAGTGGAAATGCCCTGTTTGACAAGATATCCCAGGAATTAGGATGAAATGAGATGAAATAAATAATATGATATATGACTATGTGGATACATGTCTATTAATGAACTAATCAACAATGATCATGCATAACAATGTGTTATGTCATCTGCTTGTATTTGAGTGAATAATTTTATGTGATATTGTTTGTGATTTCCATCGACATAACATGATAGGTAAATTAATGCATCGATTTATTTTATTGTCTATCATAGTTATTTTGTATGTGCTTAGGCGTTGTGCTTTGCATGGAGATCTCCTGCCTTAGACTTAGATATTTCATTTACTAAGTTTCAATCATCGTTTTTTTTCTCTAGATTTGTAGGATGGTTCCCCTAGACATGGTGATAAAGGGAAGAGTTGATGTCAAATGCCATTAATCTTTGAATTGGATAGTGGTTTAGTTAAAATGGGTGTAATGGTGTTAGGTGACCCTGACCTTTCCTTAGACTATGCATTTTGTTTTGCTTGTGTAACTAGTAGTGTCGATATAAAGAAGCGTATGTATATTATTAAACTTGTGTGATATTCTTATAAGGGATGTTGTGAAATTTTATTATGTTTCCACATGCGTAATTACAATTATTAGATACAAATAAAAAAAATATGTATCACACGTTCTGGATGACTCTGTGGATCTACTTTAGTTCTAGGGTTAACTTGGGACCTATCGATTTTTTATTTCATTTGTTGTATTTGTCAAAAGGACAAATGTACTCTTTAAAATTATTTATACATCGATAATGCAAATGCATTCCTATTCAAAGAGTGCATAATCACATTGATAAGCTCACACTAATTGATATTTGAGAATCATTGACAATATCTCAATATAGGTCTGGGATAGGATATTAAGAAATGAAGCTGACAAAAATATCCACTTGCTAAAAGTAATAAACCATTGAAGGCAAACACGCGAAATAAAATTAAATAATAAAAAGTTCTATGGATTATACAACTTCATTTATTGTTAAGTTTTAAAAGATTGCTTCAAATTCTAAAACTTAAAAATAGAACAAACAACATAGTTGATATGTAACAATAGTTTTAAATTGAAATTACTATTAGTGCAATTGATAGAATATTTCACCAATTATATTGATATATGTGAGTTGAATTATAAACCCATAATGCCACACGATTAGATCCACTAATTTATGATTTTTGTTTTGAGCATGAGAAGGGAGATTTTGATATTATAGATTCTGAGAGTGTTTTGTCGGAATCTAATCGACGACGAAACATCTTTTTTGAAAGTTGTATTTCGGCTTTTGATGAGAGGAGACGGGCTTTGTAGCGACTTCGGATAAGAAATGTCTAGGTGGACAAAAAATAACTACAATCTTTTATTTCAAACTTCGAACCAAATTGTACATATAAACTGTGTTGGAATTCAATTAACAAGGCTTGAAAATACAACAATTTTCCATAGCAATACAAGTGTACAAACTATGTCGGAATTTAATTGAGGACAAAGCTTGAGAACGTGCAAAGATGTAACGTCGGAATTTAATCGACGACGTGACACCCATGATAGAAATGCAAGCCGGAATTGGATCAACGACGAAACATCGGGATAAAGATATGTTTCGAAATTTAACCAACGACACAAATTGGAAAACTATAACTAAGGAAAAATAAAGCGCAGAAAAGTAAAGATAATAAAAGATTACATTTTGCTTGTCGAGGATGCCCCTTCTAATTGATAGGACTTGGCATTTATAGACCTCCTATTATAACCGTCTCGAAGCAGTCCCTTCGTGGTTGAATTATAGTTTGACGCTTCTGAAAATAATGATCCCATATTTCCACGTTGTCAACTCCCTTCAAAATAGTAGCCTTATCTCCAATGAGTTGTTTATTTCTCACATCGTCAATTTCCTTCAAAATAACAACTTCATTCTCCATTTTCACCTAACTATTCTCCACAACATCCTTAATGGATTTACATATGCCTGAGCCTTAGATGCAATCTTCTGAATCGATCATCTGTATATAATATCGACCAATCTTCAATCCATTAAATTAGCTTCCTCCATGGATAATCAAATATGCCCAAATAGTTTTCTCCACTTTCTTCGTTAATGTTGACAGTTGCATATGAGGTTGTTGAATCCACTTTTATTGATTCCAAACGATCATCGCATATCGATAATAACTAAAAATCCGAACACTTTTGGGTGTCAATATATAGGGACCGTAGTTACAAATCCTATTTTGTTATTGTTTTTTCAAATGTTAAGATGTATGCTCAAGTTAATTGTATTCATGTTGAAATATCAAGCATTAATAAAAAGGAATTGATACCATGATTGTTGGTGAAGATGCAAAACGATCATGGCATTCAAGTTAAGATTCTTGGCCTATATTTCTCTAGGAACTGCTGAGTATGGACGTACTTACCTTTAAGATGCAAATGTTGATTGCAAATGATGATCAATCTAACTTGCCGAGATCCTGGAGTCTTCATTGCTAATGATCGGCATTGGCAAACGATCATGGCATTCAAGTTAAGATTCTTGGCCTATATTTCTCTAGGAACTGAGTATGGACGTACTTACCTTTAAGATGCAAATGTTGATTGCAAATGATGATCAATCTAACTTGCCGAGATCCTGGAGTCTTCATTGCTAATGATCGGCATTGGTAAAGAATAAACAAGGAGAGAGAGAGAGAGAGAGAGAGAGAGAGAGAGAGAGAGAGAGAGACTCAAAGAGAGAGGGAGAGGAAAATGGCGAACGAAGAGGATGGGCAAGGCAATTTATGTTATAAGCAGGGTGTAGAAAAAAAAATTATAAAGTTGATTCGGATTGAACCAACTCCAAAATCTCAGTACTAATGACCAACTTGCCTAGTACAGGTTCCAATGACCCCAAGACTAGAGATTGGCCAGGTCCCCTCAGGAATCGGACCAGAATTGGCCGAGTTAGATCCAAATAGGGTTTGTATAGGATCAACTTTGGACCATTCCGAATTCATGCTCACCCCTAGTCCTTATAACACGGGCAAGCCCTGAGATCGGATCTATTGGCACGCAAGCCAAATTGTATCTTTAGCGTAGCGCCTTTATACAAATATTGTAAAAGGTGGCACGGCAAAGCCTTCCATTTTTTCCCCTTTCCCACTAGGAATAAAGGTCCTTTATCCACGTGACTGTAGGTCCACATCCGTGGGATCGCACGTGGAGGGGGAAAAAAGATTAGTGATTAGTTTTTTAATATTTTGACACATTTTAGTCAGCACATTTGAGGACCAACTATTTTCCATAAAACTATTAAAAAGTGTCGCGAATAAAAGGAAAAACTTGGTTTAGTCGGTGTAATTTCTGGAAAGGAATTTAAATAGATGTAGGCGAGAGTCTAGAGATACTTCTTCTTGCGTAACAAGTAATGTTCGAGCTAGCTTTCGCGCGCTTGATCTGGTGCAGTCAAGATTTACTCAAGCGTTTCAAATGAGGTTTGAAATCATGATCACAAGAAGAGGAATGAGCTCTCATACCATTTTAACCAATTACTTGTCCATCCAACAAAAGATTTGAGTAATGTTACAAGATTTACATAGACCTGATCAATCACAATGTTTACTTGTTGTTGAGTATGTATAGTGTGTCATCTCTAGATTAACTTACTCAAAATATAATCCACTTTGGTCCGTTATGTATTGATTCTCACGGTTTGATTCTTAAGTATATATGTAGACACTTTTTTAGAAAATCACTCATTCTATTTGTGCTCTAATTTGAAACTTAAGAGCTAAACTTATCGTTACATTAAAAGACGTCTCTGTGAGTAAACTCTAATTTTCACATATATGTCTTGGGCACACTCTGCCTCTGTTCGGTATGTAATTCGGTTCATTCTTACCTCTTCGTAAGAAGCCTAGCAAGAGCCGCTCTTTGTCCTGATCATCTGACCTTGGCAACCATTGTTACTCTTGTCGATCGGGTCTTCTCGTGTAACATTGCTTTAGGCATGGGATTTCATTGGGGACTTCGTGTAAAAGTTCGAGCTTTCCAAAGATTCTGTTTGCTTTATGCTGAGATGTGTATATTCTGCACAAAATGGGCACGTTAGCACGTTTCCGCTAGTGGAAAATTTTCCTTCTTTTTTGCCCTTTTCGTTTGGGGAAACCTTTTTCGTAATTCCGAAGCAAAGACGTATTTGGTCGTATTGTTTTGTAGTCGACGATGCTACCACGTCGCGATACAAACGATGGGCGGGCAACTAATGTTTATGGACTCGGAATAAGTCAATAAGCCCTCGAACGAATGACCACAAGACAATGCATCGAAATATAAAGTATTCTCCTTCACAAGAATATTAATACTTCAAATAATGCTTAACACAATATAATAATGCGTGACATGAGATAATCGACTTTTGAATGGATGTAGGGAGCGACGAGGAGCCCCCAGGATCCGTGCCTGACAATACAACCACGCAGCAACCCTACATGGCCTCGGAGTCCCGCGCCTCTGCGACATCGCTCGGGACCACAACCGACTTGATTTTCACTTAGGCAAATCCCAAATCTTTAAAGGTTACATTTATTTAAATTGCAGATATTTTCTGCCGTATAATTTAACTATTGCAGCTCGAATCTCGTTCAATTTGGCTGCTATCACGTGCCTCACACGACATGTGACGTTGGTGTCAATTTAATGGTCCGGGGGAGCATGCGTCGCCCACATCCGTCGTTACATCGACGACCTACACCGTCGTCCCGTTCCTATCTGGTGCTGTTCATTCGCTTGTCTTTGCCATGTGGGGGCGAGATGCCTCCAAGCGCATCCTCCGCTTTGATAATTGAGGAGGAGTACGAAGACTTCTGTCTTTGATCGGATCTCGGGGACCACATGCAAACTTCTTTGATAATTCAAAAGATAGGTGTGTGCAGAGACTTTGCTATCTTGAGGCCCATAAAATACGCTGCAAGTCCTATCGACCAATTAAATCTAACCCTTTGACTAGCGTAGACTATTTTGACCCGAAAGAGTTTGCATGTGATTAGCAGGATTAAAATAAGCTACTTTCAGTTCTTCAGCTGAAAAACTGGCGTACGCTAACTAGCCATCTGTTTTGCTTTGGGAGTAGATTCCAAAGCCATCAATGTCTCCATAGAGGGGCTGTAGAAGAAAACATTACGAGAGATTAGTACGCACCCACATGAAAACTTGATTTCGCCATTCCTGATCGGAGGAAAATATTGCCCGGAAATTAAAATGGGTAGAAGTAGTATATAAACCTTATAGAAAAAAGAAAAAAAATAATAATCTGGGGGATCATACCAGTTACACCAGTATAAGCGTGCATGAGGTTTCATTCCATCAGGACATTATGAAAAATAAAATAACAGAAGAAATATGCAAAAAGTAGTATCTCCCTTTGACTTGCATCCTAGATGGTTCATGAAAATTAATGTGATGTTTCATCTAATTTTACGTGTCATGGAGGTATCGAAAGTGTCGGGCCAGCCCGGCATGCTTCACCCAGTTACTAGTAAGGCCAGTGTCAGGCCAGGCCCAGAAACAGCAAGTGGTCCGTTCCTACCCGACGTGGCTTGAGGCAAGTGCCAGGCCGGGCTGGGAAGATGGGCTGGCCCGAGCCCAAAACCCAGTGCCTATTGGTTATCGAAGTGAGCATGAGCAATGGCCGATAGCCATCATTGATCAATGGCCGTCGGTCATCCTTCAAAGGAAAAAAAGAAAAGAAAAAAAAGAGGACCGGGCTTGTCGATATTGTAATCGACGGCCTTGTTGAAATGAAGTGCCAAGCCTGGCTCGCCACACAAATGGGCCTGCTTAACCTGCCATAGTGCCCGAACGCAGTGGCATGCTTCGTCTATCTCTTCCTCCTCATATTCCAATTAAATACATGTAACATGGTGTGCATCGCCTGTTTGTAGTTCTCCCTCGGGAACCGTAACATATAATTATTGTAAAATAATTATTAAGTTGTTGAGGTTTGTAATACCCTATCGTGTGACCAGGAATCATGTTAAGAATATTACGGATAAGATTATCCTCAACACATTACTAAATACTATATTTGTATCGGTATGATACTATTACGTTATTAGTTAGTTCATAATTTTTTAATATAGCATAATCTACAATGAATTGGATCATTAATTGCTATATAGAACATGCCGGATGAATACGGTTGTAACCTATCATGAGGTGTGGATTATGCTATATTAAAAAATTATGCTCTATATAATTGAGGAAAGTTTTCGTCATCCTTTTTTTCACTTAAAGGAAAGGAGAGCGGGTAGGTGTTCATTTTATATCGGGAAAGTTAGCTCCATTTTAGAAAAAAGCTGAGATTTGAAAAAACTTGAAATGACTTCAACTTGTGAACTAACTTGACTAATCAAGTACGGTAGACATTTGAAGACGATGACGCACACTGCTTTCAATTACAGAAAGTCAAGCGCGATGTGCCTTTTATCATCTCATAATTTAAACAATTCACAGATATGTTAAATAGGAAATGTTAGTTTATCGTACGCGGTATTCAACCTTTACCCTAAAAAAGAGTTTTTATGCTAAAAAAAAAAGAGCAAGTTTTTAGACTCTCCTAAATGATTGAGATATCAAAAATTGAAAAGAATATATCAAAATAGAAAAGAAAAGCCACACGGATGGTTATATGGTACAGAGTGCTCTTAAACAAGCGAAAGCAATCGTGAAGAACAAGGGGCTCGTGAAGAAAACTCCACCAAAAAGGTAAGCTAATTAGATGCACCTTCCACATTCGTGGATCGAATGAACGAATCTAATGACCAAAAGTCAAGGACATATTACTCTTCTAAGTAACATTAACTCATCTAAACACCTCTCACTTCTCACACTTAAGGGCAAAATCCCTGATCGACCAAGACACCAGCTTCATCAGGCATAAACTCAAGCTTGCACGCCTCAAAGCGTAGGTGTGAAATGCACGCCAACCCCCAAATGGGCCCAAATTCAGCACACTTTGTAATTTTTTGAATGGGATGTGAGAATTATTAGCCTTTGAATGACCCCTTTTTCCTTTTGTATTGCATCCACTTACAAGCTACGCATCGTCACAGGGTTCCTTTCACCCTCCAAATGTTGACCCCTCAAGACAACATCTCCTTTCTTTCCCCCATTTTCTAATGCTTATTTCGAGATGATTGCCTCAGCGATTAGATTGCTCGATATACTGACGAGAAGGGTTAACCAAGCGATCTGATGGTCTGGAAAATTACATCGCGAGATTCGCATTGACCGCCGTGTAAGATAGACCTAACGCAACGCGCATGGATTGAGTGGCTTTATCCACATCGGGGGGGCTTTGATCGATCGGTCCGTGATTGGAGTAGGGTCACCTTCGGGTGCCTCGAGGCAGGAGGAATAAAACCGAAGTGCACAAGAACACAAAAGCCAAAAGGGTGACGAAAATCAGGCTGAACGGCAAAAAGTGTACGCTTCGCCCACCGCGGACGGAGCCCCTTAAATGTACCGTCCCCCTTCGTTGTACAAATAGGCTTCGCTGCTTTAGTAGAAGCTTCGCTCCAAGGCGCCTCCTCCTCAACATCATCAGGTTGGTGATCAGTCCAGATCTCTCAGCTACTGCTTCTTCTAAGTGGGGAGAGAGAGAGAGAGAGAGAGAGAGAGGAGAGAGGGAGGGCAGCGATGGAGAAGATGAGGGGGCTGAGCCAACTGTTCATGACGATATTCCTGCACAACTTCTCGACGTTCATGGTGATCCCTGCCATCACTGACGTCACGATGGCGGCGATATGCCCTGGAATGGATGAGTGCTCCCTGGCCATTTACCTCTCCGGATTCCAGCAAGCGGTACGTGAAACTCTTCTTGTTTTGTTCGATGTGCGTGAACTTAGTGCTTCAGTCTGTCGTTTGAGTTGAACGGTGTGTTTGCGATCTGTAGATTAGCAATAGCATCCCCCCTTTCTTGGTTTCTTAGTCGTGGCTGATATGGACATGAGAAAGAAATGCAGTTGTGTTTTAACTTTTTCCTTTTCGCCTTAAACGAGCATGTTCATCGCCTTCCATACCCGACTAATTTCATCGAGTGAATGACTTAAATATATAGTTTATCTAATCATGAAAGTGAGAGGAATAGAATCTATTTCGCACACGTATCAAGGCACGCATGTCATTCGTAGCACTTGAAATTGATTTGCTAGGTAGAAAGCATTCCTCTCCTTGGGAAACTAGCTCTCCCTTCAGGATATCCACCTTTGCATATCTTGATTTCTGTTGGCATTTGTTTTCGAAAAAAACCATGGCCTGTATTGAATGGATACGTAGTCGATATTCATTTAGGCCATTGAATTTGATGGGTCTCATGCGGGAAATAGACAAATCCCCACTATTATTAAATGCATCAAGAGAATGCCTCCGAATCCCCGCGATTATTAAATGTATCAAGCGAATGTCTCCAATGTATAGAGCAAATGCATGCCTTTCGGGATCGCATCAGCTCTTAATTTAGCCCCGAATTTTGACTAAAACCACATCAAGTTCATGTCCAAACGTGCTATTTTTCCGGATGGCGGTCGTGCCTTTGAAGTCACTGCTGCACGTAAAGACATTTTTGGCACTGCTCCTGCTTTTGGACGAAACTTCTCACACCCGCTGATCGGGGGACAAAGCTTGAACTTCGTAAGGTACAAACGAAGCACCGCCTGGCAAATCCTATCGTGACCCATCTTTAGTTTCGGAGCTTCCCAAAAAGTTCATGTAAGAACGGGACAAGGTCGCGTCAAATTTCACACGTCTTTCCATGATCCCAACTCGGCTCCATCTCTTTTCGAATCACACCATCTTTAGTTTCTGTTGGGACAGTCGCGTACCGACTTCTCAAGCCCATTTCCTATCAGACAAAAACTGGTACATACCTTTTTCGGACCTAAAACAAGCTCGTGGTCGATGGGACGACGTGCTTTTTTCTTTTCCAGCTATTGCACTTTGACGTGCTTTCGATCTTATGCTACATGTCATGTAGCGAAACTTCCTCTTAGCTTCGCGTGGCGAGCGCTTTAGAGCTCTCTTCCCACTTTCTAGGGCCCGCAATGGCGCTTTCCTCTTCTTCATTTCGTGCATCGGGACTCTTCAAACCAAACAGTTCGAAATCTCAGAACTGTGATGAAGTACCCTCTTCGTAAATTGCCGTGAAAGGTCTGGAAAGCTCCTCCAGCCCACGACTAAGGCCCAATCTTCCAAACACTTCTCAGCTTAGAGATACGGGCCTTTGTCCTTCGGTCGTCGCCGGTTCTGTCGAGTACGAACCGGATCGTGCTCTTTCATTCTTTAGTATTTTTCTGATCCATTCTTTCTCTTGCTTCCAAGCATGTCCTGTCTCGCTTCCGAAGCGTCGGTTCCTCCTAGGTAGTTGGCCCTGGCTCAGATTCAGACTACCCCACATGAAGCGATCGGCAATAAATAGAAAACTTAATCGCACGTCAGAGCTTATCTGAGTACGCCCTCCCCCATCTGGTTTACAACCCGAGCAACCGAGCCATGGAGGTAGGTTACCGAGCACAAAGTCCAAACGGAGCCAGTTTCTTCTTCGAGCGAGACGCTGCTTCGTTCTCGGTTCTTTGCTCGAAGAACTCGCGGGGCTGTGTCGATACCGCTGTCTCAGCGACCGCGACATCAGACGGAGAGCGTGCAGCGCATGTGCTCGCGCGATTATTGGCATATGAATCCGAAGTGGTGTCCGAGCTCTATGACCCTTTCACCTCTTCGTGAGTATCGATACGTCAGAGCAGTAGGTCGGATTACCTTTTCTCCCAGAATGGCTCTCATTATATACCGTAGAACCTACCCCGTCATTATCCACTTTGCGTCCTGCATCTCTCTCTCTCTCTCTCTCTCTCTCCCCTCGCTTTTGCTCGCGAGAGATCCCACCCGACGATCGAGCCCGTCCTTTTCTATCTGCTTTAACCGGTTCCCGCAGCTTATTCAAATGCTCCTTTTTAGCAAAAGCTAGCTCCTACCACTCCTGCTCTATATCTGATCTTGATCGCCAGAATCTGTCGCGCGCTCTTCTGTGCGTGAGTGAGAGAGAGAGAGAGAGAGAGAGAGATGGAGGATGTGGGGAGGTTGAGCCATCTGTACATGACGTATTTCCTGTTCTTGTTCTCGGCGACCATGGTGGCTCCGGTGGTCACCGACGTGACGGTCTCGGCTCTCTGCCCTGGCCAAGCTCGGTGCTCCCTCGCTATCTACCTCTCCGCAATCCAACAAGCGGTAAAAATCCTCTTCTTCTCTTTCGTTTTGCCCTCCAGTTTCTTGTTTTCTCCCTGTAAAATACCCAATCTTTGCATTCCCTTTTCGTCACGCTTCAAGATATTGCATTCAAGCCTCAAGTACGTGCAAAGTCGGAAAAGGTCAACCCGTTTCTTCTCTCTTAACACGACAATCAATTGCTGGACAACTGGTCCTAATATGAGTTTAGCAAGTTTATGCTGTCGGTAGAGATTATTACATACATGATATTTGGTGTATCATTGGGATTATTCAGTCATGAAGCTTATAAGGGTTTTCCCTGTTCTAGTTGAACTTTCAAACCCTACTGGAGATGAAAATCTCTCTCTCTCTCCTTCCATTATTTAGAATGCATCTTGGCCATTAGGTTCGGTGGATCTCACCAAATCCATCCTTCTAAAAGCATCTTGCCCGGTGCTCTAAGTGTGCCGTGTCGTAATTTGTGTGACCGATAATACATTCGATATAATCCGATGAAGCTTTTGTGAGTGCTATAACATTACCAATCCGATCTTTTTATTATAGTTATAATTGCTTCCGAAAAGCTACAGGATCCACATGATTTAGGGGTCGAGATTAATCACCCATCCGAGCTTACTTGAACTCGGGGCCATGTTATACTTGTCTTTCTTCTGGGATTTTAAGTGGATGTTGTTTAGAATATTTCAACTCCCTGCCTTGCAGCATCTTCCGAGGGGGGGCCCCGCTGACGTCCCACGTGTCAATTCATTCTCCCGTCGTGGGGCCCACCCCATCGACGGTTCCCCTCACTTTGCGCTTTTCGTTCGGCCTTCCTTTTCGTTCGATTGTCATCATTATTCTTCTCTCAACCTCATTAAATTGCTAAAAGACCGGCAAATTCAAGAATTAGAAGTCTGAAAATGACGATATTACCCCGCCCTTTGGGCCGAGCGTGTCTTGTAACGGTTGGTCCTCTGTTCTTTTGACTTTCTTTTGTGGTTATTCCACCATCCCCTCAACTAAACTTTTTGCAAATTTTTTTTTTTTTTTGTGAACATTTTTTGGAGAAAAATAACAAATTGCTTTTTGGAAGAGCGGAAATAATAGAGTTTATTATTCCCCGTGAGATATTTTAATTGCACGCGATACTCGATCTTTTGTCCTCTTAGTCACGGCATTATTAGATTTGATACATAATGTTCATATTTTTAAAACAAATCGTACATTCGACGAATCAAACGTGTAGAAACTTCATTGTTAGCTTGGCATTGAATTGGATGTTGTCCGGTAGCTCCTTAGTGTACCCATGAGTCTGTGGCAATCAACTCATTGATTTCAAATGCGTAAAATTACGTTTTCTAGCTCCTGTTGTTGTGGGTATTTTGGGTAAAATCGAGGGAGGCACCGATTTCTAACAACATCGACGGAGGTGACAATATCATGACAAGCGCATGTCGAACTAAATCCGTGCAAATTTACACGCAATAAGCTTGATGATGTATGCTTGACTATTAGTATTTATTTTACTATTCCATGCGCTCAACAAGCATATTTCATTTTGGTTATAAAATCACTTATGGATGGAAATGTTTATTGGGGGTTTGCAGATAGTGGGATTGGGCTCGCTGGTGATGATGCCATTGATAGGGAATCTCTCCGATAAGTATGGGAGGAAAGCTCTGCTCACCATTCCCTTGGTTTTCACCATCATCCCCTTGGGTAAACAATATGCTTCATCCCTAGTTTTTATTCACATAAATTGCAACTTCAAAATCATTGCTTAAAAACGTATAGCACTCTATGAATTTAAAGTGATATATATATATATATATATATTTCTGAAATTTCTTATGCTTGACATTTTTCGGGTTACAGCCATTTTGGCTTATAGCAGGTCAAGGAATTTCTTCTACCTGTACTATGTGTTTCGGACTCTGACCGCCATGTTCTGCGAAGGAAGCGTGCACTGCCTCGCCCTCGCTTATGTGGTAAAAACTTCCCCCCTTTTCTCTTTTCCCAAATGTGAATAATCTCGTACCTCGTCCAGGTCTGATTGCCGCGAGCAATGATATTCACGACATACACACTTATGTTTATATGCAAAATCCGTCGTGTGTTGTTTTCAAAGGCGAAAAGTTGGTTATTTATAACCCGACCCCTGTAATGTTCTGAATCCAATATTCGGTCCCGCTTTTGTATCCCGACTTTAAAATAGTGCATGAAAAGAGAAAAAAAAAATGTGGCATTTTCCCTCGTTTTCTATATCGTGCATCGAGCGACGAAGAGCTTTCTTCCGAAGCTCGCTTTCGCTTCGAGGTTCGTTCATGGCGGAATCACGCGTTCCGTTGTCATCCAGGCGGACAACGTCCCCGCCGGAAGACGAGCCTCCACGTTTGGGATCCTCTCCGGCATCGGATCCGCCGCCTTCGTCTGCGGCAACCTCTCCACCCGCTTCCTCTCCACTCCCTCCACTTTCCAGGTATGTCTCTCTCGCTCTCTCACCGCGCCTCAACTCGTTCGCCGTTTTTCCATCCGATCTTCGGGTTACGATCTTCACGACCGCTTTGTTGTCCGCGGGCAGGTCGCGACGGTGGTGGCCGTGGTCGCCCTGGCGTACATGAGGTTCTTCCTCCCCGACTCCGTCGTCGTCGTCGACGACGACGATCCTCTGACTGCCCCGATCGTCTCGAAGGGGATGCCGGACGGTGCTTGCCCGGACGACGATTCGGCGAACAAGGCGCACGCGTTTAAGAAGGCGCCTTCCTTGGGGGACACCGTCGCCTTGCTGAGGAGCAGGTTAGTCGAGCTTAAATCTCTCGTGACGACTCTCTCAATTCCATGTTGAATTCCTAAGCAGAAATGATTTGAGGTGCGGAAAGAAGAAGAAAAGCATTCATCTCTGTATTTGACAGACTCAATGCGAATGGTTCGGGTGTAATGTGATTTTTGGGATTCAATGCTGCGGAATTCACCTGTCTGAGCTTCATGATGTATCTCTGTTTTGCAGCTAACGTATGTACTAATGTAATAAGGTCTGTCCCTTGTATAACTGTGCAATTGATTTGCAGCCTGACGTTTTTGCAAGCAGCAATTGTCGCCTTTTTTGGCAATCTCGCTGATGTTGGTCTTCATGCTTCAATGATGGTACCTCTCGAACTTTTGTCTGTTTGGTCCGTTGTAAAAATTATAGTACGATGGTGCGAGATTCCATCTAATGTCGAATCATCTCGTCCCTTGAGTACAAGGTCTAAGAACAAGACTGACAAGTACAAATGATAGTACCATGAGTAGTCGATGCTCGACTTAACTGCTAGCAGCAAGACCTTTAATTTATTATGGGCGCATGACTAGGCTGAACGATTTTCTTTTTGGTCATGCAGTACTACTTGAAGGCGCAATTCCATTTTAACAAGAATCAGTTCGCCGACCTGATGGTGATATCTGGAATTGCGGGTACCATTTCTCAGGTATTTCTCGCTCTAATCATTCAAAGAATTCGTGCGCATTGTTTTTATTTTTCTGCAGTTTTATGCTCAATGCTCCCCCTTCGGTTGATTTTGGTAATGTGACAATTTTGCAGCTGCTTATCATGCCCCTTTTGGCTCCTGTTATAGGAGAGGCAAGACTGCTTTCTATAGGGCTATTTTTTAACTGCGTGCATGTACGTACCCCTCTCTCTCTCTCGTTCTTTATTTGTGTGTGTAACTGCGTCCTGCCTAGTTAGTGAACATCTGATACATGTGCGAAAGAGTTGTACTATGATTGCACACTCTCCTTCCTCTGAATTTTGTTTGGCATGCAATAATGCAGATGATTCTTTACAGCGTAGCCTGGGCTGCTTGGGTAATCCTCTGCCTCCTCAAATCATCGTATACATTTTCTGACTTCGCCAATGACAAAATGTGGCTAATACTTGGGAAATTGATAGGTTCCTTATGCTGCTGCTATGTTCTCTGTTCTATTCGTCTTCGCACATCCTTGTGTGAGTATCTTATTAATTTTCCGTACTTCTCTAACAGATGTTGAGTGTGTAGTGTCATTTCCATAGCTCTCTAGCAGATGTTGAGTATCTTATTTAATTTTCCATAGCTCTCTAGCAGATGTTGAGCGTGTTGTGTCATTTCTATTCTACCTTTACTGATTGCAGATGCGGACGATTGTCTCTAAACAAGTTGGTTCGTGCGATCAGGTAATTTTACGCCGAAATAATTCTTTCAAAAAATTTCTTCAAAATTATGGTAGGTGCTCACTGCAATATGTTACGTAATTTACACATGAATAACTGCATCCCTTTTCTCACTTTGAACGTTAAACATCTCCTCTCGAGATGACACTCTTTATAGTCCTTTGGTAGCCAAGGATGCCATTTTACATAGGAACTGCAAAATGGGATATGAGTTTGAATCAACCTACTTCTTTCCCTGTGTTTGATATGGAACTTTGAAGAATGGAATGAAGATGCAGTCAAAATGTTCAAAAGCTGTTATTCAAAGAGCAAAAAATAAAATATAGATCTTATTTTTCTGTGTTTATTGTGGAGTTGGGAGGAATAGCATTCCATCAGTTGGTTGCATGAACATTTCATTAGGAACTTTCTTTTCAGCCCAATAGCTGATCCATCATGGGATGGGAAATTGAGCTAGAATGATGGCTTCATCCCACGTACCAAATGCAACATCAGCTTTGTACACAGAATGCTGGTAGAAAGTTCAACAGTGAAATACATGAACATGTATAGAGTATTATTGAGTCACTTCTCAAGAATGAAGAGAAAAGAGCTCATCACTTGTTATGTCCATTGGTCCTACTACTTGACAAGTGAGTTATCATTTGCTTAATTAATAGGGCAAGGCTCAAGGATGCATTTCAGGGATTTGCCAACTTGCCAATGTTGTCTCTCCCTTGGTTTTCTCTCCATTGACAGGTAACTGGAATATTTGAGGCTATCCTAATGCCTAACTGATCTACTAAGCTAACTAGATTTTATTCATTTGTTTTGCCAGCTTTGTTCCTCTCCGACAGTGCACCCTTCCACTTCCCTGGTTTCAGTATTATGTGCGTTGGCTTTGCTTCAGTAAGATTCTAACTATGATTCTACGTATCTACAACAAATATTCATCTCATTGCCGTTTTTTGTGAGCATATAAGCTCAAAAAATGAGCAAGAATGAGCTAGGCAGCACAGTCTAATGCGGATTAACTCAATGATTGAGCTTCCATGAACAGCACAAGAAGTTTTGCAATACATCTTACATGACAAGCTCAGTTCCCTTGAGTGTACATGTATTATATCCTTCATAGTTGTCGCACAACTCCCCAATTTTCTTGGAATGAACTAAAAATAACCTAAAGGGATCCTGCTTGAGTTCTCTCCAGATTGTGGTTAGGCGAAAGTTGTTCATTTGATAATGGGTGACCTGTAGTGAGTCAGCTTATTATAATTAAGTCTGTCGATAAAACTTCCCCCTCACATCACATGCTAGTCCTGTTAAATATGAATAAGCCGTCACTGGTTGTCTTTCACCCTATGAGCTAGTTGAATTGATTCCAGATGCTTATTTCTGCCATACATGTGGTGTTGGTTAGCACTAAGTAGTAACTAGATGTCTGTCTAATTCTTCTCAACGGCTTATCTACGTTTCAGCATCTCCGTCTTGTGAGGTCTACATAATTTTACATCAGTTGTTTCTAAATTTTAAACACCTAGACTGTCACTTGCCTAACATGCCGCGCTAAAAAGCAGGGAGAGGAGAATGCTGCAGAACTCATTATGAGATTGTTGAACCTTTGAGCAATCTGCTTGATCTACTGTTATCTACCTTTTATTTCCCTGCAAATCTTATATTGAATCTCATTTTTGTTGTAGATGATAGCCTTTATCCAGAGTGTCATGATGAGAGTGGCTCCTCCAATATCAGACGGCAGAGTTAGCAACTGCCATACACTGGCCTAGATTCTGAAGATCTTAATGCCCGGTTTTGCCATAACGAATGTCCTTTGGTCAATTCCGGAGAGAGTCATCGGTCCATGTAAGTTAAACCTGAAAAATAGTGTACTAGGGTCAAGAGTACGTATTTTTTTTCTAATGGGGGCAAGTTTTTCTGCAATTCCGTTAGCGATATAGTGCTCATCACAGCTTTTAATATTTAGAGTTAGTATTAGTTGGCGTGTGAGTTCGATTGGCGTGTGCGCCTTAAGGGGTACAGAAATGGATCTCACAGCGTAATTCTGGTCACCCATGATCGACGGCAATCGTCGACAATGTGTATTACTGGGCAAGCAAGCTGTTGCTTTATATATGATGAAAGATGGGAAAGCTTTGGTCTCCTACTTACAGATGAAATGTTGTGGCCGTATCTTGTAATCATATTTTAGCATTTTTACAAAAACATCATGACGCGCAGGGTGTCATCAAGGACGATTTTAACGATCCCTACGGGAAATCACCGACCGATTGTCCTCGATTGGTAAAATTCATTGTATGACGGTAATTTGTTAAACGTGTTAGTAAGTATTCGTTAAGGGGCAGATAGTTTGGTCTATTTTGAGATTTATCAATGCATTTAAATTCATCGCTAGTACTTATCAATTTTTATTTTTGTTCTTCCCGTGGTTATCATATATACGAAGGTAAAGCTATGATTAGATAGATCACCATTAGTCTTTGCTTTGCTTTTTTTTAGGGAAGGAGGACTAAATTGGCAATATGAAGCTACTGTCAATGTTGGAAGAAATCTCTAGCTTAAATTATAATTTATCAACGTTTGTATGTTACCGACTTACTTTTGACTTTTGTCAACAACTTATTTACCTGTATTATAAATATCAAGCTGCTGTATGTTATTAAGAATACTTACATCTGATTCTTATCGGTGGTTATCAAAATTTATTAGTATTATTGATATCAAGCTATTCTAGTGCTTTTGTTTCGCAAAAATTGAATGATTTAAAAATATGTTTCTTAAAATGATTGCTTGTATTGCTTACTGAGGAGACTTATGCTTAGCCCATAACTTACAAAAATAACTGCCAAAAAGGCAGTTATAGGGAGTTATCGTTTTTAAGAGAGAACGTTTTTTAAGTGTGGGTGTGTTTGTAAAAGAAAAAGTCTACAACTCTCTCTCTCACGAAATTTATGAAGAACTCTCTCTCACCATGCTGCAATCAAATCATTTAATCTGTGGAATTTAAGTATGTTTTGTTGTGTTATGTTTTTTGTTAATGATTTAAGTAATTCTAGACATGTTTTCTGTGTTTCCCGTGTATGATATTTGGGATCCGTTTCAAACATCTAACATTGGTATTAGAGCTATATTATTTGTTTCCTGATCATAAGTAATATATGTGAACAAACCATGTCATGAAATCGAAGAAATTTCTATGTTCATATTTGTGTTTGTTGGACCATGTTGAGGCAGAATAGCTAACAATTCGGAGACTTTCAAGACATATGGTTTTTACATAATGAAAGTAGGCTTAATAAGCTTTTCCAACGGTATATTATATCTAATTTTTGGCTTAAAAATGAGAAAGGTATTAGCATCTAAAATTAGTAATTTTGGATGAGATGGGCCGCCGGAGGAGTCTCATGCTGCGAAAAGGCGTGGCGGAAGGGTATGGAGCATGAGGAAGAAGGCGCAAGAAATACATGCGTGTGGCGGTTGCAAGCGCGTGGATCCTCTGTGCGCACGGGGTAACCATTGGCGCGTGCATGACATGCACCTATACTCTATAGAATTACAATTTTGCCCTTTTTGCAATTTTACGATATTGCCTCTCACTCTTTGCTGATATTGTAGTTTTGCCCCTTGACTTACAATTTTGCCCTTCTGTCATAATCGGCCCGACTCGTTGATCGTTGAACAAAACAAGACTGACAATTCTCTCCGCGTGTGTAGTCATGTGGGAGCTCCGATTGGAGCGTTCTTGGTACCGGTTTGTGCGTAACGGAATGCTCTACGTTATGGTATATTCGTATTACATGTTTGATACTTGTGGTGATGTGAAAATGCATAAAGAACCTTATAATGTGCGTACTTTTGGGGTATATATGCCATTTTCACTTGTAATTCTTTTTGTATTTCCTTATGATTTTGGAAATATGATTATTGGCTCACATGTATGTAAATGAGCATTCTCTACTATGTTGTGCCATGGATTATGAGTAATCGACGCGCGGACCCTTGGAGTGCCATTACTTGACACAAATGGACACTTAAGTATCATAACTTACGAAAGTGACACTTAAGTGCCAAAATCATAGAGAAATTGATCACTTATAGGGGTGAATGATAACCATTCTGGCAAGAAATTGATTTTTAGAAGAGAAATATATTTTTCTATTTCTATTTCTAGAAAAGTTTCTAAGCAAAAATAACCGTTTGATAACGACACAAAATTTCTACTCTAAAAATAGAAATTCGTTTGATAATGACACAAAATTTCTTCCTTTTGGATGGCGGTGATCGGCGACTGGTGGCGGCGGCCGACGACGATCGGCGACCGGCGATCGATGACGATTAGCGCGATCAGTGACAATGATGATCGACAACCCGATGGCGACGGTGGCTAGCGACGACCAATGATGGATGGCAATGGCCCGCGATTAGCGATGATTGGCGGCCGTCAGCGATAAGCGGCGGCGGCGAACGGCGCGACGGTGGCGGCGGATGACCAGCGACCAGCGATGGCGTCCGCCAGATGATGGTTAGCGACGATGAGCGATGAAAAGAATTTTTATTTCTCATTTCTATTCCGAAATAGAGAAGTAGAAAATTCTTACTTCTGATTTCTATTACAAACCTATTTCTTGAACCAAAATCTATTTCAGAATTAGAAAAATGAAATAATTTTATCAAACGGACTTCTATTCCAGAAACAAGTCTGGAATAGAAAAATTATTTCTGGAACAGAAATTAGAGGTTGTCATGCACCCCCTTAAGTGCCACTCCGGCCAAAATCCGGCCAAAACGCTAACGTGAAGCAAGTGTAAAATGGCGTCGTTTTGGTGCGACATTGTAAAAAATTTAATATAAAAATTAATTAAATTTAATAAAAAACTAAATTTATTTAAAACATTTAAAAATTAGAAAATTTTAATATTAATTTTTTTAAAAGGGAGGCGGCGAGAGCTTAGCCACCGCCACCTCCCCGCCGCCAGGAAGGGCCGGTGACGGAGGGGGAGGCTAGGGCCGCGACCCCGGCCGATCGGCGGCGAGGGCCCGCGAGCCCTTGCTCGATCCGACAAGGGTCGGCGGCCCTCGCTCTGCCGGCTAAGGGTTGTTACTGCGAGGCGACCCCGGTGGGCGGTGGCCCTTGGCTTGGCCGGGCGAGGGTCGCCGACCCTCGTCGGATCGGGCAAGGGCTGCCGGTCGGCTAGGGTCGTCGGCCCCGGCCGGCGACCCCGGCCAACCCTTCCCCCTCCGTCGCTAACCCTTCCCGACGACGGCGGCGAATGAGGGCACCTCCCTTTTTTTTTTTTAATTTTTAAAATTTTTTGATAAATTTTTTTTTTATTTTTAAATGTTTTAAATAAATTTAATTTTTTTTAAATAAATTTAATTTTAAATTTAAATTTTAAAAATTTAAATTTAATTTTAAATTTAAATAAATTTAATTTTAAATTTAAATAAATTTAATTTTAAATAAATTTAATTAAATTAATTTTTATATTATTTTTTTACCACGTTAGCACTAAAACGACGTCGTTTTTGCATTATCTGGCTATGTCAGCGTGCAAAACGACGCCATTTTGCACTCATTTCGCCGAAAAATTGACACGTCATCGTTTTAGCCAGATTTTGACCGGAGTGACACTTAAGTGATTAATTTCTCTCCAATTTTGGCACTTAAGTGTCACTTTCGTAAGTTATGGTATTTAAGTGTCCCTTTATGTCAAGTTATGACACTTGAAGCGATCTTTTACCATGAGTAATCCTTTTATTTTGCATTTGTTGCATGAACAATACCACATTTTATATGCATGCCTCTATTCCCAAGGATGGATAAACAAATGTCAAGACTTTTAAGGCTAAGAAATGAGTTAGCTGTTTGTTGGTGGGATGGTTATGACATGGTGATGCACATTATCAAGGTTAACAAGATGATACAAGATATAATTTGAAATGGTTACCCTATGCCAAACTTTGTGAAGATTGAAGCACTAACAAACACCCTTCCATTTGAATAATAAGAAGTGTTAGATGGTCTATGGAAAGTCAACGTCGTTCCAGATTATAAAAAACTCGTGGAGGATTTTGTAAGAAAATATATGAGTGTTGGGGGCAATGAAGACGTCAGCCCTTGGGATGAATGCATCCTGGTGCAAAGGGAATGCACCATGACAGAAACCTAAGGAATTTTCAAGGGATTTTCCTTGGCTGCCAAATAGGATCATAAAATTCTCTAAAAATTTTTATGAGTCTTTCCCGACTTATGAGAACCATGAGTGGCGCTGATATTATATCTTTAGTTTTTTTGTTATTCCATGTGAATATTTTCCCATGTCGATATTTTTTGTTAGATTTGTAGTTTATAGATGGGATATTTAGTTGTGAATATTAAATGTTATTTATTGTTATTATTACTTTATATGTATTTCTAGTGGGAAGTTTAAGAGAGTTTTAGTAACTTCAATTTTTTTTTACATAGATAATTATATTAATAATAATCTGGTTACGAGCTTCAAGTGCTTATTGCTCTTCCAAAACATATTAGATTTTCATATTCTAAATCTCATAATTATCATCATTCAATTTATCTCATTTGTTCAACTCAGCCACTATATTCTTAGATGCAAAAGCCATTGTATTTGAACATTCTAAACATATATGCACGAATTATTATAGCACATAGGAGAGCAGCGCCCAATACACCGGCAACTCCCATCATATGAAATGTGGAAGAAAGAACTCAATATCTCGTATAATATTGTTGAGTAGCATGGAGGATGGAATCATATGAGAGTAGACGTTTTGAAAATGCCAAAGACATTTGGGTAGCATTAGCAACGAGATTTAGTCAAACATTTGTGACCAAATTGAGGCAACTCATGATAAGGTTCGATTCATACAAGATGCCTCATGGACAAACCATGAGACAACACCTAAAGCATATGTCAAACATGATTAGTAAGCTGAAGGATGTTGGCCACATTTTGACTAACGAGCAGCAAGTACAAGCAGTAATTCGTTCCTTGCCTCAAAGCTAGGAACATATGAAGGTGTACCTAATGCACAATAAGAATATAAAGACCTTTGAGAATGTTATGCGCTACCTTTGAGTTAGAACAGGATTGCCGATTCTAGCTCACACGGGGCTTCGGACTCCAAACATAAGAGCTTGGATAGGTTCAAGAGGTGGAAAAGTAAGAGAGCGGGTTTATCAAGCAAGAAACTGAAGATCAACCAACATGAGAAAGGAAAACATCCTCACATGAAAAACATATCAAGGATGAAATGTTTCAATTGTCACAAAAAGGATCACTTTGCTTGCCACTATGGCGAGCCAAAGAAGGTATATACCCTTTATGTTCTTAAGAGTACTACTTATGTATCAAGTTCAGTTTTTCTAACCGAATCGAATCTTTTGCGGACCATAAACTGGGGAGCAACAAACCATGAAGTGAATGATAGAGATGCCTTTGTGGAGTTCTAACAAGTTACTTAGAACAAAATGGATTTATGTAAGAAACAATTCCAAAGCTAAAATTAAAAGGAATGACACTTATTAATTGATTATACATAGTGAATGTCATGCCCCGATCTTGAAGTGCGTGCCCATCCCTCGGTGGTCGATTAAATTGCGACGTCTCAGGACGCGTCGCCGACCCATTCATTTTAATGCGCATACGGAAGCGTATAAATAAATCTCCAGACAGCACAAAGATGGGATAGAAAAGCAGGGCCACAATTTCACAACCAAAACACACCTTTATTATACATAGCTAACTAGTTTATATACAATACTAGTCTATAGACAAAAGTCTGCAAAAGCAGAAATGTCCACACGTCCTCTAGGCATTCGAACCCCCAGCTGAAAACTCCGAGGTCTCCTAGGGACTCGGGTCCACCACTGCACCACCAGGAGAGTTAGTTGTACCCTCGCCAAAAGCAATCTCTAACACCGACACTGGGACCTCAGACTCCTGTAGGGGATCTTCTTTGGGTCCATTTCGCCCGTGACGATACCACGCTCTGAATTGATGGGGTACCCTCCGAGGTAGACCCGCATTGACCCAGACGATGGATCTCACAAGTTCATAGACCTAGGCTCCTTAGCCCCCGGGAAGAGGAATTTGGGAGACCTGTTCGGTGACCTTCTTGGGCTGGCCAAAACGCTCAGGAGGAACCGCCATCTAAGGACCTGAAAAGGTTAAGCCCATGATGGGGTGAGACAATGTCTCAACAAGTTTACCCCATAAACTCCGACTAGGAAGGAAATACGCCTAAATGCAGTCTATGCACACACACAAGACAGAGGACTTACCTTGCCTCAGTTCCTTCCTACAAGTCAGTACGATTTATATACTCAACCAATCAATTCAATTCAAACCATTGATCAATCGATCCACTCAATTCGATACCATCAATATGATCCATACTATCTATCAATCAGTACCATCTATAATTTAATACCATCTATCAATTCAATTGATACAATCACTGCTCACACAAGTTGAAATAGATGGTCATAGCTCTCACAAGCCGATATAGATATATAGTAAGTCGCACAAGCTGATATAGATCCTTACTCTCACAAGCTAATAAACGATCATTGCTCACACAAACTGATATAATATATACTGCTCTCACAAGCTGACATGCAAAATGTCTCTCACAAGCTGACGATAAATGCTCTCACAAGCTGACGTGCAATAAGGCTCTCACAAGCTGACGATTCACCGTGTTAAAAATACCCGATAAAAATAATCGTGTGTCGGTACACGGTCGACCTGAGTCAAAAATGCAATATCTTTCTTTTCAAAAATCCCACTATTCATATAGTGCATAAGCACATTTTCGGCGTTGAAAACTGACGCCTGGTATTTTTCAATTAAAATACCGAAATTCCATAATTTTGGAATAAATACCCAATATTACAATTTCCACTCAATTTGCATAAATCAACACTCAATTAAATAAACCAAGCACACCATTGCAATCGGCACGAAATTCCAGTCACCGGCTATCCCAGTATAATTTTCGAAAAATAATACATAATTAAATAAATACCAAAAATAATTAAATAATTGCAATTATATGCCAAAAATAGAAACTTAGGCTGGAAATGCCTAATTAAACATCGAAACGGGCCCGGAAAATTTTCGAACCTATCTAGATAAATAGTATAATTTATCTAGTCTCTAATTAAGCCGTGCTAACCACCTAGCATGCAAAAACAAATAATTAAATCGCTAATCCGTTCTAATTAACCACCTAAACCATACTTACTCTAAACTAATCAACCCTTAAGCTTCATTAACTCTATAAGCAGAGTTTAGTGAGTGAACTCACTAGTTTAGCAATCCGGTGAGTCCACGATGACGGCAACGTGGAGACGAGCGACAAACCTCCTAGTGGCGACACTCGACAAGGTCCGGAAGCGGCCCAAAACGGGCCTTGAAGGCTCATGGCTGGCTGGGCTGCTCGATTCTGTCCAAGGACCAAGCAAGCTAGACCGGGTTGGAAACGGCAAGCTGAGGTGGACTGGTGGCCAGGTGGGCAAGCAAGCGGGCAGGCGGAGCTAGATGGTGGTGGAGGCAAGCTTGAGTGGCGGCTAGGGCTTCGACGATGACCAAGGACGGCTCGGGGGTACGGCTAGGCTCGCGGGACAGGCAGGACGAACAGTGGATGGGCGCGGGCTTGCGCGGGGGCGTGACGGCGACGTGGCTGTCCTGGCGGCTCGGCGGGCGGCTTGCGACGGCAGGGGGGAGGCTGGCGGTTTCCTATAGTTTTTTGGGAGCTCAAAAAGGTCTACAATGGGGAAAGCAATGCTTGGGAGGAAGAAGGGGACAACAGAAGGTTGGGGGGGATCCCTCATAGCCTCCAAAGTCCACCTTCTATCCCTTTGGTCTCTTGGCAAGGCCTAACCAGCCCTTGGCTGTCTTCCATGGCCCTTTGGCAGCCCAAGACTTCCACAACACACCACCCAAATGGTCCAAAATGTTGAGGGAACCATGGGCTACAAATTTTGGTCACATTTTCCCCAATTTGAGTTCAATTCCTCTATAATTGAGTCTAATTCGATCCCCATAAATTCCACCAAGATGTCCTCGGCCAAATTAACATTTTTCCTCACTAATAGAACTGACTTGCATCCCAAAAACGCGATCAAAGACGGTCCCCTGAATTTTCCGGTAAAAAACAGTCCTATTTTGAATTTTCGCCAAAAATCTCGGTTTGCAGAATAATCTTTGGAGGATGAATTGACGTTCCTAAAATGAATCGTGACATGACAGAACTTTGAATTTCTGAAATTGGATTCAAATTTGCGGTTAATTTCAATCTGGCGCGATTTTAGCGTGACCTAGCCTACCGGGTAGCTTTTAGGAATTTTTGGTGTAATGGACCCGTGGTCGATTATTTTCGAGCCACAACATACATCTTTAACACATTGACGACTCTCGTTTGTTGTGAAAATCTCGAGGTTTCAAATACGGGCACAGGGTACCAAAACGACAGAAAAATCGGTCTAGTGCCGATCGACGAGAATTTTGCAATCTGGTGGAATCATCCACACTTTGATCACATATCTTAGTTGAATCGACCTATCTTTGATCTCTGATCGATTTTTAACTATGTCGTAATGACCCTTGCAGACTAGCACGGTCGAGCAGTCGATTTCTAGGTGAATTCTCAAGTCTATTGCGTTAAAATCCCTTAACAGCTTCACCTGCTAGACTAGTTATCTCGTGAGTGATCAACTCAGAGAATAAAACTATAGGCGCGTCGATGAAAAGCTCGATTCATTCAATGGAAAATAGAACATGAAATTCAGGATGTCACAGTGGATGCATAACGCTAGTGTTGACTTGTATTTAAGTAATTCATTAGAATTTAGTGTCTGTATTGATGTTAATTTAGTTTGGTTTTAGTTGAATTTTCATAACGCTAGTGTTGACTTGTATTTAGGTAAAAATACTATCGTTTTGGATTTTTCTAGATGGTTTTATTATATTGGATGTTAACTGTGGTAATATCAATGTTTATTATTCCCTATTTACATCTTTAAAGTCTTATGATAATGATGTGAATATATGTCATGCTAGACTTAGTCATATTAGCCAACAACAAATAAATAAATTGCTCAAAAAGGGCTTATTGGGCAATATTGAAAAAGTGATTTGCCTATTTGTAAGCATTACCCGGCGGAAAAAATAATAATTTTTGCAATTAATTCATTCTGACATCTTTGATCGACTAAATGTAAGAGTTGACAATATGCTATATATTTCATCACATTTATATATGATTATACTCTATTCGGATATTCTATTTGTAAATTTGAGGCATTAAGTTACTTTAAGAAATTTATGAGCTCGATAGAAAATCAATTAGATAAAAAAATTCAATGATTAAGATCTGATCGAGATCAAGAATATTTATCTGATGAGTTTAGAAATTTATGTGATGAAAAATGAATAGAAATACAATTGTCTATTTCGTGTATTTCTTAACAAAATGGTATTGCAAAAAGGAAAAATAAAATCTATTAGAAATTGTTAGGTCTATGATAGTACATGTTAACTTACCAATCACCTTTTGAGGCGATGCTTTATTAACTTTTGCATATATATTTAATCATATGCCTTACAAATCAGTTATTTTTACTCCATATAAGTAATAGACAAGTAGAAAACCCAAAAGTTTTCTTAAATCTTGGGAATGTGCTATCTATACTAATAAATCCTCTCACAAGTCTAGAAAATTGGTTCATATAAGCAAAAATATTATTTTCATAAAATACTCAAAACACTTGAAAGGATATGTGTTTATTGATAAACAAGTCACAAAAGCACTCCCCATCGATGTTTTGACATTAAAGATGTAGTTCTTATGGTTGCTTCACAAGATGAAGATGAGTCCAGGAATGTAAATGATGCTCTAAATTGTCCTAATAAGGAAAAATGGATACATGCAATGGAAGAAGAAATTGAGTCAATAAAAATCAAACTAAGTTTGAGAGTTAGTTAATCTTCTAAAAGGATGCAAAGCCTTTGGGAACAAGTGAATTCTCAAAATAAAATGTAAAGCTAATGGCTCAATAAAAAGACATAAGTCTCGCCTCATGGAAAAATGGTATAATCAACAAAAATGAATTGATTATGAAGAAACTTTTTCTCTTGTTGTAAAATTTACTTTGATTCATCTTATTCTGGTAATTGTGATGAGTATAGATCTTGATTATATCAAGTGGATGTAAATATGCTTTTCTCAATGGAATATTAGAAGAAAAAATTTACACGGAACAATTTGTTGGTTTCATTGAAAAAGACCAAGAACAAATGGTATATTAACTTTTAAGATTGATATATAGCCTCAAGCAATCTTCGAGACAATAGTATATACGTTTTCATAATGTCATAATGGCATATGATTTTGCAATAATTGATGAAGATCATATGTATATATCAAAAGATCTAAAGACCAATTTGTGATCTTATCATTATATGTGGATGATATACAAATTATCGGGAGTTATATGAAGTTTGTTAATACTATTAACAATTGATTATCTTTCAATTTTAAAACGAAAGATATGGGTGAAGTCATATATATTTTTGGAGTTAAGATTTCAAGAGATCTTTCAAAAAGATCATTGTCTCTTTCACAAGAGATGTATATAAATAAAAGTCTTGAATGATTTCGTTTGCAAGATTATAAACCTATAGGTACTATTGCAAAAGGTGAGGGATTGTGCCACAAATTGTGTCTAAATATTCCACAAGAATGGGAACAAATGAAACATGTTCCTTATTTTAGTGTGGTTGGAAGCTTAATGTACGCTATAATGTGTACATGATTTGATGTATGTTTTACAATTGGAATGGTAAGTAGATACCAATTTAATCAAGGTGAAGCACATTGGACAACCTTCAAATGAATCTTAAGGTATTTGAACAGTACAACTGATTATTTGTTGAATTATCAGAAAATGGATTTGTAGCTTAAAGGCTATTTAGATGCCAACTAGGGGAAGAGATTTCAATGAAAGGAAATTCACTTTTCGATTTATTTTCTTACTGAATAATGACACCATATCTTGAAGCAATAAAAAATAAACATATATAGCCTTATCCACGATGGAAGTTGAATTTGTGACATTATCAACAGTAGTACAAGAGGATATTTGGCTCAAAAGATTTTTGGATCACTTAAGTGTTGCTGAGAATGTTGCAAACTCATTGTTAATAAATTGTGATAGCCAAGCAGCAATAATTTACACCAAGGATTCAAAATTTCATTGTAAGACCATACATATACATACTAAATACAACTTTGTCAAGGGTATAGTTGCATAAAGAGATGCAAACTTATTGTACATATCTACGCATAGAATGATAATAGATCCTATGCAAAGCCAATTCCTAGATATGATTTCCCTCACTATTAATGAAATTTTCTATCATTATTAGTGTCTATGAATTTATTTGACATTTATGCATCTTGATGCTTGATGCATTATATTATGAAAGTATATTGGACAAATAAGATATCAGCTCCATTCACATAGGTAATCGCTTCTATTTATTATGTTATAAATAGAGATGAGACAATTTTAAGTTTATTATCTAGAAGATAATTGAGAGCTTAAATTTAAAAAACCAACGTCTCATAAACAGGTGTTAAGATGAAGTCATAATATTTATTATGTCCGAAAATAAAATAGCTCACATGTTTTATGTTATTTGTTTTTGACGCCAGATGTGAGTTCTGATGGATTCTTTAAAGAGAGTAGATTTGTGAACTCAAGTTAGACATTAAGAATGTTTGAACTGTTATTTGTATGATATTTAAAATAAAGACATACACTTTACGGGGAAGGAGTTAATACCGTAGTACGTATTTTATACTACATAAGTATGATACAACCTATAAGAGTTGGCAAAAATTTTGATCTCAACTTTTAAGTGGTGTGAGACTCTTGAAGATAAGAGTTCCTCAATTAAGTGACCTCAAGACTCTTATTTAGGCCTTGTTTGGTAATTAGCCAAACAATGTTTGATTCTATTCTTTTATTCCCTTAAACAAAAAAAGACCAGAAATCAATTAGGTAACTTTTTTGTTCTCGTGAACAAATGTTCCCCAAAATAGATTTGGAACAGAATGAAAAAATAATAAAAAATTATTTATTTGTTCTCAGGAACAACTCTAGAATCAAACCCATTCTCTTTTTTCTTTTTTTTTTTTTTTTTTTTTTTTAATTTATTTTCTCATTTTCTTCTTCTTCTTCCTCCTGAAGCCGGTCGTTGGCCTCGGTCATAGTTGACAACTCGGCTAGATGAGGGCTGACAACCTCACTGGAGCGTTGCCGGCCCTTTGCAAGGCTTAGCCTCGCTTTGGTTGGGCGAGGTCAACCTCGCCTAGATCTAGCGAGGCTGAACTCGCCTAGCCATCGACGAGGCTCAACCTCATTGAGCCACTGCGAGGTCGTTGTCGCTTGGCTATGGCGAGGTTCGACCTCGCCGGTGGTTGGGTGAGGTCGACCTCACCTAGCCAAGGCGAAGCTTAGCCTCATGGGGGCTAGCGACACTCTAGGGAGGTCGTCGATCCTCATCTTGCTAGTCGTCGGCCATGGCTAAGGCTAGCGATCGACTCAAGAAAGAAAAATAATAAAAATAAGAAAAAAGAGAAAAATGTAATAAAATTATTAAAAAAATTGAAATAAATTTTAGGGAAAAAGCCACAAAAAATCCCAAACTTTGCCCAAAATGACAAATTTACCCCAAACTTATTTTTGTGACATGAAAAACCTCAAACTTTGCAAATTGTGACACATTTACCCCCATTAAGGGCATTTTAGTCTTATTTTTCTATTTTTTCTTTTCTTTTTTTTTTTTTCAAATTTTTTCTTCTTCTCTCTTCCCTCCACTAGCCATGGCGAAGCTGGCGGAGGGAAGCCGGTGATGGGCGAGGGTCGCCCTCGTCGGTGTTGGGCGAGGGTTGCCCTCGCTTGGGCTGGCTAGGGCCAGCGAGGGCCTAACAAGGGTTGCCCTCGCCGACATCAGGCGAGTGTGCCATTGCCGGATCTGGCGTGGGCCCCCTCACCCGACGCCGACGAGGGCCGCCGCGGGCGAGGGCCACCTTTGCCGGACTCGGGCGAGGGTGTCGTGGCGGCCCTCGCCCGACGCCGCCGAGGGCAACCCTTGCTAGGCCCTCGCCAGTCCTAGCTAGCCCAGGCGAGGGCGGCCCTTGCCCGACGCTAGCGAGGGCCTAGCGAGGGGTGGCGAGGGCCTCGCCCGACACCGACGAGGGCTACCCTCGCCGGACTCGGGCGAGAGTGCCCTCCCCAGATCTGGTAAGGGAGGCCGACGCTGGCGAGGGCGCCCTTGCCCGACGCCAGCGAGGGCCACCCTCGTTGGACGCTTGCTTCCCTCCGCCATGGCTGGCGGAGGGAAGAAAGAAGAAGAAGAAAAAAATAAACAATAAAAAATAAAAAAATTTTAAAAGTAAAAAGACCAAAATGTTCTTATGATTTAGGGTAAATGTGTCACACAAATGAAAGTTCAGGGTTTTTTGTGTCACAAATAAAAGTTTGGGGTAAATGTGTCACGGTTAGCAAACTTTAGGGTTTTTCACGTCATAGAAAAAAATTTGGGGTAAATTTGTCGCTTTAGGCAAAATTTGGGGTTTTTGGTGGCTTTTTCCCTAAATTTTAAGTCATAGAAGAATTTGAGGGTTGTATCAAACACATCTCTAATTTTAGGGATATAAATTTTGTATAGTTGCCAAATGTTTTCAAATGCTCAGAAACTTGTTCAAGGAATAAATTAAAATAAAAATAAATACCATTTCTCAATAGAAATTTTTCCTAAGATATAAAATGGTTACTAAACACACCCTTATTCTCAAAATTTCTATTCAATATTTGCTATCTTAAAATGTTGCCAAGGATCATGAATTGATTCGATATAATGAGACATTTCTAGAAAAACAATTTGAATTGAGAATTTTAGGGAAAGAGGAAAATCAAATTTTTTTTTTTATGTCACATTCTAGTTTTGTATTCACAAGTTGATCAATTATGATTACTTTGAGATAATTATAATTGTGAATACAATATATATCATACTTAAAAGAGATCAAGAGATGTGAACGGCCAATCTAGGGTACTGCATGTTGAATCTACTTGAAATTGTTATGCTCAATTTAAGCTTCTATATATTCATAATAAATATATGGCAATGAGCTCTCAAACTATGCTGGCTATACATATTATTTGCTGGTATGAATATTACAAAAGAGAGAAAAGTTATAGTTGGCTTATCATGGGTGAGTGGGAGATGAAGGGTTCTATAGGTGAGTCGCCCATGTTGGGCTAACTCAGCCCATAACTTTAAAAGGCCCACAACTTACAAAAATAACTGCCAAAAGATAGCTATAGGGAGTTAACGTTCTTAAGAGAAATAACGCTTTTTAGGTCTAGGTGTGTTCTTAAGAGAAAAAGTCTAACAACTTCTTTCTTTTTTTATGAACGTTCTTGCCAAGGATGTATATCTTTTTTCAGCCTACTCAAGTCCAATCCATTTGGACCCCTTAGAGGTTCTAACCAAGGAGCACACAGATCCCAAAAGCGCATAGTTTCCCCTCCAAAAATTACTTCTCCAGTCGGGGAACGCATTAGGTATTTACCTAAACTAGTAGGTCCTTGAGCGGATCCCACGTTAGCCCCAAGATGTTGGTCTCTAACTAGAAAAGTAAATGCTTGAGCTTGAGAAGGGAGCGCTCTCGAGAAAGCAACTGTCCTTACTAAACTATGCGCTCATCTCTCTGGCCAACCCGAATAAAGTTAGGGGGGAAACAACTTCGACGACGATAGATAGGGGTCAGGTTTGTTTGGCATCTATGCCCCCTGCCCTCCAAACAGTATGGGAGCCTTTCGGCTCGTACTGCTCACACTCCTAGATCTTCACAGCACCTCTTCCACCATAGTTTGAGCTGGGAGCAGCTCCGAAAATCGAGGCCTAGTTCCAAATTCTTCAAGTCAACCCACGAAAAAGGTAAACTATGGTTGCCCATTGATCTGATCATAGGTGAAATCCAATCCCAGAGAATACTTAATCTATGCAATTTAAGATATGTTCCATAGCTTGATATACTTTTTCGATTAGTGATTTAAGTAATTATGGAGATGTTTTTTTGCATTTTCTCATGTACAATATCTGGAATCCATTTCAAACATCTAACATTTACAAAAATGAAGGAAAAAGAAATATTCCCATTGATCACAACAATATCAAGATGTCAATTATTGATAATGAAAATATTTTTTATTAACTAATTATTTTAAGTTATACAAACATTTATTTTTATGAAATTGTTTTATCAATCATTCATATTTTACAAAACAAATAGAGTATACATAGATAACAAATGTGCTAGTTTAAATTCAGTTTACTAGTATTATTCTACAGAAAATGTTGACAAAGTAATTAGCCAATGTGTTGTGATGAGTATGTCACTACCTTATATTTGAATTATATCAGTGGATTAAAATCTATAGTAATATTTAAAAGCAGCTGTAGGAATTTACCAAAATGCAAAATTAAGATGTTATATTTACGTGTGAATTTTTTAGTGTATCATTAGTACCAAGCTATAATAAAATGTTTGATAAAATTACCTTCATTCAAATTTATTATTGTGTGGCTCATTGGTAATTTACTAATTTATATTTGATGGTTTGATACTGATAACCACCAAGAAGTTTTGATAGCCCCTAGTACAATTTAAATGTAATTTGGTAAATGTGACATCCCCAACACATCGCAATTAACGTTGTTATCCAATTTCTTCCACTTTTTAAGCACACAGAAGCATTTTTAGACCAATAATAACCTAGAGCATTGAAAATTCAAAGAGCACATGCGAAAATATAAACTAGGCTAAAGCATTTCATCTCTCATTTATTTACTTTAGATGACATGGTCGGGTACACTGAGGATTTCAAGAGGGCCTGTCATCTCGAACCACATCACACATACACCCACGATACCACCCGGACCCTGGGACTGCCTGTACATGCCTAGCCACCTATCCTTCGATACTAGTACACCCAAAAGTCATCGCCTGGATCCCAAAAATCTTGCTTCACCTTCTTGCTCCCGCCTCAATTGATCATACCACCACCATCGTCGTCTTCATCACCACCTGCATGTGGGATTGGCCCCACAAGCTGTCCTCCTATGCGTGCGTAGACCGCCAAGAAACCCATGAGTACTAGGCCTATCAAGGCTCCTATGTCGATGGGCAAAATCGCTACGCACCGAATGAAAGTGATGTCTAGAAAATTCGGATCTACAAACTTGCAAAAATCCTAGGTGAGGTCCACCGGGACACCATAGCTGATGGAGGTAGAGGCAGGAAGGATTGACATATTTACTATTGATTTGAAAAAGGACAATCAACAAGCAGTGAGCCTAAATCCAGCAAGCAAAAAGTCTTCCAATCCATACTATATAAACCAATCACTATATTGACAAGGAAAGCTTCAATATAAAGCATAGGAAATCATTTCCAAATCAACTTACCAGAGAACATTTTCAAAAGCAACATAGCAAATTAATAAGAAAGGTAGCTTTTCTAAATAGGTAACCCAATAACTCAAATGGAATTTAAAAGTGCTAAGCTTGTATTCAATATGAATTCATGCTACCACCATTTTCCGGGGAATGCCATTATCTGCGGCATCCTAGAATTTCATGAAAATCCCTAAATATGCCATGAGCCATGGATAGGCGATGGAAATACCGTTATTGTATTTTGTAGCCTTTTAATCCATGATTCGCGATGAGATGTATGGCCAAGTTTTTAATGGATGAATTTTGGGAAAGAGAATTCTATCTTTGGCCATATGTATGATAAATTGGAACTTATGAATTTATAATTGCAAGTGCATAGTTATCTTAATTTGCAATTTAGTATTTTGATTTGATGGGGATTTAATTAGTTTTTAAAAGGGTTAATCTTAGGTTAATTAAGCTTGGGTCTTAGGCCCAAGAGGGTTGGGCCTAAGATGGGCCAAGATGGCTGGCCCATAAGCCCATAAAAGGGCTGTCGACCGTGCAAAGGGGAGGGGAAGAGACCGGTTTTGCCCTCCCCCATTTGTCCCAAAGAAATTGCCAAGTGTCACCCATGCATACCTAATGATGACTAATGATTGAGGGGAAGAAATTAAGGGAAGATGGTGCCGGTTTAAGCGAGAAAGAGAGGGAGAGAGAGAGGTTTGTTGGAGAGAGAAAGAGAGGAGAGAAAGAGAAGAAAGAAAGGAAGAAAGGAAGAAGAGAAGAGGAAAGGAGGAGAGGCCGTGCGTCCGTCGTTCGTTGCCGCCGTGTCCAGTCGCCGTGTGCTCGCTGTTTGCTCGGTTTAGAGGCAAGTTGGGATTCTTAATCTACTCTTGCATGTTGTGCCTAGAGTGTATGAATGAGTGATGATAAATTTCGGATTGTTTAGGGGATGAAAAACGGACGTTTTAAGAGTGGTATTCAAAAACTAGTAAACTGTTCTTGAGAAAACAGCTCGACCTTGAATGTTCTAGTGGCTTGCATGTGACGTTCAAGTTGGATTTTGACTTTGATTTCTAAATGAAAGTTTTCAAGGACTTCTTGAAATATAACATAATAAAATTTGGGACAAAACGAACAAGTATAAGAGGGTGAAATCTCTATTTTTCAGAGAGACTGGATCTGGAAATTTCGGTAACTACCTTTGATGAATTCATCGACTGTAAGGCTATATTTTTGTTGAAATTTCACTTCAATTTCTTAACAAAATATGTAAAGGACATCCTGAGGTTTAACATATCAAAAATTTAGAGAAAAAAATAAGGATAGGTAGGTGAAATCGTGGTTTTTCGGAGGGTGTTGAATCTGGAGATTTCGGTACTAGGAACAGAAGTTTTAACCTCCTATATTTAATTATATAGGACGAATCTGACTTTGATTCCTTCATGAAAAATCTACCTTAGGGTCTTGAATACCACATAGTCGGATTTCATAATTTTTGAAGGTCATTAGGGTATTTAATCAGAAATATTTCTAAAACCGTATAATCTGACGCGTTCGGACTTAGTCAGTTTCAATGTGTGGGTCATATCATTTTTTATGAAGCTCTTTCGACAAAGTGTTCTTCACGAAGTACCTGTCTTTATGTCTCCCCTGAAACATATTCAAATTTCATAATTTTTGAAGTTCATTTGCCTATTTAACTGAAAATGTTTCGAAAACTGTGCAAGTTAAGTGGTTATGAAAACGGTGCCGTGATGCTCAGTCTATACCGCTTGATATGAGGGTCTGTTGGTGCAGTGTTCTTCACGAAATGTCTGTCTTTATGTCTTCACTATCACATGTTCGAATTTCATAATTTTTAAAGGTCATTTGGGTATTTAATGGAAATATTTTCTAAAACTGTGCAAGCTGGATTGTGCGGATTTCAAAGGCTGTAATGCATTGACTAATCTGTTTTGCATGAGCCCCATAAATTGTATTGTTGTAAGTGATTAAATCTTGCTGCACATGTGATGATATTCGGCATTGCATATAGAATAAAAAGCTGAATTTGACTTTGTTGCCATTACATCATGTGCCATGATTGATTGTGAGACATAAATTGGTGAATATGAATTATGATGAATGAGGAGATTGTTGGAGGTGAGCCGACAATGCCCTGGGAGTGTCAGGATGCCCCGGATGGGGGTGCCGGATGCCCGGTTGTATTACGATACATGCCCGGATGTCCTCGGGAGTTTCGAGATGCCCGGAATGGTTGGGTGTCGGAAGCCTCGAAGGTGTGTGCCGAGGGGATACCTCGTGATGCCAGTTGGGATGCGAGATGCCCGGGATGTGGGGGTGCCGGATACCCGGCGGTGTTTGCCAGAGGTTCCTCGCGATGCCAGGTGGGGTGTGAGCGATAAAATATGGGATGCAATCACTGGTCCCGGGAAAGAAAAATGTGGTGACCCAATTGAAAGATAAAAGTGGAAATTGAATCATGCATGGTATGGTGACATGTACGCATGGCTGTATGATATGATGTGTATGAGAGCATTGTGGTATGTGCACATGAGGTATGGATATGCATGAATGCTTGAGGATAAGTGCATGGTTGTATATGCAACTATGGCATGATGGTATATGTATGAATACTTGATGATGAGTGCATGATGGTGTATGCACATATGGTATGATGACATATGCATGGCTGCGAGGTAAGTTATGCTTGGATGCATGAATTGATATGTACTATGCTATGGTGTTATGATTGTATTGTGTGATGCATTGAGTAGTTTAATGGATCATTTACCTGCTGAGTGGTTGTACTCACCCCTTCGGGGACCAACATTTCAGATTAGGAAGATGCCTCTCCCTCTGGTCACGCGGGGTACCTTTTATGGCCTTCCATCTGACGTGGAGGTCGAGTATTCGGAGATTGATTGCGTTACCATCCCTGGTCTGGTGTTTATACGGGTTCGCGTGCTGGTCATGTATGATGTGGGCCTGGCTGGGGGCCCGGTCGTCCAGGAGTTCTTGTTAGTCCACGTCCACCGTGACGGAGTGATGCGGGGGATGTTGCCGCCGCCACCTCCCGACGCACCGGGGTGGGTGTGATGGCCCGCGTGAGGAGTGGAGAGCTGACACTTTTTGAGGATAACCGACACTTATAGATGGAGGATGACATGTGATCGATATAGGGGTCGAGATCTCTTTTGAGCTGTGGCCAAGTATAGCTAAAAGTCTTGGCTTTTCTTTTTGGTTATACCGACCCGAGAAACCCATCATGGAAATATGTAAAGAAAAGTGGCTCGGCTTCATATTTTCATATGATGTGTAGTTGGTGTGCGTTGCATTATGGTTATTGGAGGGAGAGATGGTGAGACTCGTTTATGCTTCCGCTAATAAGTTGCACCGGGACCGTAAAAAAAAAAAATGCCTATGAACTACGGTGCTTCCACTAAGAGATGTAACTAGTGTTCATTAGGTGGAGCGATAGGTACCTGTGGTGACCTCAGGTGTTTCGGGGTGCCACATTATCCCCCGGGCATCTTGCACCCATTCGACATTGCAGGGACATCTGGAGGAATCGTGTTACACTTCCCAAGCTTTCGAAGGAACCTAGTTATCCTCTAGGTATCCCTACTACAACTCGAGGCATCAAGGCTGACGGCAGTCCCAAATCACACATTCATGCCATGGTGTAGCAATTCCTTAACTCAATTCAAGAATACCATTGACTTTATTACTCCCAAGGAAATTCAGGTTTGAATCTAACAAATCTCCATTCGCTTATAAACCACTAGACTAATGTAAACTCACTTGTACACAATATCAGATAAGTTGCAAGAAGAATTCCATCCCAAAGTCCCCAAGCTTGCCTTATAATGGCGTTTCGCATGCCCTTGGATATTGCAAATGTTGTCTAGGTAAATGAGGTTCAAAAATTATGAAATTTTAACATAAGATAGATAAGATCCAAAGGAACATTTTCCGTGAAGGAACTGAAGTCTAATTCGGCTTATACGGTTGTTGAGTCCTTGTAGTAATTTCAAAATTCAATTAAAAAATACCATTGACTTTATTATTATAAGGAAACTCAGGTGTAAATCTAACAAATCTTCATTTGCTTATAAACCACTAGTCTAATCTAAACTCACTTGTACACAATATCAGACAAGTTGCAAGAAGTTTTCTATACTAAAGTCCCCAAACTTGCCCTATAATGACATTTTGCATGCCTTCGGAAATTGCAAATGCTAGGTAAATCAGTTTCAACAATTGTGAAATTTAATATAAGATATATAAGATCCAAATGAACATTTTCCATGAAGGAACTGAAGTCTAATTTGGCTTATATGGTTGTTGACTCTGTGTAGCAATTCCATAATTCAATTCAAGAATACCATTGACTTTATTATTATCAAGGAAACTCAAGTGTAAATCGAACAAATCTTCATGCGCTTATAAACCACTAGAATAATATAAACTCACTTGTACACAATATCGAACAAGTTGCAATAGGAATTCCATCCCAAAGTCCCCAAACTTGCCCTTTAATGGCCTTCACATGCCTTTGGAAATTGCAAACATCATCTACGTAAATGGGTTTAAAAAATTATGAAACTTTAACATAAGATAGACAAGATCCGAAGGAATATATTCCATGAGGAACTGAAGTCTAATTCGGCCTATATGGTACTATATAATTTTTAGAATTTTGGACTGAAACAATAGGGTATTCCTGCACAAAACAGAACCCAAAAGGAAATTGTTTCACCAACTAAAAGATTTTGAAAAATTTTGAAAATTTTATATGTGGTAGTTTATGATGTACTATATAACTTCTGTGAGGATACTTGTTGAATTTCTTAACCAAAAATTCTGTAGAAAATGGAAATTAGGAAAAGGTTGGTTTCCCGTTCGCAAAAATAGATTATACACCTGGTCATTTTCAAATATATTTTTGTCATACGAATTCAGAAAAATCTGAGGTTAAAGTATATGGTCGAACAACAATAAGAGATGACTTTCATGAAGGACACCCCAAGGAATTCATGTCATACAAGTCAGAACAAAATTGGCAAAATTGAGGTCGCATCAAGTTCGAACTTGACCTAGACAATATCCACGATATTTTGCTCAAGTTTCGACATATGAAGCCCAAGTATGTACGAGATTCAACGGATAATACTTCCATGACACACATACAGACCTGATAATTATGGATTCAACATTTTAGCTAGGTAGACTTTTTCCGAAACTTCTGCCTAGATACGAGCATATATGGGGTTACGTATTCACGAAAAAACTGAGGAAACTCTCCTAAGCTGTTGCTATTTGAGTTGAAGTGACAGTGCAACTAATAGACTGCAGCATGAGCAGCTAAGTTGAGGAGAGAGAAAGTGAGGCTTGTGGCTGCTTCTTAGTGTGGGTAGCGATGAAATGAAGGAGAGAACTAAGACGAACGAAGATGGAGGGAGGAAATGAGGTGCAGTGGTTGCTGTGTGCGGCAGCGGTGAGATGAAATGAAAACTAAAAGAAATGGAGACAGATTTGGTGGTGAAAGTAAGGAGGAATGAGTAGCTTCATTTTTTTCTCTTTTACACTCATCCTCCATCGCTTCATCGTTGCTGAGGTGTCACCCATTGGAGAGAATGTTGAGAGGGAGGTGACACGGAGCTGGAAACCGCTGTTAACTCCATGGGGAGTAATGTGCGCCAACAAGAGAAATTAGTAGGTGGCACCTTGAGAAGAAGCCAGATGGCTCGAGGTTGACATGGCGCGATTGGCAGCTGAGGTGGCGAGGGTGCTGGCTTGGTGTCATGGCAAGGCTGATGTGATTCGACGATAACGGGGATGACTAAGGCAAGACATGGCAAGATCCAATGGTGAAACTCAATGGCGAGCTTGGTGATGTGATACAGTGTCTAGACATAGTGATTTGTTTGGATGGCGGCTTAATAACGCAACATGGGACGATGAAGTAGCGATGATACGTTGTGGTGGCGTTGACTTGGTGGACTGAGGTGTCTTGATGGTGACGAAGACAGGCTGAGATGGCAAATCTTGTGGTGTCGCGAATAGCGTAGCCCGATGTTGAGCTCGTTGACGTGGCGTAGACCATTAAGCATAATTTGACAAATCTCCCCTTAAGGAATTTGATCCTTGAACTCGAATGTTCCTTATGTTCCATTGAAGAGATGAGAAAACCGTTATCTCATTTCCTCCTCGCTTTCCCACATTGCTTCTTCTACGTTGTGGTGTCGCCACAAGACTTTGATGAGTGGATTATCTTCGTTCGAAGAACTTGCTCTTTCCAATCTAGTATTCACACTGGCTCTTTGATATTTCCTCAACATCGATATGTAAAAGATATTGTGTAGATTCAATAGCTTGGGAGGCAATGCTAGTCAATAGGTCAAATTCCCTATCATTTCAAGGACTTCGAAGGGTCCAATGAATATTGGGCTTCATTTCTTTCCAAATACGCCTTTCACCACCGATACCTTCAGGAATACATGATCTCCCATGTTAAATTCCAAAGGCCTCATACGTTTATCTGCGTAACTTTTTTGTTGACTCTGGGCCATCTTAAGTCGACTCCTAATGATTTCTATTGCATTCTGGTCCTGTTAGTTTCTCTAACCCACATCATTCCAGCATATAAGAGTCCCGCAAGTCCTTCCATATAATGCCTCAAATGGGGCCATAACAATACTCTGCTGGAAGCTATTATTGTATGTGAACTCTCTTAGATGCAGCTTTTTGTCCCAATTACCTTTAAAATTGATCATGCAAGCCCTTAACATACCTTCCAATACTTGGATTACTCTTTCTGTCCATCTATCCATCTGCGGATGGAAGACAATGCTAAACTGAAGCTCGGTCCCTAATGTAGCTTGGAGACTTCACCAAAATTGGATGTAAATCTTGAGTTTCGATCTCAAAGTTATGGTCATAGGGACACCATGTAAGCATACTATTTGCCTCACATATATTTTTGTATATTTGTCCATCAAATAATCCATATGTACTACTAAGAGGTGGGCCAATTTGGTCAAATGATCTACTATTATTCAAATAGAGTTGTGACTGTTTGATGTCCTTGGTAATCCTTGCATGAAATCCATCATTATGTGTTCCCATTTTCATTTAGGAATATCAGGCGGTCTTAGCATTCCTGCAGGCTTGCGATGTTCTGTGTTCACTTGTTGGCCCAAGTACTGAGAAATGTGCTTAGCAATGTCCATCTTTATACCATTCCACCAGTACTGTTGACGTAGGTTTCAACAAATCTTTGTATTTCTAGGGTGGATACTATAGTTACTTCTATGTGCCTTTGATAAAATTCCCTTCCTTATTTCCTCATTATTAGGTACACACTAGTAATATACTATTCCATCCTCAGAAACTTGGAACTCCGGCTTTTTCCCCAACAATGCCTCTTCTTGGAATTTCACGATTTCCAAGTCCAACTGTGGTAGTGTTCTAATTTTCTAGATAATTTATGGTTCAATTCTTAGTATTGCTTATACACCAGTAAGATGGTCCATTTCCAACTTGAATTCCCAATTGGTTATTGTTTCTAACAGGTTCCATTCTCTCGTCCTTATACTCGCCATACCGACTACCGACTTACGTGAGAGCATCCGCAACCTTATTCGGCTTCCTCGGATGATACAGTATCTCACAATTGTAATTTTTCAGTAATTCCATCCATCTCCTTTGTCTCACGTTTAATTCCTTCCGGGAGAATAGGTATATAAACTGCAAACTTCTTCCCATACAAATAATGTCTTTATATCTTCAATGCAAAAACTGTTGTTGCTAATTTTAGATCGTGAGTTGGGTAGTTCACTTCATAAGGTTTTAATTATCTTGATGCATAGGCTATAACCTTCCCATGTTGCATCAAGACACATCACAATCCATTGTGGGAAGTGTCACTATATACCGTAAATCCAGCTAACCCAAAAGGAATAGTTAATATCGAGGTCGTGATTAATCTTTTCTAGAGTTCTTGAAAGCTCTATTCACATTCATCACTCCATTCAAACTTCACATTTTCATGGTCAATTGGGTTGACGGGCCAACGAATCATGAAAATCCTTCTATAAATCTCCTATAATACCCTGTAGGTCCTAAGAAACTTCATATTTTCGTTAGCGTCATTGGTCTTGACCAATTTATTACTATTTTGACCTTTGCTTGGTCCACCGAGATTCTTTCTCCGGATACCACATGACCCAGAAAAATTACTCAATCCAACTGGAATTCACATTTGCTAAATTTAGTGTACAACTTATGGTCTCTAAAGGTGCGAATGATAACTATTATGATCAGAAATTGACTTCTGGAAGAGAAAAAGATTTTTCTATTTCTACTCTTAAATGAGTTTCTAAGCAAAAATACACATTTGATAACGATACAAAATTTCTATTCATAGAATAGAAATTCGTTTGATAACGACACGAAATTTCTCCCTTCCCACGATCGGTGACGGCGGATGAACAACTAACTCATAGCAAAGACGAACGATGAGAATAGTTTTTATTTCTCATTTCCGTTCCAAAATTAGAAAAGTAAAAAAAAATTACTTCTGATTTATATTCTAAACCTATTTTTAAAGTAGTAGAAATCTACTCCATAAATAGAAAAATGAAATAATTTTACCAAAAAATGAAATAGCTTTACTAAACGGATTTTTGTTCCAGAAACAAATCTAAAATAGAAAAATATTTCTGAAACAGAAATATAATAGTTATCATGCGCGCCCCAAGAATCTGTGGTTCAATAGCCAGAAGATCCTCTCCATCCCATCAATCCATTGTTCTGCCTCTTCTAGACTTCCATTCTAGTAAATGTGGGTGGCTTTAATTTCAGAAATTGCTCCACCAATTCTTGGGTACAACATTCCGCTCCAGGATGCTATTGAGCTTGCCTCTCCATCAAATTCCCTATATTGGCAAGCGCCTATTGGATATCCTCCATCCAGGATTTTTTCCTTGAAGTAGCGGCTTCCGTCCTTGATAGAGAAGAACTTGTTGATCTTACTATGTTTCGTTACAATTTACTAAGCATTACCTACGTAAACAATTAGTGACTCGATTTCACTAATCGTATAAACGTTAATGGAATCACATCAGTAACATATACATATTATTGGAATACACTAGTAACTTACAATCGTTACCCGTACCTTACGAGTGACAGTCCATCACTCGTTATTCGAAACAAATAAAAAATATGCATTTAGTGTCTTATTGTGAGCGTTCACTCTAGCCCCTTTTACCACTAACGCACCTTGTCACTCTAGTTAAACCTATGCTCTGATATCACTAGAGTTGTAGCGTCCCCAACACAACACGGCTAACATAATTATCCAATTTTTTTCCACTTTTTAAGTATGTGGAAGTGTTTTTAGACCAATAATAATCTAGAACATAGGAAACTCAAAGAACGCATGCGAAAATATAAACCGGGCTAGCATATTTAATTTCTTATTTATTTACTTTAGGTGACACGGTCAGGTATACTGGGGATTTCAAAAGGGCTCGTCATCCCGAACTACATCACACATACACCCACGATACCACTTCGACCCTAGGACTACCTATACAAACCTAGCCACCTATTCTTCGACATTGGTATGCCCAAAAGTTGTTGCTTGGATCCCAAAAATGCTGCTTCACCTTCTTGCTCTCACCTCAGTCGATTGTACTACTACCATTGTTGTCTCCATCATCACCTGGATGTAGGATCAGCCCCACAAGCTGTCCTCCTACACATGTGTAGAATGCCAAGAAACCCATGAGTAATAGGCTCGTCAGGGCTCCTATGTTGATGGATAGTATCGCTATGCACCGAATGATAGTGACGTCTAGAAAATTTTGGATCTATAAACTCGAAAAAAATCCCAAGTGAGGTCCGCTAGGAGACCATAGCCATGGAAGTAGAGGCAAGAAGGATCGGAATACTTACCACTAATTTGAAAAAAATGATATCAACAACCAATAAGCCTAAAACCGGCAAGTAGAAAGTCCTCTAGTCTATACTACGTAAACCAATCACTGTATTGACACGGAAAGTTTCATTAGAAAGAATAGGGAATCATTTCTAAATCAACTTGCTTGAGAACCTTTTTCAAAAGCAACATAGCAGATTAATAAAAAGCGTAGCTTGTTTAAACAAGTAACCTAGTAATTCAAATGGAATTTAAAAGCACTAAGACTATATTTGATATGAATTCATGCTACCACCCTCTTCTAGGAAACTCCGTTGCCCCCTCCCCTCCCCCCAAGGGCATCTCGCACCTATCCGGCATCATGAGGACATCTGAGGGAACCGTGTTACCCCAAGCATATGGAGGAACCTAGTTACCTCTCTAGGCATCCCTACTACAACCCAAGGCATCATCGTCCTGAGGCCGACAATATTCCCAAGTCACACATTCATACTATGGTGAAGCAATTTCATAATTCAATTCAAGAATACCATTGACTTTATTACTACCAAGAAAACTCAAGTGTGAATCTAACAAATCTTCATTTGCTTATGAACCACCAGACTAATAAAAACTCACTTGTACACAATATTAGACAAGTTGCAAGAAATTCCATCCCAAAGTCCCCAAACTTGCCCTATAATGGTGTTCCACACACCTTTGGAAATTGCAAATGTTGTCTAGGTAAATGGATTTAAAAAATTATGAAATTTTAACATAAGATAGATAAGATCAAAAGGAAACTTTCTGTGAAGGAACCAATGTCTAATTCAGTTTATACAGCACTATATAATTTTTGGATACCCGGACTGAAACAATAGGGTATTCTTACTCATAACAGAACCAAAAAGAAAGTTGTTTTGCCAACTAAACGATTTCAAAAAATCCTAAAAATTTTATATATGGTAGTTTAGGACGTACTCTACAACATTCATGGGGACACTTCTTAAATTTCTTAACCCGAGATTCTATAAAAAATGGATATTGGGAAAAGGTCGGTTTCGTGTCCGCAAATATAGATTATACACCCGATTGTTTTTCAAATATATTTTTATCATACAAATTTCGAAAAATCCGAGTTTAAAGTATGTCGTAGAATTTTCACCAAAAAAAAAGTATGTCATAGAACAACCAACAAGGGATGACTTTTGTGAAAAACACCCTAAGGAATTGACATCACACAAGTCAGAATAAAATTGGCAAAACTAAGGTCGCACCGAGTCCAAAGCTGACCTAGACAATATCCATGATTTTTGGCTCAAGTTTCGACCCTCGAGTATGTACAAGATTTAGTGGATAATACTTCCATGACACACATACAGACCCAGTAACTATGGATTCAAGCATTTTAGCTAGGTAGACTTTTCCTGAATCTTTCGACTACGTAAAAGCATATATGTGTAAGAGTTTTCCTTTTAAGTGGACTACATTAATTGATATTGTAATTTACCGTTTAACTGTTACCATTTTACGGAGTTTGGTCTAAGGTGAGATAGAAAGTTTCTTAATTAGTCTAATATGGTGCTGGCTAGTGTGGGCCGAGTTGAGCTTGGTCCGTAATGAGGGGGCCTGACTGGAAACTCTATAAATAGTGCTCAAGTCTCTCCTCTAACCTTAATTTTTCACACGTATCCTCACATAAGAAGCGTTAACCTAACGCTAAAATGTGAGGGGGCCGTCTCATTGAGCCAGTGATACGGAGAGTAATAGAGGAGAATGACTTGCGCGTGGAACATTAGTTTTCTGCTTCCGCTTCAAGAACGATGGATGGTAAAACATGTGCATTAATCTTTCTATTTAATTATGCATGTTCTTGTTTTGGTTATGGTGATCTAGGGATTGCGCAATTTGCATCCAACATGTGGTATCAGAGCCTCCATAACCCTAGAACTTAAACGCATAGAATTTTGCCCTAATTTGAGATTTTCGAGATTTTTTCGTTCAATAAAAATAAAATAAAATTATATATTCTGAATGGGCTCGGTGAGACTAGCAAAACCGTGGGTGGCGCGTTGCCGGGGAGGCCCCACGCGCCCTCACGCGTGGCCACGCGCCACCAGTGCGTCGAGCACGTGCCCCACGCGCCCTCACGCGCTCCAACGCTCGGGGCGCGGCTCGTGCGTGCAATGCACGCGGGTGCTGACGTCATGATGATGTCAGCAACCCAGACCCGATTGGTGACCGACCCACCCGACCCAAGACCCGTTGACCTGACCTGACCCGGTCAACCAATTAGACCGGGCGGCTGGACTAAACAGTCAGACCGGGAATCGGTTGGACCGCGACCGGTCGGACCGGTTTTAACCGGCCATTGACACCAACGTGTGAGCTCCACATGCCGCGCACTCAGGTAGCGCGTGCGGGCGAGTGGAAGCTCCGATCGGCGCGTGGCCGACGTCGCTGGACTCGTTCATCCTCTATGTCGTGGTGTATTTATTTTACATGTTTGATAAATTTATGGATGTGAAAATACATACGGAACCCTAAATACATGCATTTTTAGTGTATTTTTGCGTATTTTTCTTATATTTTTCTGTGATTTTGGAAATACAGATGTTGGGTTACTGGTATGTTATCACATAAATATTATAAAAGTGTTATTCATTAATAATATACAATAAATTTTAATTTTTATTAATGAATAAAGCAGTGTAATTAACATAATATGTGATTTTAGTGATTTACTGCCCCTCTCACTAAAGTTAAAAATCACATAAAAATCATATATATATAGTGAATGTGAGATTTAAAGTTTATATCCCTAGTATGAGAGAGTTTTAAGGATTCAATTGAGTTGTGACCGCCAAAGTGGCACACTTGATTGGGTTTGAGAAATTTCGGTCTCGTATAATGATTGGGATGTCTCCTGGTCTAATGCATAGTCATACTCCCAAATGAGGTGATTATGTATTAGTTCATAGAGGGATACATGATGGTGTGGTAGAGGAGTGACTGATCCTAGTGATTCATATGCCCAAAGGTGATGAATTCACGAAGATTGTAATATATTCTCATAACCACTATCATGTGGGGAGTATACAACTGCATGTCATGTATTCTGCCCAAAGGTGATTATGTGATTTTGCATGTAACTCTCTGGATGTGTACTTGTAAGTCAAGTTACACGATGCTCACATGATACTAATTATATACATTGCTTTTCTTTTAGTCACCTATTCTGTAAACAGTAACTCTGTCATGATTGAGGTTCTTGCTAGTTCAAACTTTAAGAGATGGAGAGAAGATTTTCTGTTTGCTATGGAGATGGCAGATGTTCATATGGCTCTTATTGCTGATTGGCCGGTAGATCTTACTGTCGAGAGTACATAGGCTCAGAAAGCAAATTTTGCTGCCTGGGAAAAGAGCAATAGAATTTGCTTGCTATCCATGAAGCGTTCCATTCAGGAACACTTGAAAAGTGGTTTGCCTACATTACACTGCTAGGCAAATGATGGAAGCTTTGATGGCTAGAAACCGTGTCTCGCCTAACGCTGAGATATGGACACACCTGCAAACACTATTTACTATGAAGTATGATGGTTCTGGTGGAGTTAGAGATTATATTTTGAGGATGGTAGATATGCAGACAAAGCTTCAGGCTCTCGATGTTGTTATTCCCACTACTTGCATTGTGCATCAAGCTCTAAATACTCTTCCTCCTAATTTTGGAATTATCAAGACCAATTATAGTTCCCAAGATGAAACCTGGTTAGTTAATGACCTGATTGCAAGGGTGGTGACAGAGGAAGAGAAATTGAAGAAAGATAAAGGGCATATTGCTCTTTATGGTTCTAGTTCTGGAAGTGACAAGGGTAAGAAGTTGAAAAACTATACCCACAAGGGCAATTCTGAAGGTGCTGGTCCTTCTAATAGTTTGGGTCCTAAGAAAGCATTCTCCAAGAAGGATGGTGTTCTTTGCTACTTTTGTAGGGAGAGAGGACACATAAAGAAACGTTGCAACAAGTATAAGGCTTGGTTGTCTAAGAGAACCAAGAGTGAGCCTAAAGGTAATGATTCTTTGGCATTTGTTTATGAATCTAATATATATGAAGTTCTGACCAATTCGTGGTGGTTAGATAGTGGTGCAACTAATCATGTTGCGTTCACCATACAAGGGTTCATAAATCGAAGGACACCAAATCGGGATGAATCAAAGCTCACTGTGGGAAGCAACATTGGAGTTGACGTCGAGTTCATGAGAGATGTTCTTTTGATTTTAGATTATGGTTTTAGGATGATGTTGAGAAACACCTTTTACGTACCTTCTTTTAGGCGGAATTTAGTTTCCGTGTCTTGTTTGGACATGTGTGGATACTCTTTTGAAATAAAGAGCAATCTTATTTCCATGTTTCATTATTCAAATAAGATTGGGTGTTGCAATTTATCCAATGGATTGTATCGATTGAGCTTATCTCCTAACAACATGAACGTTGCTTGTTCAGCTGAAAAAGTTGTTTCCAAAAGGCCTCTACCTAAGGAACAGTCTTATGCATTGTGGGATAAACGTCTTGGTCACATCTCCAAAGAAAGAGTAGAAAGGCTTATAAAGCTAATATATTGCCTACTCTTAAAAGTGATCTAGAGATTTGCGTGGACTGTTGTAGAGGTAAGATGACTAAGATAAAGAAGAAATCCGCCGTACGAAGTTCTGACTTACTGGAGCTTTTCACACTAATATTAGTGGACCGTATACGGCTATTTTGTGTAGAAATTTTTATTTCATCACATTTATTGACGACTTTTCCCGATATGGATACTTATACTTGATTAAAGAAAAGTCCGAGTCTCTTGACAAATTTAAGATTTTTCGGACTAAAGTGGAGAAACAATTGAGAAAATTTATAAAGATTGTCAGATCTGATCGTGGTGGTGAGTATTTTGGTAGGCATGGTGACGCTGGACAACTTAAAGGGCCGTTTGCTAAATACTTAGAGGATTCTGGGACAATAGGTCAGTTTACTATGCCTAGAAGTCCTGAACAAAATGGTGTGGCTGAAAGGCGCAATCGTACTCTTATGGACATGGTGAGAAGTATGATTAGTAGGACCAATTTACTTGATTTTCTATGGGGTGAAGCTTTGAAAACAACTCTTTATATTCTAAATCGTGTTCCTACTAAAGCAGTTCCATTGACTCCCTTTGAGTTATGGACTGGACGTAAGCCTAGCTTAAATCACCTTAAAGTTTGGGGATGTCCTGCAGAGGTGAAGTTATATAATCTGACATTGAGTAAGTTGGATTCCAAAATTACTCAGTGTTACTTCATATCTTACCTAGATCATTCAAAGGGGTATCGGTTTTATAACTCTAATGGAGGTACAAGAATTGTGGAATCTCATACTGCAAAATTTCTGGAATTTGATGTAGCTGAAAAAGGTAATTGGTCATGAACTATTGAAGATGATAGTATGGTGGGGAATACTGGATCCCTGTCTCATCCTGTGCAGACAATTATGGAGCCTCTTACGCCACAAACTGAGCCTATTGTGGCCCAAGATCCCATTATTGAGACAGTTCCTGATGAAATTTCACAAGCCCCTCAGATTCAGAATGAGGATGAAGTAGCTCCACTCAGAAGATCAACTAGGGAAAGGTGTTCAGCTATACCACCGGACTATCTTGTCTACCTGGGAGAGCATGATTATGATATTGGCTGTGTTGTCGATCCGGTAACTTATATGGATGCCATCTCATGTCCTTAATCAGATTTGTGACTAGATGCAATGAAAGATGAGATGCAATCTATGAAACACAATGGTGTTTGGGAGCTTGTTGAATTGCCTGAAGGTTGTAAACCTATTGGCTGTAAATGAGTATACAAGACTAAAATGGATTCCAAAGGGAAAATTGAAAAGTTTAAAGCCAGACTGGTAGCTAAGGGTTTCACTCAAAGAGAATGAATTGATTATGAAGCAACATTTTCTCCAGTTTCTTCTAAAGATTCCTTTAGAGTGATCTTGGCATTTGTAGCTCACTTCGATATGGAGTTACACCAGATGGATGTTAAGACTACTTTTCTAAATTGAGATCTTAATGGGGAGGTTTATATGGTGCAGCCTGAAGGTTTTGCAGTAGATGACTCAGGTAAGCTTGTTTGTAGATTGAAAAAGTCTATTTATAGCCTTAAACAAGCTTCTAGACAGTGGTATTTAAAGTTTCATAGTATTGTCACTTCATTCGGATTTATTGAGAACAAAGTAGATCAGTGTATATACACCAAGGTCAGTGGGAGGAAATATATTTTTCTCATACTTTATGTGGATGATATCTTGCTTGCTAGTAGTGACATTGGTTTACTGCATGAGATAAAGTGGATGTTATCGAAAAATTTTGACATGAAAGACCTTGGTGAGGTGTCTTTTGTTCTTGGCATTGAGATCCATAGGGATCACTCTCGCCGTTCATTGGGTTTGTCTCAGAGGGCATATATTGATCGCATTTTAGAAAGATTCAATATGCAGCATTACAAACCAGGAAATGCTCCCGTTATTAAGGGTAATAAATTGAGTCTTTCACAATGCCCTAATTCAGATTTTGAGAAAGCTCAAATGAAGAATGTATCTTATGCTAGTGTGCTTGGAAGTATCACGTATGCTCAAGTTTGCATTAGACTAGATTTTGCTTTTGCAACAGGGCTTCTAAGCAAATATTAGTCAAATCCAGGATACAATCACTGGGTTGCTGCCAAGAAGGTTTTAAGGTACTTAAAGAGAAGAAGAGATTATATGTTGATTTATAAACATGTTCCAGACTTGCAACTAGTGGGGTATTCAGATGCAGATTTTACTGGTTGTCAAGATGATAAGAAATCAACGACAGGATACATATTTATGTTGGCAAGAGGTGTAGTATCATGGAAGAGCAAGATACAAAAATTCATATCTTCTTCTACCATGCAAGCGGAGTTTGTAGCATGTTTTTCAGCTGCTACTCAAGCTATTTGGCTCCGGAACCTTATTAGGGAGTTATCAGTTTATGATTTTATGGAAATGCCTATACAGCTGCATTGTGACAATAACTCTGCAGTGTTGTTTATTAATAACAACAGAAGTCTCAAGGGGTCTAAACACATGGAGGTCAAGTTTTTGACCATAAAGGAATCAGTGCAGAATGGTGGCGTTGCAGTAGATCATATTCCTACAGATGATATGGTTGCAGATCCACTAACTAAAGGCCTACATCCGTGTGTATTTGAGCGACATGTCATTAGCTTGGGCCTAGGAGCATCTTGGGATGCTGTTATTTAGTGGGAGCTGTGTTTTATTTTTCCTTGAATAAATTTTACATCTGTATTTGTTACAATTTAGTAACACTTTTATATATATGTTGAATAAAAGTATATATATTGTTAAAAGTCTCAAGGTATTGTTTAAACCTTGAGTGAAGGCAGAGGCATCCGGTTATTAGCCTTGTGCATATGTCTTGTTATGTATAAAGAAAGGTTAACCGTAAGGACAAGGCATATATGGGTTCATTGGAACCATAAAGACATTCTCTAGTGGCATAAGTTTTTTTTTACGCTTAAGGTAAGAAAATAGGCATTCTCTAGTGGTACAAGTTTTTGTGACGCTTAAGGTAAGAGAATGGTGACTGACAAATAGGATCTCTCTATGAGAGATGTTATCCATTTGATACACTATCATATTGAATCCATATCAATAAAGTTGAAAGCACTTGTGACCATGGAAGGCTCTGTATGTATACATGCATTTACCACAATGATTTGGTGTTTGAGACTTTATGGGATATGATTGACTATTAAGAATTATCTCTAGACCAAAGTGCACACATACAGTACAATTTCAATTAATATAGTCCAAGTGGGAGAATGTAAGAGTTTTCCTTTTATGTGGACTACATTAATTGATATTGTAATTTACCGTTTAACGGTTACCGTTTTACCGGGTTTGGTCTAAGGTGAGATAGAAGGTTTCTTAATTAGTCTAATATGGGGCTGGCTAGTGTGGGCCGAGTTGAGCCTGGCCCGTAATGAGGGGGCCTGGTTGGAAACTCTATAAATAGTGCTCAAGTCTCTCCTCTAACCCTAATTTTTCACACGTATCCTCACATAAGGAGCGTTAACCTAACGCTAAAGGGTGAGGGGCCATCTCATTGAGCCAGTGATACGGAGGGCAATAGAGGAGAAGGACTTGCGCGTGGAACATTAGTTTTCCGCTTCCGCTTCAAAAACGATGGATCCCAAAACAGGTGCGTTAATCTTTCTATTCAATTATGCATGTTCTTGTTCTGGTTATGGTGATCTAGGGATTATGTAATTTGCATCCAACAATATGAGGTTACGTAATTCAAGAAATTTTGAGGAAGCTCTCCTTGCCAAACCATAATCAATCAATATAAGATAAAACAGAGGATATCTACTTGCCTCTAGTCCTAAAGGAACTGTAGTCGTGGTTCGGTGAGCTCCCAAGTTGTTACTGTCCAAGCCGAGGCGGTGCAACTAACGAACAACAATGTGAGCACTTAAGTTGAGGAGAGAGAGAGAGAGTGAGGCTTGCGGCCGCTTCTTGGTACGGGTAGGGATGAAATGAGAGAGAGAACCGAGACGATCAGAGGTGGAGGGAGGAAATGAGGTGTAACGGTTGGTGTTGTTGGCTTCTGCGTGTGGTAGAGGTGAGATGAAATGAAAACTAAAAGAAATGGAGAGATTTGGCAATGAAAGCAAGGAGGAACGAGCAACTTTGTTTTTTCTCTTTTACACTCATCCTCCATCATTTCACCGTTGCTGAGATGTCGCCCGTTGGAGAGAATGCTGAAAAGGAGGCGACATAGAGCTAGTCATCGCTGTTGACTCCGTGGGGAGTAACGTGTGCCAACAAGAGAAATCAGTAGGTGGTGCCTTGAGAAGATACTAGGTGACTTAAGGTTGACGTGGCATGATCGGCGGCTGAGGTGGTGGGGGTACTGGCTTGGTGTCGTGGTGAGTTGATGTGATTCGACAATGACAGAGATGGCTGAGACAAGGCATGGCAAGATCCAGTAGTGAAACTCAATGGCGAGCTTGGCGACGTGTAACAGTGTCTAGACATGGTGACTTATTCGGACGGCGGCTTAATAATGCGACATGGGACAATGAAATAGGAGTGATGCGTTGAGGTGACGTCGACTTGGCGAACTGAGGTGTCTTGATGGTGATGAAGATGGGCTGAGATGGCAGATCTTACAGTGGTGCAAACGGCGTAGCCCGATGACGAGCTCGTTGATGTGGCGTTAACCATTAAGCATTCCAGGCTCGCTATTTTGTTGAGCAAAAAATCCGAATGTCACAATAAATTACCGATAAAATACACCTTAGTAAATTTGAATAGAAATTGAAGTCTAAAGAAATGTTTACGGTAGCTTGATATTAGATCCGATCATGGGCCTAGTGGCCCATCGAGCTTCCCAACATTTGCTCGAGCCAGTAAGCTTCAAAGCACAATTTGGAAGGTCTATTTCTTATCTATGTAGTTACAACAATTTGAAAGTGCAATTTGAGATTAAGCAAAACAAAAAAGCAAAAGAGCACTTCCTTTTATATTCTACTCAAAATTTAAAATATTGTTTGATATTGATGTTAGAGAAAACTCCTTTATTATTTTGAAGTTGATAAAACATTTCCAAAGTCTTTACCTAAAGATCTCAAGACTTTATCGTCAAAGTTTGAAGACCAATAGATCATCAGATTTTAGTCTCAAAGTCTATCCTCACTGACAGTTCCAGACTGAAGCATGAAGACTTATCCAATTGCAGGATTATTATCCCAATGCAAGATCATCTTCAAAGTTTCTTTTCGTATGATTATTGGAAGATCTTATAGCTGGATTTCACATCTACTTGATTAATTATTCTTATTGGAAACTACTCCGATATGAAGATCTTTGAAAGGCAAGCTAAACTTGGAAGGTTCTACTTATGGAAACTCAAGATCCTGATTTGTATGGGCGAACAGGATTGACGGGCTCTCAACACAAATCATCTAACGACGGGAGATCACCTTAATTAATTCTGTCCAACGGGAACATTGGAAGAATTCCTTTGAAAAGTGCCAACGGTTGAGAAGGGATGAATGAGTATTTAAGGATTGATTCTTCAGTTGTTCGAGAAGTGCTTGAGAGAGAATTCCGAAATCCGAAACTTTCTAGTCTCTTGCTTTTTCATTCATCGAGCTAAACATTGTATACAAAAAAGAGAAACTCTTAGTGAGACTGTGTGACAGTTCAGTAGAGACTCATCACTATGATAGTCGAGATCACAAGCTGTAACATCTCTTTTGATACTTAGTGGAATCCAGCCAATAGGCTGTCAGCGATGAGCGTGGACGTAGGCTTGATCTAAGCCGAACCACTATAAACCCTGTGTTCATATTCTCTTTTTCCTGAACTTCTTACTGTTATTTACTAATTGTCTATTTGCTTAAAGTTGAAATAAGCATAATGTCTAACATCTTCTAAAATCAATTTACTTTCATTAAGTCCTGCGAAAATTTTTATTTACACATATTCACCCCCTCTTGGTGTATTCACTAGCCCTTTCAATTGGTATCAGAGCTTGTGTGCTTATTTGTTGAAGTGTTTTACTTCTAAAGCTAAAGATCTATGGCTAGTATTTTGACTCCAGAACTGGTTGAAGGTCAAAGTAACACCAGACCTCCTTACTTTGATGGGAAAGAATACACAGTATGGAAGAACAAGATGAAAGCATTCCTAAGATCGAAAGATCCCCTGGAATGAGATGTGGTAGAAAAATGGATTATTCCTAAAGTCACATCAACTTCAGAAAAAGGAAAGGAAGTAGCAGATGTTGGCGAAATGACACAAGCAGACATAACCAAGAGACAAGCTCTTGATGCTAAAGCCATCTACTCTTTATATTGTGCTTTATCTTCTACTGAATATAGCAGAATTTCATCTTGTGAAACAGCAAAAAAAGTCTAGGACAGGTTGCATGTTACTTATGAAGGAACTGATCGAGTTAAAGAAACAAAGATCAACATTCTACTCGGACCGTATGAAGCATTCAAAATGAAGCCAGGAGAATCCATCACTAATATGTTCAGTCGTTTTACAGAGATTGTAAACAATCTTGCATATCATGGACAACCAATCTCAGGGCAGATGAAAGTCAACAAGCTGCTGCGAGGACTCTCCAAAGACTGGAATCACATTAAGACTTCCATTAGAGAAACACAGAGGATCGTGCCTCTATCGGTAGACGAATTAGTAGGCACACTTCAATCTTATGAAGTGGAGCAAATCAATGAGGAAGAAGATCTTAAAGGTAAGAAGTCAATTGCTTTAAAGTCTAATGATGATTCTGATGATACAGATTCAGAAGATCACCTGGACGATGAAGAACTAGCACTCATGATTAGGAAGTTCAGAAAGTTAAACAGAAAAGGAAGAAAGTACAACTGGAGGAAGCAGAGTACTCAAATATTTTCAAATAAATCAACTGAAGACAATGAGACCAACAAAGATATGATTTGCTTCGAATGCAAGAAAAAGGGACACATCAGACCCAACTGTCCTCTATTGAAAAAAAGAAGAAGGGAAATACAAAGAAATTCAAAAAGGCTCTCAAAGTAGAGATATGGAGCGATACTGAATGTGAAGAGAGTAATGAAGAATATGCCAACATTTGTTTAATGACAAATTCAGAATTAGACTCGGACTTTGAAACAGATTTAGACTCAGACTCAGACAAGAAAATCGAGGTTAGTAATTTTAAAATTCCTGCTAAAGTTTCAAAGTATATTGATGAACTCTGTCTTAGTCTCAAGGTATCTCTTAAAAGAATTTTTGAACTAAAAAAGGAAAATTCCAAATTGAAGCAACAGGAAATTTCTTGGAAAGAAAAATTTGAAAATCTAAACAAAAACTTTGTTGTTTTGAAAGAAAATGCAGATTCTCTTTCGAAGGAAAATATCTTTTTGAAAGAAGATATTTCAAATATCTCAAAAAGGTTTTCAAAAGGATCTGAGAAGCTAGATAAAATTCTTTCAATACAAAGACCTTATTTCAACAAATCAGGTTTATGAATAATACTAGAAACTATTCATTTAATTGATTTTTCAAAAGTAAAAGAAAGAATCAAACAAAGACCTACAAAAACCTTTTACAAAAATCATTTTCAAAAAGTTTTTATAAAACCTGTTGGTCAAAGTGCTCTCAAATGTTCAAAGTGTAACAGCTTAGAACATTTCGAGATGGATTGTCCTAAAGTTTGGAAACCTGTTAAGAGAGATTGGGCAAAGACTGTTTTTGGTACTAACTCCCCTGGACCCAAGAAAATGTGGGTACTAAAGAAAAGTTGACATCTTCTTAAAACTGCAGGTCACTATCAAGAAAAAGATCAAATGATATTTGGATAGTGGTTGTTCGAGACATATGACAAGAGATTCAAACTGCTTTATAAAGCTTACTCAAATAAATGGTGGAAAAGTCTCTTTTGATGGGAATAGCAAGGGAAAATTTGTTGGATGTGAAATTGTCAAGATTGGAAGTCTCACAATCAACAACGTTTCCTTGGTGGAAGGCTTGAACTATAATCTACTCAGCATAAGTCAATTATGCGACACTGGATTCAAAATCAACTTCCAAGAAGGCATTTGATCAGGAACTAGTAAAGATTTGTCTCAATCTTTTACTGAACGAAGACATGGAAACATCTATCTACTGGACATAAAACCAGAAAGCTTCCAGTGTCTAATTTTTATTCAAGATGAAGAAAATCTTTGGCATCGAAAGCTCGGACATGTCAATATGAAGCATATAGCCAAAATTTCCTCCAAGAAGCTTGTTCGTGGGCTACCCAATTTGGCTTATCAAAAATCTGAATTATGCACACCTTGCATTTTGGGTAAACATGTTAGAAGTTCTTTTAAGCCTATAAATCAAGTATCTACTAATCGTGTCCTACAGTTTCTGCATATGGATATTTTTGGACCAACCAGAACTCAAAATATTGGTGGAAAGAAATACTGCTTAGTAATCGTGAATGATTACTCTCGCTTTACATGGGTATTCTTCTTGGCAAGTAAGTCTGAAGCATTTTCTCATTTTTCAAAGTTCGCTAAGAAAATTCAGAATGAGAAAGGATATGCTATTACAAGCATACGAACATACCATGGAGGTGAGTTTGAAAATCAAGACTTTATAAATTTTTATGATGAATATGGTTTACAGCATCTTTTCTCATCGCCATATACTCCAGAGCAAAATGGGGTTGTGGAAAGGAAGAATAGATCATTACAGGAAATGGCAAGAACTCTTTTGATTGAAAGTAATATTTCTTCTCGTTTTTGGGTTGAAGCAATTTCTACAGCTTGTTATATCATTAATAGAGTATTTTTTAGGCCTATTTTAGAGAAAACTCCTTATGAAGTGTTTAAAGGGAAGAAGCCAAATGTTTCTTATTTTCATGTGTTTGATTGTAAATATTTTGTTTTGAAAAATGCAAATGATCGAACTGGTAAGTTTGAAGAAAAGTCAGATGAAGGTCTTTTTCTTGGCTGCTCAACATTAAGCAAAGCTTATAGAGTATTCAACAAAAAGACCCAGTCTGTGAAAGAATATATATGAATGTCAAGTTTCAAGACTCTACACAAAATCAATTGGTAGAGACTCAACTTGAAAAGATTGAACCTGCTCGAGACGTTACAAAGTCTACTTACCCCGCAGAAGTTCAGACTCCTGAAATTCAACAATAGAAAGAACCAGAAGTTTCAACTGAAGTAGAGGATGAGCAAACTCACAAACTAATTAGCAATTGGAAGCATAAGTCAAGTCATCCCAAAGAACTTATCATTGGTAACATTGATGAAGGAATTCGTACCAGATCCAAAAGGCAAGAAGAGTCTAGTACTTTGGCACTAATTTCTGAAGTTGAACCCAAAAGTATAGAAGAAGCCTTGGCTGATGAAAACTCGATTGAAGCTATGCAAGAAGAACTCAGATAGTTCAGCATCAACGATGTTGGGAACTAATTCCTAAACCAAAAGGTAAATCTATAATTAGAGCTAAATGGGTTTTCAGGAACAAAGTGGACGAGAAAGGAAAAGTGATCAGGAACAAAGCAAGACTCGTGGCCAAAGGATATACACAAGAAGAAGGGATAGACTATGACGAGACCTATGCACTAGTAGCGAAGTTGGAAGCAATTAGATTACTTCTTGCTTTTGCTTACTTTAAAAGTTTCAGGTTATTCCAAATGGATGTAAAGAGCGCATTTCCTAAATGGATTTATCCAAGAAGAAGTCTATGTGGAACAACCACCTGGTTTTGAAGATCTAAGAAAGCCAAACTCATTCTACAGACTAAAAAGGCTCTGTATGGACTGAAGCAAGCACCTTGAGCCTAGTATGAAAGGTTAAGTAATTTCTTAACTCAAAATGAATTTGTTAAAGGAAAAGTAGATACTACCTTGTTCATTAAAAAGGAAGGTAAATATTTTATACTTGTTCAAATTTATGTTGATGACATTATTTTTGGATCACCTAATGAAAATCTATGCAAGAAATTTTCTAGATGCATGCAGGATGAATTCGAAATGAGTATGATGGGTGAGCTAAATTTCTTAATGGGATTACAAGTAAAACAGTCAAAGGAAGGAATTTTCATTCACCAAGAGAAGTATGCGAAAGATCTCATCAAGAAGTTTGGATTGGAAAACTGCAAAAAGACAGAGACACCGATGTCAAGTTCTTCAAAGATGGATAAAGATGAAGAAGGAAAGATTGTGGATCAAAAGCTATACATGAACATTATTGGATCACTTCTTTACCTTACTGTATTTGTGCTAGATTCCAATCAAATCCCAAAGAATCTCATATCAGTGCAGCAAAGCGAATCATCAAATACGTTGCAATTACTCCAAAGCTAGGACTGTGGTATCCCTAAGAATGAGACTTTACTCTCATTGGATATTCAAATGTAGACCTTGCAAGATGCAAAATGGATAGAAAAAGCACTTCTGGTACATGTCAATTGTTTGGCAACAAGCTGGTATCATGGTTTTTAAGAAAACAGAGTATAGTAGCTCTTTCAACGGCTAAAGCGGAATATGTGGCACTTGGGAGTTGCTGTTCTCAAATCTTATGGATAAGGCAACAGCTAAGAGACTTTGGAATTGAAGAATCATGCACTGAAATCAAATGCGACAACACAAGCGCCATCAATCTCACAAAGAATCCAATTCTTCATTCAAGAGCAAAGTATATCGAAATACGTCATCATTTTATTAGAGATCATTTTTCAGAATGGAGAAGTTTTGATTCAATTCATTGACTCAAAGAATCAACTAGTGGACATATTTACAAAGCCACTGGATAAAAGCTTATTTGAGTCTATTCGTGCAAGACTGAATATTCTATCTTTTGCTTGGTAAAGTCTGAAAGTGTTCAGACTCAAAATTTCTAGAAGTTACGACTGTAAGTCAATTTCTTCTAATTGTTGTGAATTTATTTTTAGATAAAGATTTGAAAAGGTATGTTATCTCTTTGAATCATTTTTTTACCTATTTCGTTTTTAGAAATTATCCTTAATGACGGTTCTTCATTTTCAAAATGGCAGTTATTATTTTTGAAAAATGCAGTTTATTATTTTTGAAAAAGGCAGGTTTACTTTTTCTTATGATGTTTCATTTACCTTGTTTCAACTTGCTTTATATACAGTAGAAACTCGTCTTCTCCATTTACGCGTTCTTTTGAAATCCTAGAATACTGTGATCTTACTCTCTCTCACTTTTGCTTGAGTTTCATCCAAAAAGTTCTCACATTTTCAACGAACGAGTTTGAGAAATTCCCTTTGACTACTACAATGTCTTACCAAAGAAAGTCTTCGAGAATTGCAAGCCGGGGACCACAGCATATGCGTGAGAGACCTACGCATTTCGATTTGACCGAGAAATAAGATTCTCCTCAATGACAAAAACAGCAACAGCCAAGACAACATTCTCAACTGCACCAACAAGCAACACAAGATCCTCCTCCACATCAAGAACAAGAAGAGGTTATTGAAGACGTTGAACTTGTAAGGACTCAAAAACCCCAATTTATCTATAGACTGTATTCCAACTTGAAGAGGGGTGGTTTTGTTATGAATCTTATCGATGAGTTCTTAAAAGCGCATAGTTACAAAAATGAGACCTTCTTCTTAAACACTATGGAAATATTAGGTATTGTGCCTCAGGGTTTGGCACAATGGTCTTTTGAAAATTTTCCTAGTGATCCGAGAGTCGGTCAGCCAGAGGAGAAGGACGACGATGAAAGAATGTTTGTTACCTTTCAGCCCAGGATGAGCGTTGCTACAAAGGTTCGTGGTGAAGGGATGAACTTATTTCGTTCCAAGGACCATAAGAGGACTTACTCGAGTTTGCTAAAAAGAGGGGTTATGAACCCCAGGAGCGTGGATTTTGACTTTCTTGATTCTTTAAAAGTTAATTTGAGGGAGAAGCTTGGTTTGCCTCAACTTGAGCACTTTTGCACCGAGACGACAGTCGCATATCCCGAACTTACTGCCTACTTTTCTTCAAATCTGTCATTTATAGATGTGAATAAATTTAGCTTTACTGTGAGGGACAAAGAGTTCGTAGTTGATGTAGACACTTTGGCTGACATAATTGGTGTGGAAAGAGGAAGATTCCAACCAATTCGTGCATCTTATGCCCATGCTACATTGTCTATAGTTAATGACAGAATGGTCGAAGGCAAGATTTCTTATTTAAGAATGAATGCCTCCAATATCCTTATTCACAAGGTAGTGATTAACTGTATCAGGTCAAAGTCTACCTCAAAGACAAACGTTTCGCGCTCTGAAGCGAAACTAATGTATGCGATTAACACTAGTTGTAAGTTATCTCCGCCTCACACAATTCTTATGCACATGTATAGAACCGTGGTGAAAGACAAGAGACAACTCCCTTACTATGCGCTTATCTCACACCTCTTCAAGCATTTCAAGATCAAACTCCCTGCTCCTTTTGTGTTAGAACCATTCCTCCAATGGTTATTGGTCTCAAAATGGTTTCTAAAATGAGGCTGAAGGAACTGAGCAAGGAGCTGGAACGCTTTAAGGAGAAGTCCCCTGTGAAGGTGAAGCAAGACTTTGCTGCAAAGAAAATGAAGGGAAATGAGCCTATGACAGAACCTGTGAAGAAAATGAGATCTCTTATTTTAGAAGACGAAGAAGAAGATGATGATGATCTCACTATCTCAACTCTTGCCCTGCGGAATCTACAGAGTTATGTAAGCCATACCGAGAACAAAGATCGAGAAGGAACAAAGATAAGAGAAGATGAAAGAGAAGAAGAAAGAAGCAAAGAAGAAGAAGAAGGAGGAGAAAAAGAAAAACAAGAAGGAAGAAGAAACGAAGAAGAAAGGAGTCGCGGACTGAACTCTTTTGAACTAACATTGGCTGCATCATTATCCGATGATTCGGAGAAGATAAGGAGTGGACAAACTGGAAAATAACATCGCTACAATGCTGAAGCAGAGCATGAAGAAGAACATAACTCTCCACCTAAAGGCACGAAGACAGGGGGCGATGGTGAAAAATGAGGAGGTACTTCTTCATCCATCTTTGCTAGTGATGTTAGCAGATCTCCACCAGACCCAGAAGAGGTCTATGCCTCTCAATTCCCTAAAGCAGATTTCGAGGCATACACTCCTAGTCATGGTGATAGAACAACTGATGTTCCCCCCCATTTTCAAACTCCTGCAATTGATTTGGCTAGACAGATCACTCAGCAGATTTTCAGAGAGTGATGGAGCTTCTTTTGGAATTAAAGGGACAACAATATGCTTTCGAGTTTGAAATGAAGCACATGATGACTGTCTTCAAGGCATCTACAGACTCTCTTTAAGAACAGATTCAAGCCCTAAAGCTTCAACTGCAAGAACAGGCAAAGGATGCGGATATTCAACAACTTAAGGAGTCTTTGAAGAAGCTTGAAGACACTGTCAAGTCCATGGGGGATTTCCAGCTCGTTCGTATCCCCAAACAGCCCTGATTCAAACCAACTCTTTTCAATAATTTTTGTCTTCACTTTTTGCTTATGACAAAAAGGGGGAGAGTTTGAGTGTAGATTTGGCTTTTATTAACTTTGAACTTTACTTTATGTGGACTCTTTGATTATTCTGTGGACTTTTTGATTGTGGTTTGCTTTTGACATTTGAGTTTGAACTTGCTTTTGCAATATTGATTATGACTGGACTGTTTGATTGTAATGGATTAACTTGTGTTCTGTGGTTGCAGAAGTAAAATTTTTCATGTCATAATTAACTTATTTTTATAAGATATTATGTATTGCATAAGTACTGTTTTGCAAGTCAAAAGTTTTCCAAATCTGCAAGAAAGTTTTGTTACCATCAAAAAGGGGGAGATTATTAGAGAAAACTCCTTTATTATTTTGAAGTTGATAAAACATTTCCAAAGTCTTTACCTGAAGATCTCAAGACTTTATCGTCAAAGTCTGAAGACCGACAAATCATCAGATTTTAGTCTTAAAGTCTATTCTCACTGACAGTTCCAAACTGAAGCATGAAGACTTATCCAATTGCAGGATTATTATCCCGATGCAAGATCATCTTCAAAGTTTTGTTTCGTATGATTATTGGAAGATCTTATAGCTGGATTTCACATCTACTTGATTGATTATTCTTATTAGAAACTACTTCGATATGAAGATCTTTGAAAGGCGAGCTAAACTTGGAAGGTTCTACTTATGGAAACTCAAGATCCTGATTTGTATGGGCGAACAAGATTGACGGGCTTTCAACACAAATCATCTAACGACTCGAGATCACCTTAATTGATTCTGTCCAACGGGAAGATTAGAAGAACTCCTTCGGAAAGTGCCAACGGTTGAGAAGGCATGAAGGAGTATTTAAGGATTGATTCTTCAGTTGTTCGAGAAGTGCTTGAGAGAGAATTCCAAAGTCTGAAGCTTTTTAGTCTTTTGCTTTTTCTTTCTTAGTCTCTTGCTTTTTCATTCATCGAGCTAAACATTGTATACAAAAGAGAGAAACTCTTAGTGAGACTGTGTGACAGTTTAGTAGAGACTCATCACTGTGATAGTCGAAATCACAAGCTGTAAAACATCTCTTTTGATACTTAGTGGAATCCAGCCAATAGGCTGTCGGCGAGGAGAGTGGATGTAGGCTTGATCTAAACCGAACCACTATAAACCCTGTGTTCATATTCTCTTTTCCCTGAACTTCTTACTATTATTTACTGATTGTCTATTTGCTTAAAGTTGAAATAAGCATAATGTCTAACATCTTCTAAAATCAATTTACTTTCATTAAGTCTTGCGGAAATTTTTATTTACACCTATTCACCCCCCTCTAGGTGTATTCACTAGCCCTTTCAATTGCAATATATTGTGAAAATATCATATGTGAAAATCCACTGGTCTAATACGTGGATTCCGTGAAAGTTTTAGGTATTACGAAAGAAAATCAAAATATGAAAGTTGCAGATTAGATTAAATAAAAAGTAATTGTCCTTCGAACAAGGTCTAAATTGACAAAGAATGACAATATAATTGGCATGTCGTTGCGTCGAACTTGAATCATTCAATAAAAAAATTCAATCAAATCTTGATGTCAAATCTCAAGTTTTGTTTATTAGGATGTGGTTCATATTTCTCATCAATTATATGAAGACAATGTCCTTGTGACTCTTGAAGTCGTGCTCATTTTTTTTGATAATTTGGGCTAGAACTCATGAATAGTGCATGCGCGCGCACACATATATATTCTGTAAGGATATATATTTGCTTTTTTTTTTGGCAGTTTGGGTTTGAGCCCATAAATAACTGTTGAATATTTATATTTTGTTTGAATATATATTCTATTTCTCTTATAATTGAGGGATATGGCAAAGAAGTGCAAGGTATTAATTCTAACGAATTTCTCAGCTAAACGTAGCCTTAGTTTAAGAGTGAATCGGAATAAAACCTCGCGTCTCAAATTCTTTTTTCTCGCTTTTACTCTATTTTCTTCATGATTGTATGATAAATCTTAACATCTAGTATTAGAGCTTGTTTTGAGGTTAGGGTTTTTCGGTACAGAGAGATCCAAAAAAATCGAATTTTGGGAAGATGTCATCATGTGAATCACAAATTGAATTAGAGAAATTCAGAGAAAATGGTTTCAAGTAATGGAAATTGAAGATGGAGGCTCTGCTGGTGGATAGAGATCTATAGCACGTAATCAAAGAAGATAAACCCGAGGAAAAATCCAAGCGAAAGTCAAAGGAGGACGAGCAAAGGAATCCACATCTACCGAATTGAAGAAGTGGAATATTGGTGATTGGACCGCGCTGGCAATGCCTTGTTGATAATATCCTGATAAACATGACTTCTAAGAAGATGGTGAAAGATCTTTGGATGAAGCTCGAAAATTTTTATCAAAGCAAGTCACTTGTGAACAGATTGTTTCTACGGAAGCAACTGTACAACCTTCAAATGAGTGAGGTGATTCTTTTTTTGCACATTTAAATGAGTTTAATACTAATTGTGGGCAACTTGCATCGATCGATGTCTATCTGGATAAAGAAGATGAGGCATGAACTTTGCTATGTTCAATGCCAAATTTATGGGAACATCTAATTGTTTTGATTGGCGCTGGTGTTAGTGTGTTATCCATTGAGGGCATTGTAACTACTTTATTATCTTAAAGATGAGGAGAGCAGGTTCTGAGAGTGTAGCACAAGAGACTTTTTTTCATAAGTGGAAGGAATGGTGCATGATCCAAATCCAGATTTGGTAATAGGAATAAACCTAGAGGAAGATCTAAAAGCCAAGATCGATAAAAAAAATAACGTGTTAGAAATGCAAAAGGCCTAGACACTTGAAGAAGAATTGCAGAAGCAAAAGTTTTGGTCCAGAGAAGCGAGAGGATGCATCACCCTCTAGTACAGAGAAGGATGATCACAGTTTCACGGGAGACATGTATCTTGTTTGCAATTCATCACAGAGTGACCGTAGTACATGGAAAATTGATACTAGAGCATCATTTCACATAATGCCTCGTAGAAATTAGTTCTGCTGTTATGAGCCATATCAAGGAGGTATAGTGCAAATGGGAGATGACACGACACTTGATATAGTTGGTTGCGGAAAGATGAAATTGAAGATGAAAGATAGGACAATCAAAAATCTTCTAGTGATGCATATTCTTGGTCTTACTAGGAATCTTATTTCTATGGGAACTATGGCACATGCTGGTATTACTTTCACCAACAACAAGTATTCATGCAAGCTAAACTGTGAATATATGGCGATCGCCAAAGGTGAACGATATGGAAAACCGTGAAATTTATTGGGAAGCACGATGATAAGTGGTGAGAGTTATATCTCAGAGCAGGTGGAAGAAGATCGTTCAATGTTAAGGCATCGGAGATTGGATCATATCAATGAGAAAGAGTTGATGACCCTCGCTTTAAAGAAGATGTTGGATGGATTTCCAAGCTGTTCAATGTGTTTCAGATATTGTGAACATTGTCTACATGGGAAACTATAGGAGGGAGAGCTAAAGGAATTCTAGACTTAATCCATAGCGACGTCTTTGGTCCTACACTTGTAGCATCGTTTGAAAAATCAAGGTATTATGTCTCTTTTACTAATGATTATTCCAGATATGTGGATATATTTCTTGCAAAGGAAAGATGATGTGTTTGAAAAAATTCGTGAGTTCAAAGCTTTTGTAGAAATCAATTTGATAGAAAAATTAAAGTTTTGCGGACTGACAACAGAGGAAAATTCTGTTCAGCGAAATTTAATAAATTATGTACGACCAATGGCATTGCAAGGTAGAAAAGAACACCCTATTCACCTCAGCAAAATAGGGTGGCAAAAAGGCTTAATTGGTCTCTCATGGAGAAAGCAAGAAGTATGTTAAATGGTGCAGCTTTAGCATTGAATTTTGGGCAAAAGCAGTGGCTACTGCGTGCTATTTGAAGAATAGGCCCCCCACATCAGCTTTAAAGGATCAGACATCGTTTGAGGCACTATTCGAAAACAAGCCAAACGTAACCCATATTAAGGTGTTTGGTTGCGAAGCATATGTGCACGTGCCAAAGGAAAAGAGAAACAAGGTTGAGAGCAAATCAGAGAAATGTATATTCATTGGATACAAAGATGGTGTTAAAGGGTATTAAGCTGTGGAATTCCAATACTAAAATTAATTTCTTTAGCAGAGATGTGGTATTTAGAGAATCTATGACAAATCATATTGTTTTACAAGATCCTTAAAAACTACATACAGTTGAGTTAGATGTCAATTTGAAAGAAGAGAAAGAAGTTATACCAACTAGAATAAAAAATTCAGATTCTAAAGCTGATGAGCCTGATGGGATGGATGATATCATAGGTTCCAAAACTAAATTTGAAGATGAACACCACCTGAACCAATTTTATGAAGGTTCACATGGCTGAGAAGACCACCTAAGAGGTACACCCTATTTGTAGATAATGAAAATTGTGCTCTAACTGTTATAGGTGATTATCCAAGTACTGTCAAGGAAGCAAGAAGTGCAGAAAATGCTAAATAGCATGAGAAAACCATGAAAGATGAGACAAACTCACTAGATAAAAACGAAACGTGGAGTCTGGTACAACTACCTGCAGATCGAAAGGCAATCGGTTGCAAATGGTTGTTCAAGAAGAAAATATCTGCAAATGGAGAGATAGAATGATACAAAGCTAGTTTGGTTGTGAAAGGATACTCACAGATAGAGGGAGTCAATTATGGTGAGATTTTTCTCCTTTTGCAAAATTAAATTCCATAAGTCTTATATGTAGTAGTTGCATATAATCTGGAGGTAGAGTAGCTTGATGTGAAAATAACGTTCCTCCATGGTAACTTAGAGGAGCAAATTTTCATGAAACAACTAAAAGGGCTTGTGGTTAAAGGAAAATAAGACTTTGTTTGCAAATTGAACAAATTTTTGTCTGACCTGAAACAATCTCCAAGAAAATGGTATCAAAAGTTCGACTCATATGTATTGAAACTTGGCTCTATTTGTTGTAATGGTGATCATTGTGTCTACATGAAAATGTTAGATGATGACTTTATTATCCTAACCTTATATGTTGATGATATGTTACTAGTTGAGAATAGTATGAAAATGATTAGCACTGTTAAAATACTATTAGCAAAATAGTTTTGAGATAAAATATCTAGGCCTAGCATACTTCATCTTGAGCATACAGATAAAAAGGGAGTGTAAGAATGGGAAGTCGTGGTTAAGTCAAAAGAAATATGTTGAAAGTGTGTTGAAGAAATTCAACATGGCAAGACTATAAATCGGTAAAAACCCCTATGTCTCACAAATTCCAAGTTATCATCGCCTCAGTGTCTCAAGACTAAAGAGGAAGATGAAGAAATGGTAAAGGTACCATATGCAGACACAATTGGGAACTTGATGTATGCCATGGTATGTGCCCATCCAAATATTGTCCACGCAGCAAGAGTATTAAGCAGATATGTGTCCAATTCGAGGAAAAAGCATTGGGTGGCAGCAAAGCAAATGCTTCGTTATTTTTGCGGTGCATCTGACTTTGAGCTATGCTATGAATGTATGAAAAGCTCAAAGAAATGGCAAGCATTAGAATTGAAGTGTTTCATGGATTCTGATTGGAGAGGTGATATTGACAACAAGAGGTTAGCTAGTAGACATGCTATTTCCTTATTTAGTGGAGATGTGAGTTGAATGAGTAAGAGACAGAGCACAGTTGCTTTATCTACCATTGAGGCAAAGTACATGGCCCTTAATCATGCTATTAAGGAAGTAATCTAGATGCGTAGATTATGTAAAGAACTTGGTTTTACGCAAAGAGAAGTGAAGATTGAATGTGGTAGCCAAAGTGTTATATTCTTGGCAAAGAATAATGAATTTCATGCAAGAACAAAGCATATTGACATTCAATATCATTTCATCCAAGAGAAAGTGGAATAGAAAACCATTGTGCTGGAGAAAATTAAACTAAGGTGAATAATGCAGATTTTTTTACCAAGACAATGAGTGCAAAAAAGTTTGAATGGTGTACAACCATATTGGGTTTAAAGAAGCACGTGGAGTATTTACCAAGTTAGAGAATGTTGAGGTGTGGTTCGTACTTCCCATCAACTATATAGGGGTAGTGCTCCTGCGACTCTAGAGATTGAGCTCATATTTTATTGATAATTTGAATTTGGACCATGAATAGCTTCCGGATATATTTATACTTTTTATTATTTTATTGATAATTTGTACTTGGACACATGAATAACTACTGTTTTTTCTTGTACTTGAGAGATGTAACAAAGAGATGCGAAGTACTGACTATAGTAAAATCATTAAAGACATAACCCTAATTCAAGGGTGAATCAAAATAAAACCTCACGTCTCAAATTCTTTTTTCTCGTTTTTACTTTCTATTTTCTTCGTGATTATATGACGAATCCTAATATTGTTGAGTTCTTAAAACTTGAAGAAGTGATCCACCGCAAAGGTATAACCATCTCCAATGAAGTCGTGACGGTGGTCGACATGGTCAGTGGTGGCAACAAGAGAATATTAAACAGGGTTCATGGCTGTGGTGCGTTTGGTACTTGAGGTGAAGAAGATGTATCCATCCTCTCGTCTTCTCAACCTTTTAGATTTCAGAATTGTCTCAAAACATCGAACTTTTTTCAAACGCTGTGACCTATGCTACTATTTAAGTTATTCGAAACAACACTATGATTATGGCTAGATAAACCCATTGTTTCCCTTCCCAAAAGCAAATACAACATCCCCGTGGATCGAAATTGGAAAGAAATCAACCTAGCAGTGACCACTTGCATTACAAATATTTACAATTACCTATTTCACCTTTGTTCTGGTTTGGGAACCCAACGATCCTTGATTCCTTGCTGTCGTGGACAACTAATAATCAGTGGACGGTCAATCTTGTGCTGTCTTTGCTATCTGCTGCAAGGTTTCCACAATTGCGGAAAACTCGGGTCGCAGGGATGGCTCTCGTTCCCAGCACCTGTTCAGCAGCTTCTCCAGGTCCGGATGAGTATGCTCCGGAATAGTAGGCCGAAGACCCTGAAATGGAAGCTCGTTTAGAAAGTATATTTGCTGTGAACTTCGAAAGAGACTTAAGAATTTTATCATCATAATTTGGTGTTATCTACTTCCTCTAAGATTCAGATAGACTGGAACAGGATGGAGAAGACGGGCAATTTGTCGGGATGCCATAGTTACCTTGTGCACCACACCGACTGCTGCTTGTAATGGCGTTAAGTCCTCATAAGGAAGCTGCATCAACGCCAATTACAGTAAATAGTAGACATTGAATTCTTGAACAAGAAATATCTGACCATCCCTTGAGGACCGACGTAGCAGAATAACTGCTCATTGAGTGTGAAGAGGGAGTTGACTCGAAGTGGCATCCTCTAAGGGGGCCACTAGATCAAACGTTAATGATAACAAAATATTTGCTCAGGTGCACGTGTAGGTGCAAGTTCGTGCAAATAAGGAAAAAGCCTGCTATCAGTTACAGCTTGAACTTGTGTTAATCATGTTACCTTTCCTGTAAGCAGCTCCCACAGCACTACTCCAAAGCTGAAGACATCGACCTTGTGATCATATGGTCTATGTTCAATAACCTTCCAAGTATCAACACGAAAACCGGACATGTCACAGGTGCAATGCAGAAAATACTTGAGAATAGTATTAAGACTGATTTCGATATCCATCCAACTCATTATTATGCATATTACACGTAAAGACCAGCGACATTTACTGCTGTAATGTTCCCGTACTTAAAAGCAGATGTGTACTGCAGTAAAATGTAAACAAAAGATAAAAAAATGACACGAGCTTGCATTGAAATTTCTCATTTTTAAATGAACTGTGTAATGTGAGATAAACCTGAAGACAGCTCCTGGCAGCTTGCACGAAGCAATTGATGGCATTCTCCCAACCTACCAACCTGAGTACTCTTATAATTACCAATCACACATATGCTAGCACCTTTGAGATCTGTCAACATTTCTCTGAGGGAAACATATACCCGTTCCTCAACATGTCTATTTATATAACTCTCAACATGAGCTTGCCTTGATGAATCTATGAAAAATCTTTTACCGTTCATAATAAACTGTATAGATGTTTATGTAAGGCAAAGGAATTATGACTTTTTAAGTTGGATTTCATTAGCTTGCATATTTACATGGTTCTAAATTGACATTTAAAGTGAATGATTTAAGCCAGATAATGACTTTTTCGGATAATCTAAATGAGCTAGAACAGTATCAATGATTTATATAGTTGGTTTACATGTATCGATGCACAAAAAATTTAATAATCTGGCTCTTAGGCCGTCTCCAACATCAAAATAGTCCTCCAAAGGATTCTTCTTTTGAGGAACTATTGTGCCTACAGATACGAAGTGGGCAAGGAAAGGTGGCAAAACAATGGCAGCACTGGGAGGGTGACAATGCACTCTTTCAGGCAAGTAATGATGTACTCAAGCTTCTGCTGGGAAATTGGAGAGTACTTTTGAGGGGAGGTTCAATATACAGTCCTGTTCTTTCACTCCATTGCACAGATTTATCCCAGGAGTCGCAACATGTCATTGTCTGGTATATTGATCATTGGATTCAAACACTGCGACGATCCTTATCTTCATGTCACAGAAACATGTCTTTGGAAAATCCATATGAACATCTAAAACTTATTGTTGTCTCTATAAGGGATGTCCATATCTGGTCTGGCATCAGAACTCCCTTTTACTTGGTGAGAATTCGAGTCATTATACATAGGGGTGTGCAAAAGAACTAGAACCTGCCCGGACCGCCCGGAACCGGAATGAAACCGCCCGGAACCGATGGTTCTTAAGGGAACCAATTTGGTTCCCGGTCCCAATTTATGGGAACCGGTGGGTACCGGCCTGGTTCCCGGTTCCATGGGCGGATCCACCCGCCTGCCCACCCGGACCGGACCGATTATATTATAACAATATATTAATTTTTAATATTAAAAAAATTCGAAATTAGCAAATCTAAAATTTAGGGCTCCAATCACCATCTTATCTCAATTCACTACTTTCCTACTCCATCACGTCTCTCTCAGTTCAAAATCTCCCCGAGCTCCCTCTTCCTCTCCAATTCACCTCCGTATCTACTCATCTCCCTTCGAGTCTTAGTCCGAACTCGGCGAAACAGTGAGTTGATTATCTTTTCCTCCCTCAAACTTGAACTCTCTCTCCATGTCATCGCCACCTCCGCATTCACTGTCACTATCGTCCTCTTCGTTGTTGGGCTCGTCCCGCTTCTACCTCCCCCTCCTCAAGCTTCTCCCCATCATCCTCATCTTCGGGGACGGGCGAACTCCAGGTCTAAGAACGACTCATCGTCCCCGTTGTCCTCCTCATTGTTGGTCTCGAGGGAGGAGTGGGAGATAGCAGAGGCGGTGGCAAAGATGGTGGTGATGGCCGGGACAGAAGCGGAGCGAGGGTCGCGACCGCCGCAGCCGCCGCGGACACATCCACAGCGCTAGTACTTGAGAATAAAGCTACCATGGTCGGGAGAGCTAGAATAAGCAAATGTGGGGAGGGCGAAAAGGGAAAGGCGCGGAGGTTGGACCGGTTCTATGGATCCACCCGGGAACCGGACTGGACCGGTGGTCCGGTTCCCGGGTGGATCCATGCAACTAGCGGGCGGTTTCGAGTTCCAATTTTTCGGAACGGTTCTTAGCGGGCGGTTCCCGGTTCTAGGTCAAGAACCACCTGCCCGAACCATGCACACCCCTAATTATACATCATGACTATTGTTATTTCCATAATAACATGCCTTCTGGTTCTGAACTCTTGCGGTACTCTCTTTTGTGAGGCAAAAGGAGATAAATTTTTTTTCTCTTGACAATGCAAGTTAATCGAAATCAATTTCGACCTCTACCCAGGGAACTCTTTTTCTTGATTAATATCAACTTCTTAAAACCCAAAATCAGTAATGCAGTCCTCCTTATTATCACTTTATTTTGAAAGAAATTGCCTCACCCAAAAACAAAGGGAAAGTACTAGAAACAATGTACAATATATATTTTCGCAAAATGCCTACCTCCGGAGCCATCCAACGGTAGGTTCCAGTTTCAGCAGTCATCACACCAGACTGAGTTTGAACTCGAGCAACACCAAAATCAGCAATCTTAACCACCTGCTGCAGCAGTCTTTTAAATACTCGGTTTGAGCGAAAAGAAACCTTCAACAACTGATGAAATGTCTATGACAAAATCTCTTGAGGAACCAGTGACATATAATAAGTCATGCACAGAGTCATCCAATTGTCCCTCAAAAGAAGCAGGGCTTACATTACTGTGAGGCCAACCCAGCACTTGCCTAAACACGTCCTTTTACTGAACAAAATGATGAAACGCATTTTTCAGAAACATCACAAAGCTAAGCACGCATAACAAGTCATTATCACGATGCAGTCTCCTTGGAAAACTTCCACAATGAAAACTGGGCTAGTAAAATGGTTTATACATTTGTTGGGCGTGACAAATTCATTTCAAATTTCATTTCAGAACAGACCTGTCATTGTTCATCCCATCTGATTTTCATTACTGTGGCTCTATTTCTGCATATTCACTTTTACCTCACATGATAAGCGACTGTGTTAGCAACTTTGCATCTTCATCATCCAGAAACCAATCTTGATCTTGGTTTTAGTTGTCTTTTGCATAAGTTAAAAGACATCAACAGTAAAAAGTGACAAAAATAAATCTTAACATTCAACATTGAATAGAACTGTATTATGACAAGAAAGAAAGCTAGCCCAACAGAAAAACTGTCAAGACAATGAGATTTGAAAGATAAATATCTTACCTCATTTTCATCCATCAAAACATTAGCAGTCTTAAGGTCCCGATGGATGATATTATTCCTGTGCAAGTAGTTCATTCCCTTGGAAATATCAATTGCCAGTCTCAGAACAGTTGAAAGTTTGAGAACATCATTTTGCTTATGCAGAAAGTCAAATAGACTTCCACCAGCCATGTATTCTGTGAGGAAAAGGTAGATTAGAGACAACAGAACTTCGAAATTTCAGATTTCTTATCGAATTTCAATTCTAGCAAACAAAAAATGGTGCTTTACGATTGCATATTTCCATATGTGGAACTGAAATAACCTGTCACAATACATAGTCTTGGAGGTCTAGTAGATGCACCAATGAATTGCACAATGTTCTTATGCCTAATTTTCCTGCAAGCATTGACAAAGAATGAACAAACACGACCCCTTAATATGTCAGTGCAAGAAGATGATAGGTCAGGACAAGAGAACAGTCAATGAGGAAATTAGATGACTCTCAAAGAAGCAAATTTTATTCTTCTCTCTCTCTCTCTCTCTCTCTCTCTCTCTCTCACTGCATATTATGTGACCGTGTGTGCCGACACAAAGGCAATGATTTTGATTCAACACTGAAGTTTGTTCACTAATTTTATGTTGAACTAACGAAATCCTTCAGAGGGACAACACTCCTAATAACTAATAAGAACATGCAACTCAATGAATCAGACAAGGTCCCACAATAGGAGAATGAATATTACATGAACGGGCATCATCCTAAAAAAAACTTGAAAAGGAAACAACAACATTCCTGCCAAAATCATGAATATTATGAAAGCAAACCTCATTATGTAGACTTCCTGAGCAAACTCTCGTTGCATGGCTTTGTTTAGATGCTCAGTCCTAAGAACCTTGATGGCTACATCTTGACTTAAAAATACGCCTTTATACCTATATCAGTGAACTAATAACACTTAATAACCACTTGTAAGCAATGGAAGAATGCAGCAGGAAGACAATTACTCACAACTCGCCATATGATCCAGATGCAACTTTCTTTTCAATGCTCAACATGTTTACATCAATTTCCCAGACATCTTTTGCTTCACTGGAGACATTTGCATGGTTACAGTTGGACTTGATTCCATTCTGCTTTTGCTTGTCTGTGTCAGAACTACCATTGCATTTCTGCTGCGGATGCTTCTGCACCAATATTCAAGAGATCACTTGACGCTAAGATTTGATAAATCAAGATTTTTCAGAACAGCAGAGCTTGGCAAACTTCCCCCACTAGAATGAAATCGTGTATGCTTCTTAACCAATAGCCTAAATGAAAGTAGATGAAGAGAAAGCTTGCAAACAAAAATACTTCTGAACTAAACATACCATGTTGATCCTAAGAAACATGGAAACAAGAATACTTGTAAATTATCAATGCTGTAGCTTTCCATAAGTGCCAAGTGGTGTAGCAAGCACATGACAAATGCTAATATTCTTTCAAGATGGAAAATATCTCTAAAAATGAGAGCCAAATGTGTTACCTCAATCATCAACATTTTCCCTTTCAGTATCTCCTTAAGCTCCTCGGTCTTTGTTAAAGACATAATACACAGGAAAAGCAAGTTAGACTCGATGAAAGATGTTCATGACTGAAACTTTCCATATGAAACCGAATAAGAGTACCTCCCGTTCCCAACCATCAACAGCAAAAACGTCCAAGGAATAGCCATCTATGGTGGAGAAGGCATGTGCTTCTTGAATGTTCAGCCCAATCTCAGACATTGAGGATGTCAACTGAACTCATAAACAAGCATGAGAAGAAACACAAGTCAGTGAACTCTACAAACTGTACCCTCTAAAGCAGTCTTCTCCTTATGAAGTACTTTTTCTCAGATTGTAGCCTGTGCTGGAGTCGATCACAGTTATACCTTTATTCTTGCTACTAGTTTAACCTCATGCAGGCAATAGTACGAATGCCAACATAAAGTAATGATGCCTGAATAATCTTTGAATATGATGAGCCTTCTTCCTCTTTTTTTTTTTTTTTTTTTTTTTTTTTTTTTCCGGTCAATGATATAAAATACGCAGGAATGGCAGGAATGGCAATATTTAATTTTCCATACTCACTGCTCTGCCAAGTAAAAGATGATCTATCCCCTTGGCCCTTCTCAAGGTATAGGCAGTTCACTCCTTGGTTTATTTTATATCTGATTAGTCCAATTCTGATTTCAATCTTAAACTTGGTAAAGCATCTCGGTTATTTCCTTACACATGTCAACATGCAGTACTACTCTAAACTCTATTTCTAAGTGGCATGCTCTTCCAGAGTAATTATTCAATCTATTTAAGATTTAGTTAAAAATCTGGATGTAGTAGATTCTCTTGCAGAAGAGCTGACACTATTTAGCTACCTGGCTGAGAAATTTCCGCTGGTCATTTGTCGAAATCGTCACTTCATGCATAGTCCTAAAGAATTGATGAAATAAGAGCAGAATATCCCAGTAAGAAAGGATGGCATGTTTTCAAGACTACACAAAAACAATTTCGTTTGTTACACAGTCAACCAAATTCTTTTAGATAGATGGAATGATCACAAACCGTCAATTTCCATTGGTAAAGGAAGCTAGTTCATAACAATTTAAGAAAGACATACAAAACCATGTTCTCTCTACCATAAAGAATGATGAGGAATCAGTTTGGCTTCAGTCTAGTTCCCTCAAATGGGACCGGTATCGTTCCCTTAATTAAGAATTATAGGGGTTTGCTATCCTCATGCTGTTTATGAGTTAAAGCTCTCTCCGACCATCTCTTGAATGGCGATGGAAAATTCACTAAATTGATCAAGCCTAATCCGGAATCTTCTGAAAGAGTGTTGCTCCAAATTTATGTGGCCACTCCACAAGTGGAACAGGGAACATATGGCTTAAACAGAAAAATGCAGGTGGCATTTGACCCAGATTAAGCAGTTTAGCAGATAGTTCATGTTCAAGGAAACTTAGTGGATTTAAAGATGGTGAAAGGGACAACTAAATTAAATGCTACCAAATATCATGTTAAGCAAGGTCGTATACAGATCTCATTAACAGTAGCTAAGCTTCCAGGCAAACTCACCTAATGACCGAATGTTGAGAACCAGAGTTGGGACTATCCCAATTTTGAGTAGGTAAATCAGTGCCTTCAACTTTGACTTCCATTTTAGAGGACAACCCAAAATCAGGAGGTGGATGGATACTGAGGGAGGAAAATAAGGAAAGATCATAAACAGAAAGGATCTGACATAAACATTCTAGTGACTAAACAGGGGAACTTTCTGCTAAAGGCCATTTAAGCAGACCTTTGTCTTCTTTTGTAATAAAAGAAATGCGCATCAACATTTCTTGGGGAGGTTGAATGAACAGAGTCGTCACAGTCATCACTGGAAACAGAAGGGACCTGCATAAAATATCATGAAGAGCATGAATGTTCTGGCCTGCAAGGTGCTACCATAACTGAACAAATTGAATACAATAATTGTTTTCAGACGTATTAAAGTGAAAGATGCAGGGAATGAGAAGCTTTAGACAGGGAAGCAACATAAGTAGAACTTAACAATCTATGACAAGATTCTTGAGAGATTCCATAAAGACCAGGTCAGAATTGTGCCTATTTACTGACGATTCAAAACTCACTCCAAAAGTGAAAAAACAATGTGATAAAAGGAGCATAATATTCAAATATAGGCACTTGCTGTCAACCATAAGCAAAGCATGGCTTTCCACGAAATGAATAGAAAGCTGCCAAAAAAAACAAGGCAAGCATGCACTCCAGAGAACGAATTTATCAGTAACATAGAAACGCACGGGGATGCAGCTAGATGACAATTATCTGCATTCTTATTGATCAAATGACCAATTGACATATGCAGTGTCAGTGGAAGCATAAGAAATGACATTTAAAGAGCTATAAGACTCATATTTACTCTCTGTAACGAAAGCATATTGGATGAGGCATCAACTTGATGACCATTAGACAATTGACTTTGTGAATGAAGTCTGCGAAGGTCTATAGTCCATTACCTGCGCAAGGCGGACTTCAATTGCTGGTCGAGTCTCAGGATTCTGCGCCATGCGAAGCAACCTTTTATGGATAAGAACATCTTCTGCCATGTCCATATTCACATCCAAAGCATATCTACAATCAACATATTATTAGGTTCCACCAAAGGAAGCATGAGGTAACAATCACACAAGAACGCGACGAATTCATTGAAGATCCTCCTAGTACCAGTCAAATGTTTCTAAATGAGGAAGCAGTCAGGAGAGAAAGAAAACGAAAATAAAATATGAAAACGGAGAACACAAGTGCACTCCAATCAATGGACCAGGAGTAACCCACGACTCTGTCAAACTCACCGTCAAATAATTCACAACTCTTAAGAGCTGGCCCAAGTTAAGGCCAAGTTAAGGCAAGTAGAGAGCGACATATTCGTCGAAAAATGTGAAGTTTTCCTTACTTCAGAAGATTCATCATCAAACTGATCACGGAGAATCATGAATTCGATACTCAACGATCGCGAAACAGGGAATCGGTTTCTGAACCGCCCAAATGGCGCACGAAAGGAAAAGAACGATCGTCGTACGAACAAATTTCACCAAATTCAAGCAAAAACACTCGTGTAGCTCGTGATTCCGTCCATCTACGGCTCACAAAAAAAAAATTCCCTCGCTCCCTCAGTTACCGAAGAAAAAAAGAAGAGAGAGAGAGAGAACCGCAAAAAAGTAACCGAAAAGGAAATAAAAAAATTCAAAAAAAAGCCGAAGCGCCGGCGGTACCTGATCGGCAAGCGATTGAAATGCGCCCAGAGATCGCCTTCGAAGCCAGGGCGCGACGCCTCCTCGGTGTCCGCCTCCTTGAGCCGGCGGAGGACCTCGCTGTAGACATCAACCTTCCGCAGCTGCCTCCTGTTCTTGCCGCTCAGCGCGCGCCAATCCACCACCCCGCTGCTGCAGCTATCCGCGCCTTCCCACTCCATCGCCCGGGTCGCCCCCGCGCGCGCGCCTCAAGGGAGCTCCAATCGGGGGGCCACAGCCGCCGCTCCTCCTCCCGCTCCGCACGATGTCCCGTCTTCGAACCAAGGCCGGCGCCGATCAGCGACATGCACACGGCTCGCGCGTCCCCCCCCGGCCGGCCCGTCCGCCCGCCCGTCCGTCCGTCCCGCCGGTCGAGTCCGGTCGTACCGCCGGGGAAGATCGCACGAGGAAAACGCCAGAGAGCGAAGAGAGAGAGAGAGAGAGAGAGAGAGTGATATTTGCTGGAGCTGGAGCTGAGCCTGTCTTTGCATGTTATTATAAAGGCAAAACAAATGGCCTCCTCTCTAACCTCTCCCTCGCTCGCTGCGTGCGGGAGCTTTGCTTTCCCTCGTTTTCTCGTAAGCGTGTGATTAGTTTTGAGAGGGAGAGATTAAAAAAGGGAGGGATTAGAGGAACGTTAATTAAGTGCCGGTGCGTAATGCGCACCCCCCCGAGTCACCCCATTTTCCCCAATGCTTGTCGACGTGGATTATAACGATGCCGCTTCGCCTTGCTTATGTCACCACCCCCCGCCTTCGCCACCCGCGCCCCCTCCTTAATTATAATATTCTTCATCTCACATGTCTCTAGCGAAGATTCAAAAGAACCAAAATAGAGGATTCTGGATCTTAATCCTCATTGGTTTCGGGATTTGATTAATGGGTTTTTTTTTTTTTGGGGCTCGGAACAGTGATGGATCCCTGTCAATCTCCGTCGGAGCAATTGCCCGGACAGACCCCCTGGGCTCGCCTCCTTGCGTCACCCGGCACCACCACCGCCCCCCTCCCCTTCCTTCCCTCCTCGTAGAAAGACATTTTCTTTCCTTCTCGTTTTTTTGTCGGTATTTTCGTCCCAAAGTCCACCCGCGAAGCTTCGTAGGGAAGAGGAGGATGAGAGAGGTATGAAGTAAAGGTGACGGATGAGTTTGACTCTAGATAGAACCTAAGACCGGAGAACCGGACAGATGAGAACTTATTCGATTTCAGGTTTCAAGAATTGGGAAACCTGTTTCAATAAGTAAATTTCAAATTTTGGATACGTGGAACCTTTAATAAGTTTTTGTATTTTTTTTTGTCTATGTTTTTGCGCAATCTTATGACATCTGATGAACCAAGCTTCCGTTTTTTTTTTTTTTCGTATGTCTAAATATAAGTTATGGTTAGTGGATTATAGTAGCGAATGATGGTCATTAAATGTGATGATTCACTGCAATAATTCAATTAATAATAAAGAGAGAGCTTGAGTAGGCCTTAAAAGCTGTGACATAGGTTCCAAGTTTTAGCTATGCAAAGTAGGTTTTGGGTTTTGAAAAGTGAAGAATATATTCCAATATAAGGATACATCAACATTCATAGTGACTTATACGGAACTTGAAACTACTCATCTCTAATATCAAGAGTGGGCAAACCACATAGCAATTTTGACAAAAAAAAAAAAAAAGGGGAAAAAAGAATCGTGGCGGTAACTCTTCTTGCACATGAGCCTTGATTAAGGGAATGGCATGTGAGAATTCAATGAGCGGGGGAACCCCCGCAAGCAAGAAGCGGTTAGGAAGTAGAACTTAATTTTCCCTAATAATATGTCGGGATCTCTGGCTCAAAAGGATTGAACTTGTAGATGGAGGAACGGGGCATATATGCATAAATGGATGATAATAAAAGGATATATCAGCATCCATGGTGACGAGTTAGGTTGATTGGGCAGGCATCTAATTTGTCAGAAGTAATATAGAGCCGTGCGTAAGTTTAAACATTCAAATTTAGACAATGCTTTGTTATGTTTTCATCACCCCTTCCCCCACCACCACATTTTTAAAGATTCCGCTTGTTTAATCGGAAATGAATGATTTGCAAAGTTTTTTTTTTTTAAATTGATCACTTATATCACTCATAAAAATGAATAAAAAAAACGTTTCCATCATCCGCGAAAATGTACATAAGAATGAAGATAATTTTTATTAAGTAATTAATTTAAGTAAAAAATGATCATTTTTAGATAAAAAAAATATATTTCAAATCATTTATGTTCCGTAAAATAAATACAATCAATTCCATTTTTAATTTCTCTAAGCAAATTATTTATTTATCGACGTGCGGCCTCGTAAACAAAGGTACATAAATACGACGATTTGTACACAGATCCAGAACGAGGCGGACTCCGTCAAATGCACGACTTCTTTTGGGGGTATTCTCTTATTTATTTATTTTATACAGGATTTTTTTTAAATGAAGATCCAATAGGGGGCTCCTGTTGTCTGATCACCCACTTATAATTATTATTTTATTTTTATTATTTATTTAAAGGAAAAGGAAAGAAAAAAAAAAAGGTGAAAGCTGATGTCATATATATAGGTCACGAGTTGCATTAGGCGGGAGCGGGAAAAAGTATATTCTCCCCCTATTGAATCTAGCAATCAGCTTATCCAGATGTGGAGATTCTTTTTCGCTGGGGCGATTCCAATATGTCCAACGTGGATGCGTCCAATCGGGAAAAAGTTTTGGTTCTTATTTTATTTCTTATTTTTTCTTTATTATTTATGTCGCCTCCCTAGGGCCTACGGGGATATAACCATTGGCCCTTGTTAATCCCGTCCTCACGTCGACACCTTTTTCTCCTTTGTTGACCAATCAGCACACGCAACTTGTCGCGTAATTTCGTCGTCTCCTGTTTTGGATATAATCGATGGCCTACTTTTCTAGAGAAACCTCCGATCCCATGTTGAGTTTCAATTCTACACCGAACTTCTCTGCCTCCCAAATTTTATCGACTTTCAATCTATTTTCAATTCTAAGTCCATACTTTAGTCTTAACTTGACGTGACATTTTCACGTCAATAGCAAATTCACGTTAGTAAAGTGACATGGAAATACATAAAAAAATTATCTCCAAAATAAAATCATTTTAAAATATAAAAATTAGGGATGACAGACGTCATCACAACCCCATCAAAATGATAGTAGTTAGGAGGTCTCTTTTATTGAGATTGTCTCACATTAGTTATGGAATGAGTTGATGGTCGGTTTATAAGATTTCCATTTTATGATAAATTGTGGATTGTTTTTCCTAAGTATTCACATTTGTATCAAACTTGGTTACAAGGAGTAGAATTTATTTACTAGATAATCTGAAACAACAGTGAATGAAGGGGCAAACATCACAACACATGAGTATGGAATTTCTATTTAATGATAATAGCTCTAGACAACAAAATTATGAGCTACCTAATGAAACAAACGTGCAACACTCATAGTTGGGTTCCCAAGAACCATGCATAAAATGTGAATCACACGAAGAAGCAACAGTCTCTGTCTCAAATGATTTATAAGTTCCATCTACTCAACAATAGTCTCCTCACCTAATGCAAACAAGGTTGAAATTGGGAATAAGGAAGCCCAATCCAAAGTATGTTCTCTCTACAACCCATGAGATCCCAAAGGAGTTGAAAACAATTAAAGGAGCACTAAGTTATCTGGGTTGGAGGAAAGCTATGATAGAAGAATTGGAAGCTCTCGAATTAAATCGAACATGTGAGCTAGTACCAAGAACTTCAAAAATAAATATTATCGAATGTAAGTAGGTGTTCAAAGCCAAGTTGGATGCGGAAGGAAACCTTGATAAACTGAAAGTACAATTAGTGGCGAAAGGGTACCATCAAGGGGAAGACATTGATTTTGCCGAAACTTTCAATCTCGTGGTTAAACAGGCAACTGTGAGATTTGTCCTCTTTGTGGCAATTGTTAAAGGATGGTTTATCCATCAACTAAATGTGAATAATGCGTTTCTTCAAGGGTCACTGAATGAAACGGTGTTTATGGAACAACCATCAAGTTTTGTGAGTTCTAAAATGCCTAACTCGGTTTGTTTACTCAAGAATGCGTTATATGGTTTAAAAGAAGCTTCGTGAGCTTGGTGTAAAAATTCAGCAACTTTTTGCTGGAATGGGGATATCTATTGTTGTTTGTTCTTCACACGAGTCAGCGCAACTTGGTATTATTGTTGTTATATGTGGATGATAATATTTTGATGGGCAACTCATCATCCCCACTTCGGGAATTAATAGAAGCCTTGAGTAGAAATTTTTCTATGAAAGATCTTGGACGACTTCACTATTTTCTCAGTACCCAAGTTTACTGGTCCAAACCTATTTTTAACACAATCTAAATATGCTGGTGATTTGTTGCAAAAAGCATAAATGCAAGACAGTAAGCCGCTTGAGACCCCATTGCTAATTAGAACTCATCCAACGGTACAATACATGGAACCTTTTCATAATCCTCACTCCGTTCGAAGTCTTGCAGGTGGTTTACTATATCTAACAATCATAAGATCAGATATCTCTTATTCAATAAATCAAATCTGTTAGAAAATGCATTCTCCTACAAATGGCAATTTCAAACTGTTAAAACTGGTGTTGCAGTATGTGAAAGAAACTTAGCAACTGAGGGTTTATCTTCACTCTAATAGCATGATGTATTTATATGGGTATGAGGACTCTTATTAGGTTGGCTATTTTGAGATTTGGAGTTCAACGACCGGGTTTTGCACTTTCTTGGGATTGAATATCATTTCATGGTCTGCAAAACGGCAAGTGATGGTGTCAGTTTCATTGACGAAGGTTGAATACAGGGCCTTAGTTTCTGCCACGAGTGGATCTTACATAAGTTTCTTTTGCATTGAGAGATTTGGATATTACGTTCACAAGTTCGACTTTGCTTTACAGTGCTAACTGCTCAGCCATTTCAATGACAGCAAATCCAATCCTTCATGCGAGGACAAAGCACGTGGAGATCGATTTTCATTTCGTTCAAGAGAAAGTTGCTCTCAAGTCACTTGAAGGCCACTATGTCCCTACTACTCATCAAATTGTTTACATATTTACAAAAATTTTACCGTGCTTTGATCATTGCACGTTACGATACAAACTGGGACTAGGTTTTCCACCTAATCCCAATTTGAGGGAGGCTGATAAGGTTAATAATATTGTTGGTGAACCATCGGAAGATTAGATTAGATGAGGAGATAAAATTTGATTATGCCATCAGAAGATTATATTAGAGTAAGAGATATGATTTGATTCTGATTATTCTGATTGCATATTAATTGATCCGATCAATTCATAAGATTAGATATTCATAATATAAAATAGAAAATATTATTTTTTCATCTAGTTGTCTTCTTAATATAAATAGCAGTATGTACAGTAGAAGCAAAGAGTATATTATGGCTTTTAGAGAAGAACATTCTTCTCTTGGGAAATTAATCTTTGAATCATTGTTTTCTTAATTCATTTGATTTTCTTCAGTTTTTAGGGTGAGAGAGACTTAAGACCACCTAACATTGGCATCAGAGCTCAATTTACCAACAAATTTGGACTCAATGGTCACATGTAAGAGTTATGGGTTTTTGCTTCTCTAACCTAGGCTTCTTTAAACTAGTTTTTGAGGTGAGAGACGTCCAAGGCCATCTAATATTCTCTGGTAGCATGGGGACAAGTCATTCAGTGCACAAATCGAATTCATGATATTGTGAAAAATAACGACCCAATTAACTATCAAGCCAATTGATACAGTGACGAATTAAATGAAGTCATCGCATCAACCAAAGGGTTGTCTTTTTTTTTTTCTTCTTTTTATCTTTTTGGGTTTTAAGACGATGGAGAGAATCTCGGTTCTTTAATAATAGTGATGACCTTCAATGGACGGGAAAAGAATTGCAAAAGAAAAAGAGAAAAAAAGGTAACGAGGAGAAATAACACTGGCAAGAAATGCCCTTCATTTTCACTTCCAACATAACGTTCCCATCAAATGTCATCAGCAACCCGAAATGCTTCTCCACAAAACGAAAATAGACTCTCCTCAGCTTCCTATTAAAACTACATGGCCTCTCTCTCTTTTCAAGCTTCATTTTTGCTCAATTACTGTAAGGTTAGAGTTGGGATGTGATTTATACTCCCATCGATAAAAAGGCACAAAGGTCCCTCTCCTCGATGATTGGGACAATGCCCCCGAGTCGTCGAAAATCAATTAGATTTGTGCCCATAAAAAACTAGGTTTATATAATCTCTTTCTTTTCTAATTGAACGTTATAACAAGGAGATGGAATGTGCTTATTATAGTGAAATCAATTGCTGGGAATATAGACATAGTTTAAAGATGAATTAAGATAAATCAAGATAAATCTTGTATCTCGATTTCTTTTTCTCGCTGTTACTTTTTATTTTGTTGTGTTTGAGTGCTTAATCCCAATAGTTAGGCTCCGTTTGAGTGCCATCAACAACTTGTTACATCTCAATATTTTCGTAGACGATAAATAGATTTTCTGTCCATTCATTTTTGTATGCAATATAAGCGATTATTTTCACGAAAATATTTTTCAAGTCATTCATCTTCCGCGAAACAAGTAGTTTCCCATTTATCTAATGATGCAGGGAAAGTGACTACTTTCTTGCCGGAAGAAGAAGTCGTTTTCTCCCAATTTAAAGTTACTTTCTTTCAGTCCACATACAACGATCATCCGCATATTGAATTAGCTTTCCGTGATCTAAAAACATTGGGAAAATCATTAAAAAAAAAAATATGATATCCCGGAAACCGGTTTTTCCTCCGAACGAACAGACACTTAAAATCTCCTATTAAACTAAAGCGACCGCGGCCGAGACATTTATTCTAGGGTCAAGCAAGCGTGCCGGACATCAATTGGGGAGGCGGGTGGTCCAAAAGAGAAAGCGATGCCGACGTCACGGCATTGGCAAATTGCGAATTTATTTATGTTGACCCCCCTCCCCCTTATGCACGACCTCTCCGTCGCCTTTGGGCCCAATTAGAAATTTAAAAATCGCGTCATTCGTGTGGGCGCCCACCTGCTCATTCTAATTTATCTTTTCTCCCTCGTTTGCTCATTTCGACACTCATCTACCCCCCGTCCCTTTCCCGGCCAGATTTCCTTATAGTCGCCCCCTCTATATAATTTTATCAATATATGCTATTATAATCTTATATGAATCGAGGCGGTTGGAAATTATGTCTATTTGCAAAAAATTTTGTTTTTTTGCTGTGTTAGAATATTTAAATAATAAACCATGCATGCATCTGACAGCTTAAACTTTTAGAATAATCAATTGTGATATCTCCAAGATGATCTCACAAGCGAGGTCAATATAAATATGATAAATTGAGCTTTCTATATGTGCTAAGCAAGTTTCTTGTCAATTTTTGCCGGTAGGTGGGAACGGGATCTTCTGCTCTGTTCTTTTGAACTTTGACCAAATTGCCAAGAGACAATCAAATACATACAGTCTTCTGAAATAGTGATAAGCCGCGAGAACTATTTTATCCGTCAACCGCATAAATTTGAGACGGTGTCGCTTTCTCTCTTTTTTTTTTTTTTTTTTTTTTGATCTTCCGATCATGCTGGATTAAAACTATGCGTGATTGACGTCAATGTGCCCTCGCCTAAAAGATTCCCAATAAATTATAGATGTTTGTCATGAGATGAGATTTGATCGGGAGGCGATGAGTTTCTTGAGCATACATTTTAGACTTTGAAGTGGGTCGCGACATGGATTTTCGTGTCGAACTGGAGCTGATTTTGGCATTTACTAAAGAAAAGACGCCATTTTTGTTGGAGGGTAGAATTAAGATGTCGAGTATATTCTGGACAGTACCCTTGATTTGGGCTGGGAAAGAAAAGGACTCGTGCCGAAAAGGGAATAACCACCAAGCAGAATGAAAAGAGATTTCGTTGTATTTTGTATATAATATAGAAGTCGTTTTTCAATATTTGTTATACAAAAATAATTTGTATCAAAAATCGCGATCAAATTCTGCTATTTGTCTCAAAAGTGCAATTAAGAACTTCCTTCAACTCCATTTGATTTGAGTAATGGAAAATGTCGACATCATTTTTTTTAATACTTTTCAAGGTCACGTGACAACAAGTGAGCTTCACATTAAGAAAAAAAAAAGGCCAAATACAACCAATTAAAGGGAAAAGAACTGTAAAAAGCAATAAAAAAAATGCACTGCACATTGAATCCATCCGAGAGTTTAATTGGAATGGGGCACCCCTGCCTCCCCACATTCACTGGCGAGGGCAGCCCTCCTATGGGCTACGGTGAAGGCCAATGACCCTTTTGGCAAGAATGAGAAGGTGAGGGCCTGCAAGCCCTTGTTAAGTATAGGAAGAACCTAGAAGGCTAAATGGACTTAATCAATGTTATTCTAATTACACAACATGAAATGGAGACGACAATAAACTATCCATTGGCCTAGAAGATTGACTCCTAGACTACCTAATTAGTCCAGTAATCTAAACAATATCCGATTTTATGCTTTTTATTCAATTTCTTTAAGAGATGAACCAACACATTTTGTCGTCCCTTATTTAGTCTGAATCTGATTCGCAATTGACCACACATAAACAGCAATGAACCCATATTTTTCCTCAAGCGTATTTTTCACCCGACTTACATTTAGAGCAGTTTTTATTTTGAAACACTAGGGATACTCACAAGACGCGCAAGTCCTGAACAAATCTTTAAAATTGTCCGGGAGTACTAGGATTTCTTTTCATCAATCGGGATAACCGCATCGCAAGTGTTCAACCTTTCTGCTCGATGTTCTACCGAGCATGTGTACTTCCTTCTAGATACAATTCCCAGAACCTCGAAAACCACGATTCAACGTGGCCGTGTCGCTAAGTACGTCGTCATGTCTCATGCTCCTCGCTCACGTAACTTGTCAGCTCGACATAAGTCGTGCAAGATTCAGGGCTCTTTCCCCGAAAGCGTGAGCATGAATATGCATGCCTTCCAAAAATCTCGCTCAGGTGGGGACCAGCACGGGTCGGATCGATCACAGCAATCCCATTACGTGGATCTCGGTGGGGACCTGGAAGGATGGCGTCATCGACCGCCCCTGTTTCGACAGAGAGCATGTCGAACGTGGTTTTTTTGGGGTGGTGTTGACCGGTCGAGAGTTGAAGTGAAACCCCGTGACGTAGATCGGGAGACAGCGCGGCCTCTCCTGCCCATTTTGCCTTGTCTCTTTTGCGAAGGGGTCCTCGCGGTGAATGATGAAAAGACGTGGTGGTGGTGGTGGTACGGTGTCGGGTGGGCCTCGAGTCAAGCCGCAGAAGCCCAGCCTCCCTCCGTGAAGAACGAGGGAATCGTGTGGTCAAAGCCTCGCGCGGCGAGATACACGTGGAACTTACGTCACACGCACAAGGATGTGATTTAATCCATATTAATATATTAATATCACCCAAAAAAAAAAAAATCTCAAACTCGCGCAATCACATCGCATTTAATTTCCGAACTTGTACATCTCCGCTATATACCCTATGTCATATTAAGTCCAAAAAAATCTCAAATCTACTACAATTTGAAGTGGAGTAATGTCACATGTACATACTAATTTGAGATAGATGTGACGTTGTTATAATAATTTGAAATTTTTTATAATGCGAAATTAGTTTGACAATAAATATAGCACGCGTGTATTGATTTATGAGTTTTTATGACACGAGATAAATGTTGCATAAATAAATCATTTTGAGATTTTCTATGGCACGGCCCTATCATTTTTATAACCCCTAAACTCCAGTCCCATTCGTAGTAGGCATCTCTTTTTGTGGGTGGAGGGCCTCCGTTTCAACGCCACATTTAACACGATGGTAACAATCAAGTTTTTTTTTGGTCAAACAATCAAGAGTTCAAACGCATATTCTTTCTTATCACCTCTTTTCGCTGCTAGCCACAAAGTAGCGCTAAAGTGGATATTTGAATACCTTTTCTAGTTCTCAATTTATGGCTTTGCAGAAAGGCGAAATAGAAAGAGGTTTTGCCTAAATGCTCAAGATCTAGAGCTTTTCAAAAACGAAATAGAAACGAGATTGAAAAAAATATTCAAAGTGCCTTTTTATTACAAGGAAGACGTATTTAAAAAAAATTATAACTGTATCTGCATTTTTGTCTTCTGGTCTTTGGAGGTGAAAGAGTGAAATGCATGCTCATTCCCACTGATGGAGATGCAATGATCTGATCGATCCACATGTAGGACAAGCCCTTAAAAGAACTATTTTGAGTAGCCAAACAAGGCGTTAACTATTTTATCCGATTGAATCATGTCATATCCGAATCCTATGATTCAAGAAAATAAAACATGGAAGCCAAAGAGGGCATGAGCTTATAGCATTTTTACATTTTGGATTAAGTTGATATCGTAAATGTAAATGTATCCATGTTCTCTAGTAATCGAAATCTATCTAAAACTCTATCATCATTTTAAAAGCAAAAAGGGTCATTTCCTATTCTAATAAAAGTATAAATTTCCAGATGGGTTTCGAGAAGTCCAACTTTTCTTTTCTGGCTGTAAGGTTGCCTGTTGACTTAGAATCCAAAGAATTTGGGCTAGAAGAACATTACAAGGCCATGTCCAAAATCCTACATTAGATTTTGCCAACACGAGTTTGAAGATCTGTCCAAGCCCACTAAGCCCGAGACGTAAATGGATGGGCCTCGGGGACGATACTGTATATCTAAAAAGCCCTTCGCGCCTATCTTTCGGTTTGACCTGGCCCGCCTGAGAAATCATACACGTCTTTTCTTTCAACAAGATTACATCCTTGTGGAAATTCAACTCGGTCCACCCATTTCGAGGCAATAGAATTGAAAGCTCTAACGATTGAATTTATCGCGATGAAATTCCGAAGGTAAAATGAGCAAGACTTTCCATGTTCAGTTCCTGCTCGGTATGGTTCCTAATGAATCCATTTGACTATTTGGGCAAAATAATAATGTGAAGTATCACTTCATGGGAAGGAGGAAAGACAAAAAATGAATCAAAGTTGTGAACACAATCAAATAATTAGGACATTATCCTCCTTTTGAGTATTCTTGATGCTCATTCTCTACAGAGGAAGGACAGAAAAAAGAGAACCTTTAGAGATTGATGCTTGGAAGTGCCTTATTCTCAAGACTCTTGCTCATGGAACCGCAAAAAGAAAAAGGAAAAAAAAAAAAACTCCGCTAGACTGATCTGCATACTGTTGAAGAAATACCTTTGATTTAGGATCCAGTTTAAGGTACCCATCGAGAGGCGAAATCCCAGATCATTCATTTCCCAATTGGCAATATATCTGTAGATGATGGTGAATGGAGTTGCAGTTCCGTGTTTATGGCCGTCCAAACTCGAAGCTTCGTCTGCTAGAGATCTCGACTTAACTGCTCAAAGATCTGCTTTCCCGTGCAGGTCATGGTGCCATGCTCTCATCTTGTGTCACTCGAGTTCATATCATGATCTTCTTGATGACATTTAGATTCTATCTACACCATTCTTTTCCGTTGGTATCAACTCTGCTTGTCGAAGTTCCATGCTCTGCAGTGTTGATACCTTAAACAAGGATCCCTTTGGCGTGTCATTCACAAGAACAGTGGATTTCAGAAATCAGACATTGATATTAAGCAAGTGGAGCATATATGTTATGACCATGGAGCATATATTCTCCACAAAAGGTTGCAAATCACTTTAGAGGACTTTTAAGATCATTGTCACTCCCTGGGAAGTCCATCAAAACACAAGCAAGAGCACACAATTAGCTGAAGAGCGAAACAAGCACGACTTCTTGTAGAAATACTGGTTTTCCAAGATTTTCACATGGATCGGTCCATCAATTTTCGCAGCCGGGGAGGAGAAATTGCAGTGAATTGTGAAAGCAGCGAAAGCTCGAGTAAAGAGACCGTTATGAATAGAAGCAACTCTCCCGGAACATCTGAGAGACCCAGAGTCTCGTTCCATGATGTACTAAATGAAGCGCTTCGCCAACATCGCCAAGACACGTCTGACCTGCTTAGCTATCAATCAAGATCCAGTCCAGATGGTTCATCCCGCGAGAGCCCATGGACAAAGGTTGTTTGGAGCAAGGTGAAGTCTCAGTTAACGCACCTTCATGGTAAGGAAACGCGTCAACCAGATGAGCACAAGGACGATCTGGTTGAAGATATCCCCGAAGAACTGAAGAAGATGACATTTGGCGCGTTACTGATTCTCCAATGCTTGGTTCTATTGATAATTGTGCTTGCCTTGATTTGCAGCCTCAGTATTTCTAGTCTAAAGAAGCGAACCCTGTGGGATCTTCCGATATGGAAATGGGAAGCAATGGTTTTGGCTTTAGTATCAGGACACTTAGTATCAAGTTGTGTGGTCCGGGTTGTTGTCAAAGTGGTCGAACGGGTTTACCTACGGCACAGGAGGGTTCTATACTTCATCTACGGACTATGGAGGGCGGTGCGAAACTGCCTCTGGTTGGGCCTTGTTTTGCTCGTGTGGCATCTCGCTTTCCATCCCCAAATGGAGAAGAAGGCTGGCAGCGGGGCCTTGCTCTATGTGACCAGGGTTTTAGGGTGCTTCCTGGTGGCATCAGTGATTTGGTTCTTGAAGACGCTCCTCGTCAAGGTCCTCGCTTCATCCTTCCATGTCAATACCTACTTCGAGCGGATTTACGAGGCTATATTCGATCAATTCGTCATTGAGACGCTCTTGGCGAAAGCAGCAATGAGGGACAATGCAGGGGAGGAGGAATGTGGCGATGCCCCCAAGACAACAGAGTTGCAGCATGTCAACGCTGCTTCAAGTGATCTCAGAGAGAGACTTCTACCGAAAGGTGGCAAATCGATGAAGAGTGGAAGATCAACAGACCATCCCAAGATTGGAGGAAGCGCAGATTTAGCTGGAAGGAGGATTAATCAGAAGAGCGCATCGGCTTGGTATATTGCGTGGATGATGGATATCATTCAGCACGAGACTCTATCGACTCTGGATGAGAAGATACTGGATTCAAACTTGGAAGATGGATCTTCGATGGAGATCAGAAATGAGGCAAAAGAGGTGGCCAAGAAGATCTTTCTCAATGTGGCCAAACCTGGGTCCGAGTAAGTGTTAGGTTTTGCTCCTTGTTGGGGAGTAACATTATTATCTGTAAACTGCAAAAACCACCTGAGGATGTTCAGTGATCAGTTCCTACTTTCACTTTACAGTGTCTTAATTTTCCTCATTTAACAGGCAGATTTGTCAAAATGACCTGATGCAATTCATGAAGAAGGATGACGCTGTGAAAATCATAAACTGCGCTGCTCCAGGAAAACACGTAATTGACGAGAGATCTCTTGAAAGTTGGGTGGTGAGCAACATTTTCCCTTCTATAAACTACAAAGGATAAGTCATCAAGTACAACTGATATGATCAGCTCTCTCTCTCTCTCTCTCTCTCTCTCTCTCTCTCTCTCTCTCCCTCCTTCCCTCCCTCCCTCTCTCTCTGACATATTTTAAAGCCATGTGAAAATACTGAGAGTTTGCTTGTCATAGATTAATGCCTTCAAAGAGAGAAAGGCACTTGCGCGATCTCTCAACGACACCAACACAGCTGTCGACGACCTCCACAACATGCTCAACGTTATCGTGGCTATCATCACTGCCGTTATCTGGCTTATCATACTTGGAGTCCCCATCATGCAGTTCCTTGTCTTCATAAGCTCGCAGCTCCTTTTGTTGGCCTTCGTTTTCGGGAACAGCTGCAAGACGGTATTCGAAGCAATTGTCTTCTTATTCGTGATGCACCCGTACGACGTTGGTGACCTCTGCGAAGTGGATGGAGTGCTGGTATGTGTCGGGGGGACAGAAAGATCTGTTCTCACCAGTTAAATTTTGTGACCTTTCCTGTTCTTACTCTCGTTCTGGTTCTCAGATGTTTGTTGAAGAGATGAATATACTGACCACTGTGTTTCGGAAGCTCGACAACCTGAAGATCAGACACCCCAACAGCGTCTTAGCCACCAAGGCTATAAGCAATTACAACCGTAGCACGGAGATGGTGGAGATCATTAATTTTTGCCTGCACATCTCCACTCCCATGGAAAAGATCCACAAGCTGAAAGATAAGATTAAACAGTACGTATATGACTTCATTTCCTTCGTTTCGTCGGAACTTTTATTATGCTAATGTCGTCTTTCATCTGCATAGTACGAGGTCGATCCATGCTAGAGCAACAAAATCGAATTAGGACAGAGCCTCGAGATCAAAGCATCTTTCTGCTTGCTCATGGGGTCTAATGTTTCCTTGATGACTTCTACTAACCCGCGATGATTCGTCGCTGGAAACTGCAGGCACGTGAATAGCCAGAGCGACCACTGGCAACCGCATCCAATGGTCCTAATAAGGGACCTAGAGGACATGAACAAGATAACCATGACGCTGTGGCTCGTGCACAGGATCAAGCACCACGAGAACAAAGAGAGGTTGATCAGGAGGGACGCCCTGATCGAAAACTTGATCGAGATATTCAGACAGGAGGAGATCGAATACCGGGTGCTGCCTCTCGACGTGAACGTCCGCAACCTGCCAAGCCCGACCTCGGACCGGCTTCCTTCCAATTGGACAGCTTGTGCTACCGAACACAGAAAGCTAACCAACCGGGATGATCAAGAGAAACTAAAATATGGAGTCAAGGCATAATTCCTCCTGAGTTCGAAAACAATTAGATGAAGGCGTGAACCGTTGAATCGAGACCGATCAGACGGTTGACATATTAAGTGTCTTTAATCTGACGGTGGACAATACTAACTGTCCAACGGACATCTGTTTACTTTAATCCTACAATAAATCCTCAGGCTATAGAAAGATCCCGAAATTACGCTTTCCTCCAAATAAATGTCATAGGTTTTGCGGGAACCCATGATGTATATGAGTTGACTCTTTACCGTTTGTTGTTCTTGCTATGGATGTCTGAACTTCAGTTATGGAACATGATAACGAAATGCTCTCCTTCATTAGTCCTGTTCTTCAATCTCTCCCGCGTTTACTTCAAAACCCAGAACTGCAATCGCCCATTGAGGGCTGGAAGCGCTCTGTCGTGCGCACCGTCGCGCCGCCTCCATTCTTGCTCCGATGCAGACTCGCTTGTGTCGTTCCTGATACTCGCCTTGAGCAAATGCTCCTCCGCCGCTAGCTGCGGGGCGGTCCACGCTCGAGTCGTCAAATCCGTGAGTTACCGCCATGGGTTCATCGGCGATCAGCTCGTGTCGAAGTACGCGGAAGTGGGCTGTGAGGAACATGCGGAGAAGTTGTTCGACGAAATTCCTGAGAAAGATTTAGTGTCGTGGAATTCTTTGATTTCGGGGTTTTCGCGTAGAGGGTGCCTGGCTAAGTGCTTGTATGCATTCCGTAGGATGAGAAATGAGACTTTTATGAACCCCAATGAGGTTACTCTCGTATCAGTCATCTCATCTTGTGCTGATATGAAAGCTCTGGATGAAGGTAGGTCCATTCATGGGCTCTCGGAAAGATTGGGCATGTTGATGGAGGTAAAGGTTGTTAATTCTTTGATTAACATGTATGGAAAATGCAGGAAATTGGGTGCCGCTTGTCATTTGTTTGACATAATGCCTGTTAGGAGCTTGGTTTCATGGAATTCAATGATTGCTGTATATGCTGAAAATGTGTCACCAATGGAAGGGATCAGTTGTTTTAAATTAATGAGAATGAATGGAATTCAGCCTGATGATGCCACTCTGGTGGCATTGCTTCAAGCATGTGAAAGTGTAGGTTCTATTAGACTAGGAGAATCTGTTCATTGTGTAATACGTCGCCATGGGTTCTATGGACGGATGTCGATTGTGACTGCTCTTTTGGATTTGTATGCCAAGACTGGGAGGTTGGATGCCTCACGCCAACTTTTCCTTGAGATAAGAAACCCAGATAGTATTGCTTGGACTGCAATGCTTGCCGGCTATGCTGCTCATGGGTACGGGTCAGAAGCAGTCAGTCTCTTTGAACTCATGGTTAAGAAAGGTATGAAGCCTGATCATGTCACATTTACTCATCTATTAAATGCTTGTAGCCATTCAGGGCTAGTAGAAGAAGGGAAATGGTACTTCCGAACTATGTTTGAATTTTATGGGGTGGAGCCTACATTAGACCACTATTCATGCGTGGTTGATCTCCTCGGTCGTTCTGGGTCCTTAAAAGATGCGTATGAGCTTATCAAAAGCATGCCAATGGAACCTAATTCTGGGGTCTGGGGTGCTCTTCTCGGTGCATGCAGAATTTACAGAAACACTGAACTTGGAAAGGAAGCTGCAGAGCACTTGATTAATCTGGATTCTTCGGATGCAAGAAATTATATTGTGCTCTCAAATATATACTCAGCGGTCAGTCAATGGAAAGATGCTTCAGAAATGAGAGCATTGATGAAGGAAAATTGTCTTACCAGATTGCCTGGATGTAGTTATATTGAACACGGAAATAAGATCCATCAATTTGTCGTGGGTGACCGGTCTCATCCATTGTCACATAGGATATACACCAAATTGACAGAACTGATTGGGAAGATTCGCAAGGCTGGACTTGCTCCTAAAACAGAATTTGTCTTGCATGATGTTGATGAGGAATTGAAAGAGGATATGATCAATGAGCACTGCGAGAAGTTAGCAATCTCATTTGGGATTTTGGTGACTAACCCAGGTAGAACATTAATAGTAAGGAAAAATTTAAGAATATGTGGCGACTGTCACAGCTTTGCCAAGATCATATCGTTGATTGAAAAGCGCACCATTATAATTCGAGATCCAAAGCGGTTTCACCATTTTACTGGTGGAATATGTTTGTGTGCTGACTATTGGTGACTCAGTTTCAAATTCACCATTTTCCTAAAGGAGGTTAGAATCTGTACAACAGATGTATAGCTCAATGCAAAGCTTTGTGGTAGATTGGCAATATCTAACTGAGACAGGTCGCTGTTGTGTATTTTTCGGTGTTGGAAACAGAACAAACTTCTTGTCTGCTCCGCAAAAGGATTGGTAGAAACAAGAGGTACTTGAATGAAAATAGGAATCTGTTTTGCTTAGTATTACGGAGACGTGGCGTAGATTTGATGCAGCTCCTTTTGTTGGCCTTCGTCGCCGGGAGCAGCTGCAAGATGGTATTCAAAGCAATTATCTTCTTATTCGTGATGCACCCATACGACGTTGGCAACCTCTGCAAAGTGGATGGAGTGCCGGTATGCATCAGAGGGACAGAAAGATCTGTACTCACCAGCTAAATTTTGTGACCACCTTTCCTGTGCTCACTTTTGTTCTGGTTCTCAGAATGAAGAGATGAATATACTGACCGCCGTGTTTTGGAAGCTCGACAACCTGAAGATTGGACACCCCAACAGCATCTTAGCCACAATGCTATAAGCAATTACAATTGTAGCACAGGAGATGGTGGAGACCATTAATTTTTGCCTGCACATCTCCACTCCCATGGAAAAGATCCACAAGCTGAAAACGAAGATTGTACAGTACGTATATGACTTCATTTTCTTCATTTCGTTGGAACTTTTATTATGCTAATGTTGTCTTTCATCTGCATAATACGAGGTGGATCCGTGCTATAGCAACAAAATCGAATTAGGATAGAGCCTAGAGTACTTAGAGTGCAGTATCAGAGCATCCTCTGCTTGGTCATGGGGTCTCATGTTTCCTTGATGACTTCAACTAATTCACGCTGATTCGTCGCTGGAAACTGCAGACATGTGGAAAGCCGGAGTGACCACTGGCACCCGGGTCTGCTGGTCCTAATAAGGAACCTAGAGGACATGAACAAGATAACCATGACGCTGTGGCTCGTGTACAGGATCAAGCACCACGAAAATTTAGAGAGGTGGATCAGGAGAGCCGTCCTAATTGAAAACTTGATTGAGACATCAGACAGGACGATCAAGAGAAACTAATTTATGGAGGCAAGGCATGATTCCTACCACGGTTGAAAACAATTAAATGAAGGCGTGATCTGTTGAATCGAGACCGATCAGATGTTGACATAATAACTGTAACCTGACTGTGGATAATACTAACTGTCCAACGGGCATCCGTTGACTTTAATCCGACAGTTTGTCCTTCAGCTATAGAAAGAACCTGAAGTTACATATTTTCCTCCAAATGAATGTCGTAAATTGCGGGAGCCCATGATGTATATGAGTTGACTTTTTGCCGTTTGTTGTTTTTTGTTCTGGATGTTTGAACCTCAGTGATGGAACATGATAACGAAATGCTCTCCTTCATTGGTGCTGTTTCCAATCTCTCCCGCATTTACTTCAAAACCCAGAACTGCAATCGCCCATTGAGGGCTTGAAGCACTCTCTCGTGCGCACCACCCTGCCGGATCCATTCTTGTTCTGATGCGGACTTGCTTGTGTCGTTTCTGATATTTGCCTTGAGCAAATGCTCCTCTGCCTCTAGCTGCGAGGCGGTTCATGCTCAAGTCATCAAATCCATGAGTTACCTCCACGAGTTCATCGGTGATCAGCTCGTGTCAAAGTACATGGAAGTGGGCTGTGAGGAACACGCGGAGAAGTTGTTCGACGAAATTTCCGAGAAAGATTTAGTGTCATGGAATTCTTTGATTTCTGGGTTTTTGCGTAAAGGGTGCCTGGCTAAGTGTTTATATGCATTTCATAGGATGAGAAATGAGACTTCTATGAACCCCAATGAGGTTACTCTCATATTGGTCATCTCATCTTGTGCTGATGTGAAAGCTCTGGATGAAGGTAGGTCCATTCGTGGGCTCTCGGAACGATTAGGCATGTCGACAGAGGTAAAGGTTGTTAATTCTCTGATTAACATGTATGGAAAATGTGGGAAACTGGGTGCCGCTTGTTATTTGTTTTTAATAATGCCTATAAGGAGGTTAGTTTCATGGAATTCGATAATTGCTGTGCATGCTGAAAATGAGTCACCAATGGAAGGGGTCAGTTGTTTCAAATTAATGAGAAGGAATGGAATTCAACCTGATGATGCCACTCTGGTGGCATTACTTCAAGCATGTGAAAGTGTAGGTTCTATTAGACTTGTAGAGTCTGTTCACTGCATAATATGTCGCCATGGGTTCTATGGACAGATGTTGACTGTGACTGCTCTTTTGGATTTGTATGCTAAGTCTGGGAGGTTGGATGCCTCACACCGAGTTTTCCTTGAGTAAGAAATCCAGATAGTATAGCCTGGACGGCAATGCTTGCCAGCTTTGCAGCTCATGGATATGGGTAGGAAGCAGTCACTCTCTTTAAGATCATGGTTAAGAAAGGTATGAAGACTGATCATGTCACATTTACTCACCTATTACATGCTTGTAGCCATTCAGGCTTGGTAGAAGAAGGAAAACGGTACTTCCAAACTATGTTTGAACTTCATGGGGTGGAGACTACATTAGACCACTATTCATGCATGGTTGACCTGCTCGGTCGTTCTGGCTTCTTGAAGGATGCGTATGAGCTGATCAAAAGCATGCCGATGGAGCCTAATTCTGGGGTCTGGGGTGCTCTTCTCGGTGCATGCAGAATTTACGGAAATGCTGAATTTGGAAAGGAAGCTGCAGAGCACTTGATTAATCTGAACCCTTCGGATGCAAGAAATTATATTGTGCTCTCAAATATATACTCAGCGGTCGGTCTTTGGAAAGATGCTTCAGAAATGAGAGCATTAAAGGAAAATTGTCCAGCTAGATTGCCTGGATGTAGTTATGTTGAACATGGAAATAAGATCCATCAATTTGTTGTGGGCAACCGGTCTCATCCATTGTCACATAGGATATACACCAAATTGACAGAACTGATCGGGAAGATTCGCTAGGCCGGACTCGCCCCCAAAACAGAATTTGTCTTGCATGATGCTGATGAGGAGTTGAAAGAGGATATGATCAATGAGCACTGCGAGAAGTTAGCAATCTTATCTGGGATTTTGGTGACTCACCAGGAAGAACGTTAATAATAAGGAAGAATCTAAGAATATGTGGTGACTGTCACTGCCTTGCCAAGATCATATCCTTGATTGAAAAGCGCACCATTATAATTCGAGATCCAAAGCCGTTTCACCAGTTTACTGATGGAATCTGTTCGTGCGCTGACTACTGGTGAGTCAGTTTCAAAGTCGGCTGAGTAACTTTTATCTTCTTTTTTTTTTTTTTTTAAATTATAAGGAGGTTAGAATCTGTACAACAGATGTACAGTTCAATGCAAAGCTTTGTGGTAGATTGGCAATTTCTAACTTAGACAGGTCGCTGTTGTGTATTGATTTAGTGTTGGAAACAGAACGAAACTTCTCGACTGCTCCGCAAAAGGATAGATAGAAATGAGTGATGTTTTTTTTTTTTTTGATGACCCGGGAACCCCCGTACAGCCGGCAGCCGGCGGGGTAAACCCGGGCGGATTATGCTTCACCCAAAAAAAAAGTGATGTTTCATTATGATGTCTTCCTCTAATGACAATTACCTTTATTATTCAACTACCATAGCAAACGAAAAAACTGGGTTTTCATGGATGGAGATGATCTCCAAAAATGTCTTTTGGCATCATTTCCTCTCGTAGCCTTAGAGCAATGAGATATGTGGAAGATATCTAAGAAAAAACTCAAGAGTCTCTTTGGCAGGGATTACAATTCACTGGTTTTCAGAAGAAGAAAAGCGATCCAAACAGATCTAACAGTCATTTTATTTTCTTACATCACTGCTTACCTTCTGCATACAATTCCCCTCCCTCCATGAGCACTTCCACATGCAACCTCAAATGATTCTTCATTGCCCACTAAATCAGGTTTCATTTCCGACCCAAAGCTCGAAACTGCGCAATCCCTTGCGAACAGACCAGAAGCAGCAAATCTGTCCGCTCCTCCCATAATCGGCATTGGTGCCGTTATTTTGACTCTACTCTGGTAATTTGTCTTGTAGGTCTGGCCAAGCACTCCATCGACGCTCGGGCTCAGCGAGTAGAATTTGAAGTTGAGCTCCAAATGGGCATAGCAGTTGTCCTTTGTCACATTGTATCCGTGCACCCGAGATTCCTCTGCTGTAATGGGTACTACCCGAGCAACTATCGCGAACAAATCTTCCATTTTGACCTCCACCTTGTTATTCGTCACGGGCCGTCGGATCTCCAGTCCTGTCTCCAATGACCACCATCTTTGGCCCTCGCCCATCGGCACCTTGATTTCTTCTCCATCAAAACGGATCAGCATATTGTTCGCCAACTCTTCCCACTTTGAAACTCGCCGTGCCCCGATATAAAGCTTATGGGACCCAAACAAGATGCCGACAGACTCAACCCAGGTGAAGTCCCTTCCCCTGCTGCTACTCTTGCCAATGAAATGGGCATTGATGTGAATGCTAGGATCAGAAACCAAGCAGAAGTCTTTGTCCTTCTTGCCGTGAAAGTAGAACATGACCCCGTCACCTCCGATGAATCGTGGGTCTTGGCAGACAGCCCCTGGCCTATCACAAGCTAATTTTGATCCAAAAGAAATTCATTAAAACATTACTATGTAAGCGATATTTTGATTGGGACTATAACAACTTAGGAACAGCAATGCTAGAACATAATGAGTTTAGTGAATCGTGTTCATTCCAAGGAAATAGGCAGTGCAAATAGGTACCAATTACGCACGAACTTTCATAAGAGAGATGGTGAAGCGGCAAAGAATCCATTTCTTACCGCAGTAAGGTTTACAAAGTCTGCAATCTACTTCACAGAGTCTAGGACAAGCGGCCGGACAAGTGTGGAGAATTCCATAACACTGGCCGAAGAATGGATCGTGGCATGCCGCTTTCCCCGCGCTCACTCCGATGGTCATGACACCAAGGAAGCACAGCATGCCGAAAAGCAGCGACGGGCCTCCCATGTTTTCCTCACTCTCTTCCTTGCAGCCTGAGTTCAGCTCAAGAGAAGGGTCAGTACTTAAACACCATCGGATGCACTTGAAGTGTTTGGCAGCACTAAACACTAAACTAATACTGTGAAGTAGGAGAGCGAGGTTAGGTGGCTGCTTGCGCGAGAACTTTTATAAATTAGAACGAGGTCAACTCCTTGTTTTCTAAGCATTCGATCAGGCAAATGGAAGCAATGCAGTTTGCGAGTACGCATCGAGATTCTGAGCGAAGATTCTGAGCGTGGTGTAGTCAATTGTTCGCAGTCTTCCATAAGCAGAAAACCAGTGGAGTTACGAAAGCTGTCAATTGTATATTTTAACATTCGTCCGCGGTTGGATGGATCCAACGTCTGGGGACGAGAGTTGGACGACTCTCTCCATGTGGGATCTTCACGAGGATTTATTGCACTCCAAGACTTTTTCCATGGTTTCATTATGATCAGTGTACGTAGATTGGAACTAGTTTCGATGTGTATTGACACTCGAAATTCTCAAAGGAACTTATGTGGACATGTCATTAATGAATCGATCCTCTTGTCTAGTAATTTGCCACAACTTGTTCGTCAATCCCAACTTCGGCATTTGGTTAGATATTTCGTGATAACCCCAATCCGATGAGAGCGAGGAGTGGTGGTCGAAACTAAAGGGTCTGAACAAAGGGTAGCTCCTGATAGGCTTATAAGATGGCAAATGGGGGTAGGAATGAACTGAATCATGCACCGAACAGGGAGAAAGCAATTTAGAGATATATATGTGAAAATTAAAATTAACTCTCGGAGGCATCTTTTGATGAAACAACAAATTTTCCTTTGGAACTCCAAAGCTAAGCAAGTCCAAGCTAGAGCACTACTAGGATGAGTGACCTTTGCAAAAAGTACCTATTTGTTTTGAGGCTCAGTAAAAATTGAGCCAAAGTGGACAATACTTCGAGTGAATTAATCCAAGGATGTCACATTATGGTATTAGAGAGGGAACCCTTCTAGTAGGCATGTGGTTTGAGGATGAATCAAGCGAAAGCTAGTGGACTTGTAATGACCTAGTCCGACGAGGGCAGAGAGTGGTTGTTGGAGTCAGAGAACCTAGACAAGGAGCAATTCCTATCAAATTTCTAGGATGGCGAAGGGAGTAAGAATGAATCAAACTATGCACCTAATAAGAGGAGCGATTCTAATATGTGTGTGTGTGTGTGTGTGTGTAAAAATTGGAATTAGAATTAACTCACGGAGACGCCTTTTGATGTAACAATAAGCTTTGCTTTGGAACTCCAAAGTTAAGCAAGCCCAAGTTAGAGCACTGCTAGGATGGGTGACCTCCTGGAAAAATGTCTGTTTGTAAATCATATGACAAAACCTTGAAGTTCAATAAAGGTCAAGCCAAAGCGGACGATAATTTAGATGCATGAAGATGATCATTGTCCTAAATGGTATTGTTTTGTTGAGGAAGATGATCATTGTTCTAATGAAGATGATCATTGTCCTAAATGGTATTATTTGCGTTCACTAGTTGTTTTGTTGATTTTGGATTGCGTAGTGAAATATCTTCACCAAGTGTTATATTTTGGTTTTTATTAAAGGAAACTCAGGTTCTGTATTAATTTTGGACAGAGAGAGTCAAATGCGAATGATACTATACACTATATGATGGTTTTATGTGATGGGCTTATGGCCCGTCCGCCCATGTTGGGCCTGAAAGCCCGGCCCACAGGATTAGGGCCCATGGATGAAGGGGTACGTTCTTTGTTGGAGGAACGTATAAAAGGAGAAAGAGAGAGGGAGGAACATACCCGTTGGCATAACGAATGTACGTTCCTCTCACTCTCTCCCACCAAAAAGGAAAACAAACGCAAAAAGGCGAATCGATCTTCCCTTCAAGGCTAATCAACGTGATCGGATCGAACAGGGCCAAATTCTCTTCCTCTTATCGGCATTGGTGTTTAATCTGTGGCTAACAAGGTACGCTCGAATCCGTGGTGTGCTTTAGGATCGGTGATACGTGATTTTCTCGGGCTTGTCTTCCGCATTCGTTTTAGGGTTCGATTTAGTGTCGAATCCGGTTTTTGGGATCCGAAATTCCCAACATTGGTATCGAGCCCTAGTTCATGTTTTCCCGACCCCTTTGATGTTTTATGATTGATTTTTCGCGAAAATATTCTGCCGACACGGATCGAGGCGAGAAATCCCGACACCCGAGCACTGTTCATCCTTTTTTTCGAGTTTCCGTAAGTCGAAATAACTTTTTGATGGCATAACGTGAAAGAGATCGTCGAGACGAGTCCGTCGACGGGTCGACAGCCGCCGGAGACGCCGCACGCGCCCACACGCGCGGCCGTAAGCCGCTGCGCGTGGGCGCCACGCGCCCGAAGCACTTCGGTTCGGCCGCGCGTGCAACACACGCGCCGGTCGGCCCCGTGAGCGCGCACGCGGTCCGCAAACCGACGCGTGGCGGCGTCGACGCACCGTGACGTCACGGTAACCGCGGGATGACGTCATCGATGACGTCATCGCCGACAACCGTTGGACGGCCGATCACCGGCCGGCGACCCGACCCGACCCGCATGGAAGCGGGCGCATGCCGCGCACGTGCGGATGACGTCTGCGTGACGTCGGCCGCGCACGTGCCGGATGACGCGTCTGCGTGACGTCGCCGCGCACGCGCGCGGCACGTGCCTGTCGGTTCGTCCGACCCGGCCCGACCGGTCCGACCGACCGGCCCGCCCGACGACCGTTGACCGTTGACTTCCGTTGACCGTTGACTTTGACCGTTGACCCAAAAAAAAAAAAAATAGATAGAGAAAGAGAGAGAGAGAGAGAGAGAAAAAAGAATGTGTTTCTTTTTCTAATTAAGTCTATGTGGATTATCTGTGATCCCTTATTTGTTCTGCATTTGTTGCGGAACAATGCCTCCCCTTAGGTTGCGCACACCTATTCGCGCAATTACCGATGAACAAAAGGAAAGGCTTTCTAAGCTGATAGCTGAGCTGACTGATCATCGATGGGAGAGTGGTGACTTAATTGATCACGTCCTTGAAGTCAACGGGAAAATTCAAAAGGTCATATGGAATGGTCGTCCTATGCCACACGGTCGAGATGGTGCGATTTTTCATGAACACCCTTCCACCGAATGGCAAGGAGTGTTGAATCGCATATGGGATGCGAACAAAGCTGCTTCATATAGGAAAATAGTGATGGATTTTGTAGATGATTATTACCTGATTGTTACAAGGGAAAAGATCAAGAAATTGAACAAAAGAGGATCTTTCCCAGTTCGTGTACTGACTTGGTGTTAGATGCATTGGCTGATCTTTGTTAAGTGTGCTTTGTGGACATCTTATGTAATGTTTACTACCTGATTGTTGTTGATGTAGCAACCGATATGTTAGTTGTATTATGTGAAAGCAATATTATTCTATTGGATGTCAAATATTATTTGTTTTCTCATTATTGCTTTGGTTCTTGTGGGTAGTTCATAGAAGTTTTTGTAGCTTCATAGAATTTATTTTGCATAAGACAATTATATTAATAATAGTTTTAAGTTAGGATTTTTGGAGGATGATTGGAAACATAGTGACCTTTTGATTCTGAAACCTTACTTGAAATTATTCATTAATATGATGGGTCTCAGTGCAAGAGGGATGCATAAATGATAGGCATTAATAATTCATGTATATATGTCGATGTGTTCGATCAATGGCTTGACCACAAAGAGCATAGTTGCCGAGCTGAACAAAGGTGAAAAGCTCAATGGTGACCACTATGAAATATGGCACATAAAAATCCAATATGTCTTTGGAAGAGCAAGAGGCACTAGAAGCTCTTAACGACCATGGTAGAACACGAAGAAGGAAACACCGCACAAAGACAAAAGAGATAAGGAAGCTTTTGCTGCATGGAAAAGAAAGAACTATCTTGCTCGCATCACGTTGCCGAGCAGATGGAAAATGACGTCATGCGAGAGTTTATGCGTTTTGACAATGCCAAGGAAATGTGGGAAGCATTGGCGGCGAGATTTGGTCATACTTCGGTGACTAGGCCGAGGCGGCTCACTATTAGGTTTGACTCTTATAAGAAGCCTCATGGTCGACCATGAAGCAACATCTTAGAAAGATGTCAAACATGATAAATGAGCTGAAAGATCTTGGCCATGTCCTCACTGATGAGCAGCAAGTGCAAGCAGTGATTCGTTCCTTGCCTCAGAGTTGGGAGCATATGAAGGTGCACCTGACCCATAATGAAAATATCAAAACCTTTGAGGATGCAGTGCGTCATCTTGAGCTGGAAGAGGACCGCCTCTTGGCGGCTAAGCCGGAAGCTGAACTCTATCATGCTGGTTCTAGCTCACATGGAGCTTCGAGCTCCAAGCACAAACGTCCTAACTGGTTTGGTAAAGGGAAAGGCAAGGAAGCAGGTCCTTCAGGGAAGAAACCCAAGTTTAACCAACATGAAAGAGGAAAGCGTCCTCGCATGAAGAAGCTTACAAAGGTGAAATGCTACAACTGTGACAAGAAGGGTCACTATGCTCGCGACTGTCGTGAGCCAAAGAAGGTAAACACCCCTTGTGCTTTTCAGAACTTTGCTTTTGTGTCAAGTTCTGTATTCTTAACTGAATCTAATCCTTTGTGGACTGTAGATTCAGGAGCGACAGACCATGTAGCGAAGGATAGAGGATCCTTCGTGGAATTCCGACGAGTACCAACTGGAACTAAGTGGGTCTATGTGGGAAACAACTCCAGAGTTGAAGTGAAAGGAATTGGCACACCTTGGCCGAACATGCGTGGTGGACGCATTCTGTTCCTACATGATGTATTGTATGCTCCGGAGATTCGTCGGAATTTAGTGTCTCTGTTTTAGTGTTGGTTAAGCTAGGTTTCAATATGAACTTCCATAATAGAGGTGTGGATTTGTTTTTGGATTCAAATTACTATGGTTGTGGTTATTTTCTGGATGGTTTCATTGTATTAGATATTGATTATGTTAATGCAAATGTTTGTTATTCCCTTCTCACGTCTCCTAATTCGTATAATAATGATGTGAATGTGTGGCATGCTAGAATTGGTCATATTGGCCAACAGCGTATGAATAGACTAGCCAAAGAGGGCTTGTTGGGCAATATTGAAAAAGTCGATTTGCCCATATGTAAGCATTGCCTAGAAGGGAAAACGACAAGGAAACCGTTTGGAAAAGGTAAAAGAGCTGAATTTCCTCTGCATTTAATCCATTCTGATGTCTGTGGTCCAATGAATGTGAGAGGAATGCATGGGGCTATTTATTTCATCACTTTTATAGATGATTATACTCGATTCGGATATGTCTATTTGATTTCTCATAAATCTGAAGCATTAAGTTGTTTCAAAAGGTATATGAACTTGGTAGAAAATCAATTAGACAAGAAAATAAAAGCATTGAGATCCGATCGAGGTCGAGAATATTTATCGATGAGTTCAGAAAATTATGTGATGAAAAAGGAATAGAAAGACAGTTGTCTATTCCATATACTCCTCAACAAAATGGTGTTGCAGAGAGAAGAAACAGAACCCTACTGGAAATGGTTAGGTCCATAATGGCGTATGTTAACTTACCTATTACTTTTTGGAGTGATGCGTTGTTAACTGCTACCTATATACTTAACCGGGTGCCTTCCAAATCGCTTACTTCCACTCCATATGAGTTATGGACAGTAGAAAACCGAACTTAAGTTTTCTTAAGCCATGGGGTTGTGCTGTCTATACTCATGAGTCCTCTCACAAGTTTGGGAAATTGGGTCCCGAGAGGAAAGAAAAGTATTTTCATAAGATACTCGAACACTCGAAAGGGTATGTGTTCATAGGTGAGCAGGAAAGTGGGAGTATAACTGAATTTGAATCACGAGATGTCACATTCTTAGAGGATGAATTTCCTAAGAAGGGCGAAGTAGGGGAAGATTACTCCCTATTTGAGACCTTGGATCAAGATAATGATATAAGTGGAGTTCGTCCAAGTGGGAGTAATATGAGGAGTGATGAATTGAATTCAACTCATTCTCAATTAAAGCCACATGATAAGACGACATCATCATTATCTAATCCAAGTGGGAGCATAATGGGGAATGATGTGCAAAGTGTACAATCTCCCATACGGCGAACAAGTCGCCAAAGTATTCCCCGTCGACGTTTTGACATTGAAGGGGAAACTTTTATGATTGCTCCGCAAGATGAGGATGAGCCAAGAAATATTAATGAGGCTCGAATTGCCCTAGTAAGGAAAAATGGATTCATGCAATGGAAGAGGAAATGGAGTCAATGAAATCAAACCAAGTCCGGGAACTGGTTGATCTTCCAAAAGGACGCGAGCTATTGGGAACAAGTGGGTTCTCAAAATAAAGCGAAAGGTGATGGCTCGATAGAAAGGCATAAGGCTCGCCTTGTGGCGAAAGAGTATAATCAACAGAAGGAATTGATTATGAAGATACATTTTCTCCCGTAGTGAGATTTACCTCGATTCGCATTATTCGGCAATAGTGACTAGTATGGATCTTGAGTTACATCGATGGATGTAAAAACTGCTTTCCTCAATGGAGAATTAGAGGAAGAAATATATATGGAACAACCTGTTGGTTTCATAGTGAAAGGCCAAGAAGAAAAGGTATGTCGACTTTTGAGATCGATATATGGCCTCAAGCGATCATCGAGACAATGGTATATACGTTTTCATAATACCGTAATGGCATATGATTTTACAATGATTGATGAGGATCATTATGTATATATCAAAAGATCCAAGGATCAATTTGTGATCATATCATTATATGTTGATGATATACGATTGCCGGAAGCAATATGGAGTTTGTTAATACTCAAGAGTTGGTTGTTTTCCAACTTTGAGATGAAAGATATGGGTGAGGCTGCATACATTCTTGGAGTTAAGATTTCAAGAGATCGTTCGAAGAGATCGTTGTCTCTTTCGCAAGAAACATATATAAATAAGGTTCTTGAACGATTTCGTATGCAAGATTGTAAACCCATAGACACTCCTATTGCAAAAGGTGAAGGATTGAGCCATAGACTGTGTCCAGGGACTCCACAAGAGAAGGAACAAATGAAACATGTTCCTTATGCTAGTGCTGTTGGGAGCTTGATGTATGCTATGATGTGTACAAGACCCGACATATGTTTTGCAGTTGGAATGGTAAGTAGATACCAATCCAATCCAGGTCCAAAGACATTGGAAAGCCGTTAAGAGAATACCGAGGTATCGAAGGAACTGGCGATTACAAGTTGAATTACCAAGGAAAGGATCTGCGACTTGAAGGCTATTCGATGCTGATTGGGGAGGAGATTTAGATGAAAGAAAATCTACCTCTGGATTTGTTTTTCTTACGAACAATGGTGCCATATCATGGAGTAGTAAGAAGCAAACGTGTATAGCCTTGTCCACGATGGAAGCTGAGTTCGTGGCATTATCAGCAGCTACAAGAAGGAGTTTGGCTTAAGAGATTTTTGGATCATTTAGGTGTTATTGAGAAAGCTGCAAATCCATTATTGATTAACCGTGATAGCCAAGCAGCTATAGCGTACACCAAAGATCCAAAATATCATGGCAAGACCAAACATATAGATACCAAGTATAACTTTGTCAAAGATATGGTTGCACGAAAGGATGTGAACTTACAAGTACATATCTACGCATAGAATGGTAGCAGATCCTATGACAAAGCCAATACCTAGAGATGTGTTTTGTGGTCATGTAAAATCTCTAGGATTGCGTAGACTCTGATGTACTGGATTGTAATTTCCCTGATTTGTTCACATTTAAGAACTTGTGTTTTTTCATTATTAATGCCTATGAATCTTTGTTTGATCTTTATGCATCTTAATGCTCAGTGCATTACTTTAAGTTGAGAAAGTATGTCGGACAAATAAAAGATTAGCCCACTCACACGGGTAATCGCCTCTATTTACTGTGTGATAAATAGATATGAGACTGTTTTAAGCTTATTATCTAGGTGATAATCGAGAGCTCAAGCTTAAAATACGTATATCGCCTTAACTGAGTGTTAAGATGAGGACATAATACTTACTATGTCCGAAAGTAAAATACCCACATATTTTACTTTATCCGTCTAAGATGCCAAATGTGAGTTCGATGAATTCCGTGAATGAGTAGATACGTGAACTCAAGTTAGACATTGGGTATGTCTGAACTATCATCTCGTACGGTATTGAAAGGTGTAGACATACGCTCCATGGGAAAGGAGTTAATACCGTAATACGTATATCATACTACGTATGCATAAGACGACCAATAAGAGTGGCAAAAGTTTGATCTCAACTTTTATGCCGTGTGAGACTCTTGAGAAAAAAAAAAAATTCCTCAATTTTAGTGCCCTCAGGACTCTTACTTATTCTCAAGATTTCTATTTAGTGTTTGCTATCTTAGGATGTTGCCAATGGTCATGAGTTGATTCGATCTAATGGGGCTTTACTAGAAAAGCAAGCTGAACTGAAATTGAGAGTTTGAAGGGAAGAGGAAGATCGAATTTGAAGAATCACATTGTAGTTTTGTGTTCACCGTCGACCAATTATGACTGTCTTTGGGATAATCATAATTGTGAATACAATATATATATCATTGTTTAAAAGAGATCAAGAGAGATATAAATGTGATCGATCGATCTAGGTGCTACGCATACTAAATCTACTCGAGTGTGATGCCCATTATGAGCTGCTATATATTCCTAACAGATGTATAGCAACGAACGCTCTCAAAGTATCTTTGTCGCACGGATTATTCACCGGTATGAATGTTAAAGAGAGGTAAAGAGAATCCTGTTCAGCCCACCATGTGCGAGTGGGAGATGATGGTTTTATGTGATGGGCTTATGGCCCGTCCGCCCATGTTGGGCCTGAAAGCCCGGCCCACAGGATTAGGGCCCATGGATGAAGGGGCATGCGTTCCTTTGTTGGAGGGAACGTATAAAAGGAGAAAGAGAGAGAGGAGGAACATACCCGTTGGCATAACGAACGTACGTTCCTCTCACTCTCTCCCACCAAAAAGGAAAACAAACGCAAAAGGCGAATCGATCTTCCCTTCAAGGCTAATCAACGTGATCGGATCGAACAGGGCCAAATTCTCTTCCTCTTATCGACATTGGTGTTTAATCTGTGGCTAACAAGGTACGCTCGAATCCGTGGTGTGCTTTAGGATCGGTGATACGTGATTTTCTCGGGCTTGTCTTCCGCATTCGTTTTAGGGTTCGATTTAGTGTCGAATCCGGTTTTTGGGGATCCGAAATTCCCACACTATATAATCTCGAATTCAAAGAAGTCACTAACTTAACGAGCTTAATTCTTTTCTATTTCTAATGATAATCAACTACACAAAATTTCTACTCTTGGAATAGAAAAAGAATAGAAATGTGTTTGGTAACGCAACGATTCTTTTCTGTATTTATTTGTTTTTTATTCTTGCTTATAGATCGTCGACCGCCGCAATCGTTACCGTCGCCTGGTCGCTCGAAAACCTAATTAGTGATGTCATCTAAACTCACTTTAACATAATAATGGAAGCCCATTAAAATGAAAGTGGTTTATACAATAGTGGAGATGTTTTGACAATGCTGGATATTAACAGAATGCATAGAAAGCACTGGTCTCTACTAAGTTTGATGACATAACGTCAAAATCTAATCAACGACATTGGACAATGAAGATAACACCTAGTAAATGCTGCTCCTAGATGAATATGAGGACACTACATCAAAATTTATCAACGATGTTGGACAATAGTAACAACACCTAGCACACATTGCTCCTAGATGCGTATGAGGACACAACGTCGAAATCTAATTGATGACGCTGGATAATAGTAATAACACCTAGCACACACTACTCCTAGATGCATATGAGGATGCAATGTTGGAATCTAATCAACGACCCTGGATAGTGTTTTAGCATTTCGACAACACTACCTGAGATAAGACACTTGCCAAAATTGAATCTACAATGGGAATCTTAAGGTACAGCTAAGCTAGACTAAGTAAGGATAAAAGTAAGATAAAGTAATTTTATGTGTTGTTCGGGAGGGTCCTTTGTTGGATTACCTGCGATTATTATAGGCCAATTTGGTAACCATCAATGGTCGGTTACTTCCTCTTCAAGAGTCGCTTCACGTTCTTTGTTGAACCGCCTTAGTCATATCTTGTTTGACAACATTCCCATGGCTTGATTAGCAAGGATTGACTGTTCCTCTTGAATTTGGCACCCTTTCAATTGTTCCCACTTAATTCCACTATCAATGTTGTGTCTTCAACAGTGACCCTCGGCTTCAACACGTGGCAACCAACTACTTTTAATTATATGTCTTTACTTATATGTCCATCAAAATTCAGCTTAAGGGTTCTCGAAATCCTTGACTATCCTTTGTTTCATCACCACTTTTGGGCTGGGCTGATGTAAATTATAGCCTACATATGACAACGAGAGCAATTTTAGAATTTTCTGCTCCATGTCACCAACATGTGCTTGCAGGGATATTTTTGGGGGTTAATATATGCCCTCGTTTAAAAGAAATAAATTAAGAATTAATTTCCTTTTAAAGGAAATAGCTCGTTCTATGCACAGTCTGCTACAAATGATCATCATATATTTCTATTCTTTGACATATCTGTAGCCAATACAAATCAACAGCTCCTATTGTATCTTGACACGTTGCTTCGGCTTTTGTAGATATCCTTAATTTTGAATCGTCGTCTCGTACTCCAAATAGAAGAATATGCTTCATCGTCTCCTTTTGGTACTTTTGTCTTCTTTCTTAAACCCTAAACCCTTCATACTTTGCTTGTAAGCTTTCCATGGCTACTAAAGCTCCCAAATTTAAATCCGAATCCTATATTTCGAACTTCGATCTCCTTTTTCATATTGAGGAAGCCAGCTATTGTATATTTTGACTGTTGAGCGTTTTAGAAGAGCATACAGGAGCATTGCTCCTTAGGCCCATCCTTTTGGATCACAATCATGGTCCACCTCTTCTCAAGCCTTGCTTTTCAACCAGGAGGAATGAGAAACTCCCGACACAATTTCCCTCCATCAATGATATCAGACGTCTGCTCCTATCAAGTTTCGAAGCTTCCTTATATTGGAAGAAAATTTCCATGCTTGGTATTTGCAATTGCAAGATGATTTGTCAACCTGGTTAACATGGATGAATGTGGGCATAGAAATGGCACTGGAGGTTAGCATGCTATCTCATGACCTAAGTAGAGGTTTAGTAGGTTCTGCCGTCTACTTCCGGTCCCCATCTACTAATTGTTTTCTTTTCCCTTAGGGCTCCATATCTGTGACCCTTTTGGATGTTTTTACTATCTCTAGGTTTGTTCCCGATGGTATTCCTATAAATGAAATCAAAGCCCTCAAGGACTTTCCAATTCCTAATGATGTCCTCGCTTATGGGACTTTCCTTTATGAGTACTGTAAAATTTCAGGTCTTATTTGTTTCAAAGAATAGACTGCTTTTATGCTTTATTGGCTATCGAAATATGTATTCTTTAGTCCAGCTCTTAAAGTCTCAAAGGATTTCTTTAGACTTGTTGCCAATCTTGCAAGTGGAAAGAAAGTAGCCCTTGGTCCACTCGTCTTAGCTGTCTCCTATAGGAGTCTCACCCATGCTGCCTTTCAATGATGTCCAAAGAAACCGAAGTTCTGTCTAGTCCATTCTGAATTTTCCAAGCATGGATGGCCCTCATTTCCCTTTCTTGTTCAGCAAAATTCCTTGTGCTTTTCTGTTCAATCCATTATCAAAATCCAAATAGCCAAAGCCTCAAAGTTGGGTTGTCAATTACTCACCTTATCTCCTAGGATGGTCCCTGATGACACTCCTCCATTTATTTACTACCTCTAGGAGATTTTAAATTTCAATCATGAGCATGTCGAAATCTTCTCTTATGAAACTCTTGAGTTCTATTACATTTTCTATGCATATTCTCAATATCTGGATGATTTCGATACATTTTGGTTGTGTGTACTTATTTAGGTTGACCTTCTTAATATGACTCTCTAAGAAAGGGAGATTCTACCATGGGTTTAAAGCCTACTCTCCACAATACCGCATCAGGTAATTTGGTCTTTATTAGGATATACCGGTGCCAATTACTTACTCCATGGAGTATCTCTTGATGAACATATAGAAGTACAACTCCTAGAAAGATGAGCCCTTTACCTGCTACTCTCAAATAACTGCGATCATGCAAGGTCGATTCTCTCTAGATTTTGAAGATTTCAAGCTTCTCCAGGAGTTTTAGCAAAGTGTACTAGCTAATGAGTTTCTCTCATATATATCCTATTTCTAACCCTCTTCTTTCTTTTAGGCTTTTACTTTACTCTTTTACAAAACATGGAAATCCAACCTCATATCTATGATACTAGCGTCCACACCTTCAATTCCCTTACTATTGGGCTGCGTCAAATCCGCATATATAATTAAAGCAAAATTTTCTTATATTTTCTCTCAATGTAACTATTCTTTCTTTCCTCTAACTCTTTTTTTTTCACAAGTGTAATCGAGATTTTTGGATTACAAGTGTAACCGCAAAATGGTAAAAATTCAATACCAAGCTCCAACTACTTCACTAACTCACTATGGATGAGAGGGCATAATTTGAAATGCCGGGTGGGCATTAAAATTCGAAAGTTCCCCCATATATATATAAGTATAGATTGCAATTTGAAAAAAAAAATTACAGGAAACAGTATACGGGAATGATTAAGAATTTGGTGGATATACATAAAAATATCAATAGTGGGCCAAGTCTATCTAAAACCTTCTCATGTTCACGCACGTGATGCTATGGACCACGAGATGACATGACCCATGATGGGCCTTCCCTTGTTTCTCTTTCATTCTCTTTAATTTTTTTTTTTTATCTCATCCCTTTCTCTCCTACAAAACTAGGGACGAAACGGGTAGGGCTCACAACACCATCACTACGAGCTCAGTCTATTTCGCAAAAAATTAATAATTTGAAAAATATTATCTTAAAAATAATTGCTTGTATCGATTCAAAAAAATGAATTCACAAAAAATTTCACATCATTTATAAAAATATTTTGACATAAACTGTTGTCGATAATAAAAATATTGATTATTGACATATTATTTTTAGTAATACGAGTAATTATTTGTAAGAAAATATTTTTCAAATTATTTATTTTTTCATGAAATAAGGGGAGCCTAAAGGATAGTCAAACCTATGGAACCGATTATTTTACTTTTTTGTCCTCCTAGTCTTCAAATATATTTATGGTGAATTTAATATTTCAAAAAATTCACTTTTTTTCTTCCATTATTCGTCGTGCCTCATACGGTATCGGAAAAATCGATGAACTCGATCCGCAATTCATGCGCGATCGGGTCACGGTCGTGGGGCGGACTGACCAGAGCGGGGGCCGCATCGCTGCCGTTGACCGGCACGAATCTTTGATCGAGAAAACCGCGGGACTCACAGCGCCACTCGATCCAGGCCGTCGCTTCCCAATCGTACGCCCCCGGCATCGGACGGATAAAGACCGAGATGAAAAAGTCAAGGCGGGGACCCACACTGACACGTGTCAAATGCGTATGCCGAGTATTTTCCTTTTGTTTTTTTTCCCCTCTCCAAAATGAATCTACCGAGTGAGGGCGGTGGAATCCACGATAAACTCCAGTCCAAATGCGGTATATGCGTTGGAATATTCTCCCTCTATCTAAACATGAATATAATTTTTTTTTGTTTAAATATAAAATTAATATGACTAGCTAAAAGTATCGACATTCATCACAAACACAACATGCCTAATAAAATGAATTGTATGACGCGACCAATGCAATTATAATACTATGCCAATGTTGACACGACACAATATGCTAATTCATTTGAAAACTATAATCGACATGTAACACGATAATTATAATATTACACAGCAACTTTTGTTGGTAGCTAGTCTCATCCTGTGGAAGGACCATTGCGTGGGATATGTTTTGAATCCGATTGCTTATCTTTTTCGTGACATGGGTGTCGTTGTTATAAAGCCTTAAAGATTAAAAAAAAAAAAAAAAGAGCCAGTATTCAAATCTTTAGAGCGTGAGCTAATTTTGCCCTACCGAAGTCGATGATATACAACCACTCCCAGTGGCCACCCTTTCAACTTGGAAAGGGGAGGTGGAGGGTTCGAATCTCCACCTTCTCAGGGGATTGGGGTGGGGACGCATTAATTTTAGGAGTGGGTTCCGACTCTCACGCCCTGCATGGAGGCATGACAAAAGTCTGAGAGTGAGTGATAGAATAGGAATAGAGTAGGACCGATCAAAAAAAAAAAGTCGATGATATACATCAGCACAATTTAAAAAACCCGTTCAACCACGCATTAGCTCGTGCAAACGGATCGTGTCGGGAATCGCCAGGTCTAATCCAACTCGATTTAGGTCCCCAAAAAGAAAACAAAGAAGGAAGGTTCGTGAGAAGCGCCTGCGTTGGGATAAAGCCCTCAGGGGATTTGGCCCCACCTCCGATTGCAAAAAGAGCAGAGCACGCAGGAAAGCCAGACAAGAAATCAATCCAAACCCGTCAATCACCGAGTCCCACTCGGTCCTCCCGACTCAGCCCCCAGCATCGAAACTCGTTCCCAGAACTCACCCCCCACCACCACCGCATCATCATCATCATCGCTCCGGAGCAGATAAAGAGAGAGCGAGATAGACGAAGGGGCGGAAGAAACTCTCTTTTCTCGCGCCTCAGCCTCGCGCCACCCATGGATTCTCCCGCCACTCCCGCCGCCGCCCCGCTCTCCGATTCCCAGCAGCGCCACCTCCTCCACAAGCTCGACCTCTTCAGGCTCCAGGGCCGCGACCGCCGCGGCCGCGCCGTCCTCAGCGTCGTCGGCAAGTTCTTCCCCGGTACATGCCCGCGACCGTCGTTGAGGAAAGATGATCGATGGTGATCTCTGCCCATTGCCTGATTTTTTTTATGGTCTCTTTTTCTGTTTTGCTGATGGATGATTAAAGCCCGGTGGGTGAGCGTCGAGGCGTTGACGAAGCACCTGGAGGAGAGGGTCTTCCCCGAGCTGGAGGACCGCAAGTTCGCGGTGGTGTACGTCCACAGCGGCGTCCGGAGGAGCGAGAACTGCCCCGGGATCTCCGCCCTCCGGTCGGTCTACGAGGCCATCCCCGCCGGCGTCAAGCGCAACCTCGAGGCCGTGTACTTCGTCCACCCGGGGCTCCAGGCCCGCCTCTTCCTCGCCACCTTCGGCCGCCTCCTCTTCGCCGGAGGGTGAGTGGCCGTTTCGGTTTTTCACGACGTGTTTCCGGATCGACGGACATTCGCAACGTAAACATCGACATTCGACATAGAATTTTCCCGAAAATCTAGATGATGATATTATTATTTTCCGACGAATAAAAAACCTTTCTTTACGATCAGTGTCCGGCCCTTAAATTTTCCGCTTTTAATTCTTAATTTTTATTTTCTTTTGCGATGAATATTCGAAATCATTATGAACATAAAAATCACAAATTCTTTATTGGCGGAAAATAAAATTGATGGTTTTTTTTTTCTTTTTTTTTTCGGGTTAAAAAAATGGCAGGTTGTATGAGAAGATAAAGTACGTGAACAGAGTGGAGTTCCTGTGGGAGGAGGTGAGGAGGAACGAGGTGGAGCTGCCGGAGTTCGCGCACGACCTCGACGACGAGATGGAGCGCCGCCCCGTCATGGCGGACTACGGCTCGGAGAGCGACCACCTCCGCCTCCACCACGGCGCGCCCTTCATGGACCCCGCCGCCGTCTCCTGCTATTCCATGAGGTGCATCGCCTGAAGTCGGGATCACAGCAAAAACATAGCGTCGGTGTCGATATTTTTCGTAAATATTTAATTTTTTTATTTTTCTTTATCTTTTTTCTTCTTTTTTTTTCGGGTCGGGTTTCTTCGGGGACCTGCTTATGTTTCATGGAATAGTTTTGGGACATGGCGTGCCGTGTCGAGAGAGACGGCACCGAACGCAAAAGAAAGGTGCGGGATCGCTTTCCCTTCCCTTTGATCCGTTGACTGTTGACTTTTGGGGGGCCAAATATTGCATAATCAAGTTTAATGCATTGAACGTCTAAGGAGTAGAGGGGCATCGCCAAGGTGACAAAAGACGACAAAGACAAATGTTGTTACAATGGCTTCTTAGGTTGCGTCTGATTGTGGTCTTAGCGTGATCATTTATGTACCATGCGACGGAGGTATCCCTGTTGAATAGGATTGGTATGCGCGATGAAAGTTACACATATATAAACCGAGTCAGTGGAAAAAAAAATCCCATGATCGTGATTAATACAATGTCGTGTAAATTTTATGTAAGGTTCATAAAATTTGATGTCTTGATGTTCATACGGATAGATGGATCGCTTGCATCGAAATTGGGGTGCATTCAATCCAGTCCACACAAAAGCCTCTCCCAAATGATAATCTCTTTCAACGCATCCTACAGAATGGTTTTTCGCATTGCAATGGTCAACCTCATCAGGGTTTGCTCTTTAGGTTAGACATAGGTTTAGACGCTCTCCTAGCACTTATTCTTTACTGTGTACAAATTAATGATCGGTGGTCACAATACCGATCTTGTTCACCATATATATATATATATATATATATATATATATATCAATGATTGACAATAGTTGGGGACTCTCTTTCCCAATATATATCAATGATCCACTCTACAGTATGGGATCAAAAAGCCAAAACAAATTATTTTAGCCATTATAAAAAGAAAACTTATTCTTGAATTCCTTTCACGCTCATGTCACGTCGAGGTACTGTAGAAGAAAAAACTGCAAGATCCAATCCAATTTATCGTAATTGATTAGTTAACATGTTGCTTAACTGTATTCTGAAACACGGAAAAAAATCATTGGCTTATCAAATTATCTATCGAGCCATGAAAAAGATTCAACAAAAGACAGAAACAAATCCACTATCCATTTTACGTCAAGCGATACATGGAGTAACTCCCGATATAGCAGTAAAAGCAAGACGTGTAGGCGAATCGACTCATCAAGTTCCCATTGAAATAGGATCCACACAAGGAAAAGCACTTGCCATTCGTTGGTTATTAGGAGCATCCCGAAAACGTTCGAGTCGAAATACGGCTTTCAAATTAAGTTCTGAATTAGTGGATGCTGCCAAAGGGAGTGGCGATGCCATACGCAAAAAGGAAGAGACTCGTAGAATGGCAGAGGCAAATAGAGCTTTTGCGCATTTTCGTTAATCCATAAACAGAGGATTTATATAGACACATAGATCCGTGGATCCATATATCTCGATCGGAAAAGAATCAATAGAAAAAGAAAGAATCGGAATTGATCGATATATTTCTCGAAACAAACAAAAAAGAAACGAAAGATGAAACATAAATCATGGATCAACTATGCCCTTTCGGGGGCTTGCTTAAGAATAAGAAAGGAATCTCATGTAAATACCATGGAATAAGGTTTGATCCTACTCATGGGGATTCCATAAATATTCCATTCCAAAAATAGAAAGTTCGAAACAATTGGAATTTTTTTGGAGATTGGATACGGTTACTAATTCATGATCTGGCATGTACAGAATATTATTCCATTCCAAAAATAGAAAGTTCGAAACAATTGGAATTTTTTTGGAGATTGGATGCGGTTACTAATTCATGATCTGGCATGTACAGAATATATATATATATATCAATGATTGACAATAGTTGGGGACTCTCTTTCCCGATATATATACACGTTTATTAAATAATTTGGTAGTCTTAATATAATCTTGTTCGAGCAATGTGTAATCCGACTCAGATCGCAAGTAACAGAACCAAGTCTTGTTTTATGTTGTTCTTGATTCGCATCCTCGAGAAGCTACAGTGCTGCTCGCTTATCTTGAAAATCATTTTCTTTAAATAAACCTAAGATCACTCCATCCATTTGCTAAATCCCCCAAAGCACTCTTATAGCAACTAGAGATGTGAACAGTTCGGTTCGGTTTCCTAAAAATCCAAACTGAACCAAACTATTTGATTGTACATTAACTTTAAACTGAATCAAATATAACCCAAACTAAAGACTCGGTTTAGATCGAATCGATTTTTTAGTTTTCTTTTTTAAATGTTAAAAAGAAATTTAGTGAAAAATGAGAGAGATTGTGTAATTTGTAATATTAAGAAGAGATATAACCCAAGTTAAAGACTCGGTTTAGATCAAATCGATTTTTTAGTTTTCCTTTTTAAATGTTAAAAAGAAATTTAGTGATAAATGAGAGAAATTGTGTAAATTGTAATATTAAGAAGAGGAGCGATTTTCAATTTGCTTTGGTTAACCAAACCAAATCGAAATCAAAAAATAATTTTTTTTAATTATCCAAATTGAAACCCAAACCGGAAAAAGCAAAAGTACGAAAATTCGATTTGGTTTTCTAACACGCAACTCCACCAAAAGAAAGATGATCATGGCAAAGTGTATGGCGAAAAGAAGAAAAGCAATACATATGACTTACACATAAAAGGACAAAAGAAGGCCAACGAAGAACACATAGGATTTTTTTTCTTATTAGCCTATCGTAATAAGTTGCTATCGTAATAAGTTGGGGGCGAGACTATTGAGAGAAAATTATTCAATCAGTTTTAAATCTATTAAAAATATGACAATTCAGTTTTAAATATTTTAATTTTACCAATTTAGTCCTAATAAACCTTTATCCGAAATTCTAATATAGTCATTTTAGTCAATTTTCACCAAAAATCACCTATGTGGAGATCTCATATGGCACACCGCCACATCAGCAATTTTTGGCAAAAGTTGACCAAAAGAAGTACATTGAAATTTTGCGCAAAGGTTTCAAACTACATTAGTAAAATTGAAAATTTAAGACTAAATTGCCATTTGTGTACGATAGGGTTTGATTGGACAATTTTCCCGACATATTGAACACAATTTTACATATCAATAAAGCTGAAATTTCCATGTAGAGGTACGAGAAAGCTAGTTCACAAACTTCCATTTCAAACACCAAAAAAAATCATCCACAACAGATTACCATCACAATACCTACCAGCTAAGCATGCATTTTCTATCAACAGGAAGCACAGTGACAAACTGAACTGCAGAATTCCAGACGTCATTCTCACTCAGCATAAATTAAACAACCTGTAGAAGTTCAAGGCTTCCTCCATAAGGAAAAGCCAAAATTATGCTCTTCCATGGCAATCTCAGTTAGAGATGATTGCACCCAGTTCAATCTTAGATGTTTTGCAATAACAGGAAACAATACTAATACGAGCATATAATGTCAGTGAGTTGGCTTTAGTCACTATATGAATGCTTTCTGGTTACAATATGAAATTGGCATCACTTACCTCCAAAACATCGTTGTCAAGGTCAGTAGTCAGTCCCTCCTCCAAACCCTCAATAACAAATTACAAACCTAGATGCAACACAATCAATGCACAAAGAGCTCCGGCCGTTCATAAATGTCTTAATCTCAAGGTAGACACGACGACGTGTTTAGCTTAAAAAAATGGCAAAGAAAAACGTGACTGCAGCTCACTTGCCTGCTTCTCATGCCGTCTCGGATGCCGAACAAGAGCCTAAGCATACATAGGACAGATGTAGAATTTCGCAAAATCGCACAAGCTTAATCTGATTTTTAGGTTTCCAAACTGTTCTAAGTAACGAGAGCGTTGCACAGGATAAGTGTCAGGATCAAATACCAAAGTCACCTGAACGTGGATGGCAAAGACTGATTGGCTAAAGCATCTCAACGAGAAGCATCCTGACATGTCAAACAAACGAATTTCACCACATCCATGTCCCTTATTCACTGCTCTTATTTTCTGTCAATTCTTGCTTGTCACCAGCACGTAAATCAGGATAGTTACGGTGATTCAAAGAATGCAACCAGAGAGCCACAACTCCTTCTTTGTGCTCTGTCAAGGCTATATGAGAGTATATGTGTTTCATTTTAAAGTCTTCTGCCTCTTTCTCGTAGTCTTTCATGGAGAGCTCTTCATGGCTATCCTTCCATTTGTTATTATATGATGTGAAAAAGCACTCGTCCAGGTACAGGCCAACTTCAGGAGCCGTTGGCACGTTGACTTTAACATCCCTGAGGAAGATAACTAAAAGTTCAAAATAGCCAAATAAAACAAAGGAAACTGCTCTAAAAAAACAACCCAAAGGGAACTGCTCTAAAAAAACAACCCATTCACCCAAGGAGAAGCAACCACCGTACTTACTTTTGCAAGGCATTCACAATCAGAGTCTCTGGAGCACAATTCCTCATGATTGCCACCGCGAGTCCCATCAATTTTCGTATCTGATGAAGCATGAAACTCTGACCCACGACCTCACACTTGACAAATTCCATACCTTCAACAGTGACTACAGTATCGGCGTTGAAAGAAAGAATGTACCGTCGTGCTGAGGGATCCTCAGCTTTCGTTCTGGTGGTGAAGTTGTGGAAATTGTGACTTCCCACATAATACCCCAAAATCCTATTGAACCTCTCCTTCATCTCCTCCCCATAACAAAACCCACTTCCTTTCACTGGTTTCTCCTCCCCATTTACTATAGTCTCTGCAATTTCGCCATCTAAATTAAGCACCGAACCCGTATCCGAATCAGCAGGTGCACTGTCCGCAGAGACTACAGTGTCCACCATAATGGATGTGTCTACCTTGTCAATTACATCGGAAATGGATTTATCATCAATGCCATTGCTCGAGGAATCAACAATACCCTCTTTACCTTCATTTCCCATGAATGCACAGCAGTCGTTCGACGTAATGCCCGACTCAACTTTGGCGTCGACGGAGTCGACAGTGGCCTCTTCACACCCATTCGAATCACTCACATATCCCCTTAACTCGAAATTGCGCTTACCCATCACGCCGACAACCTTCCGCCCTCTCTCCGAACACTCCAAGCACTTAACGAGCTCATTCCCAGACCCCAAACTCGCCGCCACGCTCTCCCTGTCGCGGTGCGAGCTCGGATCAAGCGCAAACACCGGGATCAAATACACGTACCTGCGCCGGTCGCAGAACTTCTTGGCATTGAACGACGCCGTCGCCCTCTTGTACCCAAAGATCCGAATCTGCGGCGCGAGGTTGGAGTTGAGCCGTTCGACGAGCCCGGGCGGGTCGATGTAGAACCGCCCCGAGACGACCTGCCCCACGGCGCTCACGCCCTTGTCGGTGCGGGCCGAGCGGGCCCAGTCGTACCGCTTGGGGTTGCCGCGGTCGGCCTCGGAGACGGCGCCGGAGAGGAAGAGGGCTTCCTCGAGGTCGCCCTCGATGGTCTTGGCTCCAGGGTTCTTCTGCATGCCCTGGTAGCCGACGCCGCAGTACGCGAAGAAGATGGCGACCTTGCGGTGCTTGTACCTGGGCTTCCTGGTGGTCGCGTCGCCGGCGCCGGCGGGGGCGGCAAGGGCGGGGGCGGCTTCGTCGTCGTCGGAGGTGGTGGTGGTGGTGGTGGAGGACATCTTGGGCTTCTTCCGGTCGGGCTCTGGCTGAGGCGGCGGCGATCGCGGGGCTTCGGCGGCGGCGGCGGCGGCGGGGTCGAGCGAGGGATTGTCGGGATTGGTGGGCGGCTCCATTGGCGGTTCTTTAAGCGAGGGAAAGTCTGTAGAAGATGTGGTCTGGCGACTGACAAACCCTAATCCCCCGAATCATCAACATGGAGGAGACACTTGAAAACGACGTGTCGTGTGAGTTATGCATGCGTGCGAATGCAACGGAGCGTCACTTGCCTCGCCTTCTGTATCCATCAGACTAGAAAACGACTGAGATAGATTTAGGGAAGATGTATGCACATCTGCACTGTATTTTCCGATCAATGTTGCGTGACGCGGCGATATCTTAAAATTGATGAGGTCTGAAAATTAAGGCACATATATCTAGAGTTTATTATTGCTGAACTTTTAGAGTCATGTCTACCAAGTAAGAGGAGTCATTTCTCGTGCACTTCGTGAAATATAATAGCGAGGCCCAACCCCGCCTCATCATTAAAAAGAAAACTCTGCCTAGGAATTCAAAGGATGATCGCATGTTGAGCCTTCATATGATAGTTCGGTACGACCACGATAGGATATGCATTAAATCGATGATTGAGAGTATAGCTGAGATTATAAGTATAACTGAGACAGTGAACTATTGAAGAGAACTCTCAACCCATGTTCTGATACGGAGTGTAGGAATTCATCCTTGTCTTGCCCCCAACTTAAGAATCCAAAGATTCACAGAATAGGTACCCAACATGCGCCAGGGATCAGGATGAAATCAGATATTCTTTTCCAATCGTTATCGAGGGGATTTCTGATTCAATCATGAAACTAGAAACATTTTTATCAGTGAAAGATAGGATTAGCGTGAGGCATCAATTATGCGAAGCACATCTCCCCCATCATCTCCTCATCGTCTGAACTCGAAAAAATTGAATTTAATGAATCGGGGGCTGGTTGATAACCTTCATCCTTCATTTGCTTGCTTAAAATTCGCAATTCCAAGCGTATTTCCTGTATCTGCGGGTGCATCTGGTCACCAACAACAAACACATGAACCCCGCTCTTGAGCTCGATCCAGCTGCATCCAGGCTCTTTACATACCCCCTGAGCTTTCATCAACCTCCTGACCCGTTCCACATCATCCCTCTTGCCCAAGGCGGTATAGATGCTAGACAGCAATACGTAGGCAGATGATTCCGGCGATCCTAACTCCATTAGCTTCTCTCCGGCGTACACTCCCAAGTCGTAGTTACGATGGTTCCGACAGGCACCTAGCAATATCCGCCATAAACATAGACCATGATCGACAGTTGCTGATTCGATGAAGTCCTTGGCTTCATTGAGCTTCCCAGCACGGCTCAAGAGATCAACCATGCAAGCATAGTGCTCTACTCTTGGCTCTATGCCAAATTCATCGGACATCATCTTGTAGTAAGCCCAACCTCTATCTACCAGTCCCATATGGCTACAGGCAGAGAGAACGTTCACAAACGTTACATAGTCTGGCTTTACACCTTCCATCCGCATTTCCTCAAAGAGTTCTAGGGCTGCGTTGCCAAAGCCATTTTGAGCAAGCCCTGATATCATCGCGTTCCATGACAGTACATCCCGGGACGGCATCCTCCTAAAAACAAGGTTCCCATCTTCGAGGCTTCCACACTTTGCATACATACTTGACAGAGCACTTCCAATGGGAACTTTGAGACCCAAACCATGCTTAATAATTCCGGCATGGATTTGCTTGCCTTGCTCCAAAGCAGCAAGGCTTGCGCAAGCTTTTAAAACACTGGCCATTGTTAGCTCATTAGCAATGATCCCTTCACTCTGCATTCTACAATATAAATACAATGCACTTTCGTTTTCCCCATTTAGTACATACCCTCCAATCATGGACGTCCACAGAACGACATCGGGTTCTTGAAGATAATTAAATCCCTTCCTAGCATCATCAATGCAGCCGCATTTTGCATACATGTCAACCAAAGCTGTCATGATATATATCTGCTCCTCAAAACCTAGTTTTACGCAATAGCAATGGGCCTGTCTTCCTTCTTTGACAGCACCAATGTCACTACAAGCATTGATAACACCAACAAGAGTGAATTCGCTAGGAGCAACCCCAGAAAAATGCATGCTAGAAAATAACTTCAAGGCCTCATGAGATTCACCACTTTGTGCATAACCAGTGATCATCGCCGACCACGTAATCGAATTCTTAGCAGTAGAAAATTCAAATGCCTGAAGTGCATCCTCTAAGCCACCACATTTCGCATACATCGTCACAAGAGCGTTCCAAACAGATGCGAATGACAGCAAACCCATTTTAGCAGCAAGACAATGAATTTGCTTACCACAGTCAACAGATTCAGGAGCTGTCAACGCACTAAGAACACTTGTGAAAACAAACTCGTTTTGATCTTCCCCTTCCTCACGCATTAACAGAAACAACCCAACAGCCTCAGCAGCCATACGCAGTGATGCATACCCAGAAACCATCGTGGCCCAGGAAACCGAGTTCCTCTCCTGCATTCTATCAAACACCTTGCGGGCATCAACCACGAGCCCCGCCTTGCAATACATATTCAGCAGAGAACTCCCGACAAAAACATCGCCGAAGCTCGCGGTCTTAATCGCCAAGGCATGCGCCTGCTTGCCACCGGAGACATCGACAGCATTCGAAGCGGCGGTGAAAACGCCGGCGAAGGTGTGGGCGTTGGGCAAGACGTTTTCCTCTCGCATGCGCAGCAACAGCCCCATCACGAGGGACGACCCGCCGGGTCCCTTTCGAGAGTACCCATTGATGAGGCAGTTCCACGAGACGACGTCCCTGCCGGCCACGCCGTCGAAAACGAGGTCGGCCTTCTCCAACCGGCCGCACTTGGCGTAGAAGTTTATCAGGCCGTTAGCGAGGTAAGTGACGGCGGAGGCGCCGGTCCGGACGAGCCGGGCGTGGAGGGACTGCCCGCTCCGGAGGTCCTTTTGCTGGGTGCACTCGACGAGCGCGTTGAAGACGGAGCGGTACCGAGAAGGAAGGAGACTCATCGGTTTCACTCCTCGTCCCGCGGCGGAGCACGATGCGGCGGCGCGTTGGTTGAGAGATCATGATTCATGTGTCTGCGACGAGGAAGGAAATTTGGAAAACCTCCGAGCTCACATCGGAGTTCGGAAGGAAGAACGGCGGCGGCGGCGGGGAGGTGGAACAGTGAGAACGCGGCGAGAGGAAGAAGACGGAGGAGCGTCCTCGGGCTTGGGCCGAACCGGATTGCCGACTTCTGGGTCGTCCTTGGGCCGGCCCATTATGCGTCCGGTCTTATAATGTCCGGTCCAGGCTTGTCTTTTATTTTGAAGGGATAATGACGCAAGTGATCCTGTGGTCCTTGAATTTTTAATTTGTTCAGTATAATCTTTGAATGTTGATCCAATATATAACGTAGTCCTGAACTTCTAATTTGGTCGATACGGTTCCTGAACTTTAGTACATGTTTAATATAATGAAAATATTTAATATGACCATTCGTTAATTTAAGGTCAGGAATAATACTGAATAAGTTAAAGATTCAAGAATGATATTAAACATTGAACTATATTCAGGAATTATATTGAATAAATTAGAAGTTCATGAATTATTTTTCCCTATTTTGAAACCCTAGATTACTATTTATACAAGCCATCATAAGTCAAAGGTTTAATTAAATTAATAGAATTGACTAAAAGGCGTGCACGTAATTTGGTGGGAGAAAGAGCTTCAAAAGCTGCTTGCGTAAGCACCACGTAATCATGGCGTCACTTGCATGGGCACGTCGATTCCCGATTGCATCTTCAAGTTCGCCTGTTATTTCAAGGGGATATAAATAAGATTGATAAATGGGACTAAATTATCAAACTTACTAGAATAGACTTGATATTGCAAGCATATATTATATAAATTTACTTGATTTTTTATAGTACCATTTTTCTCACAACCATAAAAAAAAGGGATATCTAATTTTCAACTAAATATGATAATTTGAAAATGAATTACCATCCCAATTTATTTTAATTTTATTCCGTTATTTCATATACGTTTTCATTTCCACTCTCTCATAACAAAAACGACACTGCAGCAAACTAAATTTCCAATCATCTAATAAATAGAGTTTTTCAGTTTTCCGTGATTCATATGAGAGTCAAATAAGTACATAAGTTTAAATTTTTTGTGGACTTGTCAAGAATGTCTAATGGAAACTAGTTTATCTTTCATGTCTTAATTATATGTGGCATGAGACGGTCGGTAGAGTAAAAATTATTAAAAAAAGAATTTTTGACCGGTTATTTAATAACTAATAAATATTTGAAAAGCACTCGTCAGCAACATGCGTTGTGCTCGGGATTTTCATCTCAAGGGCATAGCTTTGGCAGAGAGCAAAGTCAATAATCCCAATGTTATATTCCTTTTGACAATGATGAATGTTTGAATGGATGAGCATCAAAATTCAATTTATTTGAAGAGAGGGGCGAAGAGAGTTATTTATTTATTTATTTTGGGCGCGGGGGGGTTGGGTTAAGATCTCATGCAATTAATGGACCGGAGTCAATTCTTTGGGGCTGCCATAGTAAAAATTAACATGTGGATCCAACAACAATTATTTTTTCGCATGCAATTAATATTTCGAATATGTAAATGTTTAGAGCACCTTGGACGTTCCTAAAAATTCATTTACAAAAAGTATGCATGATTTGAAAAAGGGATCTAGCTAGTGAGTGTTCGGAAAAGCATCCATCCAAAATTCTCTAAAAAGAAATGTTTTAACTTTTAGCGCATTGGTTATACAAAGCACAAGAAAAAACGGTGTGTTGAGTTGTTAAATTAAGGAATGTTTACCATTCTAAATGCACGGCTTTTTTTCTCGTATTATGTTTCAAAAATTGAAATATTCTTAATTAAATGTGCTTAACGTGTGTCCCGAGACATATGATTTATTATAATTTTTTTCTTTGCAAAATACTAACTTCTTTTATTCAATGATCACAAACGGTGCACTATTTTGGAAAGGAATTATTCTCAATATGTTTAATTAACGTGACTCTTTTATAAATACACTCTTTAAGGGGTGTCCTAACCGTGACGAGGGCGACGGATCGGGACACAAAAAGAAGGATTTCATGGAACTCTGCATGAACAGGATTGAGGCAAAAGAGGATGTGCAGAAAAATGTAAGGAAATCCACGGAATTAATCGCTCCACTTGCTTTTAAAGAGACAGTGAAATGCGTCCGTATGTACACGTTGTTATTTGATAAATATATTTATCTTTATTAGCCAGAAAAATAGGTTTACCATTTTAAAACATGTAACCTACGTAAATATTTGACACGTCACGTAATGAAGAAATCTTTTTATACAGATCTTCTTTGAATCTGTACCATTTTGACTGTACGGTTATCTAGAAGCACGTGGACTTTAAGTTGGGACTGTAGACTAGTGAGGAATATATGTTAAAACTATACGTGTATTTATTTATTTGTTTATTAACTCAAAAGAAAAAAGGACACATCTAATCCAAACTGGCAATGATGCAGGCGCTGAAAAGATGAAGACATAAAGATATCTATCCACTCATAATTAAGCCATTGAACACACTTTTTTTTTTTTAGCCTTTTCTACAAAAGTGACCGCATGAAAAGACATCACCCATCTGATTGCAGGTTAGCCATGGACAAGGACTGCATGATGCGATTTGCCTTCTGCGATGGTATGTCTGAGATTCGTAGTGTGTTCCTGTTCATATAAATAACATCTGAGAAAACTAGGAAGGAGAGAGAGGATTACCATAGGTTGGGATATTGCTAGCTAAATACACAAGAGAAGTGAAATGAACCTGGTAAGCTCTGGTATTTTCGGGATATCCAGTTCATGAATTGGAGTCATTTTATTCGAATGTCACCGCTTGCGTATAAACTTTTTCAATTAGGGTCACTTATATAAATCAGAAAACTACATTTAATTAGTTCGCATGATCTGTGGGATGTTCTATGGGTTTTCACACAAACGAATTTCTGTGATGATGGTGTAATCATAAAGGGAAAACACTCAATTGAATTACCATCATGGGAAAGGAATATATAATCAGAAAACTACATTTAATTAGGGTCACTTATATAAATCAGAAAACTACATTTAATTAGTTCGCATGATTTGTGGGATGTTCTATGGGTTTTCACACAAACGAATTTCTGTGATGATGGTGTAATCATAAAGGGAAAACACTCAATTGAATTACCATCATGGGAAAGGAATATATAATTGTCATGATTTCTTGAACCTCACAAACAAACTTCCCGTTGCTAATAAACCATCCAATTTAACCTTCTCTTCTTTTCCTTGGCATAAAAAATCTTCATCTCTTCTAGATGAACTTCAAGTCCAACCATTACCCTATTAATTGCATAGATCAGGCAAGCTATCTGCTAAAATCCGATTAAGTTATCCTTATGTTAGGTTTTCTACATAGGCAAGGAATCAAACATATGATGTGTGCTTAATCCACATCTCTCTGTTCCTTAACCAATACCTGGTGGGTTTCAATTTGTGAATATAATAAGCACACTAATACTCAGTACTTTGTTTATAGGATTGCATTATCGTTTATTAAAAGTGCAAAAGACTATTGCTGCATTTGGTTAAGCTAATCAAAGGGATTTTGAGCCCTTTAAAGTCTCGAGTAAGAACTGGTGTTTGGTAAAACATTTTAGACCACTTGGAGTAAAGAGGCAGCATTGGCAAAGCCTAAAACTCAAGGCAGGACTTACCATGCCTTGGGCTTGTGGCGTTTCTCTAAAGGTTAATGAATTTTTTTCTTCCAATTATGTCATCACTAACATTTTCAAATTCCTATTTCATCCTCATTTATTCTATTCATTGTCTCTGCTTCAGTCTGCACCCTCATCACAGCAGAGTCGACAGAGCTTTGTTTGCCTCGCTAGCGATAGAATAATTTGCTTTGGAAAGTGAAACAAACATCGTTTTTCGATCGACTTGTGCTCACTTTTGGGGAATCCCACTGTCCAACATCTTCTTTTATTCATTGTCTCTACTTCAGTCTTGACCCTCATCATAATAGAGTTGACAGAGCTTTGTTTGCGTCTCTAGCAATGGGATGATTTGCTCTGGAATGTGAAACAACCATCGTTTTTTGATCGACCTGTGCTCACTTTTTTAGGGAATCCCACTCTCCAACATCTTCCTCCCAAAAATTTAGGGTTTCATTTTTCTCTCAATTGCATTTCAACACCGAGTCAGGACACGAGCCTATAGTGGAAGGTGGTTGGAGGACGGTTGTCGAGAGTCGAGTGTCGTCGAGGATCAACAATTGGTGGTCATTGAGATTTGAGTTCATGGGATCTGAGTTCATATTCACCCTCGCCGAGTTCCAGTATGATGGGTATTCTAGACTTGTGTACACATTTTCAAGTCTTCGGTTTTGCTTCGATGAATTTGTTTTCCTTGATATACATTCTCTACTTTTGCTTTGGTGGGTGCTCTTCTATACTCTCTCTCTCGTTTATACTTTAAGGGTGTATTTGTTTCTTGGAAATTTAACATTTGAAATGATTGGTTATATAACTTAAAAAATAGTTAAAAGAAAATATTTTCATTATCGATAACAATTTATATTTAATTATTTTATGAGAAATGAAAATATTTTTCTTTAATTGATTTTTATAAGTCATACAAATAATAATTTTTTCAAAATATATTTTTAAAATTTTGAGTTTTTTTGTGAAATAGATGCACTTTAAATCTATTTTACAAATAATATATCAATAGACATTTGAGCAATGGTATTTGTTTTGAGCAAATGAATCCTACGTCAAAGATCTTTGGGGAAACGTGCTAAGTCATCTCCCCAAAGCTCTCCCATAGGTAGTATATATATACTCATTACTTTGCTCGAGACTTAACAATGGAAGGTAGAGAAGAAACTGTGTTTTATTTGGTGCTTATTTCATGAGGGAATCGCAAAGGGTTCCCAACAGAGTTCGTTGGCATTCTGTCCACCTCCGACCGATCTTCACCTCAAAACCCTCCCAAAAAATAGAACAGAAAAAGGGGAAGGAAGAAAGATTCTTCGTCAAGTCTCTCTCGTGATCTCTTGGAGGTGGGCAGATTGCCAACTGAGCTCTGTTAGGTTCTCTCTGCGAAACCCTTCATGAATCATTTCTTCATATCATATTAGCTGTGCTCTTCAATCTTTTTGATAGAGTGAAAACAAGGTAAACACCAACCAACCCTCTCTCCCTCTCTCTCTCTCTCTCTCTCTCTCTCACACACACACACACACACACACACACACACACACCCACGTGTTCTGACCTCTCTTTTCATTTATGATGCGGCGAGTTTCCATTACTTTGGTTCTTTCAGATTTGCAGAGATATCTCTCGGCGTTGCCGCTAATTTCTGTTTTTTTACTTTTGGTTCCTTTAAAGAGGAGACGACAAGAGACGACAAGACGAATATTCATACTTCCATCGGGGTCGGGGTTCGATCTTCTCTTCTCCGCACTTTTGCTGTTTTGCAGGGCTTAAAATTAGCCGTCGACACGTCTTGTGCATGGGGGTGCCTGGAAAAGAGAAGAAGAAGAAGATGACTTCATGAAGCGACGACGGTCGCTCTACGATCGGTCCTTCGACCAGTCCCCTCGAAACCCTAGTTCATCCTGCCCCATCTCTTCATCGTTCCTGGCAAAACCAGAGTTTAAATCCCCGGTTTCTTTCCCAGCAAAAACATAATGTATATAATTATAGGTTATTTTTCCATTTCTTTTTCGTGATCACTTCTACCAAGTTCGTATCTAGGGTTATCCCAGTTTTTCTTTTAGCAGAAGAAAGTTAAAAAGTAAGAAAAAAGAAGAAGAAGAAAATCGGAAGGGTTGGCGAACTAGATATGATTTTTGATAAAGATTGGAAAATAAAAAAGTGAGATGAAATAGTATTTCCATAGATTGACATGAAGTAATTTGACTGTGTAGGTTACCGTACAAGCCGTGTAGCTAGGAGGTAGACCATGATTTGGTCAAGGTGAAAATAATGAGCGGTGGTGCGTTCATAAAGAGCCAGGCCTCATGCATGGAAATGCCCATTTTTCACATCATTTTTTGCATTAATTATTCATTGAATCCGGAACCTCCTCCTTGAATTCGTGCACGATCAGAGTGAGTTCAAATCTTTTCAGAAATTTGCCCTTATTATTGTAATCATTATCATATCAACTTAATTTAATAGATTTGAATGATGATATAAAGTCACCCAAAAATATTATAAATTCTTGTACGTAATTTATATTATAATTGATTTTATTTATCACATACGATAAAATTTTTAATTTATGAATCTATTTGGATCATCGTGGTCTAGGAAGTGAAAGATGGCCAGAAAATCATGATTGGAAAAACTGACGATGCCACCGCCATCATTAAGTGCAAGACGCGGCTGTGGCACCACCGCCATTAATGGCTGAGGAGGACAGTTAACCCCCAAAGATGTGAATTCGGGCTTTCAAGTTATAAATGGGAGGAAGCCAAAATGGGGATGTGATTTTGATAGAATTTGTCGTCTAGGGTTTTATTATTATGCCCACCAACTGAGTTGTGGTCAAAGATGGAAAGAGTTACAGCTCCACCGATTCACCAAAAAAAAGAAAAAATCCTTTATATCATCTAATATAGGGGACCTATTAAATTTTCTCATCAAAAGCTAAGCATGAAAACTATCCAAAAAGTCATAAACTTATTATTTTATCAATTCAATTATAAATCTTTTAATTATATCAATCAAGTCTCAAACGTTTTCATATTTTGTATTTTGATCGAAAATTGTTAATGTCGACATTGACCGTTCAATATGACACAACCGATACTAATGTGAATAATTTTTAATATTATTTTAATACTTATTGAATTTTTCTTATTATTATCACTTTTTTTTAACCTAAAATGCGGATGATATTCATTACTAAATTAAGTTCTTTGCAAATACATCAAGAGCATTAGCACATAATAAATCTAAAAGTGCAGATGGGGGGTTACTGACCTGATTTCTAGGGAGACAATTCATGCGTTGGGCTTTGGCTTTGGCTATCCAAGCCGCCATTTTGTTTGTGTCTCGATTGCAATGGGCTAATGTAAGGCCTGGAATTTTTCTTATTATTATCACTTTGCTTCTTCTTTTTTTCTTCGTTTTTCTTTTATAACTCTAGCCGTCGACCATCGCCTAAGTTGGGCAAGGGCGTCACAACCCTCATCGACCACAAGTGAGGGTCGACACCCTAACTAGGTGAGGGTGTGGTAGCCCTTGCCTAGACTAGCCAAGGGAATTGTAGGCCTTGTTCATGACTGGCGAGGTTTGTAAAACAAAAAATAAATAAAAGAAAAGAAAAGAAATATAAAAAATGTGATGCACGCCTACCTATTAAGAGTTTTTATTTTTCATTTTTATAAATATACTTTTTAATGTGACCTTATTTTGTTGATGGACCTTCAAAATACTTTGAAATCAAATCCATATTATGAGAATTGGTTATGTTTTTCTTGAATCTCTGTGGTAATCAAACGCGTGATAATAAAAAATAATAATATCATTGTCAAATAATAGAAGATAATATGAATAATCTTTATCCTAATTTATCTGCAGTTTCCTAACGGATAGGTCTAGAAATGGCCGCCACTTACGTTGGCCCGCGTCAATTTTTGTTTCCTCGCATCAATAACAATAAATTTCAAAGTACATGCATTTTTTTATGCTGTCTAAAAACAAAGACAAGTCTGAAAAAAGAAAAAGACAAGGCTCATTCTTAATTAGGTTCTCATTCTTAATTAGGTTTAGTTTTGCATAGTTGATTTTTCTTATACATGTCTTTTGACTTTAAGTATACTAATTACATTTTTTAGCTATATGATATTAGCATTTTAGGTACATTAGTATAGAAACAACGGAGTCGACGCAAGATTTCTCTGGAGTCCATGGAGTCACCTTGGTAGTGCACAAAGAATATAATCTGGAAAATAGAAACAGCCTACTGTCAAATTACGAGGAAAATTACTATGCATGGAAAAATTTTGGTCTGATACTATAAAACGATCATATCGCATATGTACCATCACAGGCCATTAGAATCCAAGTAGAATCATGTAGAAATGATCGACCGTCTTAATCAAAAAGCTAGTTTATTGAATTCTCATTAGCTCGCGACAGCACCGCCGTTATCGAACTTCCTAGGCGCTCTTGACTAATGTATTTGAGCAAAATTGGCCATGCTCATATCTCAACAAGGGAGTTTTCCACCAAGCCAGAAAGGTCATAAATAATCAGAAACGGCCATTTTAAGTGGGTTGCGTTGCTTTGTTATCCATAGCGACAATCGATATGTACTGCCGAAGAAAATATCTGCTCCCGCTTTTATGGACAAGCATCACAAGATGAACGAATTAATCATAAGCTGCATCGGATTTAAATTATAATAAACAATATCCAAGAATGAAAGTGGTTTATAGTAAGGTGCTACTAGCTGTCTGTAGATATCTTATTTCTGATTCCCCTTAAACTGCCATTTAGAACAAGTAGTAACAGCTACACATTTTCGCTCTGACCTAGTTTACAGTGATGACGTCCAACGATGAAGTTCCACAGATCCAGACAGCACAATGCGATTCCTTTCTTTGACCCTCGTCTGATATATGACTCTGCACATTGCGGCAGCCAAAATAAGAACCCAAACACCTTTGACAAGTAAAGCCTTTTTCATAAAGAAAAGGTTTCATACCTCGAACCTTCAACCCACATTTCAGTAGCCAGAGTTTCCCCAGGGTACACATGTAGAAGAAATCGCCCTGATATACTTTTCACCATATCTGGGTCTCCTTTGCAGATGCACTTGATGACTGCCCTGACTGCGAACCCCAGTGTGCAAAGGCCATGCAGTATTGGCCGGGAGAATCTTTAGAGAGTTTAGATATGAATCAGATGCCAGTATAAATTTAAGAAAATTACCACTGAGATAGTGCACTAAAATATAAAGCCCAAAAATTACTCTCATAATAGATGAAGCAATCTGTCATATACTGTTATTTTAGAGAAGGCAACTATATCACCACTTGCTCACTCCCCTCGTCGTGCACTCTTTCAGGTAACCTCGTCTATCTCTCCCTACAAATATCTGAGATGTCAATAATGTTGGATGATGTCGGTAACATAGGGGAGAAAATGCAATTGCACTTCATGGTTAAATTATACTACTGTGATGTGTGAAGTACACTTTTCCCTATTGTACTTGGTTTGAGGGAAGTGCAAGAAATTGAAGGGAAACAATAGCCTATTGCATTCTCTCTTTTGTTTGGCTGAGAAAATAGGGAGGAAATAGGAAGTCATTACCTTTGACCCACATTACTTTTTCTTTTGAAGGAGGGAAATATTGAAGGAAGCACCACGAGTAATCATTTTTTCCAAAGCTACCATTTACTTTGATTATAGATGTGATCAGGATAAAAAATACTATTATCTGTTACTATTTTCATTTCCACCTTATAAATTCCCTTCAATGCACACTCAAACAGGAGGAAATTATTGCTTTTATTCACTTCATATCCTTCAATTCATTTCTCTTCTTTTCCCTCCATTTTCCTCCGAACTTATATTACCAAACAGAATGTATTAAGATGGCTAGGAAATGTCTGAGGAGATAGTAGCATATGAAGAACCTACAGCCCCCTACCCCACCAGTGTAGAACACCCTTGCAAAGGAACTATATGAATGATAAGAAGGTCCTTCCGAATGCCATACAAGCCAAATAAAAAGATACACGAATACCAATTAAATTTGATCTGCATCCCAGGTTTGGAACTGACTCATGAATCAAATTCCAACATGAGTCAATCACTGAAATACTCTGAACTAGGATCTCGAGTGAAAAACAAATGCACTTGAAAGTCTTAAATTTATTCCCCAATATTATGAAGTCTTCTGCTCCAAATAACAAGTTCAACACTTCTCAACTGACTGAATGAGCTCTAATCAACAAGATATTGAAATTACAGTAGCCATATAAAAATTAAGATTAGAAGTAGAGGGGAAACTGACCCTGCAACTTTGGCAATCATTGGATCAGAATGCAGAGGGTTATAGTCCCCAGATAGCCTATATAACAGAGCCTACAGAACAGTGTTTAAATGGTTAGCGAAGAATAATCCAAAAAGACATATGATTAGATAAAGGTGGTAATTGCAATTCAAATTGTCATTGACTAAATATTGATAGAGTAGTCAACTAAAACTGCTTTATGTCAAGATCAACCAAGTAGACTACAATAGAGGAAATTTTCACTTCCTCAGTCCTTGCTAGGTACTTGACATCAGCATATTGTAATAAGTGCTTACTGTTTGGAATAGATGTCCAGGTTAGCTAGTCACAAATTTACCATGAAAAAGGCTATGTGCAAAAGACGAATTCAACATATTTTTTGGCGACAAAAATACAAGAAAATGTGGAATAAAATGCCCAATGGAAACTAATGGAAACCGGAAGATAAATTAGAAAGATTTTACTTGACACGACTGACTGGATCCATTCTGGTATAGAGTTCAGCATCGATGCATAAGAAGAAACTTAAGCTTTCTATTGCAAGCAAAATGAAGCAAATTTTTCCAGAAGAGATTTAATGCATAGATCCAAAAAAAAAAAAAAATGCTGAAAATTGAATGAGTAGAAATCCTTTACATTTTGAAATGATGAAATGAATTATATTATGTACATGCCTGTGATGGTTGAGTACAATCCTCAAAAACAGAAAAGGGTCTATCCTTGGGGATTTTCACTGCTCGGACTTGGTTGGGAGGATAATTTGAGTAAGAGAATGGTTGAGATGATTTTGAAAAGCCACCGGCTCCACGGAGGTAAACAGTCGTCCTGCTCATCAACATTGTATTATGTGATGTCAAATATAGTACAAAAACATAGCAGGTCTGAAATAAGTCTATAGAGTGCAGATCTACAAATTCTCAACATAGTTTTTATGACACAGAGATAAACTACACAAAGAAAATGTGATTCAGCAACCAATGACAATCTTTATTTCCAACTTTAAGTCGAAAGAATAATTTCTAAAAGTCACCCAAGAGTATCTGCAAATGCCCACACGCAATCGAGAATGCACCGTAATTAAATTTCTTTTTCCAGGTTAATATTTATCATTGTCCAGTCAGAAAACTCAAATCTTGTACTGGCCTAACTTGAGCAGGTGGCTGGAAGTGCTACAGCATATGTGGAATTCTGAGAGAAATAAAAACCTGACCTGTTCATGCATAATAACTCGCCCGAAGCTTGATCAAAACTTTTGGTTTCTACCTCCAAAACAGCTGCCTTACCTGGAAAACGAATTACAGAACAGAAACAGAAGGAAGAGAACAATCATTTCTCTGCAAGGCTGAAGAAAGCTGATAAAAAGAAAAAGATACGAAAATTTTGGGCTCAATTATTTGGGTTAACATGTTATTATTGGTAACACAACATACATAGATACATTTAAACACATTTGTTTCCTACAGGTTTATGTATGAGAGTTCATATTTTGGAGGAGCTACACGTATTGTGCCATGTAATACAAACAAATGGGTCTTTGTTATGTTAAGATTTGAAAGTTATGACACAATTAAATAATGTACCGTGTTTGGGATAAATCTAAAATTGACACAACCCAATAATGACACCAAAACATAGATTGCTAGCACTACTTTCGGATCACCCTAACTCCACCTACATAAGATGTATTTCTGCTAGTAAGACCTACCTTTATCATGCAAGCCGGCGAGACTTACCTTATGTTGTAACTGCAAAGCACAAATTAAACAAGTTCTATTATAAGCAAGAGCGAAATTGCACATCCAACTGTAAACAAAAGACAACAATCACAATGAAAGGAATAACAGCAAGCATGTCCTTATCAACTTTATCGGTTTGCATAACAGTGCAACAAAAGCCTTCGAAGAATAATCAAGTTCAGACACGTTCAACCAATTCACACTCAAAAGTATCAAACCCAGAAGATCCGGAAACTAGTGTTAGACTCAATCCAGCGATCAAAAAACATTCACATCATTCTTGTCTCAAAAAAATTATTCAGCATATTTGTTTCCTAAATCCATTCACTCTTCATATAGGAAACATTCTACATTTCACCTCCATGTCTTCCAAACACCTTTGTTTGTTGATAGCAATTCTCATTATCTAGATAACCAATTATACAATGATCAATTTATGGGATTTTATTATGGTAGATATGCTCTTTGTTCATGAATAAACTGGAGCTCTAGGTCTGCCGGCTGAGTATCCTTACAAACGCATCCCAAAATTTTTTGTCTTCAATGATGACATCTCAGACTCTTTTCAGTAATATAATTCCCAGGTACAAACTGATTGTCCGTATTCATCACGAAGCAGGCTCAATTCAATCCATCTGGAGAAAATTACCAGTTGACCTTTAGCAAAATTCTTACATTTGCGCTGGAAGGAAATGGCTTGTACAGTTCTATGTATTGCTGTCCATGCAACAAAAGCCGCGGATCATATCTGTGAGAAATGGAAGCAGTAACCAGAATGAGGGAAACCAAAATTGGCAAGACAATGAGAGAGATTCCTGTGGCCCTGGAGTTTAGCAGTAAAGAAACCAAAGTACATAACATCCCACACAGTGCCGTAAGATCACGCATTCTACCAAACGGACACGATGTATTCATCCCGAAAAGATCCTCAACAAAAGAACACTTACTGCAAACCTGGGAAACGCTCCGGCAGAGATTGCAGAGAGAAAAGAGCAGCAAATGTCGGCAGCACCTGCAAAATTAAAAAATCGAAACACAAGCAATAAAGGACGAATCACATACACGAGGCGATTAGTAATACAGAAACTAAAAATTGTTTCGACAACGAAAAATGCGAAACTGAGATAATCTAATTCTCATCACCTATAGAACACTGGACCGCAATAGATAACACACAGGGAACACTGGACCTCCCTCCCTCTAAGGCACAATTACCTTAACGAACTGCTGTCCGTTTTCATGGTAAACGTACTTCAGCTCGTCCGCATCCAGCGGATCGCGTCCACAAGCTCCGATGCCCAAGGCGTATAGAGCCGCGTCCCTGCACGGGGCCAGCACACAGTTCTTCAACGAATCGCGAATTTACCGACGAAAAAAACCGGTCAGGAATCCGACACGTTCGATCGTGGACAGGACGTGAGCCTACCTCTCCGTGTACGCGAACGCCGTCTGCAGTCCGTCGCCGTAGAAAAAAGCAGCAGCAGCAGCAGCAGTAGCGGCCGGAAAACAGAACCGATCAGCCGCGCGCGCGGGAACGGGTCGAGCAAAGGGAATCGAGAGGGCGACAAGGGAGGAGGCAGCTTACCTCGGGGAACCTGTGGGAGAGAATAAGCTGAGGATCGGTCTCGGAGCCGGCTCCCGCCATCCCGGAGGAGCAGCCGCCGGTGAGAAGCTTCGGCTGGATTCTTCTTCCGGAACGAGGAGCGAAACGGCACGTCTCTCTATCCAAACGACGCAGCCTCTAACCACCTGAATTCAACTCCCAAACGTGACGAGCCAGACTTGAGGGTAAGCTAAGCCTGCGGCCGACCGTGACCTGAAAACGAGTGAAGGTTAAACGGAAATATTGAGTTAATTGATAGTAACCCCTGTAAGAATTTGAAATTGAATGGGAAAATAATTTGAGTACTCACAATGTAGATCCACTGTTTTTCTCATTATATTTGGAGCGTAAATTTGAGCTCGAGAGAATGATTACTTTATTTTGATTCAATTAAACTGTGCGATTCCGGTCAAATCTTGTTTTATTCTTTTATTTTGCCGTCAAGTTTAATGTCCATTCGACTTAATAGATATCAATTTGGTCGCGTGACCAAATCAAAATGTTATTGTACGGTTATTCAAAACAATCTTCTGCCTATGCCAACACTATGATGTGATATTTCAAAAACTTGCTACCATATAATCTCTCATCCACGCATAGAAGCATTAGATCCCTCGCAAGATTAATTGTAACGTTATCATACATGTGAAATAATGTAGCAAGAAAAATTGAAGTGGGAGTCAAAACCATGTTTAATAAAACATGTTTCCGCCATCTCGGAGCAACTAGAAGTGATCGGTTCCCAATCCAATTCAGTACCCAAAATGGAACCAGGGATCAGACTAGTTGGTCCTAGGATTAGGAACCAAACCAAACTAGTTTTGATTCGGTTCCAGTCCGGTTTAATGGAACTAATTGCTTATTTTTTTCTCACTACCTTTTTTCCATTACTTTTTTTTTCCATTACTTTTTTTGTTTTTGCTAAATATTTAGAATCAAACGGAGATAGTGTTTAGCTCACATTATACTGGTCCTAGGACCAAGAACCGGACTAGACTAGTTCAATTCAGTTCTAATTCGGTCAAATGGAACCGGTCACTTATTTTTTCTCACTACCTTTTTCTCATTACCTTTTATTCCCAATATTTGTAATAGGATCGAGACAGTATTTAGTTCACATTATATTAATTCTTTTGAAAAAATAATAAATTTAAAAATTATATTTAGTTGATCCAGCGGTTCTGCATAACCTTAGGAGCAGCTGCTGGCCAAAAGCTTAGGGCTAATGTGATGGTCCCCGCGACCGGGCGGCGTGGATAGTGATGGCGACGGCGATGGGCCTTTACGGATGCGAGCGGAGCTTCGGGAACAGCGAGTGCGGTGGGCTTTTGGCTTTATAAGATCGCGGTTTATCGCCTAGGAACGCATGTCGAGACGACAATTCCCGTGTCCTCTTTCGCTTCTCCTTTAGGTTAACGCCAAATTGGCTCGCACGTTGCCAAAAAATTGCCAGCACGGGCTAAAAATTTACCGTCCGTTTAATTCGTGAAAGATGTCGACGACTTATCTCTCGCGCGTAACGAGATTTTAATCTTGATTTATAATTATCCCTATACCCTCTTCTTTTGCCGAAAATTTTGAAAAGTAAGTACATTTAAAATCTTAAAATTTATTATGAAAATATAATTAAGTACTAAAATTTTCAATATTATAATTAAGTTTACTTTATCATGAAAGTGTAATCTAATTTTTCAATCTTTAAAAAATACAATCAAATTCTAAAATTGATCATAAAAATACAATCAAATTATAAATTTTTCAATAATTGCAATCAATAGAAAAACTTGATTAGATCAATTCGACAAGTTTTAAAACTTAATTATTAGAAAGTTTTAACACTCAATTTTACATTTTTGACAAATTTCAAGACTTAATTGCAATTTTTTGAAAATTCTAAAACTCAATTGCATTTTTTTGATAATTTTTAAGATTTCTAGTATACTTATCCTTTTTTTTTTTCCCCACTAAAAGATCATCTTGCTCTCTCTTTATCTGCCCTTCGGATAACACGACACCTAAGTATGATGGTCGTGGGCTTTGGCGACGGCAAAATCGCATGTGACAGTGCTTAGCGCCGATAAGCCATGTCAATACTGCATATGTGCCGACAAGAATGCAGCACGCTCCGACTCATCGCATTCGACATTCTGGCATTCCGGCATCTGATTAGCAGTCCGATAGAACATTTTGCCAGAACGCCCAATACGAAAGCCAGCAACATTACCCCGATAAAAACATGTTCACATTCTCATCGCCTTCGCGTTTTAGCTCATGTTTCTTTCTCACGTCCTTGCGAGAGTTCCTCATTCTTTGTTTGTGACGGGCCAGCAACAAGACAACCGAGGATCCATCGCATGAGAAGAGGATTCCAAAGATAAATAGATCAAACATGACTTCGTAATACGATTATCCACGTCGAGTGCCTAGCACCTCGAAAATCATCTACATGTCATCAAAGAAATTATGGTAGGCTGCATCACCGTGCTCTTAAACCACCAAGACATTTATAGGTACGTAAAATAAGAGACCATGCACGAAAAAAGCGGCACCAAAGGTTTTATACAGACAAAACTACAAACAGCTCCCAAAACTGACCTTACCGTGAAACAGTTCTCAAGGTACTTCCATGCGTGGCCACTTCATACCATCAAATTAAACAATCGCCCCTTCACAATGAGAGACATCGCTAGCCAATCCTTTCTTTTTGGTCCCCTTCATCACGTTGGTACAGCACATGATTCGCAGCAATTGACCAAGATACATAGTACAGATTCTGAAATTAACTTTACCCATCTTCACATTCTGTCTTCTCTCTTACGTGGAGCACAAGTAATGATTTCATCAACCCTCAAAATCATCTCCGCAGCCTCAGTCGCAGAGAGCAGTATGGCCTGCTTTACTTTAAATGACTCGGAGATCCCCTGTTCCACCATATCTCCCACCTGCCACAGGTTAAGTTCAGAGTGTTCAGTATTCTGGAGCCAAATGTGTTGATCGTCGGTGAGTTCATTCATTAGTTAAATGGACAAAAAGCGGGTGAAAACATGATGTAGACATGTCATACATGTCTCCCTGTACTTAAAAAAGCCACGACATTTTAAGGCCTAATTTCTAGTTCATTTGGCAAACATTTCTACACCATCTTCTCCACATAAGAAGGGTAAAGCACAACTCCTATCATCACGAGAGAATATCCAAAACAAAGGTCAAAGAATGAAACAGAAATTCGCAACCGAAACTTACAGAACCAGAGATGACATCAATCCCTGCAGTGCATCCTTCCTTGTGATGCTCTGCACGAAGCTGAGAAATCAGCTCGGCACTATCCAGACCGGCATTATCTGCAATGATTGTTGGAATAGCCAAAAGTGCCCTCGAAAATGCTTCAATAGCATGGGACTTCTTTCCAGGAGTCTTACGAGCCAGCTCATCGACCTCCTTTGCCATAACCATCTCAGGCCATCCCCCTCCAAGTATAACCCTACTATCATTTACTGTCTGAGACAGCACGCACAAGGCATCATGCAAAGATCTCTCAGCCTCATCCAGCACATGATGGCTGCCATACAGTTGAAGACATGAATTAAAAAACAAGTCGAGGAAAGAAGTGACTGCAATTTCATCCGCTTAATTAACATATATTGTAATGCTGTGTGTACTAAAACCAGTACGCAACAAAGTGATGTAACAGACTACCAATGCACCTTTAAACATGTGGATTGTATTCCACATTCAAAAAAACTCTACCACATCACCGAATATACCCATACACTATACGATTCTTGTTATACCTAGCATTGTCAACATATCTATAAGTACTAATAGACATACAATTTTAATACAAGATATTCTAGAAAATCACTTCTCTTTGACAACAGTCATTTTTTCACAGATAACAAATAATCGTGCATCACATAAGATTTCGTACACCAATCTTTGTCAACACTTTATATACCTAACGTTACTGCAAATGTAATTTTCACTGGCTAAGAAGGAGACAATTAAGATGAGACTACAAATACACACGAGACATGTGCATTTTACATTGTTACGTCAAAATAATCAAAGTAAAACAGCATACCACTTCACTTGCACATGCAAACAAGGAGCATGAGAAGCTCGCTGAAGAAATGAATGAAGTGAGGCATTTTGTAATATAAATCAAGTTAATCTAAATAAGAGTCTTACCAACAAGTGTCCCTAGGACATTTGTTAAAGATAGTTCATAAAGAGAGTTTTGTTTTCAAAGCACCTATCAGTTTAGAAGAACAGTTAATGCATTGAATTGTAGTCATTCTTCAATTACTTACTAAGAAGTGCCTGTATTTCATTTATAAAAAGGATAAACATAGGAAATCTGAAGTACTTGCTACACAAGGAAACTGAGTTTCCTAGAATTGAAAAACCCAAAAATGTGCAGCAAGAGAGCCAATATCTAGAACACCAAAACCATTACAGATGTCCCTCTTTACCCTCACTACTTTAATGGACACTGTAACCCACAAGACTCATGCAGCAGATGCCTCAATGTGAAAGAGAGGCAGCATCAAACAAAAGGAAAATGGTGGCAAACTTTGAGCTCTCTACCCCCGCACTTTTACCTGAAGTAACAAACTTCAAGAAACAGATTCTGGATTCAGAATACAGGACATTAAATGATTATATCTTCCGAATCTTTCCTCCTTTTGTTGTGCTTACTAGTTTGCTGATTAGGGCTCAGGGAAGAACTTTATCACTGATTCCAAATGTTAGTTTAATGTGTTTGAAACGGGGGAAAAAAAAGAGAGACAGCCTCAAATAGGTTAACCAGTTAGCTTGTGTATGTCACATGCATTGGATTACAATTTTCATGTTACTTAAAATAGTCAACCTAGAAGTTAGACTAAGAGATTTGACACTGAATGTAGCGATATATATTCTGATTTCTGAAATAGCCAGCTAAGGAATCACAGAATGTTCACCACATTTTCTCTAGGTCATGTATTCTGAAAAATCCAGCTACAAAAGATTATGTATGTCACACATGGTTTTATAACTTGAAAGTAACTCAATGGCCGAGGAATTTAATTAAATACCTTGCAGCTCTCAACATGACAAGAGAAGGAAGAAGAAAGAATTTTGTAAGACAAGGCAGAAAAAGTACAATGCCATACCTTGCGCCTCGCAATACGATTGTACATGCCTGACCCATTTCAACACCAGAAAAGTGAATCAGCTTGTCCTCGCCAATCATAATTTCCTCAATGAGCTTGCAGTGTCCAAGCTTAACTGACTCTGGATTGTCAAAGGTTGATGCAATCTCACCACCAGTCACCAAGGCCAGGCGCTCAATACCTTCAAAATCAGCATGCTCAATTGCAAGTATTCCTGCATCTGCAAACAGCTCCTCTGGAAAATTGTATATCAACTGTCTATTGATAAAGCAGTTAATCCCATGCGCTATGATTTTCTGGACCTTTTCCCTCATCTTCTCTTTCTCAGCCCCCTCAATCTCAGCGACCTTAGACATAGAATCGACACGAACACGAGCCCCATAGATCTTCACTTTGTCAGTGTCCATTGCAGTATTTGCCACCAAAATCTTAGCATTCTCTATGCGCCTTGGTTGTCCAATACCTATCTTCTTGTCAAGAATAAATCTGCACAAAGGTATAGCGCCCAATCAGTTTTGTTAAGCATTCTTAGATGTCAGGTTTGGCTGTACTATGCAAAGTAAACAACAGAAGATGTTACTACACCATAAACGACAGTGATTGAGTGTCGATCATGATGGCTGGAATACACAGTAGAATTTTGACGGAACATTGCAATACCAAAGAAAATGCCAAATATGTGTGCATCAAAATGAGGGAGGGAGTTATTCATCAACTTATTGCCTACTGTGTATTAGATGTGTGGTTGATAGAGCCCCCGTGAGAACTAAGCAAAAAAGGGAATATTTGGTAATCTCACCCTTCATCCAGAAAAGAATCCTTCAAAGATCCTCCTGGTTTCTTGATTATCTGAATAGCTTCTAAGTCAGTACTACCCTGCAAGTGCCAACAGAAAAGTGGCATCAGATGGTGGAACCAAGACAACAATCCATATGTTGTATCACTGATCTCATCATCATAAAAGTTAACTATGAAGGGAGCATCTGAGGGCAACATAACATTCATCACACTGCTCCTACATTTAAGATGTTTAAGTTTAAGAAATCCTACAGATGTTAAGAATGGGCATTCCTGATAATATCCATGTCTACCCAGCTTGAAACTCATAATGAACTGAGTGAGTGAATATACAATAACCCAATCAAGAGAGCACGTGAATCCTCTTTTTTCACGGCTATGGTTTGAAAAGCTTCCTAAAATAAATTTTTTTATAAATTTGAGAGTATCCATTAACAAAATTAAATCCAAGATTTTTTAGGAAAATCCCTGATAAAGCATCGCTAGTGTCCTGAAACTACAGGGAAATTAACTGCACTCTAACCTCGCCGATCCAGTTTTGGGCCCCTAGTTTGAAGGGGATTTTTCCAACCCAATCAAAAGGCTCTACCTAAAGTCCATATGTGCAAAATTACTTTGATGCACAGATAAATCGAACAGGAAAACAAAAATGCAAAAATATTCACATAGAGAAGAAGAGACTAGGATCTTAAATTATAGCTTACTGTTGGTTTTTACCTTTATCATTAAGGACAAAACACATTGCTCACCTTTAACCTCATAACGGCATCCACAGCCAACTTAGCAAAATGTTCCTTGTCTTGAGACAGAATTTTGGAACTCAAAGTAGTCATTGCAATTTTCATCAAGTCCGACGTAAATTTCTCTGCATCATGCAACGCATCAGGCAACAAATAGCATCAGAAAGGGGCGTGCAAATAACTGGAGACCTGCATCCCTCAAAGATATAAGCATCCACTACCTAGGATGTAGGATATTGCATGGGGTAAGGATAAACAGGCTAGTAAACTGTTTACCAATCATCACTTTCATTCATGCATTCAGTGTTCACTGAGCAAATTCTAAAATAAAAATAAGGGAAAAAATTTCCTTGGGCAAGCCAATGGATCAAAAGAAATGCAAGGGACACAAGAAAGCAGATAGAACAAGAGGCGACAGGCATACCTGCATCCGCTTTATTATCCATAACCTTTTGCAACAAAGCATTACAAGCACATTCAGCTGCCATCCGAAAGCCTAAGATTGAAAAGTGAACACCCACCATCATTATTTGAAAATACACAGATTTCACATTCACAGAACAATAACAGAGAAACAGAGATGGTAAAACATTTCCAAAACTTATATTTTTGACTAGTGAAAAGCAAATTCTTTTAGAATGGAGATCAACTATTACCAATTAACCAATCGACTGAAAATTTAGGAGAATCTCAACAAATTTTAAAAGAGATAACACAATAAATAAATTTTTCATGAATTTTAAACGAATAAAAATACCACTGCAATTAATTACAACTATGATGGACTTCCTGCATACTGCAGGCAAAACTTTTGAGACGACCGACCACATGTTGCATATGCGCATTTAAATAAGACAATAGAGGCCCCCCAAAAAATGTAAAATCACAGAAAGACACGAACCGGATATTATCGTGATGGGATGGATCTTGGTTGCAACCAATTTCTCTGCCTCCCTCAAAAGTTCCCCAGCCAGAACGACGACCGAAGTTGTCCCATCACCCACTTCATCATCTTGCGCTTTGGAGATATCTAGTATTTATATTAAGGACGATGATCACATTATACAAAATAAAATCTCATCTTTGGCTACCAAATGAGGACATCCTTTACTATTCTTGAAGAAAAATCTATACCGCCAATAAATATCTACAACTTCAAGGATACCAACCAATACTTTAGCAGCCGGATTGTCTACGTGAAGAGATTTCAGGATCGTCGCGCCGTCATTAGTGACAGTAACTTGATGCCCTCGACCAGTCGATTGCAGAATTTTATCCTGCTCCAAACAGGCGGCACATAGTCAACTCGAGACGAATAATTCACTTAGAAAACGAGAATTCCTCGCCGACATCGAACGACACACCGAAGCAACAACTAGTGCCTACTGCCTACCATTCCCTTCGGCCCCAACGTGGTCTTCACCAGGTCCGCTATAGCCATGGCTCCGACGAAGGAGGCCTGCGACGAAACGAAGCGAACTCGCGTCAAATTTCGATCTTTTTTCATTCATACACCATCGACAGCAGAAGACACGACATGCGAAAACGAAGTAGAAGAGATTCACTCGTCGGAACAGGGGTTGCTTGGTTATCAAGCATCCTCCGAATTCCCACTCACTCGCGACAAGCATGAAAGCACGTTCTCAGCGAGAAAGCCACGCCTAAAAAAACAGAAGAAGCGGGAAAAAAACCCACCATCCTGGCGCGCTCGCCTTTCTCCTCGCTCGCTTCATCCTTGAGAATTCTGTGGACCTGCAACGTCCACCGAAAGTCAGCAAAAAGACAGAACCGACTCCCATGCTGGAAGGCGAACGGATCCAGAGTCGAGCTCTGAGGCGCCGACGTACCGCCATTGGAAGACCAGCTCGAAGCTGAAATGGCGAATCTGCTGCGACGCGACTGGAACGATCGGGAGGGAAAAAAGGAACGAAAGCGGACGACGAAATAGTGCAAAGGAAGCGATGGCGAAGAGTCGCGAAGGCGCTGAAGGGGTCCGGTCGGTTTCGTAGCGAATCGAGCGGTTCTGCATGGGGCGGGGCCGGGCCGGATCGAAGGAAATTAGGCCGGTTTTCGTGCGCGGTCCGCGATCCGATGTTTTGAACAATTTTTTTGTTCGATGGCATACCTACGGGCGTTTGGCAACTATTCTTTTCTTAAAAATAATTTTTGCTTATAAATGATTTTGTTTGATTATATTCCCTATATAAATTTTTAAGTGTTCGAAGGTATTTGTTTGATTATGTTCCCTAAATAAATTTCTAAGTGTTCGAAGGTATTTGCTAATTGTACAAAATTTCTATTTTAGGAATAGAAATGTATTTGATACGACTTAATTTTTTTTAATTTTTTAATAAATTAAATAATTTTATTATAATTTTCTCTTTTTTTTCCTTTCTTTCTTCTTCCTCCTCTAGTCAATTGTTGGCCTTGGGGAGCCTCAACCTCGCCGTGGTTGGGTGAGCATGAGCCTCGCCTCAGCCAATCTGAGTAGGCTCTGGCAACTAATTAGAGGAGGAGGAAGAAGAAGAAAAGATAAAGAAGAAAAGTAAAGAGAGAAAAAAAAAAGAAAAAGAAAATGTTTGATTGTAGAATTATTTCTAGAAATAAAGAAGTAATTTTTTTTTTAACATTTTGATTCTATTGAGCAAAAATGTTTTCAAATGGATTTATGTTTATTGCATATTCCAAAGAATAACACAATAGAAATAGGCATTATTTGATACGTTACCAAATAGGAGCCCGTAGTGACTAGTGATGTACTAAGTCGATAATTGAAAAGTCACCAATATTATCCAATTTTGCACGTGTTTCATAGGAATTTCTCTCGCAACCAAATATTTTTCACTAAAAACAACTTACAGCTTTATACAGAATAGAGCTGCACATACACAAATCATGCCAAACAAACTATGTTGGAATTTATTTAACAACATAGTTTGAAAACATAAAGATATTACGCTAGAATTTAATTGACGAACACAACACTCGGGAAAGATAAGTGCTCCGGAATTTAATCGATGACGCGAATTCAAAGGCTACAACTAGGAAAGTAGAGTACAGGAAAGTAAAGATACTTAAACTTGTTTTGTTTGTGCGGGGTTGATCCAAGCCCTAGATCGAGCACACCAATCACCAAAACGTAGACTGTCAAATGGGTGGGTCGGGTCGGGTTTGGGTTGGGTCGAAAATGGGTTGACCCATATTTGACATATTTAACCCGTTTTGACCCATATTCATGTAATGTAAATCAAGTGATTCATACTCGACCCAACCCGACTCGACTCGACCCATACCCAACCCATACCCAACCCGATAGAAAAATCCACCTCTATTATATACTAATTGGATTAAAACTTCAAATTAAATTAAATATAGTAAATAAAATAAAAAAATCAAAAAAACCTAAAAATTGAAATATTTATAAAGAATTAGTCCATGCATGCTTCTTTTGTTTGAAGTGAACATACCATTGAGTAACTAAAAACGTAACATGAAAAATCTTTAATTAAACCTAAAAAAAAAGTATTGCTAAAACACTTTTATACAATACAAATTTAATGGGAAATTTTTATAATTCTTTTTAAAATATTTTTTTAAAAAAAATTGAATTTTTAATTATTTTTTTTTTAAAATATAGTTTCAAATTATTTTTATTTTTTTAAAATATAATTTTTAATTTTTAATAATAATTTTTTTTTTTTTTTTCTTTTTCTTTTTTATTTTTCTTCAGGCTGGCCGCCGGCCACGACGACGGTCGGCGACCGGCCACAGGCGAGATCGAGCTCGCCGGCGTCGGGTGGGGCTTGATCTCGCCGATTTGGTGAGGCTGAGGCCCTGCCTAACGCCGGCGAGCTCGAGTCTCGCCAATCCCTAGCGACAACAAGCTCTAGCCTCACTTGGCCTATCGCCTGCCGGCCACCGGCTAGGGAAGGAAAAAAAAAGAAAGAAAAAAGAAAAGAAAAGAAAATTGAAATATGAAAAATAATTATAACTTTGATTTTTTATAAAAAAAAAAAAAAAGTTATAAAGTTAAAGAGGAAAAATTGTGTGGGGCTTGAGTTGAAAATTTAGAAATGGGTTATAACTTCTAATCCACTTGATATTTTAAATGGATCGAAAATGGGTCACAAATTCTGACCCATTTAAATCAGACTCACTTTTTTGATCCATTTTTAGTTAGGTTTTTAAAAGCCTCCGACCCATATACAACCCATATAACTAAAATATGAGTCTAAAAATGGGTCAATGACCCATTTTGACACCTCTACTAGGATGATGGCAGTGGCATGGGAGGCGCGTGCGATTAATGGCGGAGAAGGTGGAGCTCACGAGCGCTTCGCTAAGGGCGCGCTAACCTTCGCTATCAGACCCTGGTGGTATTGACTAAGGGGGCCGAGGAGCTTGCTGGTAATGGCTACCGTCGATGGCAACGATGGGGCTGTTGCTAGTCGGGCCGCGCTAAACCGAGGCCGTCAATGAACCCGGTGAACGCATTTGGGTGGGCGAACGTGAACTACTCTAGCACAACACGGGAAAAGCATTTCTTCATATACTGGATTTGCCCATTTGCAGGTGCGGTTTTGGCTGGTCGGGTATTCAAGCTTTTTGCAATCAACAAAGAATGATCTATCGAAATTTTAGGCCATCTTTTTGAGAAAATGAAGACACTTAAATCCCTTACTTGGAATTTTCTCATGTTTTAATTTATCGGCATAAAAAAGTTTGAACAAATGTTTCGATCGAGAAAAAGAATGCGACCTCGAGCTGAGGTCGTTCCAGAGCCTAGAATGATCTAAGGTCCATAATGAATGACTCCGAAGAATGATAGACTAAAATGAAACTCTTTCTATGTAGCTGATGTCGTTACGCCGCCGCTCAAAGGGGTCGCGTGTGCCGCCCGCTCGCCCTGCCGCACAGAATGGCGTTCTTAGGAATTGGGTACTCGTCCCTCAGCGAAGTCGAGGTGGTGTAGACTTGCAGATAGAATTGCTGCCCGAGGTACTGTCTCGCCCAGGACTCCGATCGCAGGTTCCACATTCCCACATTGTCGAGCGGAATGTAAATAGCCGACCAGGACTTGGGGTACACCTGCATTCAGCAAGCACAGGAGAGTGTTGAAATTAATGTCTAGGAATGGCGAAACACTTCGCAGAACTGCAAAAGAGACGTCATTTTTGGTTTTCGCCGCATGCATAAGCACTCGATCGAGTCTAACAGCTTCATGAGAATTTTCTCACCTGAATGGTGCAACGAGAGACGCCATCTCGAAGATTGTACTGATTCCTGCTGGCCGGCGTCCATTGCCCTCCATCCATACTGTAATATCAGGCAAATCGTGGTCCAACGTAAGCAACAGACGGTTGAATGATCATAGACCGATCAATCCAGAAGGAAAACATAGGTGGAATTCTTACCCGACTACAAAAAAGCATAGCCATTGAGGTGCCAGCTTTGTATGATGTCCTCACTGTTTTCAAAGACGATCTCGATATAGGCTCTGTAGTCAACTCTCATCACCGACGTGTCAAGGTATATCCCGCCGCCTGTAGGGTTGTCAGAGATGCTCCCGACACGAAAGACTCCATCTATCTTGAAGTAGTCGGCGAGCTTTAGAGGAGTATCTGCCGGGATGAAGGACACGCTGTTGACTGCGTATCTCTGTTTCCCATTGACAGGACCAGCAGAATTGGCAAGTCTGATGGTTCTTGTCGTGTTGATCATGCCATAGTGGTATGAACCTTGCGGATTCGGCCTCGGTCCACTCGCCGTAAGATTCGTCCTGAAACATACCCATTCAAATGCGATGATAAGAAGGACGGATTTGGCAAGAACTTTCGACAATTCTTTCGTTGATACAAACAGGCCTGGAAACACAGCTTTACCGGATAGAGCGTGCCTGGTTCAAGGACCAGTCGATCTGGGTCGTCGGACCACCAGGAATAGGACCTGAGACGGGGCCGGCAGAGTTGCTGTAATGGAGGACGCCTGTTGTGGTCAAAACTGGTGAGGTGAAGCGAGAGGAGACCACGATGTAATAGTCTTTTCCTGGCTGGTCAGCTGTTACGAGGACTGACAGCGATTGGCCCACGTGCACGTCGAGCGACTCATAAGTGTTTTGAACCGTATGTGTACCCTCTACCTCGGCGAGCACCATTTTGTGGCCTTGGATGCGGAAGTTGAGGGAATTCATCAACCCCACGTTAGATATCCTAAGCCTGTAGGTCTTTCCTGCAATAGATACAGAGGAATTAAGCTTAGAATACCAAATGGACCGAACCACATGCAAACTGAGAGAACCCAAGGTACTATGTCTTTGACGTCTAATGAGACTGTCGCCTTAGAAATTAAAACCTGTTTCATTCTCGAGGAAAAAGCACCGAAATATAAGAAAAAAGAGCAAATTGGACAAGATCTTTAACATACCTTGTTCCACAGTGAAAGAAGCTCCGCTTCCGCGGCCATTGATGAGTATACCGTCAGGGAATGGCAGCACCTTACCATTGTCAAGAGTGGTCCTCAAATCCTGCAATTGCACACGCGAGACAGTTATCTTCGTAGTTCAAGTGCATGCTCTCAGTACGGAAGTTACTTCGATACGCTTGTATACTGCCCGTCATTTAGAATACTAATTGCCCTAGGGACGTGACCGGCGTGGTGTGAAAGAGTCATCTCGCATCGGATGTGGAAATGGAAAAGACAACAAGAACAGAACAATGTTTTTCATTATTACAGGGACCCGTGGAGTAAATCAATGGATCACCATTTATTTCCTAAGTCTTGCAAATTGCTGCTATAATCCAAACTTAAATTTGTCTCCATTGTTCATCGTCTACCCCCACCAATTCCCGCTGATTATGGCGTAATAGCATATCGACAATGAAGACTGAGTCAAGAAAGATAGCTATCAAATGAAATAGACTTCTGCAATACCATCAACAAGTCAAACAGTGAACCCCCACCTCACTTTTCACTTAAAGAGGAGTTGGAACCACGGAGAAAAATTACCATGGACAGTGGATATTTACCTAGAAAGCTACTTGTGTTTTTAAAAGTTACACTAACAACCATTACGACCTTCAAAAATAGGTACCGATTGCCTTTACAAACCATTTAATCAAATCGAAATCCACCCGATAGTAACTCAACCAAGCCACTTTACTGACTTGTCCGAGTTACCGAAAGGATAAGCTAATACACTCCAGACAACAATGGTTAGTTCATAGGTGTATATACCGTGTGATTGGCCTTGTACCAATCTCCGATGAGGACGGTGTAATCGCCGGCAGGGGGTGGGAATGGGACCGGTATCAGTGGCCGGCTGAGGATCCTGATGCCCCCGAACCCGCCGGCAGCCTTGTGGAATGCGAGGGAGGGGAAGTAATAGAAGCTTCCGATCTGGTCCTTGACTTGAAGGATGTAGGTGAAGTTCTTGCCTGGAGGGATTGGGCACGTGGTTCCATAGACTCCATCCTCAAAGGAGTTCCTCCTCTGCTGGATTCCATTCCTGCACATTCATGTTTTTTATAGCACCCAATTAGTTTTCATTCAATTGTAAGTCCATTCCCCTAATTGGGTAACTTTGATTTCCTCCTACAGAAAAGACAAAACACTAATAGAAGTCATCTTATCATTATTATCTGCTCAAGGTACAAGCTGTTGCATTTGGTTGACTATTGAATTAGCACACCATGTGAGCTACGCTATGAAAGCAGGTTAGCGTGTTAGTTCCTACTTGTCTGTCGTGAAATGTAGCAGTGGGGGGAGGCCCAAAACTGAGGCTGGACCACAAATTTGAGTGTGGAAAAAGATTGGAGAAGCTTTCCGAGGTACGAGTTTTGACGAAGCAGCTACCGACAGCCCCTAACATGACAATTAATACACGACCCCGATTGCAAAAACACCGATTTGGTTGGTGATATCACATCATCTAGTGCTGGCTTTTCATAAAGACAGGAAAAGAGAAAATAGAACATATTCCTCTTCCAGCCCATAAAAATCGTTACTTTTTAATCTGATTAGAGGGACCGGTCACTCTCAAGAGACAGATAGCAGAATGGAGTGGACTCTCTCTCTCACTTAGACCATATGATGACTTAATATGGGCCTAGGCCCAACCACAGTGCAAATCAATCATGGTGTAATTCGTGCGTTTTAGGTGAGGTTTCGGTCCGCGGGGCCCACCACTGATCCCGCCAATCCACGTGATGTGAATAGAAATGGAACAGCAAAAAGCTTTTTGCAAATCAATAATTCACACGCAAAACTGTCTGAATTGAAATATAGGCAGTGTGAAACGAGAACCCTGAAAAGAGAATGGATCTGATGTACAGAGAGAATCTAGAACCTCCCTAGGGAGAGAAGGGAGTTTGATGTCCCATGTCTGGAACACCTGGATTGCATTTATTCTTAAAATTGACATGTGCCAAGAAAAAAAAAAAAAAAAGGATCGAATCACATGAACCCCATTGATGTGCACGCATTCCCTTGTCGAGGGAGTAATTTTTTTATAGATTCATGAAGTTCTGCATCGCACCCATCACCATGCTCGATTTCTTTCCAGATTCAGTCGATTGGTTTAGTAAAAAATTAATGCTGCGAATCGCTGTGTAGAAGGGAAATTCAAGAGGGAGAGGGAGACGGACCATGAGAAGAGGAAAGGCTCGTTCAGGCTGTTGATAACGTTGATGATAAGGTTGTCGTTGGTGACGGAGAAGATGTCGGGACCCGGAAATTGTCCGTTGATGAGTATGCCCTGCGGAAAAAAAAAAAAAAAAAAAAAAAAAAAAAGAGAGAGAACATCAATACCCATCATCGCTACACGTCGCATGGATTGATAGAGTCGTTCATTTTCAAGATCCGAAACGGTTTCCTTCTTCCTCTTCTTCCTGGTTCGCGTGCATATCAGCGGGATAGAGATAGAGAGAGAGAGAGAATCGAGAGAGAAGAGTCACCTGTTGGCGAACGCCGAGCGGGTAAATGTCCCCGTAAGTGACATTCCAAGTGAAGAACCTGTAGGGGTCGTCAGCTCCTGCAATGGCGAGAAAAGCGACGCACGCGCACAGGAAGAGGGCGCCCGCTCCCTCCACTCCCTGCCTCATCCTCTCTTCACTCGACGCCAAACTACGAATAACACTCCTCTGTTCTCTCCCCTCTGTTTTCCCCTTCTCTCTCTCTCTCTCTCTCTCTCTGTCTCTCTAGGGTGTACTTGAGTCTGGGTGACAGGGTGGTTTAGGAGGGGGAGAGATATAAAGAGAGTGGGTACGGAAGCGAGTGAATTCACCGAGAGACGAATAAAAAGAGAAAGAAGAGCCCAATTGGTGAGCCGCAAAGGAAGGAAGGAAGGAGGAGGAAATGGGGCAAGCTCGTGAGGAAAAATTAAGGAGGAAAGACGTGTCGGTGGTGGGGTCAAAGCGAACGCGGGATTATATTAAAAGCGAAGCTCGCCATTTGAACTCCGCCTGCTTGTCTTGCACATGGGGTGTGGGCTGTCCTCTGCTGTTTTCTTGAGAGAGAGAGAGAGAGATGACTGGCAAATGGTAATTTCCTTTTTGAGATGATGGGAAATTGGCAATTTTTCCTTTCTTTGGATTTTCTGGGGATGTAGAGAGAGAGAGATAGATATGACTGGGAAAATAGTAATTTGCCCTTTATTCGAGATGATTGGAAAGTAAGCGATGAATTTTCCCTTTCTTTGGATTTTGCGCCCATCGAATGCGCAACTGTTGTATATTTCCCCTTGTTAATTAGGTAAGTCACGTCCATTTTGTGGCAACCAGCTTAAATTTAAAGGGCAAGTAAGTGCATAAACAGAACTAAATCTCTCTCGATTCTGTGTCTATTTTTGATGTATGGTAAGTCGAATCGTCCTCCTACCATATAAAGAATACGACAACCATATTGCCTTCATTGCAATCTTGTTGGTTCAGGGACAATCTTTGCACACAATTCAAGAGATCAATGTCATTTAAATCTCTATATTAGGTGATGCTCATTTGAGACTCGTCATATCCGATGTTCTTGCGTAATTAGAATGGTGAGTCGTGTGACAGATTTAAAATAAAATGAGCTATTGCTAGATGAAATGATCAATTTTAATGATATCATGATAAGAATGCACACGAAACTTTCTCTTGTGCCCTCTGAGAGAATCTGGCCTTTAGAAAATAGTGATGACGACGAGGTTGCTCACGGTCAGACAATCCTTGGTCGTTTTCTTTTGTAATTCACCTGACACCATGACTTATTATAGATTATTCACGTTCCACTCCATGTGGCTCAAGGTAAACACAGATATTGACAAGCCAGGTATTTAATCAGGGGCCTTGAGATTTGAGATAATTTAATATTACAGTTTAGGTTCATTAATAACGATACACTCGAAAAGAATGATTTACTCGGAAAAACATGTTAACAAGTTAGCTTAAGCCACTTGCTACGAGTCATTAATTCTTCAAGTTCAACCACCCTTCCTATCGATGAACGACAAGTTATGGACCCCTGCCGCATGGAAAATTGATTGAATGTAAGGGCGTGCGATGTCAGAGGTCGTAACCCATCGGTCATGAGGGAGTCGGGAGGAAATGCTCGATCCTTTTTGCAAATGTGTTATTGTTCGGTTCTCGAAATGCGTTGACATGTGGTATTGTTCAGTTCTCAAAATGCGTTGACATGTGTTATGATGTTTTGTGTAGGCATGATACATGAGGATATTTTTTCAAAAGTCAACTTATTTCATGTGGTAATTCAATTATAAACATTTTAATTATATTAATTTAATTTTAACCCACTCTCGAAAATTTGCTAATATAATCCATTTCAGCTAATTTTGATCGAAAATTGATATGATGTGAGCTACACCAATATATACATTTTTTTTTTTAGCTTTAAAAAATTTCTGATTTTTTATTAATTTTTTTATTTAAATATTTTTCTTTTTTCTTCTTCATAGGGCTGGGGCGAGGGCTGGGCTTTGCCGCCCCAGCCAGTGACCGGTAGCCCTGGAAAGGGAAAAAAAAAAAAAGGAATAAAAAATTAATAAAAAAATTTGAAAAAAATTTAGGATTAAATTGGCAACTCTTCGAAACGATTAGGATTGAATTGATGATAAATTATTAAAAATTTCAGAGTTAAATCGATATAATAAAAAATTTAGGACTAAACTCAAAACGGCGGTGCAATTTGCTATTAGGAAAATGAAGCTAATACAGGGGGAAAGGAATAAAGAAAAGGATGATGACTCGGTCAACTGCACGAAGCAGCCAATCGACTTAAAGTCGCGTTTTCCCATGATGCGACCTGATGAGAGAGAGCTAACGCAGCATCATGAAGCATGGAAGGAGTGTGCATGAATCCGATCTCCGCAATAATCGCACCGCCTGCTGGACCGGACGAGGGGCGCGACCCACGCGCGTTCACATGCCACGTTATTTCGACCAACCTCGCAACGCGGCAACGCCGAACGGCACCACGTGCTCAGATAAACAAAAACCAACAAGAAGCAAACCTTTCATGTTACGACCTTCGACGCGCTTTCTGAGTCTCCACCTGTCGTCGATGTTGCGTCGATATACTGCCAAAACCGCTCGTCGTATTTGGATCGAGAGGGAGGGTCCCGCTTTCTTGCGGATTTAGCGGGGCTCGTTGATGCCCGAACGGACCCGGCATGCGCGTGGCGAAAGCTACGAGATGGGCAACAAAATCAGGTGTTGGGTCCTTGATGAACAACCTCGGATCTTTGTCGTAGGAACTCATTTGTGAGACCACGAGACAATCGAGGGTTCGAAATTTTGAACCTGACTTCTCTCGATCAATCGGAGTGAGTTTCTAGCCACTCGGTCAGCTGCCGCTGTGCTACAGGCTAGATTTCTCTCTCTCTCTCTCTCTCTCTCTCTCTCTCTATCTCTGTGCGACCATGCAGACGGCCATCGACTTAACCAGGAGGAACCAGAGGGCAGTACGTTCTCCATTTACTGGCTTCTAATGGACATCGACATGCTTCGTGACCATCTTCTGCCTTCATCTTGAAAAAGAAATCAATGCGGCCGACACATTTACTTTCCATCGACTACCTGTATGCGAGTAATGAGGTACAGCGGCAGACCATCATCACGAGGGAGGATTATATCCTCCGTCGAAGCAAGATTTGACTGCCTAAGAAGCTGTAAACAGTACAAGATCCAGATATTCATGACACCGCCGTGCAGGACACCGGTTACTTGTCCAATAACATGAGACACCAAAGCTAAGCTGACTTCCACAATTCAAGAATCCTCTGCCTACAATTGAAGACAACATCAAAAATCCTGCCTATTCGGGGATCTCCATTCCGGTACTTGACTTTCAAAATCTCCTAAGGTTCCAGATCGGAAGTTCAGACCACGAGTTCAGAAACGAACACAGGAAGTAATCTCCAACGCGCGCACGACCATCATTTGAAAATTCACTGCTCCGTTTACTACACTCACCAGGAACTGAAGCGCACTGGACCGTAACAGTGAACACCCCATCAGACACATGATACTTCCACCATCTATATAGCGCCATCTCCCACAATTCTTTCGAATGAGATCAATAAAGAGAAACTGTTAGATGGCACGTAGAATTCATACTGACAATGTCGGCATGTATTCTCGACATGTTGCATAATCTACTACCACGCCATATGAGAAACTGCCTATTAGCAGCACCAATCCAACGACAGAGAGACAACATCGTGAGAAGTAACAGAGAAGAGGAGCAACTAGAGCCAAACGCATCTAAAGCCCCACCAAAACCTCGCATACAAAACTAAAGCGAAAGGGAACCATGAAATGCCGGAAATGTATAAGATACACAACAGAAAAAGGTCACCGTAATGATTAAGATATACATCAGAAAAGCAGATGGTCAGGTCCACTGACACACCTATATATGACTACATTGTATTTTCCTACAAAGCCTGAAACATATCTGTACAAAGTCTTTTAATGGAAGCTCATGAACAATCCACGGTGGCCTCAAAACTAGCACAAATCCATCAAATCCGCAAAAGGTTTGAAGATCTTGACAGCAATTGCCAGTACCTACAATTGCCTTGAGCTGCCCTGCAGCCGCTGCTGCACATCACGACGCAGCAACTCGATATAATCCTGCAAAATGCACCATCATATTTAACATTTGAGCTTGGACACATATGCATGCCTTTCACCAAGGGCAATCCTCTCAATGAAACATAGAACAGAGGTCTGTACATGCATCAAGATCAGATCTTATCAGAAGAGTACCTACCCTTGCTAAATTCTCATCCCCACGAAGTGCGACTACAATGTCTTCAGAATCATTTCCGCTGCCATACACCCGACTTGCATTTTCAACCATTGAGTCAAATACATCTGACGGAGGATGTAAGTCTTCAATGTTCCTAATTACATGTTCCATGTTGACCTACATAGAACCCAATGCAAACGACATGTTAACATACAAGACATGACCAAGAACATGGAATCTAGAATTTCGTCATTAAAAAGATAACTCTACCTATCTGTTGAAAGCATTAGAAGTGAAATGAATATCAGAGTTGACCATGTAGATGGTCTTTGGCTAAAAAAGGGGGAGACGTACTTCAAAAAAGGAAAAAAGGTTATTTTTTGAGTGGAATGATGGGTAAGAGTAGTTAGTTTTTGGTGGAGGAAGTGGCTGATGCACGGCAGATGGAGTTCATTTGTTAACTTTTGCTTATTATTTTATGAAAAGTAACTTTGGAAGGGATAAGAAGTGAGACCAAAAAAAGCTCTCCAACTATATATTAGACAAATTAGACACCAAAATCTGGTGAGGAGGAGGTTAATTTGTTACAAATGGAAAAATCCTTTTAGATTCTGTTGAAACTTTTGGCCTTTAATTTAAATGTAGATGGCTGTCCACTGCCTTGATGGGTTATATAGATTTCTAGTAACCAGAAAATAAAATATGTTTTAGTGCAGCCAAAACACCCCACTTCAACTAACCGTAAGACTATGACAGACAAACTCTATATGGAACATGACCTCAGCATCCTTACTGACAGACAAAACATGTTCTGGTGACACATACATGAGACTGATTCATGATATGTCTACATTGGCAAAATCACGAACCATCAAATAGGCAAATTCAAGAAACAAATTTCCCCAGCCCTATAGCATATATCAAAGCAAACATTATGAGAGAAAACCTGAGGGGGGTATTTATCTACAATCATCACTCTCTCTGACAAGAGCATCGAGAGTGAACAAGACAGAGCATTCTAACCCCAGTTGCTAGTTCTTTAGGTGCAATGTACAAACCTGATCAACAGAATCACCAGTCATGTAGTCTCTGTTAGGTCTATTCTCACTGGAAGGCCTCGGGAAATCAGATTCGAATTCCGGGAACAGTGAACTGCCATTTGAGACACCACCTAAAGCTTGAGATACAACGGGCATCATCTGTTGGACCATCCTAGACAGATCAATTCTACCACCTTGGCCTCCCATCCCAGCAAACATACTACCGAGATCTTGGGGGTCAACCTGTCGAGCAATCTGATTTACAGCGTTCATCATTACAGGACTTTGAGTGAGCTGTTGCATCATATTTCGCAAGGCATCAGGAGAACCAACCCCAGTTTGCTCCGAAACCCCTGCTAGCAAACCATTTAATGCAGGACTATGCAGAACCTGTGACATAAGACCACCCATATCAACCTGGCTATCAGGTCCTTGTTGTCCTTGTGATAAGTTTTCCATAACTTGCGTGGAGGCAACTGCCGATGCTCCCAATGGTTGATTATTTGCCTCTGCTCTGTTTGCAGACAAACCTTGAGATAACAGAGACTGCAAAATCTGTTGTCCACTCGTCCTGATCAGCTGATTTTGATCAAGAGAAGCACTTGATGATCCACTGTCTTCCTTGGCTGGTGGTTTTGATTGCCTCCCTCGCCGCTGGTTCAGTGTTCACCATATCAGTTTACAGAGAATGGGTGTGAACATTTTATTGCAACAGAATAAAAAGGATGATTTTCATATGAAGAAATCTTTAAAACATTTCAACCAATTGGAACATGCATATTTTTCAGATCTAAATATATGAACAATCATTGACCTCCCACCAAAAGAAGATTCAAGGACATCAAAATGCTGCAAAACCAATGTTCCCAAAATGATGATCCCTTCAGCCAAACAAGCAAGTAATTTTGACCAGCAAAAACAATCATGGTGCCTACGGGGTGCAGACCCTATAAAAAGACACTTATAAATATATCTAACTTATCACCATCTACCAATCTAGGGCTGTGCTTAAAGAAAAAGTTATGAAATAAGTCCTTTGTATAAACAAAATCACAGGCCATCCAGTGGGATTGATGGGAACTGGTTATAAGCAAGAAGATATCACAGACAATATACACCAAAAGTCATTCTAACCTTCCTCTCCAAACTTCCAAGCCCTAATCCCTTTGGGACATGTGACTCCCCACAAACATCAGGCTCTTCATTGTGGCTCGCAGCACCTTCCGACTTTACATTAATGGCATCTTCACTTGAACACGTCGGAGAGCTTCCTGATGGACAGCTAGGTGCACCTCTTGAAGTCACATCCATCGACTCCTTAAGATTTGTCCCATGTTAGTGACAAGGCTAAACATTTTTTTTTCTTTTTTTTTTCTTTTTAAATTAAAACACTTTAAAACTATCCAAGACAACTAAAAGGAGTTTCCTGTACAAGGGCATACGTGCAGCAGAACTTTCGGTTGTCCGTACCTTGTGTTCACTTTCCTCAAGTGATGCACCTGAGGATACAGCGGGTTCCCCAACTCGAATGACTGCCATATTATCTGACTGTACAGTAGCCTCAGCAGATCCAACAGCTGGATTCTCCACATTCAACTCTGCTTGAGCTGCTGATCCGAAAGGTAACCCAAAGAGGTTCAGTACTTTTCAAGAGATTGAATCGTATTATGACCCTCAATTGTAAATAATCACCAGGAAACTACCTGACTGCATCTGGATCCTCCCTTCCTGTAAATTGCCAGCTAAATTTCTAAGGCGGGAGTTAATTTCAGATATGAGAGATGATGCTGGAGCAGATTCAGAATTTGGCTGTGTCGTAGAAACAGCTACATTGGATATTGGTGCATGTGAGCCTCCAAGACCAGTAGGCCGTGCGAGAAAAGATGCTGCAGCAACACTACTAGCAGGATGTGATGGCCCTGAACCACCAGAACCAGTAGTATCTCCACGTTGACCCAGCATTCCTTCTGAATTACTGGCCCTGCTACCAAGAGCTGAAACAATTGGAGCGAGCGAGGTGCCTGGCAACCAAGACATAAAATAACTTTGACTGTTGGATGAGAAAAGCAACAAATAACACTAGTCTATGACTATTACCACCAGCATGAATATGAATGTTTATGTGCCTTGGAGGACTCCCAATGCCAACAGGACCAAAGGCCACCGGGTTTGATGGGGGAACTGGACCCCCAAAAAGAGAGTTGGTCTGAAGGGGAAAAGGCTGAAAGAAAACTTTCAAAAGTCAAGACTACATGAGGATTATAATCATTCAAGGGGAACTTGAATGCTACTTGCATATCTCTGTGCCTATGCTTCCAAATCTTAATTTGTGTACAAGAAAGAATCCATATTTCCTATCATGCATGCAAAAGCCCTACACTGAAACGGAATAGCTACAGCGACAGGACTGCCACAATATTTTGGAATTCCTTAAATCGTACTGTTTCTGTTTGTTCAAGATTTAACTAGCTATAAGCATCATCAAACCCAACTTATATTTCCTTTCCAATTTGATCAAAGTGAAAGTCAAACAATTAGAAGTCTTTCGCATCATACTTCATTCTTAAACTACATCCAATCAAATGTAGCTATAATACAGTCATGAGCTTCTGAAGAATAGCTACACTAGCCAGAAAAGATATTTACTCCTAATCCTACCCCTACACCTGAAAGATCTAATTACTGCAGCAAGTGGACTGATAGATGCAAAGTAAGTCAAATCATTAGGCTGGACATCTAAACAAAACAATAACTAGCCAACAACACTCCCAGACCTGGACCATAATAGGGTTAGGGCCCGAAGGACTGATGTACACTGCAGGCCCAGCATTCACAACCGCTTGCCCCTGCGAAAAGAAAAAAATATAGAACATCAGGGCCTGTTTCTTTCAGCTTAAACAAGGCAAAAAGTTATCTTTTCCTTCCCACCAAAATTTAGAATAATATTCAAATTTCTAAAGATCAAGAAAGTTAAACACGAATCTACTTGTCAATATTTGCATTGTATGAAAGTTTCAAGGGTTTTGAATTTTAAAAAAATCATAGTGTGCAATTCACAAGATTTTGACTACGCAAAGACAAAAGTAAAAGGCATTCTAGACAAACTTAATAAATGAACTAATCCAATAAAGTGAAGCATTTTAAAGTTCATACAGGAGATTGTCCCATACGCAGAGTCAGCATAGTTCGCCCAAGCTCCAGAAAAAGAGCACCTAAATGTTGCATTGCCATCCCAATTTGAGATGCCTCTGCTTGTATTTGCCCCCTTACTGAGGTATCCGAAGATCCTCCCTCTTGCTCCAAGCGCCCTGCAATGTGCTACAAAGTTGCAGCATTAAAAGTACCACAATCAGAAAAGCGGACAAAAGTGAACAGGAATCTCATATCCATTAAATCATCTCAAAAGTGTTAGCATACAATAAGTTATCTCCATCAAGAAATAGAACAGACTATAATCACATTTAAACCCCATTCAGTCAAAATTATCATAAACTACATAATCTTTCGTGAAATTGAGTGGCACATTCAGGCACAACATGCAATTGATTCATGTGCATTTCAGTGAGAAGTGAAAGAAGTTCATCTGGAGACATTATCTCCATGGCACATATCTTGCCGCCTCCCTTGAGCTTGAACTTCTAGTGACAAAACAACAAATTTCATTCCTCATCTATCAAGCACATAAAAACATGTCCGTTGGGAAAAAAATAGAATCAGTGTAAAACTTTGAATAAAAGCTAGGGGAAGGGAAGGGAACCTCTTTCCCCAAAGAGCTTTTTGTTTAATATTGTTGGTCAGCTAAATGAAAACTCACACATCAGCCTGTGAAAAGAATGAACGAAAACCCATGATGGTCACCGATCAGTGTAGCAATAACCTCAGATCTGAGTAGAATATATTTTCCTCCTCTCAAGCAAACAAGCAAAAAGACACACTTTGAAAATTGATATGTACAAAGCATGCACATGTGGAAGAATGCGAAACCAAATAACACACGAGCAGAGAACTGTAAGACATCCTAACTAACAACCAAAGCAACACGCGGCAATTGCACGGAAAATCATTGCCAATGACACCACTCATACAAAATGAGCACAAATAAAGTGCAAGAGCTACTGTTCTGAATAAGAGCTTACAGAGATTGCAGCAACGGACTGGCCACCAAGAAGCCGCTCAGCATGACGCAGAACATTGCTTAACGCTTCTTGAGAAGGCAATCCCCGAGCATTGGGCCCTAGTTCTTCCAGATTGGGAGAGGGTGAATTTGGCTGATGCCCTGATAAAGCAGACAATTATTCACTATGGACTCTGAATTTACTTGAAAAGGCCAAAAAAAAAAAAACAAGAAGAAGAAGAGAGAAAGGCTATGTCCTAGAGATACCATTTTGGGTGAATGACTGCTCCATGCGGGACATGAACTCTGAAAGCGTGTTCAAAGAATCAGGAAGTGGCTGCAATTCAAAAAGAAAGAACATTCAAATACATCATCTACCGTGAAATGAAACTAAATTTTATGTATTACCGCATTGAGTGAAGGAATAGGTATTGCCGCTGTTGCTGCTGCTAAGGGAATTTGCACAACTTGAGGTGTAGACTGGATTGGTTGATTGGAAAATGATTGTCCACTTGATGGCTGATTTCCAGCTTGGTTTCGACCACCAGCACCAGTTGCCTCAGACTCATTTCCATGGGGACCTCGACCAGGAACATTGAACTGTGAGCAACCAAATATTTAAAGAAGCAGGATTATTACTCATTGATTGAATATTCCCCAAGAAACCTGATTTATCAAGTTCCATGGTCAGAATCAGCATGTAAACTATAGCACCGAATACTCATAAATAAACCGCTTCTATTAGTTCTTCACATTTTTCTTTAACGGTAAGGCAAGTACTTTTACTTGCTTCCAGCTGGAAGCTGTAGCTACCACAAAATGCATAAAAGAAATCGCTCTAGAACCCAAACAAAGAGACATGGCCTAAAAGGAAGAGGAAGCTGTAATGACCGAATAAAGAATTCTGTCCCAGGGTAATCAACACAAATTTTCACTGAAAACAGACTCGTGCAGAATCAGGAATGCTAAATATGTACAGCACCTCAGACAAATCACAGAAAAGGCGAAAAAATATGTGGATCTTTACACAGCTCTGTCTCAGTCAACACTTGTACGATTAAGGAATGCGAAGAGCTGTCAAGGATGGTTACAAAGGTCATAAAACAAGCCCATGAAAAAGGAAAGTGTTTCTGTAGCACACCAGCAATAAAATGCTTAGTTACTTTCACATCCACACACGTGTTCACCCCATCCAAAGAGAATAGCTGATGCAGCATAAGGTTAGTGAAAAAAAAAAAAAAAAAGAGAGAGAGAGAGAGAGAGGCAATTGTTACCCACCGACATGGGGGACTGAATGTTGCCGCTACCATTTGCACCAGTTAGACCACCAAGTCCAATAGAATTGAGAACAGCACCAATGACCTGAAAGTTTAAACCAAAAAGAATACAAAGAATTGGAACCAAGAACAAAATTCAGGATAAACACTCATAAATGAACTCCGATGAAATAATAAAAAATAAAAATAAAGAAGATATTTACCCGAGAGACGTCCGGGACAACACCTTCACCTTGATCCCCAACATTGAAGGTCCCAAGAACTACACTGTGGGAGATTTGCCCAATACGACTCCTGGGGGGACCAGCATTTGCATCATTCCCTGTAAATTCCCATCAAATAACAAGTTAAATTTTACCACTTGATTTCACTTGATACATTCTATATATACTACAATACCCAATCTCTTGTAAGTTCGACAACTTTTTCCACAGTAGCATTTTCAGGAAATGCTTAGTAAATTCATGCCCTTCTTCGTAAAAATATGTCAAGACACTCTTAAGACAGTTAAAAGTAACAAACACGTGAAGCTCCTTAAAACAATGTTTTAAAAAGTTGGAACTAGGTAAAATTATGGTTGACGAAATAAGATTTGATTATACAACCAAGGACAGACTTTGAAAGAAAGATTAGGTCCTAACAATAACAGCAAACCAAATTTTCTCTGCATAAAACAGTGTGTTAAAAGGGCACACTAAAGTCCACAAGAATAAATGAAGCAGTAAGTGGTGCATGAAATTAGTGAAATTGTGATTATCACTATTGACAGCTACCTAACAATATGACTCAGCAGCGAGACATCTACATCCATACACCAAACTATGGATCCTAGATGCTATAGGTTGAGAAGTTACATTAGGCATGGATCACTCTAGTATGCAGAATGGAAAAAAAACGAAGCGGAACATCAACATGTCAAAAGTGTCATATGATAGGGGTAGGCTTCTTATGATTATATGTTAAAATAAGAAATGACATTTTAGTTAAAGAATAAGATAGTATAATATACTTCAAACATATCTAAGTCAATAAGTCGCCCAATCAAACAAAACTTTTTACACAGAACTTGCAATACTAAATTTAAGCATAAAATAGATTTCATATGAAAGTAACATAATTATTTGTATCGGAACATTGGGAACACTCATTTAAGTCTACCAAATCACCACTGTACCATAAAACGGAATGTGTGTACCAAAGAGCAGATCTCTAGTGAGCTAATACTTGTAACCATAAGTACTCTCTCATCTTCCTTTCCATTTTCTTATCCATTTTCCCTCTCTCTTCTTTTCTTTTGTCAGGTTCCCTTTCTTTACATGTACTTCTAATCTTGCTCTCCACAACCGTCTAAAGATAAATTAAGGCACGTGTTACAATGCTCACAAACATTAAGTCAAGAGTATTAGAATACAAGCAGATAATGACTGGATAGGCTATAAGGTGGCATAGTAACTGTGATGATCTTAACATACTTTAGGAAAAACCACAACTTAAAAGCCTCTATGACACTAAAAGATCCAAAGACAAATTCAATGATACAAAATGAAGTTTCAGGTATACATTAACATAGATGTTGAGATTAAGAAAAACATTCAACTTATCACTAGATATTATGAAAAGAATATAGAACTGCTGTACTTATTAGGGTAGTTATGGACATTCTTCATCAACCTATACCTATTTATTTGTTTCTACTGCTTTTCACCTATCACTCATGGTTTGAGTTGGAAAATAGCTTCGCTGTTATCTTTGTACTTTTAACATTTTTACAACCTTGGCAATGTACTAGTTTCGCTAGATCACATCAATACTAAAGAGAGAGGAAGAAGGGGAATGTGAAAAGCTTACATATCATCTTGTGTCATCAGAGAGCCATCCAGACTAATCTTACTCCTGGTAAAGATTCTAGTAAGAGTACTATACTCTAAATTTCTAAGAACAAGAGGCCGTGAAGGCCACCGTTCTAAAATCCATACTGTTATTCGAGATGTCTGAGAAACCCATACTGAATTTAAAAGTTTAGGAAAATCAAGCACATGTCTATCCATTGCACTCAGGTAGAAGTATCTAAAGAAAAAGAATCATATAAAATAGAAAGAAGATCTTCTATCTCATGGAAACCCGCTCCAGTTCCCTCATGACACTTTACTAACAGGTTAGCCACAGACCTCACATGTCTAGCTATTTACATGGCCTCGTCAAATGATACAAGTCTTGGATTATAACCTAAACGCACCCTAGAAATGCAAACAAAGCTTCCAGAATCTTGCCAACTGTAAATGTATAAGAATAGGATGAAAAATAAGTACCTTGGTTGACATTACCACCACTAGGCTCGACACCCCCGGATGCAGAAGAAGGCTGTGACTGTGTTGGTTGCCTTTCAACTAAATGCAAAGTGTCACCATTTTCCACATCTTGTATGTGTTAAGGACTAACATAATAGCATTCTCCATATAAAAGAGGAAGTGGGTATGTTGACAATAATATTGCAAATGCAGAAACCACAGTAGCATAAACATAAACATTACTATTGTAAAGAAGAAAAGTTACAGACAATTGCTAATACTGTTTAACCATACCACTTCTATCACAGATCGAGATGAATGCAGCTATCACATTTAATTTTCCAATAAATGAGCCAACTACTACTTGCTATTGTATGAGAAGTAATACCTAATGTATACAGAGATATATGGAACTTAAATGAGCGTCATTTAAGTTTGATGCAAAGTAGGATACGGTACTCAGAAAGAGGATGCTCATCCTTCAAAACCTTTCCCCTGAAAATCAACCTCTGCTGACCTACCGAGATGTCCATTGCATTGGCTATTTTTTCCTTGAATGCTGAAACCGGCACCTGGAACAGCTCCACAATAATTATCACGAGATGATGGATGAACTATACAACTCTCACACCAGGCAGTTATCAGAGTGTTTTCAGGCCAAAATTTTGTTATGAAAAATGCATACATGGAAAACTTAATCAAATTACATAAATGCATAACCTCAAGACCGGAAGTGTATAAGCAAGATGCAAATAGCATATTGTCACACAGAAAAACCTAGTGAAGCAGACAATGTCCTCTTGAAAATGGGATAAGTACAGAACATAAGGTTAAGGTCGTTCGTCAATCCAGCAATTAAGGGTTTATTATAGTCAATCGAAGACTTAAAGTAAAAATATCCTAAATCAGGTCTTGAGCTCCCCATCGCTAGATTTCAAGCGTTGGAAATTTGGCGTGCCTTCCACATGGAATATTCGATCATTTGCCATGTGTCACTTCTGATAGCTGAACTCCACCAACAGCAAACTAGAGATCTGCTTGTGGCTTTTTGGAAAACTTAAGTCTTCAGTTGACCAGAAATAAAAAACCTTAAGTCCTACATTGACCATGGGTCAAAACCTTAAATCGCGTTTTTGCGCTACGATTAAATTGCGTAAATACATAATGTCGAGAACAGAAGTTCAACAGCAAGTGCAAGTAGCATATCGTCACACAAAAGAAGTTAGTGAAAGCAGACAGAGTTGATCTTTGGTCGCTTACATTTCTGTCCACCTGAAATTTGAAGATTCGTGAATCTAGAGTCTTTATGTTCAGCTCAATATTTGAATCTGAGCTTTCCCCTGAGGAAAAACTGGTGCTGGAGGAACCCTCACCACTGAATTGTTCAGCCATGCTACCTGTGTAGCAACAGAACCCAATCACAAACAGCATAACAAGAAATTCCACGAGGACAAAACGTCACCAGTGTAACAAGAAATTAATACGGGAGTTACGTCATGCTATGGACAACAGCCAGAGAGAATAGAGAAACTAATGGGTATGAGTGGATTAATAATAATTAATTAGTGTACTCCTAGTCACTCACAAAAAGTAATGATGGCAAGAAGTCATTTGATGAAAAATTGAACTGTGCCAGAGTAATGACGATACGATAAACGGAGAGAGCAAAATCCACATAAGTATTAAGAGAGTGACAAGGAAAGAGAAGGGAAGGCAGTATCTTTAATGCATAATACAAAGCCAATGACGGTGATCTATGCCGAAAAGTTTATGAAACTTGACAATGCAGACAATCAAAAATCTCCGCCTCGAAAGGATAGCTCAACAATCATTTCTTTCCATAAACCGCAAGAATTGGCATAACGTATAGCGCATCCCAAGCACTGGCTACGCACATAAGGAAAAAGCAAAAAGCATTCTGCACAGCCCAACATCTTACAGTGGACATCAATAATCAAACAGTGTTTACGTGTTGCAATCCCCCAATCATTAAATGACTGTACACTAGTTGCGGAAATGATCGAAGAAATCGGTCGCTTTTGAGGACTTCATTCTCGGCCAATGCCATATTAAAACTGGCTACAATCGATTCCGACGCCTAAAGCCAATAGCCTTGCTCGGGATGGCCGTACAAAAAACCCCTTAAAACCGATCAGGCCAAAACTAGGGCTTCGTTCCGACTAAAAGCCTCACGAAACTGAAGCCAGCAAATTCCATTATGCAAAGCCGATACACCATTTCTCCGCAGGGCCATGCTTAAACGCCTCGATCGACCGATCAACAACCAGAAAATGACAAACATTTCTTCTCCCGAATCAGTGCTCCGAGAAACCCCTAACGGCAGCACCATCGAACGGAATCCGAAGCGCAAAAAAAAAAAAAAAAACGCGCAGGCGGACGTGAACCGTACCTGGAGAGAACCACGTCCGGCGAGACGAGGCGCCGATCTTGCGGGGGGAGACGGAGGAGAAGGAGCCGAGGCGGGAGTTTTCCGATCCCGATCGCCGGGAGGAAACGACGCGGCGGCGCGTGGGCGAGTCGAGACGCGAGATGACTTGGGGGTTCGGGAGGAGGTCGCGGTGGGGTTCGGGCACAGTCGCGAGGAGCTCGTGTCCACGGTGTTATCGGTAGAGCCAGCGCTGGCTTATGAGCTCCGATTCCAGAAGGATCTAGAACGCACCGCTCCTTTTTTTCCCTTTTTTTTTTTTTTGAAGAGTAAAGACCACGACAGAATTTGTTGTAGAAAAAAAAAATAATTTTATAGGCTGTTTTCGTTCATTTTTCTTTATTATTCATCGCCGAGTTAGTAAAACCAGTCCATTGAATTTTGTTGCTGTCAACGTATGGAGTTTTTGTTTTTGGGGTCTGATTTAACGTATGAATTTAGGTAGCCATGGTTAACGTTTGAATTTGGGTAGCCATTTTTCTCATTTAATTGGGACATTATTCCTGATTCCCTCATAAATACTGCCCTTCGCTTTCTTGTATAGTACAACAAAAATATCGCGCGAAACGCTTTATTCTCTTACTCTTTCCGTTAGTTTTACATTTTTTTAGTTGTTTCTATATTGCCCTCGTCGGCCGAGCCTCGCTGGCAGCTAGGCGAGGCTCGCCCGGCCTCGCCGGTGGCCGTGCCGGCCTCACCGGGGCTAGGCAAGGCTTGCCCGGCCACCGACGAGGCCGGGCGAGCCTCGCCGGGCCGAGCGAGGCTCGCCCGGCCACCGGCGGAGTTGGGCGAGGCTCGCTAGGGCTAGGCGAGGCTCGCCTAGCCCCCGGCGAGGCTTGCCTGGCCACCGGTGAGCTCGCCGGACCTCGCCCTGGCTTGGCGAGCTCGCCGGACCGGCGGACGGCAACCGTTGGCGACAGCGGCGGGCGGCGACGGGCGGTGACGGGCGGTGGTGGACGGCAGTCGCGGGATGGCCGAAGGGAAGAAGAAGACTTTCACTATTTTGATTCTTTTTTTTGATTCCAGATCGAGAATCACATTTTTTTTTTATTCTCAATTCTTGTCCAAAACTATTCTCGGGAACAAAAATTTTACCAAACGCGATTCTGTTCCCAAACTAATTCTGGGAACAAAAACTCAGAATCATGCACTATTTGGATGGTTATCAAACAGTACCTTTGTTTCCATCGTTGCATCGTGAAAACACGGTGAAGATTCAATCGTGAGTTCCAATAGGGCAATCCCCTTTCACCGTACTTATTAGGAGGCATGTAAGCTCTTTTCATCTTGCGTATTGGATCCTAATGATAGTTGCTTGGTCAAGATTTAGAGAGAGAAATATAGCCGAGACGTGTCACGGTCATATTAACAAGAGTAGAAATCGGTTTCAAGATATAATCAATCAGTCAAAACACTTATCACTGTCGGCTCAAAGAAGAAATTCCAGAATCCTCTGGCAAATCTGGAAGGTACGTAAAAGATCTCATCTCTTGTCATGTGAAACGGTTCTCTTATGGGGTGATCCAAGCTTGCATCCACAATCTTGGTGATTTTTAACAAAGCCCAAGAACAGTTACGCTAGAGAAGGCACCACAATTCAACATCCCAATTGGACGGATGGAAAAGCACCAAAACTTGGAGAAATGTAGATGGGGCTTATTTTTCAGAGAAGAAATGAGGAGCTTGGGCTTTCATTGTTAGAGATTAAGAAGGAAACATATAGCCCGTATGATTCGGGTTTTGAGAAATGTTTTTAGGAAAATACAAATACTTTTGGGCTAAAGAGATTTTTCAAAATGCAAATATTGTTTGGTAAATTATAATTGTAAAGTGCATTGGAAAGCAACTTTATCTTAAATGCCATTCGGTAAAAACTACATTTTGTAAAGGACTTTTTTTAATTTTTTTTTAAATAAAAAGTTTCAAACTATTTCTAGTGGAGCTACCATTAGTGGGCCAAAACAATTGTCAGACAACCTCGCCTCAGGTTGGGTGATCTAAGGCGATGCTCGGGTCACGAGATACTTAGCCTATGTTAACCTAGGTCCCGCGACTCAAGTGACAGTTGCTGGGGTCACGCAACCTCGGGCAACAATCATCGTCCTCTATTCGGCTTCTCCATGCAAATCGTGGAGAAAATGAACAATGAACATGAATAGTGAATATGGCCAAGATTTGCATTTCGAGAATGTTACTTCCCAAAAGACCTCTAGATCGATCTTGGGCTAAAAGCCTTTAGAGGCCTTTGGGAATAAATTGCATTTCCTCAAAGTTGAGCAAAAAATGAACCAAACGTCATTTGCATTTGTCCAAGGGATTTAAGAGTTCCAAAGTCTATTTGGAATGCTGAACCAAATGAGGCCATAGTAAGAGGGAAATCACTAAGCTTTCCATGTAATTTAGCTATACATGTTGTAGCGACCCCAACTACATCTTTATAGTCACGAGCGACCGGTGTTATTTTCGCAACATCTGAGGCACGTTGCCATCCGCCCCTCCTCCTTTTTTTTTTTTTTATCTTTTCATTAAGAATATACGAAAACGTGCATACAATACCCAGACAACAATAAGTAGCCAGGAAAACAACAATTTGCAAACACATAATTACATCAATTATATTTACAAGCCTTTTTATCACGAATCATTATATTTACAACCACTATATTTTCTATGCTTAAAAGGCGGAGGTAAACCTTAATTCCTCTAGCGAGACTACAACTCCAGAATTAGTGTGAGACCTCTATGCCTATAATTTTGAAAAAAAAAATAGGATGAGTTATAAACTCAATAAGTAAAACCCACTACTTTTCAGGTGGAAAGATGCCTCGCTTGTCAACAAGCACATAACTTATCCCAAACACATGTCGATGGCAGATTAATAGCAAAACAAAAGTTATGTATTGGTTAATAATATGAAAAATCCTCATTCTATAATATGCAAGCATTAACTAAGATCCATCGCATAATATGAGGAACTCATTCCTCACTCAATAATATGCAAGCATAAATTAAAATTCATCCCACAACATGAGAAACTCATGTCTCACTCAATAATATATAAGCATAAGGAATTCATGCATACGGATTCATTAATTAATAGCCAAAATTCATTCACTCTTCCGGAATCCATTAGGCATTTGAAATCCATTAGGATACGTCACCTAATCTAAGGCTGACGGCGATCCTCCAACTATGTATCCGAACTTGATCGGGCAATGTCCCTTAATCCGAGAGTGATGGCGATCTTTCGACAATAAGTCTGTCGGGCAACGTCGCTGAAATCTGTTGGTCGATAGCTAGACATTAGTCCCTTATGTGACTATGCATCAAGCATAACAATTCGGTTCTTATCTGAACTTTTAGTTCACAGGTCCTAAGGCATGTCATGCATAAGTATGTGAAATGACTTATCAAAACAAAGATGTTGATCATGCCAAGTGCGAATCAAGGATCGCGACTTGATCTGACACATTTGAGCCCCGATTTAGAACCCAACTTGACTTGGGAACTATACGTCTTAATATCACACCGAGACCATGATAGGACTGGCTCATCATGACATGATCACCGACCTAATACTAGACTTGTCTTGGGAATGCTACACATCAATATCGCATTGAGACCATGAAAAGACTGGCTTGTCGTGATATGTTCACCAATCTAGTACCAAAATTAGCTTAGGAACGATATGCCTCAATATTGCACCGAGACTAAGAGAGAATCGATCTGTCATGATCCCACGTGCGTTCAAGGAGTATGAAAGCCCTTTTCAAAGCTCAAGGCATAAAATAGAATATGTGCTTGTAGAAATTGGTTTAAAGTGGTTTTATAAAACACTAATGAGCTTTTACTAAACATCTTTCAAAAATGGTTAGGATTGAGGTAAAGTCAATGCATAATAAAACAAGCATAAGAACTAAGCCACGTCTAATTCAACTCAAACCAAAGGCCAAGCCAAGGCATAATAATCAAGTGCCGGACACTTGAAGTGCCAAAATTTGGCACGGGGGGATACTTAAGCATAAAAGTTTGGAAAGTGACACTTAAGTTCAAACTCGGAGCAAAATGGATCAGTTAAGTGTCAACGGCGAGAAAATCTAGCCAAAATGCTGATGTGATGATTTTCCGACGAGGCAAGTGCAAAACGACGTCGTTTTGCATGCTGACGTGGCTAGACAAGTGCAAAAACGATGTCGTTTTGCTACGATGTGGGTAGATAATTAATATAAAAATTAATTAAATTAAATTTAACACCAAAATAAAAAAAATTAAAAAGAAAAAAGAAAAAAAGGAAGGAAGATGATGAACAGTTGCAATCGCCTAAAGGCTTAGCCTTCGCCATTGTAGCCTCCCCGCCGTCACCGAGAAGGGCCAGCGACGATGGGGGGAGGGCCAGGGCTCGATGACCTCGGCCGACCTGAGGCAAGGGCTCGTAGGACCCTCGGCCGGATCCGGGGCGAGGGTCGCGACCTATCCCTAGATTTGGTGAGGGTTGCCGGCCCTCGCCCACTCGGCCAAGGGTTGCCGTTCGCACGGGGAGATATCGGCCAACCCTCTCCCATTGTCGTCGGCCCTTCCCGACGATGGCGGGAGGCGGCGGCGATGAGGGCTAAGCCCTCGGCCGCCCGCACTATCAATCTTTTTCATTCATTTTTTTTTTTAAATAAAAAATTAATTTAATTAATTTTTAATATTAAAATCCAAATCCGCTCCCAAACGACGTTGTTTTTACGTTTATTTGCTGAGTCAGCTCTCCGGCGAGCCATGTAGGTGAGTAAAATTAATAAAAAATTAACATATAGGATTCTAGGCGATGTGGCACTCAAGTGTCCTATTTTTTTAAAAAATGACACTTAAGTATTACTTTCCTAACTTTTGACACTTAAGTATCCCATTGTACCAAATTTTGGCAGTACTTTTGCCCATAATAATCAAGCACAAGAACTAGGTCATTTCCAAGTCAATTCAAGCCAAAGCCCAATAAGCAAGAACTAAACTCAATTAAAGAACAAAGTCTAAACCAATCCAAGCAAACACAAACTGAACCTCAAGCAAACAATAACAAGTCCCAAATAATTTCAATCAGTGACTTGCTACACGCTTGGATTAGCTTAACACAATGTCCTAACTAAATATTAGTAAGTTCTACTTACAACTTTCTAAGCTGGCAGCCTTGAAACGACGGCGGCAACAAGCACGGTGACAAGGACACCTAAGGGGAGAGGAGGCCGAGTTTGAGAGAAGGGAGGGAGGTTGGTCAATGGTAAAAGAGAAGGAGAGGAGGATGGGCTTTGGTGAGGTTTGTGTTGGGATGAATGAGTTTTACTCTTATTTATAGGGCTTTCCCCCGAGAATGGTCTTCATGGGTCATTAATTACCGCAGCTTAGGTGAAAAGTGCAAGGACAAGGTAGCCAACTTCCGATTGGTTCACCTAGCCTATTGTAATGGCCTTTAATTAATGAACGGTCACACTTGTCTTTCCCCCTTAGGTCATCTAATGAGCCTCCATTATTTATCTCAAATAAACTAGGTCGAGAAGTATTTAAGAGGGGTCTTACTTGATCACTAAGTCTCAAAATAGGGTGTGATTAAGTCTAAGCAGTTTGGGGCGTCTCAATATGGCATTTAAGAATTAGACTCTAAGCTTAGGTGTGTGACTCTCCCATCCTAGGGTGAAAAATAGTTTTGAGCAATTTCCGAAGTCAATGTCATTACCTTATCAAATTGGCTTGAAAAATTATGAAATTTCAATATGTTGAAGAGAAGATCTTAATAATATTTTTCATGAAGGAAGCTAACTTAAATTCATGCTATGGAAAGAATAGGAAATCACTAAATAGAACCCAATAATTTGCCCATTAAGCGGGTCCAATGACCGTAAATAAAGACCCATTTTGAAATCCAAATCATTACAAAACTCTTTCAAATTTTTATATGTTGTAGACATGGATGTCTTTTAAAGTTTTTTTTTTATGAAGGAAGCATGTCAAATTCAAGAGGGAAAATTTTATAAAATTTTGAGAAGGTAACCGGATTACCGTTTTTACTACATTAGGCAGGTTCTAGACGGTAAATAATTAGGCCTTCGTCCCAACCATTTCACCTTAAAAAATATATAATTTAAGTACGTTGTAAATCAAGATATTTTGAACAACTTTCAAAGAGGAAGTTTCTCCAAATTCAAACTACAAAAAGCTCTATAAAGTTGGCAAACAGCGAAGGTCCAATAGTTTCAAAAAACCAAAGGTGGCAAATCTAATAGGGGAGAGGTGGCACCCTACTTGGTCTTGAGTCAAGAAGCATTAATGGCTGGATAACCTTATCTTCCAATCTTCCAACTAGGTTCTTAGTTAGTTTGGACACTTCATCTTGGTTATTGAATGGCTACATTCCAAAAGATATTAATGTAGGCTTATCTTGAGTCCGAAGTTTGAACTTGACCTTACCTCTATCTCTATTTCTGGGCATGTGGCTCTCTATGTGGGCTCCAAAGTCCGCCTTTCACACTTAGTCATTAGAGTATGATTAGACCTAAGCTATAGGAACACATATTCTTTAGTAGTCCACATTTCATTTAATGAGTTTACACGTGTTCACATTTGTACACACTTGTTTTTCTAATAAATTTTGACTAATCCAACACCTAGGTGTCTCATTCATTACTGGTTCCAAGTCCAAGTTTAGTCTTATATTTCAAAATAGGGAAAATGTCACAAATGGTCCCTGGACTTCTACTTAATGTGCAATTTCGTCCCTGAACTTTCGATTGACTCAATTTGGTCATTGAACTATCAATAATTGTTCGATCTAGTCATTCCATTAAAAATTAATTGTTTTTCTTTCTTCTTCTTCTTCTTCTTCTTCTTCTTCTTCTTCTCGCCGGCTCCGCCATGACCGGCGGAGGGAAGAGAGAAGAAGAAGAAAAAAAAGAAAAAAAAAAGAAAAAGACCAAAATGCCCAATTCCGTTAACTTTAACTAACGGAAGGACGGAATTGGTCAATTTTCAAATAGTCGGACATTTATTGATAGTTCAGGGACCAAATTGAGCAAATCGAAAGTTCAAGGACGAGATTACACATTAAGTAAAAGTCTATGGACGATTTGTGACATTTTCCCTTCAGAATAAAAGGCTTAACATGCCAAGTGTCCATGAACTTTAAACTACTATGTGACAAAAGTATTAAATGCAACTTGGAAAAATATAAAAGTTTTTGAAGTTTTGTCATTGAGCAGGAATTAATCGAATTTGACCACGATCGACCACGTTGTTTGGCCCAAGATTCGTGCCTAAGCCATGCCCAAACAGAGCCAGATACAACCAGGCTTCATCGGCCAAACTGAGCTCGAGCCTCCCTTTATCGAGTAAAGGGGTTTGCAACTAGGTTCGTTGGCTAGGCCTTGGGCCAGTCAACTAATCTTGTGGCTAATCCCGTGGTCATTCCAATGTCTTGTGCCACGAGTCATGGTCGGTTCGAAATTAAACCACGTTGAGTTTATTCGATCCATGGTTAACTACGATTGTCATGTAATAGTGTGGGATCAATCAATCCGTCTCGATTCACAATTGCTTTGGATTGACTCATGGTCGTCCATGACTAGCACAACGACCAGGCATAATCACCCGTGATCGGTATATTGATCGGGTAGAATCGAGTCATGACTGTTCGCCAATCCATGACTGTTCGCCAATCCATGAGGGTATATGATTATCTCACAACTGATCCTTATTGTCGAACAACTTTTCCATGGTCGAATACTCTATAACCAAACCTTTGGTCACCGATTCCTGAACAAACTAATTGACTCATGACTGGCCCTCGAGCTGGCTCATGGTTTAGTCTCGCCATTGGCGTACCAGTCATTGACCTACTAGTCAGGGCCAAAAATGTGTCAAACCCGAGGGTGTTACAAATGCCAAAAACACTTAAGATGCGAGAAGCTCTTAGTTATGCTGTCCATCTAGGATAAAAGGAACACTTTAAAATGGACAATAAATTTGTCTTTGAAGTACTATGGGTGCATTTGATTTGGCTTTGGAGGTAAAGAATTTGGAAAAATACGAGGATTTTAGATCAAACGGGTTTTCCAAAAGGCAAATAGTGTTTGGTAAAGTAAGACAATGAGAAGCAACTTTGACTTAAAAACCATTTAGAAACATTACACTTTGTAGATGACTTTTGTTTTGTTTTTTTTTTTTGTTTTTTTTTTTTTTTTTTTTTTTTGTAAACTCAATTGCTCGCAAGCCAAATCGGTTGCTAACTAGCCTCACTTGAGGTCGCCCAACCCTAGGTAGGGTCGCTTGGGTCCCACGACCTCAGACGAGGTTGCGCGCACGACCTCAGACGAGGTTGGTGGCAACCAGATTTGGCATTGTCGGCCGCCTGAACCCTTATCAGTGAGGTTGTGTGAGGTTGAGACATTTTCAAAATTATGAAAGTTGAGCGAAGGCAAGTTGGAAGAAAAAAATGTATTTGCATTTCGAAAATACTCAAAACTCAAAGCATCTTTGGATCTACCTTGGGGGATAAGTACAATAATGGTGCCATAAGTTGTGTACGGCGTTCACTTTGGTGCCAAAAGTTTCAGTCGGATTACTTAAGTGCCAAAAATTTTGAAAAACGCTCACTTTGGTGCCAACTCCGATCTAGTTGACCGGAAATCCGAGGTGTCATTTTTTTATTAATATTTGAAACCGGCGTGGATCGCCGGAGAATACAATTAGCATGCAAACAACAAAACGACGCCGTTTAACGTTTTTTCCCCCAAATAAGAAACCCTAAATCCCCAAATTCGAGTAGAATTGAAAATTGAAAACCCTAAATCCCCAATTCGACCAATTCGAGTGCATACTTCAATTTTCTCTCAAAGTTATCAGCTCGCTCTTGCGAATGGAGGGCAGAAGCTTCAGTAGCAGCTCACATTCCTATAAAAAAGCGAATTATGGTGAGTGTTACTGTTATTGTGGGTTACCGAGTCCGAGAAGAACATCTGGGACTCGGTTGAATCCCGGGAGAAAATTCCATGGGTGCGGCAGATATAGAGAAGCTCGAAGTGCAAATATTTCAAATGGATTGATAAGAAATTCTTTGATTGAGCGACAGAGGTGATCCTGGAGTTACTTAAAGGCTGAAATCAACCTCCACCTGCGTTAATGGACGAGTTGGAGGATGTCGACTCAATGCAAGCTCAAATGAAGGGTTTAACATCTCTGGTCGACCATTTGAAGAGGGAGGTTTCAAGGCTGAAAATTGAAAGAAACTTTTATCGAGCGTTGATTGTGTTCTTATTCTCTTGTGTAGTTTATTCAAATGTGAAGTGAGTAATGAGAAGAAGTTTGTATGTCTACCATAGTCGAAGTTTGTATGTCTACCATTTTTGTATGAAGCAGAAGATTTTGTTGTAATCCATGGTAGAAATGTAAGGTTGGAGTTGGAATGCATTAATTGTGAGCACTTCAGAAATGCAATGTTTGCTTGCTGCATTTTTTATTTGCCCTCCTGATTTGCTGGTTTGTTGGTTTGCTGCAACTGCAAACCATGACGAAATAGAAGATTGGAGTTGGAATGCATTGGTTATGAGCACTTTTATTGTTTATTTGTGTATTGGCAATGTTTGTTTTGGTTAGTTTTTGCTTCAAATAGAATGGTTGCTGCATTTTTATCGTTGTAATGGTTTGCTAGTTTTGCAGCAAACTGCAAACCATGGCAAAATTAAGGGATGACGGCAAATTAACGATTGACCATTTCAGTGCCAAAAGTTGTAAATAGTGATCGCTTGAGTGCCAAGTTTTTATAAAAGTGATCATTTAAGTGCCAGTCGCGATTACAAAGTGATCATTTAAGTGCTAGTCGCGATTACAAAGTGATCACTTCTGTTGCACAAGTTGTAAATAGTGATTGCTTGAGTGCCAATTTCAAACTTGCACCAGTCGTGGTGCATCTTGCATCTTGTTCTTGCACCGGTTGGCTTGCGGGTGCATCTTCTTGCAACACAACAGCTCCGCAATGAGATGCACTAGCACCCAAAACCGCATCTTATTCCAAAGACATACAAACGTAACCCCACGATAACATCAACGCATCAACAACTTCAACCAGCAACACTATATGCATACATTTAAATCTAAAAATAATAGCAACCTCATAAGAACATTGCACCAACAGCAAAAAAATATACAGCATAACTGATAACTATCTCGCTAGCTATTAGCCGAAACCAAGCCAAGAGAAAATAACAGAAATAACTATTGTCATTGACATTAATTGATTGTTTATAAAAGAAAAGAAAAACATGAACTTCACTCCCCAATCACTGAAGGTTCAACACCCTCTTAAAAAAAAAAAAAACCAATGGCAATATGGAGGTAACAACTACCATCAGTGATATAATATCTAGCACCCTCCTAAAAAAAGAAAACATAAAAAGAGAGACCATGTTCAGCACCACATAAAAATAAACTATGTCCAGCACCCTCCCATTAGCAGCACCACATAAAAAGAGACCAAGTTCAACACCCTCCTATCAGTCAATATGGACAACATCCTGATCTCCTTTTCGTCTTGGGGCTCTGAATTGATTCATAATCCGAGCACTCTATCGAACTGGATGTGCAGGTTCTTTAACTGGGCATTTTGTCACCTCATTTTCCTTGTTTTTGACGGTGGCTATTCTTGTTTTAGCACGTGTCATGTGTTGGTCCATATCACACTATCGCGCCCAATCGTTGGTTGAGATGGAACTGGTGCTGGGTTCTGTTTGGATGGCTGTTTTGCAACAATACCCACTGTCTTCTTCTTTGGAGCACTCTTCTTTGGCTGTGCCCTTGATTCTTGAGTTGGCCCACCTTGAGAGAGAAGTACCTCCGAAGTTCTCCCAGGCTACAAGAACATAGCGATATTGTCAACCAAATGAATTGAAGTACAACAAATTAAATGCATGAGGCCTACAAATCTTACCTTCAAAATAGTTATTCCAGTTCGTTCATCTGTGTAAATCCCATAACCATATTGCCTTAATCTTTTTCCAATAGTCCCTCTTGTTCGATGTGGTGCATCATTTTCAGCAGCAACAGATGGGGGAGCAACCTCTACAACTTGTGCAGTTGCTCGTCTTCTCACCTGAGAAACACATAACAAATTTAAAATTCAGCCCATAAAAGACAAACACAACGATGTACAACTTACAGGAACTTTTTTTCTTCTCGTTTGCTCAACAGTGGACTCAGTTGTTGTTGTTGTTGTTGTCCTGCCTGTTCCAGTCCCTGTCCCTACACTTGAGCCTACAATAGGGCCTTTTTCTGGCCCTTTAGAAAGCCTTACAACAATGTATTATATCAGGATCATGACCAACTACAATGAATAATTAGACATCTACTCATTTTCATGGTGGAAACAAATGGAGAAAACTTATCAAATTACAAGTGCATGAAAGAGGAAAAGCATAAGAGAAGCCAGTACACATGGTTAACCATCAAACTCTATCGAATAGGAAATGTAAAGTTATTGAGGTAAAGATGATACTTAACTTACAGCAGGGCTTTCTGTTTGCCCTTCAGTAGGCACTACTGCAGGGCCTTTTGTCCTACCTTCACTAGGCCCAACAAGAAGCTCTTCAGTAGGGCCTTCTGTCCTACCTTCAGCCATTAGATCTTGCTGTTGATGCTGCCTTTTCAGCTCACAACCTTTCTTATTGTGCCCTTCCTTGCGGCAATAGGAGCATTTCATCTTTGAGCTAGTCCTACTCATCCTCTGACTTGATGCCTCTTCCTGCTGCATTCTTCTATTCTTTTTTGGCCTTCCAATTTGCTTTTTCAGCAGCAAAGGTAGAGGGCTTTCATGATTTGTTGGCTCCCAAAATTTGCTGCATCATGAATTGGTATGAAGCAAGGTATGAGCTTTTTTTGTACCAATCATGTAGGTAATCATCTGGGTTTTCTTGCTTCATCTGAATAGCACAAATTGCATGGGCACTGGGAATTCCATTCAGTTGCCAGGCTCGGCATGAACACTTTCTTCTATCCAGGTTGACAACATACTTATCCTGATTTTGAATAATCTCATATCCATTATCTCTATTTCAAACTGGATGGCAGAACCTACTAGCAGCAATGTTTGCATCCAATCTCTTCATAATCCTAGGGCCACAGTCTCTAGTCCATTTCGTAGCCTCATCTCTTTGCCTATGCAGTCTAGTCATCACCATCACTCGAATATCATCAAGCATGCTGATGATTGGTTTGCACCTGGCCTCTAAAATTCTGCCATTTAAAGCTTCACTGAGGTTGTTATCAATGATATCGCATTTGAACTCTTCGCTGAAGAAGGCCCGACACCAGTGCTTAGCTTCTGTCTGGAAGAGTGCATCAAAACCTTCTTTTGTCAGCTGCAATAATCCTTGTTTGGCTAATCTAAAATCAGCCATGTTGGTACTCTTTGCTATCTGCCATAATTGCTTCTGGAGCCTATCTCCTTTGAAGTTCCTTGACCAGTTTGCATATATGTGCCTTGCACACATTCTATGCTCAGCATGTGGCATCAACTCAGCCAATGCAGGAATAAGTCCCTACAAAAATTCAAACCAATAAATACAAGTCAAGAAAAATATGCAAATGATTAGTATTAAAAGGGAGTGAATTAATTGACAATGAAATTACCTTCTGTTGGTCGCTCATGGATGCCCATCCCCCCCATCGGTTATCTCAAGGTCGCAATTAAATTTTTGAGAAACCAGGACCAAATATCCTTGTTCTCTATCTTCACCATCGCCCAAGCTATCGGAAACATTTGATTATTGGCATCTCTCCCCACAAAGAGCCAACAACTCCCCCTTGCACAAACCCTTTAGAAAGCATCCATCCAATCCTATAACTCTTCTACAACCAGCTAAGAAGCCCCGTTTGCATGCATCAAAACAGACGTAAAATCTATCAAATCTAGGTCCAAGATCAGGAAGTGGCCTATCCACAACCTCTGCATACACCATACTAGATGGGTTTTAAAACATGCATTCGCCAGCATAGTCCCATACCTGCGCATATTCTTCCTTATATCCACCCATCAGTATTTTCATCACCCTCATCTTAGCTCTCTTGCATTGATTCCTTGACACATTAACCCCTACTTGCTCCTTCACTAACTGTTGAAATTGAGGACTCTTGATCTCGGGCATTGTTTTGATAGTGTTGAAAAAATGCTTCGATAACCACAAACTTGTTACCCGTTTATTGTTAAAAATAATTGGACAAGTATGCTCCTCCTGCAAGGACCTAATCTGGAATGACCCATTCTTACTCAGCGCGCCATATAGCTTCCATGGACAATTGGGTTGTGAACACTTAGCTCTCACAAATTCCTTCGTGTTTCTAATGAATTTAACACTCCTCTGTTCACCAATAGAGTTCTTCACAACAGCTTCCTTGAACTATTTGGCATCGTCAAATCTCATGCCCACAGACAAAATAGGTTTATCAACAGTCGGATCATAGCAAGGGTACTTACTTTTTCTTCGACGAGCAGGTTCTTCATTATCATTGTCAAGCTCATTCTCCGAACTAGCAATTTCATCCCCGCAGCTTTCTTCATTTTCACTTCTATTACCTTTAGTTGGAACTCCATCCCCATTTACTAGCTTGGGCCTCTTTGCTGAAGGTGCAAGTTTTTTTTTTTAAGAAATTCCATTTGCTTTTGTCTTGATTATGCGAGTTCATCATCATCTTCGTCACTTGGAAATTTACTGAAGCAAAATATTCATCTTCCGATTCACTGGATAAAGCAATTTCCCATTCTAATCCAATGCAATCCTCGTCGCCCAAATCTTCACCCAACTCTTCACCCAAGCTTTCAGGACATGTCACTGTTTGTTCATCTCTATCAATGTGAGTTCTCTCCCTTTCATCTCTTTCATCCCCGACCTGATTACTCGCTTGAATATGATCCCTCACTTCTCCTCTTTCAGTGGTGGTCTGCTCATCCCCATCCTCATCCTCATCCTCACCATCCTCATCATCATCCTCACCATCACTATAATACTCAACATATACCTTAGCTTCTTCACCGTGAAGATAATGGTAAATGATATCCTTAATACCATTATCGTCATTAAAAAATCTCAAGCCATCCTTCAATTCCTTCCCAGGAACACAGTAATGTAGTTTTTGCATTTTGCATCGTAAAAAATACACCAAATCCCTCAGAAAATCAATATATGATGGCTTTCGAGCATTGACATAAATAGTACATTCATTTCCACTAGTATATTCCCAATCATTAGTGTCAATAAGAAACTCTCCACCATAGCAAACAATGATGCCTATCTGATTCGCGTCCATGTCGATGCTGCACCCAATGAAAAAAAAACAAATGTCATTACTTGTTGGGACCACATGACAGAATCAGCAACTTCACATGGAGGTCCTTGTCATTTTGTTGTCAAGAAACAAATGCAACTAATCTCCCAAATTCAGTGCTTTTACAGAAATAAAAGAAACCGAATTGAATAAACAAAGTAAGGTCCCACCACCCATTTTTCAATTCAATCACATTCGGTCCCCCTGTTTCCCCCACAGAAGCAGTCCAATAATTAAATAAATTCGGTCCCACCACTGTTTCCCCCCGAGTCGAGCCCCATTTTCCCGTCCGCGCCCTATTTTTCTATTCGGTCCCCATAAAAGAAAGGGAACGAATGACGAAACCCTCAAATTTTCTATTCGGTCCCCACCACTTTCCCCACCACTTTCCCCCTGAGCCAAGCCCTCAATTTTCCCTCCACGCCCTAACTTGCCCGTCGGAACCCTCAATTTTTCACTAAATTAACCTACGTAGAGAACATGACAAACCTGAGTGAGCGAGAGTTGAGAACGCAGTCAGTGAAGGAACATGAACGACGGCGCAACTACAGCGGTGGCCGAGCGACGGCGGGCGAGTGAACGACGGTGGGTCAGCGAGCTACGGCTGGCGGCGTCGAGCAAGAACCCTATACGAACACTGTTTTTGGCCCACGTCGTTTTTTATCGTATTGAATCCACTATACGACAATCGTTTTGTAGGTAATCCACGTGGAATGGTAAAACGACGTCGTTTCTTACAAAGAAAAGGAAACGACGTCGTTTTATGCCATCCACCGTGGACAATATTAAGAGTTGTCGAATTTTTTTTAAAATATAAATGACACGTAATCATTTTGGCTGGAATTTCTCGCCGGTGGCACCAAAGTGATCGTTTTTTTCTCCGATTTGGCACTTAAGTGATCCGGCGGAAACTTTTGGCACCAAAGTGAGCGATGTACACAACTTATGGCACCATTAGTGTACTTATCCCTCTACCTTGGGTTAAAATCTTTTAAAGGCTCTTGGAATTGTAATTGCATCTTCCCATAGGCTTTGGGAAAGTGTTCTTAAAAGCATATGTATATATGTGTCAAAAGAGCATTCTTAGGATTATTCACCGCACCTTACAAAATTACAGAGGCTTTATTGGGTAAATGACCAACTTAACCTTATTTTGGTGTTTTGGCAACCGATTGGAACGCAACTCGTGAGAGAATGGGTACTTTACATGCTTTTTGGTCATCATATTATACCTCATAGTTTTAACTTTTTAAGCTTCTTCTTGACTCATTGAAGCTTTTATGTACTCTTTCGTTGTTTTGCAATGAAATGAAATACATTGTTTGACCAAAAAAATATATACGGGGAGCTACTTGGGTCGATGTGTAAATTACACCAAATTGCTCCATTTAATATGGCAAAAAGGTGGAAACATCATTGTTTTGTCAATTTGGTCAATCCATAGGACAAGAGCAGTTCGGCCAGCAATTTCTAGGAAAGGATCGACGGAGGATTTGAGGGATGATGTTGATTCTTATGTGTACGGCTGGAAAATAAGTACTAAAGCATAATCTTTCTTTAGTCTTTTCATAGATAAAGTTTTTGACGTTCGGAGGAATAAATTCTTATATGTTACATGTAAAGGGAAAAAAAATCCCTAAACGAAAATGCCTTTAGGCTTAGGTCATGGCAAGTGACATGTTATATGCGTATGCTTATCACTGGATGGACATGTGACTGACTGGTGAGTTGATGTATTGTTTGAGATTGAATTACCTACTTTTGAATCTTGTTTAAAATAAAGTTCATTCTATGACCCTATTTTAAAATGTCCCTATTGTAGATATGGACTAATTTAGCATGCTTGTTATGTTTGGACATTTGTTAGCCTAACCATTATTATGCATTATGCTATTGTAATCTATTTCTTGTTAGAAAATCCTCCCATTATATTTTGAAATGGACAAAACCATCTATTATTTATTATTATTTGATAAATGCAATAATTTGTCTTATTTCAGGTAATGTTAATATGCTTTAACACCATTAATGAAATTCGAAGTATAAAGTGAAAAGATTGATGGAAGCTAAATGGAGCTTAGTAGAGGGTGACCAGTTCAGGAGAACAAGGGGTTTGAAGGTACTATAAACAAGGTAAACAACTGAGTAAAGTCTTGATCACTAATGAATTAATAAAGACGAAATGGATGGCAGTTCGTAAATCAACTACTGGTGGGAAGCTTGGATAGACTTATGAGAAGCAAATAGAAGCATCTAACCATATCAAATGTGGGAATTTCTTTTTACTAATATCGAAGGTCAAAAGGAAATTAATAGGTAGCTTGAGGGTTGGAAATCCATAACGAATATTTACAGTAGAATCAAATTGGTTATTATCGATTTGGTAGAAAAAACTATCACATAGTTTGGCTAACTCTATTTGGCGAAACCTCACCATTATCAATAAAATTTGATTGTATGGTGTGACCAAACCTATGGTGATTATGTCCATCATCTCCAACGACAAATTATTCCTCTATAAGATTGTCTAACGACTTGTTTGGACACAAAAAACTATATAAGAGCATCAATGCATACCGAAAGAGACACTACAATGGAAAAACTAAGAAAGTTATGAAAACCGATATCTTCTCATTCTTACTAAAAGTTGATATTGCGTTACTCGTGGTTACTATTGGGTTACTCGTGGTTACTTGTGACTTACTCTATTGAGAGTTCTTATTTGTAATATAATATGTGAGAAGTGTATGAGTATGTTAGCAGTGATGAATTATTGATAATGCAATTTATCAACTCCGGGTAGAAATTGTACGTGCTAAGTTGTAACAACCTAAGGGATTACTAGTGAATTTTAGCTTGTTGGTGGCGGTTAGTTTGAAAAGTGAACGTAGGCTAAATCATAAGCCGGACTACTATAGGGTTTGAGTGCATCATCCTCTATCTCTTTACGTATCTCATATTGTATTTTATAAAAGCATATTGTATTTGATATATATCAAACTTAACTTGTCTTATGCCGTAAAAATTGTCAAGTTTTTAGAATCACCTGATTTACCCCCTTTTAATTGCATTGTTAGCTACAACACTTATATTTTTCCATAATAATAAGATCAAGGCAACTTTCACGACTTTCAATTTCATTCATTGTCATCATCTCGAGAGCACATGAATAAAGGAGAATTATCATTGTCCAGCGTGGTATGAGATTTCCAAAATTGGATACAGTCATGCAAAGGGCGCTTAAAGCCATCGCTAGATAGTCCAAAGCCATCTCTAAAGAATGTTGAGCAGTAAAATAATTTATTTCTTTTGTATTCTTGTCTTTTTACAAGAATATAATCACACATATATACACCGACATAAGCTACCATAGAATCTTGTATAAATCTGGAGATCTCCTACAAATGACTACAAATCAGGAGATCTCCTACAAATTAGAAGATACATATATACAAAGACCTTAAATAGAAAAACTCTCCTATTGAGGCCCTAATTGATAGTTCATGTTAACACTCCCCCTCAAGTTGGTGAGAAAATATCTTTGATATCCATCTTGACAAGTGAGCTGTGGAATGCTTGACTCGATATAGCCTTTGTAAGTATGTTTGCCAACTGGTCTTCAGATTTGATAAATGAAAAACTCACCACCCTATCATCTAGATTTTGCTTGATAAAATGCCTATCAACTTCAACATGTTTAGTGCGATCATGTTGAACTGGGTTGTGGGAAATCTGAATCGCAGCCTTATTATCACAAAACAGTTGCGTTCCTGACTTAGGTGGAAAACCAAGTTCTGTCAACAACTTCTTTAGCCACAAAAGCTTAGATAGTCCTTTAGCCATCCCTCGAAATTCGGCTTCAGCACTTGACAAAGCTACTACTTTCTGTTTCTTGCTCCTCCATGTAACCAAGTTTCCTCCCACAAATGTGAAGTAGCCTGATGTTGATCTCCTATCCGAGGTATTGCCAGCCCAATCAGCATCCGCAAATCCTTCCACCTCATGGTGATTATTCTTCGCAAAGAAAAGTCCTTTCCCTGGTGCGGACTTCAAGTAGCGTAAAATCCGAACTACAGCATTCATATGATCTTCACTAGGAGCGTGCATAAATTGACTTACAACTCCTACAAAGATATGCAATGTCAGGCCGAGTGTGCGATAGATAAATTAATCTCCCTACCAACCTTTGATATCGGTCCTTATTGGTCGATACCTGATTAGGGAAAACTCCAAGTTTATGATTATGTACTATAGGGGTATTAGCAGGTTTGCAATCCAACATCCCCACCTCAGCCAACAAGTCCAACACATACTTCCGTTGAGATAAGAATATACCCTCCTTTGATCTGGTCACTTCAATACCTAAAAAATATTTCAAGCCCCCCAAGTTCTTCATCTCGAACTCATTTGCCAGTTTCCTTTGAAGTTCCGTGATCTCCTCAAGGTCATCCCTTGTGATGATCATATCATCTACGTATATTATCAATGCTGTCACTTTGTCATGCTGCCGTTTCTGGAACAATGTATGGTCCGAAGTGTACCCATACCTTTTCATTGCAAAGCTAAAGCGACCAAACCAAGCCCGTGGTGATTGCTTTAATCCATACAACGACCGCTCGAGTTTACATACCACTTCTGATTTATCAACACACGCATACCCTGGTGGGATTTCTATGTAGATCTCTTCTTCCAAATCTCCGTGTAAGAATGCATTCTTTACATCAAATTGATGTAAGGGCTAGTCCAAATTTGATGCAAGTGATAACAATACCCGCATAGTGTTCAGTTTTGCAACTGGAGAGAATGTTTCTTGGTAGTCCACGCCATAGGTCTGGGTATATCCCTTTGCTACCAGACGTGCCTTGTACCTCTCAACAGAACCATCTGCTTTATATTTGATGGTGAAGACCCATTTACATCCTACTGCCTTCTTTCCCTTCGGTAACTTGACAAGTCTCCAAGTCTTATTTTGTTGTAAAGCCTCCATCTCTTCTTGCATTGTTTGAACCCACTTGGGATCCCTCAATGCCTCCTGTACTCCACTAGGCACTCTACTTGCAGAGACATTCGAGACAAATGCCTTTAAAGGTCTCGACAACTGCTTTGTCAAAACATAATTTGTGATCGGATACTTCGACCTTCGTTCTTCCACATCTGGTGAGTGCCTATTAGGAGCCTTGCCACGATTATGTCTGTTGGGCAATTTATAACAAACAGCTACATCGGTATCAATAGACAAATTCTGTGTGGTAGGAGAACTTACCTCAGGAGTATCCTCAGGAGAATTGTCAGGTACTAAAGAAGGGGTATTTTGAAGTGGAGGGAGCTATTCTTACACCAAATCAACCTGATGATCAGATTCCTTAGTGTACTGCTGCTCATTTTCCGATGTCCTACCATGATCCATGACCACACCATTGTTGGCCAACGCTGCTTGCTGCAGCATGTGAACCCGCTTGTCAACTTGCACCTTTGCTTGTGTCACCAGTCCTTGTGTCAACAGGTATTGGCACTGCAGGGTCATTTTCTTTTAAAGTAAAATCAGCTGCAACCCCTGCCATCACACCACCTTCCCACCAATTTGTCCTTTCACTAGAGATCTCCCCTTGAAAGGTACAATTGGGTGTGGGAAAAAATAATTCGGACTCGACGAAGGTGACGTCCATTGTGATGTGGGTTTTCTTGGTAGCCGGATTGTAACGGCGGTATCCTTTCTGATGAGTGCCATAACCAATGAAAACACACTTCACCGCACACGGATCGAGTTTTCTTCGTTGGTTCTTGTGGAGATGGACGTATGCCACACACCCAAACACTTTGGGAGGTAGTGTCATGATGGAAGGAAGAGTAACAAGTGGGGTCTGAAAGTTCAACACACGAGAGGGCATCCTATTCATCAAATGTACCGCTGTAATCACAGCGGCATCCCAAAAACGAGATGGAACCTGACCACCTATGAGGAGTGCCCGTGCCGTCTTGAGGATATGGCGGTTCTTCCTCTCAGCGATACCATTCTGTTGGGGTGTCCTAGTGCAAGATGTTTCGTGTATAAGCCCGTGGTCCTGAAAGTAAGCTGCAAGATGCTGGTTAATATATTCCCCACCATTGTCACTACGAAGGACTTGAATTTGAGTCCCAAACTGCGTTGCAATCATCCGATGAAACATACGGAATATTTCTGCCACTTCATCTTTATGCTTCATTAAATAAACCCAAGACATCCAGGTACAATCATCCACAAATGTTACAAACCAACGAATCCCAGATAGAGTAGTAAGCGGTGAAGCACCCCACACGTCCGAATGAACCAAAGAAAACGGCCTGGTGCTCTTATTAAAACTCAAAGGAAAAGAGACACGATGACTTTTTGCCAAAATACATGTCTCACATTGGAATTCAATATCTGACAAATTATGAAACAAGTCTGGAAATAAATGTTTTAAATACCCAAAAGATGGGTGTCCTAAACGATGATGCCATAACCAAATCGCTTTCTCTTTATTAGTAGACCCACTACTTGTGTGATGTGCTCGGCCTGCATGAAAGTCATCAACATAGTACAACCCCCCCCCCTTTAGTACCACGACCAATAATCTCCTTCGTGAGGATATCCTGAAATAAGCAAAAAGACGCATACATAAGAACAAAACACTTCAAAGCATCGGTGAGTTGGCCAACAGAGAGTAAACGGTTAGATAGAGATGGCACTAATAAAGTGTGAGACAATGATAAAGAAGGTGTAAGATCAACATTGCCAGCCCCAGTGATAGGATAACTAGTGCCATTCGCATTATAGATACTCCGTCTCCTTGGAGTGGTGTAGCATATAATATCGTTACGATTGGGTGTCATGTGATCCGTTGCCCCAGAATCAACAATCCACCCCTCCTCGCCACACTGAGAATTACTAACAAGTGCACACCCAGTGTTACCTTCAGGAGCCGCATCGGAAGTATTGGTAGCGTCCACCTGCGGTACCAAAGAAAGGGGTGAGGTCCCGGTAGCCAATGATGCCTGCCCCGTCCTATAGTCTTTTTCTTGTTTTGCAACTCCTTCCACCAATCCGGATAATCGTGCAATTTAAAACATGTATCTTTTGTATGTTTAGTATTACCACAATGAGTACAGCCTCCTGGGTGTTGTGGTTTAGCCTTCGAACCTTTGTTAGTCCTCCCTCCACCAGACGCAATATTAGGAGGGACCATCTGGAGAACTTTGGACTCATTGTTGGCCTCGAGAAAGTGTGAGATAACATTTCCACCACGCGACACCAGGGCTGCCGCGTTGCTAGATGGTTCAATTGAAGTAACGTAACAGCTTGGCGTACATCCTCTCGCCTCACCCTGGCATACGCTTGCTCCACCGTCGGGAAGGGATGCATCTGTAGAACATCAGCCCTGACTTTGTCAAGGCCATCATCGAGCCCGTCAAGGAAAAGATATACACGGTCTTCTTGCACAAGAGCGTTGTAGCGCTCGATATCACGAGGACAAGTCATGGGATTAGGCCGTCGAAAATCAACCTCCTGCCATAAACCATGAAGATCATTATAATACTTTTCAATCGGGCCGCCTGCCTGCTTCAGTCGGGACAAACGTCGCTTTAGATCATATACTTGGGAGACATCGGTGCCATCAAAAAACATAGTAGCCACCGAATCCCATATTTGCCTTTGTTGTTGGGAAACGGATAAAATTTCCAATCAACGTCGGGTCCATGGAATTGATGAGCCATCCTTTAACTATATTGTCGCCAGTCTTCCACGTTCGAAAATTAGGGTCGGTCGGAAGTGGGGGTGGAAAATCCCCATTGATATATCCCAATTTGTCCTTCCCGGAGATATACATCTCGACAACTTGGGACCAAAGGCCATAATTACAGCCGTCCAACTTGACTACAATTGGTGGGGCGAAGTTTTCAGCATGAGAAGGTGAGGCTTGATGGTGAGTCTAGATTTGTGTCAACTTGGACGTCAAGGTTTCAAGGAGTGCATCAGTAGTGGAAGTCCCTCCCGGAGCCTGATGCGGGACTATAGTGCCCAAAGACTTTGTAGTACCTCCCGCTGGAGCCGGAGGAACTATCTCGATGGGTGGATTGTCATCCGCCATGAATCCCGATAAAGGGTGCAATCAGCATGGCAATCCGCACGAAACCACCGTGTGGCTACGCCACATCAAGGAATTCGGATTGTGATCAGAACACAGAGTCCCTAGATCATTTGCTCTGATACCATGTTGAGCAGTAAAATAATTTATTTCTTCTGTGTTCTTGCCTTTTTACAAGAATATAATCACACATATATACACCGACGTGAGCTACCCTAGAATCTCCTATAAATCTGGAGATCTCCTACAAATCACTACAAATTAGGAGATCTTCTACAAATCAGAAGATACATATATATAAAGACCTTAAATAGAAAAACTCTCCTATTGAGGCCCTAATTGATAGCTCATGTTAACAAAGAATTCACTAAATAATAAGTAGTTTTTAGCGACAAAAGTACCAAAACCATAGCAAGCAATACCTTGAGCTAGGTTTTACAGTACTTCTTGAGACGTTCTTACCGGTTCAGAGCAGTGGTTTTATTTTTCCTAAAACTCTTTAGAAATTCATCTGTAATCAAGCAAATTACTAACCCAAATTTCAGTTCGCAAGAAGTGTTGAGAAAACTGTATCGATTTTGATATGGTTTTCAATCTCTAATCAAGAATCATTCCTCATTTGAGATTTCCAACTTTTTATCCCGAATCTGATTTGCTCTATCCACCCCAATTGATCGACTACTTACTAAACAAATGTTACCAAATCAAATGACATACGATTGACATTCAACACAAAAGGGCAACCAATCTTCGCTAATTCGTTGAGGAGAAGTTCTCGATGATTGACGTTTTGAAACATGGAGTTCTTCGAGGAGATTTCTTGCACCAAGAAAGAGATAATTGCAAGGTCAGCAAAGTAGTATATCCCATCTCCTTCTCCATCGAGCAAGGAAGAGAAGTAGTCCCACCTGGTGATAATTTCCAATATCTATGCTCTCCATGCATGCAAATAAAGGTTTTTCTGGCACACGAGGGTCCATGAACAAGGTTGCCAATCTCATTCTCCACCTATGTTGAATTGTGCATATCTATACTTCCATTATCATATGCTACGACTCTAATTGGTTCTTCTGCGTTTACATGACTCCTATCATCTAACGTCATCCTAGGCTATCCGGAGGGAAAAGTGCTAAAAAAAGTCCAAAACCTTTTGTGTTTGTGCCAATTTAGTCATAGACTTTTTTTTGGTGCTAATTAAGTCCTAAACATTTTTATGTTATTCCAATTCAGTCCTTTCTGGCCAATTTTGGCTGGATTTTGCTGACTGGACGCCGGCTAGCTGATGTGGCCTGATTGGCGCCGACGTGGACAACTTTTAATAATATTTTAATATTTTTGATTTTGATTTTGATTTTGATTTTTTGATTTTTGATTTTTGATTTTTCTTTTCTTTTTTTTTCTTTTTCTTTTTTCCTTCTCCTCCTTCTTCCTCCAACCGGTCGCCGGACCTCGGCGATTGGTTAGAGGTGACGGCCGGCGAGTCGAGGTCAACCTCGTCGGCCACCTCGCTAGTGGCCGCAAGGGCGGCCTCGCGGCCACTAGCGAGGTGGCTGGCGAGGTTGACCTCGACCTTGCCGGCCGTCACCTCTGGCCTGTCGCCGAGGTCCGGCGACCGGCTGGAGGAAGAAGGAGGAGAAGGAAAAAAGAAAAATAAAAAAGAAAAAATAAGAAAAATAAGAAATAAATTTTTTAAAAATATTAAAATATTATTAAAAGTGGTCCATGTTAGTGCCGATCATGCCACTTCAGCCGGTCAGTGTCCAGTTAGCAAAATCTGGTCAAATTTGGTTGGAAAGGATTGAATTGGCACAACGTAAAAATGTTTATGACTTAATTGACACTAAAAAAATGTTTAGGACTAAATTGGCACAAACGCAAAAGGTTTAGGACTTTTTTAACACTTTTCCCACTATCCGGAGGAAGAGCTTCCTTCTCCCCAGACTCTAGCACTAGCTATTCTACTTATACTAGTCCTAATATTACCTCCATCAGATGTTCTCCAAATGACAGACGGGTTATTAAAACATTCTATCCATATAAAGCCTCTAACCTTATGTCTTCGTTCTTAGAACCTTTAGGTATTGCTTCCTAACCTTCCTATTCTTCTTCATTTACAAAGACTGTTGCCTATTTTATTACAAGTTCCAATTTTTGACCCCAATGGTATCATGGCCATCATTTGCGCAGCTCTCCACTTTTCATACTATCCAACTACTACTTTGTAGGTTCAAATCGTGACTCTTGCTAATTTTTCCGTGTTCGGCAAACCTATTCGTTGTAATTTGTTTAACCTTTTCTTCCTCTCTTTCCAAGGAAGCATGTTTGCTTATGAAGTATGTGGTCAAAACTAGTAGTAAAACACTTACTTTATTTGATAAGTTTTCTAGCTTAATCTAATACTTAAGGCTCTTATACCAATCAAAGGACATAAGTGTATCTATAGATTAATTGGTAACATTTCCAAAAATCCTCGTTAAGATATCTGCAAAAGCCCGATAGATCTTATTCTATTTATTTGAAATGCGAGTACTTTGCATCTAGACCGATCAAATGGGTGGATTGGGGGTTTGGACTGGATCATAAATGATCCGACCTAAATAGACCAACTTATCCAGTTTTGACCCATTTTCAAATGCAAATATAATGATTTATACCTGATTCGACTCATAGCCGACTTGACTCAACCCATATTGTTGAAGCACTTCTATATTTAACTCAATCTATGAAAACTCATAGCCAAAATAAAGTGAACTACAATACTAAAAAACAAAAGTATTCCTCCTCATTGTCATTGCTATAATCAATGAGGTATTACACGACATGCCCATACCTTATCGATTTGTTGTTTGAGCAAGCTGCAATCACTTTTTCTCAAACGAGCAAAGGACCATCTACACCAATTTGAACAAAATTAACCTCGGTTGAATGTGAGTGGAGATTGAAAAGATTTGCCAATCTATGAAAAGGTGATGGAGAATCGAAACCCTCGGTTGCCCGTGAGTAGAGATAAAAAAATCCCCTTAATCCGGCAGAATCTTCAATTGGATTATATAGACCAAAAAGAAATGAAGCAATTTTGGAGTTCTTTTTAATTTAAGGGATTGGAAATGTTTTCAACTAGAAATTGTTTCAATGAAAGTGCCCCGCTCTAGCGACGGGAAACGTCACATGACACCCACATGCTTGTCGATCGATAGACATTAGATGAGGAATTCAAGCATTTATTTGAGATCGATTTAATCATTTCACTTTTTTTGAGAAAATAATTTCACTTTATATTCTTGTTGAAATTTTCTCTAAGCGCATTTGCGCCAGCGATTTCTTGGAAGGGTCCTCGTGTACTTAAAATATGTCTATGAAAATACCACGAGAAAACGGAGGTTTCTTTTTTTTTTGGTCTAAGAAGAGGAGCTTTCATTCAAGTAATGTAACCATTACAACCTGCAGCTTTAGCGTCTGAAACAAGAAGATCAAACAAACAGGAAGGGGGTGCTTCGGCCCAATTAGCAACTAGGGTTTTATTCTTGTGGGCCTTTGCGGCCCAGTCGGCCGCAAAGTTTGCTTCACTATTGCAATGCCGCACGCGAAGGCTGGAGAACCGACGCAAGAGAACGGCGGCTTCAGCAAGCAGGGATCGCACCTCCCATGGCGTCGATCGGTTGTCGATCACGGCATTAACCAACAGCAAGCAGTCAGATTCAACCACAATCGGATCCTTCGTTCGTTCTCGTTGGATCAAGTACTGCAAAGTAAGCAAGAAAGCATAGGTTTCAGCCTGCAGAGGCGAGGATGCAGCAAAACCTCGGGTAAATCCTTCTATCAACTTTCCCGTGTGATCTCGGCATAGGCATGCCATTGAGCCTTGGTTGCTTTCAAGCTTGAAAGCCCCATCAATGTTACACTTCAGGACACCGGGATCGGGAGGTCGCAATACTTGGGAGTATAGGGTTGATGGCAGTCCAGTTGCAACAGAGCGACGATGTAAATTCCGAGTTGTTTGAACCTGGGCGGAGACGACATTCAGCAGATGTAATGGATCAGGACGATGGTTGCGGAAAACAAAGTTGTTCCTTGCCTTCCAAATCTGCCAGAGGAGCTTAGCTATTATGTTGAACTCAGGTAAGCTCTATTTCTGAGTAGCTCTATCTACTAGCCATTGATCTATGCAAGGGACAGCTTGAGGAGTTAGAGAAATACCAACTGTGGGATGAGACCAGATCATTGTTGTCCACGGGCAAAACAGGAAGAGGTGTTCAAGGGTTTTCGGACTATTGTTGTTGCATATATTGCAGACTATATCTGTGCTAATATGACGTCGAAATAGATTTGCCTTTGTCGCCAAAGCATTATGGCAGAGGGACCAAAGAAAGGTCCGGATTTTTGGTGCTAGCTTTAGTCGCCAAATACTTTTCCATAGGTTTGCAGGTGCCTGATATGATGATGATGGCGTGTCTGTTGACTATTTTAGTCTACTTTCTTTATTGCCTGATAGCCGCTTTGTACTGTGTATTGGCCATGGATAGCGTTTGTCCAGATTTGCTTGTCCTCTATATTGTTGGGTCTAACCAGAATGCTGGTGATTTCTTTGATGGTTTGATCATCATAGTGCTAATGTAATAGACTAGCATTCCAGGTCTATTGTTGCGGCTCCAGTAAGTCAGCAACTAGATAAGGTTCCGTCAAATGGGTAGGACCACCTAAGATTCCTTTAGGAAGCCATCTGTCTTCACGTATTCTGATGTTTCTTCCATTTCCGACAGACCATTGGAGTTTAGCTAAAATCAAGTCTCTTCCTAATAATATACTCTACCAGCCCCAGGAAGGACGTGCCCCTTTCTCTGCATATCTGAACTCTCTTTGATAAAAGTAATGACCTTTTAGTAATGTGCTGCATAGTGATGATGGGTTCTGTATTAAGCGCCAGGCCTGTTTACCGAGCATTGCCTTATTGAAAGCTAAAAGATCTCGAAAACCCAATCCGCCTTCATTCTTGCATTTCTTTAGAACATCCCATTGTGTCCAATGAACACCAGATCTATTGCTATCATTCTGCCACCAAAAGCGAGCAATCTTCTTCTTTATGGCTTTGCAAATCGATACCGGAAGTTTAAAAATGGACATGACATATTGTGGTATGGCCTGTACAACAGCTTTAATGAGAACCTCTTTTCCACCCCTTGAGAGAAATTTTGCTTTCCACCCTTCTAGTTTAGCATTCACTCTTGCCATAATCCAAGCGAACATGTCTCGTCTTGATCTACCCCAGTCAGAAGGGATCCCTAGATATTTACCTGTTTTTTGTAACACTGGGACCCTAAATTCAGCAGCCAAGTTAGCCCTTAAACTATAAGGACAATCCTTACCAAAGAAAATGCCCGATTTGTTCCTATTTATCATCTGCCCGATAGCCAAACAGTATTGATTTAGAATATTGGCTAGGTTTTGACATTCTTGGATTGTAGCATTTATGACAAATATGGCATCATCAGCAAAAAATAAATGGGAAAGAGTTGGGCACCTCCTGTTAAGCTGTAGCCTTGTAGATGTCCCATGTGGAGTGCGTCATGGATAAGAACAGGTAAGACATTTGCTACCAAAATGAACAAGTAAGGTGAGAGTGGGTCGCCCTGTCTTAGTCCTTGAGAAGGATGGAAATACTCTAGTTGTTCACCATTAAAAGTGATACTAAAAGACACTGTTGTAACACACTGCATTATCCATTGAACCCAGGTGACATGGAAACGCAATCTGATCAAATAGTCCTTAAGAAAGTCTCATTCCACCCTATCATAGGCCTTTTGCATGTCCACTTTTAAAACTGCTTGAAAATTTCGTTTGCATTTCCTAACCTGCAGCTGATGAAGTACTTCTTGTACAACAATAATATTATCCTGGATTTGCCGGCCATTCACAAAAGCAAATTGCTCAGCGGATATTAGATCAGGTAAAAAGGGCTTAAGACGATTAGCTAACACTTTGGAGATGATTTTATAGATATAGTTACAAAGGCTGATTGGTCGGTATTGGTCTAGACTCTCCGGTTGAGCAACTTTTGGAATCAAAGTAATGCTAGTTTTGTTCAGAGAAGCAGATAGATTGCCAGTTGTAAAGAATTCTTGAACATCCATAAAAATATCTTCTTGTAAAAGATTCCAATGCTTCTGATAAAATAGACCACTCATACCGTCAGGTCCTGGTGCTTTGGTGGCCCCCATTTGGAAAGTGGCGCGCCGTACCTTATCTCGAGTAAGCTAGGCCGTTAATGTATTGTTCATTTCCAGAGTAACAGTAGGTGGGCATTTTGCAAGAATAAGACCATAATTCCGATTTACATCTGATGTGTATAATGCTGAAAAGAAATTCCTCGTCATGTTTTTCAAACGATCATCTTCCCTCATGTGAGTTCGGTATCTTTCAACATTCTTATCCGATTCCGAATTCGCCTTTGTAATGTTGTCGCATGGAAGAATTTGGTATTCTTATCCCCCCAAGTAAGCCAGTTAACCCTGGATCGCATAGCCCAATGTTGTTCCTCCTGCTGCCATAATTTGTGTATGTCCATCTTCAAATTGATAATTTGCTGCTCATCACCGTAGTTGTTGGTGGAATTGATATGTGTTTGAAGTTGTTGTTGCAGATGTAATATTTGATTAGTTGCCTTTGAGAATTTAGATCGACTCCACTTAGTTAGTGCTTGAGCGACCTGCTGTAGTCTTCGTGGTAGATTAAAAGTTATAGCGCGTGGGGAATTCTAGGATCTTTCAACCACCTTGCTACAGTCCTCTTCCTGCAACCAGTAGGCCTCAAAGATAAATCTTTTGTGCTATCTCCGTGGTCGGGCCTCAGTAGTCAATAAAAGAGGGCTATGATCAGAGCCAACTGGTGGAAGTGCATACACCTCAGCCTCAGGGTAAGTAAGACGCCACTCCATAGTACATAATACTCGATCCAACCGTTCTTTAACTAGGTCGTCACCAAGACGATTGTTTATCCAGGTGTAGGCGCATCCCTTACTACCCATATCCATTAAGTAACAATCCTGTAAAATTTCTCTGAAGGAATACATTAAATGTTGTTCAGCCATTCGTCTTCCCACTTTTTCCCAAGGAAACAGCACTTCATTAAGGTCACCCGCACATACCCAGGGTATAACATTTGAGGAAGCTATTAGTTGAAGATCTGTCCATAGTTGTTGGCGCAACTGATAGGTTGCTGGAGCGTGAACACAAGTTAGACGTATAGAAGTCCCCGGTTGAACCTATGTACAGGTTGTATCAAAAAAATGCGGAGTTGCTCTCTCTATATGGATTATAATATCGTCATTCCATAGCATAGCTAGTCCACTAGTGTCACGCCCCAAACCTCGAGCACGTGCACAACCCTCTGTGGTCTATAAACTTGTGACGTCCCAGGGAGTGTCGTCGACCCATTCATTATTTTGCGCATGCGGAAACGTAAAACAATCTCCATACAACATAACAGTGGGATAGAAACGTAGGATAATATTTTCACAAACCACACCTACTATACGAGTGCCTATATACTCTAGCCGGTTTAACACCCCAAGGTCTAATACAAAAAGTGAAGCCGTTCGGCTATCTACGCGCTAAGCTTCCATTTACAAGACCAAGGTTCGCTACTACCTTATCATACTTCTCGACCTCTTTAGGGTGAACTGTCACCCATCATCCAACCTTGACGGCAGACCTGTCACTATCTGGCAGAAGCTACCAAGGCATCCATACTCCACTACCTGTAGACCTCTGTCTCTCGCCTGTCCACCCTCCAACTAGGGACCTGAAAATGTTAGCCCACTAAAGGGTGAGATCACATCTCAAAGAAGTCAATCCCCTAAATCCAGATTAGGAGAAGGGTACACTCAACATGCAATGTAATCACCTTTCTCACACTTTCTTAATATCAGTACTTTCCTACATGTTAGTGTCAATCAAATCATTCATAAGATATCGAGATCATATTACATCAAAATACTTTAACATGTACATCCATAAGGACATAAATGTCAACATAATTACACGGGCCCCCAATTACCAGACTAAACTATTATGGCACGTCCCATACCGCACCACATAATTCTGTCTCTTAATTAGGTCCCTCGCTTTCACCCATTCATGTGTCACAAATGATTTCAATGCACAGATAACAGTCTTCCAACATGATCGGGCATCATCTCGCTCGATCAATCACATTATCACATACGAATCGCGTTACAAGCGATCTCACCTGGCCATTGCCACACGAACGCATTGTCCGGGTAGGGCGCGGACGCACCGCCATCCCTCATCCCAGCCCGATTGTCCTCTTTGGGCCCCGTACTAGCGCGGACGAACCGCCATCCCAGTCGGGTCACCCCTCAAGGCTTTGTTCTTAGCACAACAGAAGCATGTGTGAAATGCGTTATCGGTTCATGCGTGCATGTCATAAACAGTGTGCTCAACTCATGCATGACCCGAACCAAAGATGCCACAATTCTCACAAATGAATGCTTAGGAATGTACATATCAATACAATCATACTGGCCCCCAATTAGTAGACTAAACTGTGATGGTACGTCCCATACCGCACCATACAGCTTCCGTCTCTTAATCAAGTCCCTCAATCTTCGATCATTCATGCATTTCACAATTTCCATTCATTGGTTATGGCCAACCCCACGTATAACCTTCCGTATAACCAGGCATCGATTCATTGGTTATGGCCAACCCCACGATAACGCTTCTTCCGGCATAACCGGGCATCGCCTCGCACCGTCGAGCGCGGCAACGTCTACATCTAGACGGCATTCCATATAGGAGCATCGGTCCAGCCTTCCCTGCGATCGACATCCGTTGACGTGGGGCATTCCCGAAGGAGCATTGGCCTAGCATCCACTGCGACCGGCATCCGTTGACTTGGGGCATTCCCGAAAGAGCATCGTCCGGCCCCAAAGGCTCGTGACGGCATCTCATATCATTCATGCATTCATTCAATTTCGGCCCAGGACACCGTGCATTGCACTCAAATACCTCAATTAAAATTGATCCCGGCCTATTTTCTTTATATTAGAAATGCATGGTAAAATAATCGTGTGTGAGGACACGGTCAGATTGAACCAGAAAATTTGTGTCATCTCTTTCAAAATCCCACAATTTAGTATAGTATTTAAAAACACTTTCGGCGTCCAAAACCTAACACCCGGTATTTTCTAATTAAATACCAACAGTTTTCAATCACCATGCAATTGCACAAAACATCACCAAATTCATGCGGATGCCCATGCCTTTACACATCCGTTCACTTCATAAAATCAATACCCATGAAATTAGACAACTTTTCATTCTCGGGTGAACAGTGCGCGTGAACAGTACTTGTGAACAGTGCCGCGTGAACAGTGAAATTTCAGAATTCAATAACTAATAAATTAATTCCACAAGTCATTACAAACACTAATTAAAGAAAGCAAAGCATCAAGAACCATCATTAAACTAAGATCGGTCGTAATTAGCCGAAACTGGGCCTTCGCGCATCTCTAAATTTAAATCCAGAAACCTAATCAATCGATCTCAGAAAATTCCCAAATTTGAATATGTGACAAAGGACACGTAAAGAAACATTTTTCGTGAAGACACCGAGATTCAGATCCTTCTGGATTCGGCCCAGTAATTCTCTCTATCCAGCACAAAAATCGGGTCCAGTTCCAGAGAGCCTAACTCATCGAAATCAGTTCGGTTTTGGGTCGAAATCTGGTCCGTTTGATTTGAAATTCGAGTATGTTAAACTAGAAGTTTTAACGAACAACTTTCCTGAAGAAACCGATTGGAAATTTGACCTTTAAAGGTTAGTAACAGCCCTCGGAATCATAACAGGTCACGGTTTACAGAACTGTCCGAGTTACTGTTTCAAGGATGACGTCATGAAAATCGTCATCTTTTTAAATTCTAAAAATTCTGATAAAAATATATGTTATTATTTAGGATGTATACAACATTTATTCAGAAGGAAATTTCTTCAAAATCACAACACAAAGTCGTCTACAAAATTAGCAAAACTCCCACGTCCTGGAAACTGTTTCAGAAATCAGCTTCTGTTTTGTCCGAAACTTCATCCACGGTGGTTGTCTTGCTCTCTAAACCTTATCTAAGCTTTTCTATGTCTATCCTAACATCCTTAACCAACATCCATCCATATATAACGTCATCTACATCTTTCATCTACATAGAAATCCCTAATTCATGTACTCAGCCCCTAATCTAGAGTTAGGAGACAACTTACCCAATTTGTGTATTGAAGAACTCCCGGCGACGGCGACGAGGTCACAACTCCAGGAGATGCCAGGACACCTCAGTATGGCCCTACACAGGCCGGCAAGGCTCTCGGCCTACTGCTGAGAAGTCGGTTCGTCAGCCAAGTCGGATCGGTTGCTGCACCAGATTTGGCAGAACCGAAACAGAGGACTGCTCTGTTTTCTTGGCTGCTGTTTTGGAAGCAAAGTAGGAAAGAAACTCAAGAGAGAAAGAGAAAAGGAAGAGTGGAGGGGGTTGTCGTGAGGGGGAAGGGGATAGGGGAGAGAGAACAATAAAGAAAAGGGAAAGTTGCAGGGAAAATTGCAGCAGAAGAGTTGGCGTAGGTGAGGGGGTGGAAAAGTGAGAGAGAGAGGGAGAAAAAGAAGAAAGAGAGAAGACGAAGTTACCATAAGTGAGGGGTGGAAATTGCGTAGGAAGGATGGGGAAACGTGAAGGAGGGGAGAAAGAGGAGAGAGAGAGAAGAAAAAGAAAAATAATAATATCATTATCATTTGTTTTTTTTTTCTTTTTCTTCCAATCTCCAATTTTTCATCCGATAATTTCTTTTTCCGAAATTTCGGGATGTCACAACTAGCCAGTCCAACATGATCGCACACATGGTAATTACTAAATTTCAAAATCCGTTTCATTTTGAGAATGACCGCCTCCTGATTCTTAGTCTCCGTCAAAAAAAAGTAAATCAGGCTTTTCTGTGGCTACTAAGGCCTTTAGAGCGTGAACTGTCAGGGGAGAGCCCAACCCCTGACATTTCCAGTACATTAGCTTCATTTGTCTTTTAGTGGCTGTTGAGGGCCAACCACCAAAGCTCATGTTGCGTCCGCTGCAGCTGGTAAAATGGGCGTATCCATCAACTGCGATTCATCAAGAGACTCTAATATATTCATTCTTGATTCATAAGGATTATATCTTCTGACTTTCTTTGTGATTCCTACTTTTGCATAAGTTCTGTTGGTTCTCAGCTTCTTTCGGCAAGGGGTGCTCGATTCTGGATGCTAAAGGTCATATGCTTTCACAGGAGCCGGGTGCACCACTTCAGGAGAGGTAATGGGTTGTGTAATTTCTCTGTACTGTGCTTGATCAGAATGTAGTACGTTACTATGTGAAGCTATGTGTTTGAGACCTCCTGTAGTAGTGTCATAACTGGAAGGTAGTACATGCTGATTTTCTTTCAGCTTTGTAGGCTGAATGATTGCAGCACCGGCTGAGGACTCCCCTTGTATAAGTATTGGCTGAAGGTTCTGTTTTGTTGGGACATCAGCGATCAGAATAGGATGAAGAGCTAGACACTGGAGATGCACAGAAGAAGGTGGGGTCTCTGGGATGATTTCATTTTCAGTTGTGTCTGGCTTCGCATAGAAGGTTAGCCAATACGGACTATGTTCTTTTACTTCGGCTTGCAACCATTGGCCATAAGCCATTTTCTCTTTACCTTCCATCTTTGCGTCAGTGAAAGGAATACTAGGGCAGTACGTAGCATAATGTCCAATGGTACCACAAGAATAACAAAAGTGTGGTAGACGCTCATAACGATAGTCAAGCCATATAGCTTTCTGTGGTATGCGTACTAGTTGACCAACTTTCAAAGGATCCTTAAGGTTTAGTTGAACTCAAGCACGACCTATTCTAAGAGTAGACCCATCCCTACTATCGAGCTTAACTTGGATGACTCGACCTACATGTTACACAGCCTTTGCAATCATTTCCTCCGAACACCATTCTAGAGGTAAGCCAATCACTTGCACCCAGAAATCACAAGTTGAAAAATCATAGGGTGTGTTGGCTATCCAAGGTTTAAAGATAACTAAATTACTAGAAAACAACCAAGGACCCCCCTCTAGTACCCTCTGTTTTTCTTCTTCGGACTGAAATTTCGCGACATATATGCCCGCTTCCCGTTGGGAAATATCAACCTGGCCAATTTGCCATGCACGCTTCATAGTAATTTGAAAAGCCAGAAAATTTAAGGGGGGTTTGATAAGATTTTACCAACTAAGATCGATTTGCATTCTTCAATTTTTGCCAAAGGCAGAGCTTCATTCCAATCTTCTATTTGTTGTGCAGACCATAGCCGCCCTAATCTGTTACAGAGGGCCGCAATTCTGGAGTTGTCTTCCTGTTGCTGGGTTTCCATGAGATGCGAAGGTAGGGCATGTAAATTTACTGAATTACACATGAACAGGAGGCATTTTCGGGGGAAGGTGACTCGCAATTGAAAAGATTGGTAACAGTCGAAATCCACTAATCAAACTGAGAACAGGAGATAAAGCGCATCAGAATGAAGAAGATCGAGCACTGGCGGATTGTTCGAAGACAAACGAGAAATCCAAGGAGACAGTGTCGCCATTCAATTGAAGGATTATGTGGGGAAAACTATTTTGTGGGGATTGTAGAGAATCGAATTATGGAGATAGCAGAGAAAACCCACTGATTAGGGTTTAAAGAAACGAAAAGAACCTACCATGGCGGTAGGAAAGAAACTCTGCATGTCGAGAGAAAGCTTGGGGTTTGGAAGCAACGAGAAAACGGAGGTTGGGATATTATTAATCGTACGGTGTCAGATTCCTCTGGGTTTGGAACAGAGTCGGGTGGTTGGATGGAGCCCATCCACAAAGTCAAAACCTCTCGTCATCCTCTCTGCGCTGCATCTAAAAAATTCCAGTCCGAACCTTTCGATCCGGCAGAAACGACCCAAGATTCTGCCGGAGCGGCCTGGAAACGCAGTGGCTGACGGCAGCGGAGGGGGCAGCACGCCGCCTCTCTTCGAATTATACTACTAGCCGTTGACCCGGTCGTGAAGAAGCAGTCCAAGGAAGAGTACTGCCAACCGAGCACCGCTTGCTACAGAATGTTGTCCGCTCGCAATGCACATGGCCCATCATCTCTCCACAAACGGCCTCCACAGTTGGCACGGTCGTTGCCACGTTTCCGTCACTCCCCTGCCCTCTTAATAACCCGCTTCTTCTTCTTCTTCTTCTTCTTCTTCGTCTTCATCGCCAGCCCGTTCCTGTTCATAGTCAAACGCCAGAGCAGCCTAGGCGAAGAGAGCGAGCCGGTTCGTCGTCATGGCGATGGAGGCCGGGAAATTGCCGACCGCAGGGAAGCCGATCCGATGCAGAGGTAGGCGTCGTGACTCTTTCCACCATTCGAGCCGATTTTGACTTTTGTGGTCGTGTAATTTACTGGAAGTGGCTGTTGATGTGACGGGGGGGCGCGGTTTGCAGCCGCGGTGTCTCGCAAGCCGGGGGAGCCTCTGGTGATCGAGGAGGTGATGGTGGACCCGCCGATGCCTCACGAGGTCCGGATTCGGATCATTTGCACGTCCCTCTGTCACAGCGACATTACGTTCTGGAGAATGAAGGTAATTTCGCGATTTCTCTCTCCATCGTCGCGTGAATGCGTGTGTACATATGTATCGCGCTGCATGGGCGTATATCAGTCATACGACCTATGCATATGCCCTGCTGGACATAAGCATGCTTTGCTTGCGGATTGCAGGATCCTCCCGGATGTTTCCCGAGGATTTTTGGGCACGAGGCAGTGGGGTAAGCTCGATGACTCCGATTGTTTGTTCTCTTTAATCAATCATGGCACGTTAGTTTCTTCATCTTTGTCCACTACTCTATCTTGATGGGAGAGAATGAGGATTCAGGGAGTCCAGTGGATGCTTGAATTCGTCTAAGCTCAGCTCTTTAATGTTAAACACGACTGGTGTAAACTGCTGAACTGCAAAGAACTTTTCTTTCGCTTGAAGTTTTATCATCTGCGCCATCCAGCATTTGATAGTATTTCGGAAAGTACACTTTACAGTAAATTAGAGGAAAAATTTTGTCTCTAAACCTATTGACAGAGCCAATGCTTAGGGTTGATGTCATTTTCAGTAGGGTCCAGTCCAGATCTTCTCATTATGTTCTGGAAGTGTGATTGGCTATGTCTGCTTGAACGAGTTTAGGCAATATCTTTTCCACTTTAGGTTTACGATTGCTTTCTTGAGAGCAGAATGCTGCTTTCTCACGTATCATTTGAAGAGTTATTACAAGAAAAATACATGTAAGAGTCAAACTTGCTAGATATCCAATGGAAAACATGCACACATAGAACAGAAGTAGTATATGCTATGAATATCAGATCTCCGGAAGGATGCTTGACTCTGATAAGGTGCAGTAGTATGATTGAAGTTGGATGAGTTTGAATCAAGGCAAACGTTAAAAAAATAAATTGAGTTTGTGAATGAACATGGAGGATTTTGAGCTTCATTCAAGGATGGCTATGCAGCAATCTATGCAACAAGAAGCTTATTAGTTTCCAGGTATAGGCAGAATAGTACCCAATAGCCAATAATGCTTCTGCTCACATGCATTTAGATTTGCTGTTAACTGTTAATACTTACTTGCCAGAGCATGGGGCTCTATCTTTGTATTTTTTTTTCCCCTCTTTGCTGATGTTAAAGATCATGCTCTTGTTTCTAGGATTAGTTTGATCTTCATTTTGTAGGAAATGACACTAGAAATGCCATGACTTTCATACGATGCACATTTTGGTGCCAAAACTTTTCGTCCGATCACTTAAGTGCCAATTTTGATTTGGGACACCAGAAATCTAACGTGTCAATATTCTAACATTTCTTTTGATTGACATGGCTTGCTGGCATGCCCAATGAGCATTAATGGCCCTAAATGACACCTTTTCACACATGATTGCCCAACATTCAACCTTTTCTTCAAAACTTAACCTCACAATAGATGATTTGGGGGAAAATTCGGCCTCTTCCTCAAGCACGAACATCACAACCGTGGATTTGGGACAAAATAATTCATTAAAACTTGCAATAGACGTCTACTATTTCATTTGTGATAATTTGTCTAACCGGAATTGCAATTTTTATATTGGAATTTCGAGGATGGATAGTAACAAAAAGCCATGATGGAAGGTTACGATGCTGGGAAAAAGAAATATAGCATGAATATGTCTCAGATTAAGAGAACGAGGGACAACTAATTGGTGGTAGTGATGACAACGCCAAGGGACATGACAACGAGGTAGACAATAGGAAAGGAGATGGAGTTGAGGGAGAGGAGGAGGACAGCATTGCACTCGTAGATGCCTGTGGCAGAGAAGTGACGGAGTCAATGGGGTGCTAGTGCTCATGGAAATATTCGGATGCGGATCCGTGGAGGCAGGAGGAGGCGTTAGTGAAGGCCTTGGAGCCACAGTGGGAATTGTTAGAGCAATTAAATATTAAACAACACATCCATCTAATAGCTTAAACTTTTTTAACAGTCTCATACATTCTCACATGATATTCTGAGTTTAAATCTTTAGAGGTCCCTGTATTTCCTCGCTCTAGGCTTAGGCTGAAGTTCAGAATATACGTGAGGGGAAGTGTTAGAGTAATTATATATGAAACCACGCCTTCATGAGGAGATGAAAGTGGTGATGTCAAGGGAGGGGTTGGGTTGGTCACTATTGAAGATGAAAGGTCAGGTCATTGGACTTCCTTTTTTATAAGAAAGCCACAAAGGCATGAAAATTTCATTAAAAAAAACGTCACGAGTAATCGAATTTTTTCCAATTTGACACTTAAGTGATCCGACGAAAAGTTTTGGCATCAAATTAAGCACTATACGAAAATTACGGCGCTTCTAGCATCCTTCTCTATCATTTTGGTATCTATGAGTTATTGCATTCAAAATTTCCTTGTTTTCAGGATTGTTGAGAGCATTGGAGAAAATGTTGATGAGGTAACTGAAGGGGATGTAGTCGTTCCAACCTTCATGTCCGATTGTAGTGACTGTGCAGATTGTAAGTCAAAGAAGAGCAACTTATGCTCAAAACTCCCCTTCAAGGTATCTCCTTGGATGCCTAGATATGAGACAAGCAGATTCAAGGATCTTAATGGAGAAGTTCTATATCACTTTCTGTTCGTGTCAAGCTTTATTGAGTATACTGTGGTAGATGTTGCCCATGTGACTAAGATTGATCCTGCAATTCCTCCAAATAGAGCATGCCTCATTGGTTGTGGGGTCTCGACAGGTGATGCACATTTCCTTTTCAGTCTCAGTAAAAGTAATAGCTTCTCTCATCAGGTCAAGACTTCTTGTAGCTGGTATTTTCATTTTAACTTCACGTGTTAAGAGGGAGCTGATGTCTTTGGCTCTTTATTGTTGGTTCACCGTTTTTGTGGGCGGCTCTTCCCAAGCCAACTATTGAATCTTCCAATTGATTTGCATATTCTAATGCCAATTCTGTCCATTCATACTCTCTGTAAAGCTTTTACTGTTGTTGTGGGGGTATTTCAGTATTATGCTTTACCTATGAAGTACAAGTACAACCTTACTTAATGATTCAGGTTTCGATGTGCTTTTTGGTCCTCAAGTAGAATATGTGTGCTCTGGCTATTCAAATGGCTTACACAAATTAGTCTCTCATTGCTTCACTACTAGTACTGGTCTTCAGGGATGGTTGTATTGAGTCAGAAAGAAATTAGATCGGATGGGCAGGCTTTGGAAGGTCTTGTCTGATTGCATATTGGTTCTCAATTTCTTCATGTTTTTAACTTGCATGAGCCTCTTGCAAAAGAACTATCTTAGCTAATTTTGACTGACATAGCAAAGAATAGTGGATAAAATAAATTTCTGAGAACTACTTGGTTGTGTTTAGGGGTTGGGGCTGCCTGGAGAACAGCAAACGTGGAGGCGGGATCAACCGTTGCAATATTTGGACTTGGTTCAATTGGATTAGCAGTATGAAATATCCCAATGTCACATTTTCCTGTCATGCTTGTCCATCCAATCATTGATCCAAGAATCAAATTGAAACGACAAGTTCATGCCCAAAGGATTCTGAGAGATAATGACTTGGGGTTTTCTCTGCAGGTTGCGGAAGGAGCGAGACTGTGTGGTGCTGCCAGAATAATAGGTGTGGATACGAACCCAGACAAGTTTGAAATTGGTAAGACATGTTGACTAGTTTGCAGTAAAATTATAATATTCAAAAACTCTTGTGATTCCTAGCAGTGGCGGATATGCAGTTATTTCATGCCATAGCAGTTGTAGGGGAAACAGACTGCAAGTTCAGATGATAGACAAAGAAGCGAAGCTAGGATTAAGATCTTGGAAGGTCCATGTTCAGTCATTATAAAAGTTAATGCTTCTGAAGCAAAAATCAAGTTCTCCATGCCCATGATACGATTTGTAAACAGGAAACTATGCTGCTCTTTAAAGAATGTGCGATGTCTAAACATCCGATTTTAGGATTGCCTACTTTAAAGTTAGATCATCATATCTGAATTGATATCCTAAACTTATGGCATATGTGCCCCCTCCCCGTCCCCGGAAGATAGAAAGGAAAGGTCAAAAATTAGAAAAGAAAAGAAAAACTCAGATTTAGGACCTGGATGTACTCGCATGTAAAACTTCAGCATCGGTTGCTGTCCCTAGCATGACATTCTTAGTCCGCCATTGATTGGCATATCTTTCATCATTTTGAAGTCCAGTTTGTGTTTTTCCTTACCAACACAGGAAAGAAGTTTGGGGTGACAGATTTTGTCAATGCTGGAAATTGCGACAATAAAGCGCTAAGCCAGGTTTTTCTCTAAAACATTTGATCTTCAAGTTCTCGGCAATAAATGGTTACTGTTTACAAGGCAACATTGCCTGTCTTTGGCGACATTGATCCAACTTGTTTCATTTTGTTTGACTTCTGGAAGTATAACTTGAAATGTCTTCGTGCACTGGCATGGTGCTCTACTATTGTGGACTGCTCTAGTGCACCGTACCTACTTTGCAGTAGTAAAGAATATGGTGCAAGATGAAAAACTTATGGCTAATTGTCAGGCTTAATGTCAATTTTTGGCCATGTAAAGCTCCTCCATATGCGAAACTCTTTGCTTCATCACATAGTTATAAATTTCTCGATTTGTAATCAATTTCTCTTATCTCAATTGAACAGGTGATCAATGAGATGACTGACGGGGGAGCAGATTACTGTTTTGAGTGTGTTGGTTTGGCATCGTTGGTGCACGAGGCCTATGCTTGTTGCAGAAAGGTCTCTCTCTCTCTCTCTCTCCCCCCTCATCTGCTAATAATGAGCACTTAGACAAGCCACTAAATTCTGTCGTTATCGATTGTCTCTTATCTGCATGAGGTTCAGGGTTGGGGAAAAACAGTTGTATTGGGAGTGGACAGGCCAGGGTCGCAGTTGACCTTTAGCTCCTTTGATGTCCTTCATAACGGGAAAAGCCTTATGGGATCTTTGTTTGGAGGTCTCAAAGCTAAGTCAGATATTCCCATCCTCCTGAGGCGCTATGTGGACAAGGTGACTGTTCTTTTCTATAGCTACTTGTATCATGTATTTGCTTCCTATGTTTTTAATCCTAGGTTCACTGGAAAGCACTTTAGCATTATCATCACAAACATGAAGCTGTGCAGCAATTCCAGGCAGCTGGTTGTGCTATTAATTTATCTGTGCTTAGAGGGTTGAAAACACTGAGGAAATATATCATTTTCATATCAGTTCTGGTTCAAATTAGAGTCTGATTCCAGATATTCGTGATGAAACATGCCTTTGAACTCCTCTCTCTCTCTCTCTCTCTCTTTCCTCTTGTATTTTCAGGAGTTGCGGTTGGATGAGTTTGTCACACATGAGGTGGGCTTTGAAGATATCAACAAAGCTTTTGAGTTACTTATTGAAGGAAAGTGTCTTCGATGTGTGATATGGATGGGCAAATGAGTTGACTTTTGCTGTTTTTTTTTTTTTTTTTTTTTTTTTTTTTTTTTTTCGTTTCAGAGCAAGAACTCTGCATAATTCCTGCATAAATTGTGTTTTATTTGGAATTTGTTGTTCATCATATTCTAAGGTGGCAAACCCTGTAAATGTTCCCGAATCCTGAAATTTTCATTGGGACTCTGTTGTAATCATTCTGCCCACAATACTATGACACCGTAAATGCACTGGATGCACCAGTGAAGTACTCGGTGGGAGAGAATATCTTCTGAGAGGAACCATAGTGCCTCAAGCGGTAAATCCCGGGCTTAGTCTCCTCCGGAACTTCCCACTCAATGGTTGCTGAACCATACAATCCATAGTTTTCCGACTTCCACTTGAAAAACAAGCACAAGTCATCGTCATCATGTACCGGTATCCACCGTTCCCCCTCAAGCTTTTCTACGACTGCAAACGTGCCTTCTGTTAATAGGTCGTGTCTTGGGTCCGCACTCCAGAAAGTGGCATTTACTCTGTCTCCCGTTTTAAATGCTTTACTTTCTGGTTGGGCGACGTCCTCTTTAATGTCGCCGAAATTAATGCCTGGAGGAGGTAAGTCGCCCGGTGGGGGAAGCAAGAGGCTGATCTGTACAGAGGAAAGGTCGGGTGGTGAAGGGCCTCTAGGGACCTTTACTCCTGTTGCCATCGCTTTTGCTAATTTCTTGAATTCTTGGATATAGGCTGATAACGTGTGGGGACCGTAGAGCGTTGAAGCAGCCTGCGACATAAGTTAGCAACTGTAATGCAGAAAGGATATAAAAGCTACCTCAGGGAACGGTGAATTCTGGTAGTCCTACGATGGTAATTGACCTTCGTTTGGGTCCTCTGTGTTAAATCTATCTAGTATCATGGCTGCCTCAAAAAATCTATTGAGATATGCACAAGAGGGTACCTCATATCGCTGCTGTGTGTACTCTTCAAAGGTCGCCACATACTGCGAATAAGTATTTGTTAGGCCTGCTATCACGACCTGGAGATCCTCCCGGAATTCTCCATTTCCATTGCTTATCAATGTCTCCTTCACCGCCTCCCTCAGTCGCCGGCCAGCCATTGTTGTGAATTCTGTAAATTCGAAAACAGGATTTTGATTAGCTTGTATAGGTCATGTTGCCGGTACTGCTGAAGGCTTCCATCTAGTAGTGCTACTTCTGTGTTGGCATTGACCTAAGTCTCTTTAGGACATGTTTGATTAACTCTAAGAAGCCCGTACACGATCAAAACCTGTTCTCGAGTGAAACTGCTCTTCTTGGTTGACATGACGAATTAAGGGACTTTGTCATCCATCTTGACCCACAAGAATGTCTTACTTAAACCACCTCTGGAACTCGTCAAAAAAAAAAAACCACCTCTGGAATTACCTTCTGGAATTTCCTCTTTAGTCTCTAGACGTGGGTCTTGAGATACTGTGTTCAATTTAGATACGTGGTGACCACGACACTCCTGATTCAGCATGTCTACTCCCGGAAGAGGTCTTGAAACATCTATATGTGGAGGAATGGATATTCCTAAGCAAACCGAAGCTATGACATGAAATTGAAATTCACTGCACGAGGGAATTGGAGAGAGACGAACCTCCTGGTACAGAGAGAATGATCAGTTGTCCTAGCCTGAGCACTTGAATTGGAAGAATCGCTGGCTGCATTATAGTAGAAAAAAGACTGTTTAGACATCTGATCATGCTTGTCTGTGGTGATGTTAAAGATAATGCCATCACCACACGCAACATGTGACCGTACATTGCTTTCGCATTTACTATTAATCCTCTAACAATTTATCAGGACTTGGGGCTAAAATCGTCTGGTAACATCCATCTAGCACCTCCTTCTTAAGCATATTACTGAAGTAAACCAGCTAGCACCACCGGACGATCACAAGATGTGAGCCAGTAGAGCATACTTCTATCAGAAGAGGTTGAAGATTTCAATAGCCTGAATGCATTAGTGTTAGATTTGCTATGCCTCAAGCAGGTTGTAGCTCATGGTGAAGTTAATAAAGCCCATTAGACTGGCTTTTGTGAGATTATTGTAACTGTGAGATTGGATAGGGAGTCCATCGTACCGCCCAAGCGTAGGGATGGAACATTTCACCGGTGCTAAGTAAGACGGGCTTTGGCTTCTGGCATTTCTCCTGATACGCACTCGGTTTTTTCAGCAAGTTCCTCACAAGCTTCCAAAAGGGGTTGATCTGTAAACGTGCGAGTCGTCCACACGAAATGAGATGATAAAGAATTAGCCAGAGTCTAATCTGGCTGAAACTTGCAAAGTTTTATTGCACGGTTGATGTGGTAGGCGCAATTGAAATTACTTGAAAACCGGTTCTGGCTAGTGCTTAGGAATCTACTAACCTCTGTATCGCCTTGCTGGAAACCGAATTGGCCAGGGCCATCAGTGGTTCCAGCAGCAAAACCTGCACCAACGGCTGCGGGACATGTTTTAACCACCCGGTTTCCCTCTAACTCCACCTCAATATCTGTGAAATTTACATATGCATGACGGTAATCTATCTTTCCGGTCAGTTCTTCTTTAGCAGACTTGAATAGCTCGAGGGCCGTCTTGAATTGCCTGTCGCCTATGATCTTTGTGCTTAGTATTTCATCTGGGTACCTGTAACACAGCGTCGCGAACCCTCATATCAATTCAAGGTAAGAAGCTCATGGGCCATTTCACAACCACCACACAACTAATGAAATGCCCGACGATGATTAACTCATTCTGGAAGAAATTAGAGAATACCCAGGTCCCCGCCCCACACACAGTGTATCGTCCCCGTTGCACGAAGAGCGGTTGAAATCGCACGGTTTTCCCGTATTGGTGCAGAATGCTCCAAGCACGTTTGGGCTCACGTCCCCCACGTTGGATTGGCAAAACGCAGCCACGAACAAGGAGCCATCGTTTATCCTCACCTTGGAACTCCGGCTGCTCGCTTTGCTGCACGGCTGCCCTCCAGTTGCGCCTATAGTTTGTGCCTTCTCGATCAACAGCAAACCATCTACGTCTGATCCCACGAATGACACAAACAGAAAAAATCTGCAACATTAGTATCATTCGCGCTACATTAGTTATAAGAACTCATCATCATCACAATTGCCAAGTTGGAAATCCATTGACGGCAAACTCAGACTTGATTACACATTTTTTTGACATTAACGAATGATTCAGCAATGTAACCAAAAAATCACTTAAAAGCTTAACATAGTATATGAAGGTGCGCTCCTGCAAAAGAAAATAAGCTTACTAGATCGGTTGGCCGATTTCCCCTTCCCCAAAGCAGACCGGTACCAGTCCTCAAAGAACCTGGCGGCGGCTCCTTTGTTGTCTCCGCTGATGAGCCGGTTGTCTCGGCTCATGGATGTCCCATGCGTCGCGAACCAATTGAACACTCCGATGCTTTCCCTGCTCCCTCCATCGACAAACTTCAACAGCGTCATTTGCTTGTCCACGTTGGTCGGGTATCGAGCTCTCTCCTCAGCTGGATTGAGCAAGTACGCACTTGGGCTCCGACTTATTCCCGCATTATCCATATCCCCTATTGAAAATAGATCATATCAGGATCGTTGGCATGATTCATCGATCAACAAAATGCCACCCATACTGAGCTATGTACCTCGGTTAATGAATATGGAACCAGGCTTGAGGTTGTTGTGAGCTTGGACGATGCTTTGCTCAACGGCATCAACGATGGCATCAAATGACTGTTTGACGAATCCGAGGGAGGTCACAATGTAGACCACGTACTGCAGGTAACCTCCAGGACCAGCATGAGTGTGTATGCCACTGATTGCAACATTCTCTTCGGTGTACAAATCTCCAAACCTTTTACAAGTTGGAAATAAAACAGAATTGTTCGCTGAGATAAAAACCTATTACAGAACACTCGCAACTGTAACTGGAATATCAATCTATTAGACAGTCTAGACTAAGTCCAGCCAATGACTCCTTCAGAAACTCTATCCTCTTACCTCGACCTAAGCCTTTCCAGAACCTTAATAGTGACGAGCTGCGAAGCCATCCCAGCATCGAGATTGACGAAGGTGAACCTCGCCCCATTTGGACTTTCCGCCACGACAAACGCCCTTGCTCTCAATCGGAAGTGAATCCCCGCCGCATTCTGCTGGATGTTCCCGTAGCCCATCAGGTTCACATCGGCAGCCGGTCCTGTCGAGTCATAGCTCCCTACTCCGATCAGGTACTCCCCATTCACGACTCCCAAAACTACGAGCGCGAGCAACGAGAGGAGAAGCAGACACTTGCGCCTTTTGTTGCTCATCGTCTTCACCGTCTTGCTTTCGTGTGGGATTAGCATTGGTAGATACATGTTTGAACATAAGCTCTGTAAGTATATACAAGAAGCTCCATGGCCTAGGATTCCTAGGAGATTGGCGTTGAATGTTCTTAGATTGTAGCGACTGGGATGTGACATGATGCTATCGTGTAATGATATTGACAGAATGATGTTGTGATGTGATGTAAGCCATTTTTTTTTTTTTTTTGGATGAATGGTACAAAAGTTTTGGGATAGTTGGCACAAGAGAATCTTCGGATTGCCCGATCGGTCAGGAGAGATTGACGATGCAATGCCTCGTCCATTTATTTGTGCGGATGCATAAAGGCGATGAAACATCGGCCCGCAATTGTTGTTGGCTGGTCCCACACGCCCGATCGGTCAGGAGAGATTGACGATGCAATGCCTCGTCCATTTATAGTGCCAATGCATAAAGGCGATGAAACATCGGCCCGCAATTGCTGTTGGCTGGTCCAACACATTTGTGGGGCCAGCAAGTACATAAAACAAAAGAATACAGGAATTTCAAATAAAAATATAAAGTATCATCATTTTTTCAAATAAGAATTTGAATAAAAATATGAAATAATCATTTTTATCTCAAATAAGGGCGCAAGTGGCCATGACAGTTTTAAATAAAGGCATAATCTTCTTGCCAATCGCCGGCTAGCTAGATATTTCGACCAGTCAAAGACATTTTTGTCAAAAGACTATTATTTTTAAATTATTTATTCTATTTTCTTTTTCCTTTCCTTTCCGACAAAGGCCCTAGTGACCCTTGTCGACCATTGGCAAGGGTCGCCTCACCTACGTCCTTGCCAGCCGCAGGTGAGGGTAGCGAGGGTTGCCTCACCTAGGGCAAGAGTCGCCTCGCCTAGGCAAGGCTGTCCCTCGCCAACTACTGGTGAGATGACTCTCACTTAGATCTAGCAAGGGTTGGCCTTGTCTATGACCGACGAGGGCGACCTCACCCAGGGGGAGGGTCACCTCACCCAAGTGAGGTCGTCCCTTGCCTATGGTTGGCGAGGATGGCCCTTGCAAAATCAGGCAAGGACAACCCTTACCAAACCCCCTCTAGGCATTGTCACTGGTCGACCATCATTTGAGACTAGCAACCAGCGAAGAAGAAAGAAAAAACTAAAAAAGAAAAAAAGAAAAAGAAAAAAAATTCAAAAAAAAGAGTAAAAGACAAAAATGCCCTTGACCAACTAGAGAGTCAAGCCTTTTTCTGAAACTGACATAGCCATTTCAAACATTTATTTGAAACAAAATCCACTTCCAGCCTTTATTTGAGAAAATGAGAGCACTTCAAGTTATATTTGGAATTTTTCCCAAAAAAATAAAAAGAAAAGTCAAATAGAAGACAAAAGAAAAAGGTAAATGTTGCTTTGTGTGAGAGAGTGAGCCCAACAATAGAGAGAAAAAGTGAGTGTGCTCACCGAGAGAGCACCAGGAGAGCAGGGGACAAAAAAGGAAAAAGGGCGGGGCTTTGCGATCTGGATTCGAAGGCCAAATTTCAATTTTGTCTATTGAGAACTTTCTCCAACCTCCATTTGTGTTAATCCACCTTCATGATGATGAAAATACTATTGCATTGTTGATGTTGATCCTTTAATATGTGACTAAAAAAAATACTTTGTGTATCCTACCATTTTTTATGATTAGTGGAAGCTTTTGGGTGGTCCATGATTTTTCCAACATTGGGTTTTCACGTAAAATATTGGTGTTATTGCCTTTGTTTCCTTATTATTTCGGTGTTATATTTACTTATTGCGAGGTTTTAAAGGCTAGTTGCCGGGGGAAATTGATTTCGGTTGGTTTAGTTTTGGGGGAGAAATTGATCCTAGATTGGGTTTAGTTTTGATGAATTGTTGCCTAGTTTTCCCCAACAAAGTGATATCAAAATAGTGTTTAGATTCTAGTATTAAATGGAGAAAACTAGCGGCATAATGTTTAAGTTAAATGCCTCAAATTTTTCCATTTGGTAGTCTCGAATGAAAGACATATTATATTACAAATATTTGTTTGATCCTGTTGATGGTGATGAGGCTAAGGAGATGAGGAAGACAAAGAATGAGAACAAATGAGTTGGGAAATGATTGGGTTTATTCGACAATAGATTGGCAATAATGTGTTTCGTCATGTTGCTCAAGAAACATTTAATTAGTAATCACTACACCATTTTCTGATATGAGAGAAAGATAACTCTGATACCAAATAGCTGTCAAGATCTTGGGTTCTATATATATATATATATATAGAAGTTAACATAAGATGATTTCAAATAAATTTATAGAAAGTGGCACAGTGATTGGTGATTAATTTATATGTTTAATGTAAATGAACATTATGGAATTTAACTTTTGGTGCCTGAATCTTCTGTACATTTGACTGTCCTCATTATATTAATTACCCTTTCTACCAAAAAAAAATATGGAATTTAAATAAAATCACGTGGATGAAAGATAATAAATAATGCAAATGTGATGTTTAGTATTATGAGTAATACAAGACTATAAACAATAACCATCCATAGGGCAGTAATCCGCGCTCAACTGAATGTAGCAAAAAATAATTAAATGTAATTAAATTAACAATGTGATCTCACGCAACGACGTAGTCCGCCCTCGAGTAGAGATCCCACTAATAAACGAAATAATAAAAAAATGTGATCTTCTATAGGGGTTGTCGTTTGCGCTCGAGTAGAGTCCCACTTCTATGTAAATAAAGAAAGAACTAAGAATATAGAGTAATTGCGCCAACCAAAACTTGGTTGGTTATTTCATTCAGTGATAGAATATTATTATTGAAGATAGATGATACAAATGATTGGAAGTGACTACAAGTGATTTGGGGTGATTTGAAAGTGATTACATGCTATTTTAAGTGATTACAAAGTGATTTCAGGTGAAATGATCAAAGTGAAAGGAGGCTATGATTGAAGAGAGTTTAAGCACTTTTAAGAGTAAGAGAGTGTGGATGCTTAGAGGCTTGAAGGTTTGAATGCTGGAGGTGTCTTGTTCCTTCCTCTTCTGCTCCTTTTATAGAGAGATTCGGGCACTTTTGTTTGAAGTGAATAGTTACTTTTTTTTTTTTTTTTTAAGTTCTTGGCTTCTTCTGAAGATTTCTTAGTCTAGGCTGAATACTAAGATTTTTTCTCCATATTGCAACAACATGTGATTTCCTTTTCTTTTGTTCATTTTTGGCTCTTTTCCTTCTTGGTGATGTAGTTTCCTATAGTCGACATCATCATCATCCTCATTTAATAGATTAATACCGACAAAAGAACAGCACAAGTGCCAAAACTTAACACGGATGGATACTTAAGTACCAAAAGTTACGAAAGGTACACTTAGGTGCCACTTTTTTTGAGAATTGGGACACTTGAGTGCAAAATTTGGCGACCTTGATCAGAAATCCTACGTGACAATTTTTTATTAATATAATTCACCTATGTGGCTCACCGAAGAGCTAAGTCAACAAAGAAGATTCAAAATGAAGTTGTTTTTTGCTTATCTAGCTACGTCAGTATGGAAAACAATGTTGTTTTCCGCTTATTTAGGCACGTAGCATTGTCGTTTTGCATTTATCTCACCAGAAAAATGCCACGTCAGCATTTTGGCCAAATTTTCTTGCCGTTCGCACTTAACTTATCCATTTTGCTCCGATCTTGGGACTTAAGTATACATTTCCTAACATTTTAGCATTTAAGTGTCCCTCCGTGCCAAATTTTAGCACTCCATAGCAATTATATTCATTGGTATTGCTACTGTGATGGGATTCATTAAAGGAACCTATTGATTTTATTTTTGACATGATTTTTTGTAATGCAACAAGAATATTCTGCTAGTGATTAGATTGTTGCCAAGGGGGCTTGGAAGTGATTTTAGTTGAAGATATTGTGTAATTTTGTGATCTATAAGTGATTGAGTGTATTTGGGGGTTTCTCCAATTCAACTAGTTTATAACTGATTGTTCGGAAAGGTTACTAGTAAATTTAAAATTATCTCACCATTTAGTTTTAACCAGGAAACTCTGAAGTTATGAGGAAGTGCATGAGATTAGAAAATTTTTATTAATGATCGATTGATTTGGAATGGGTATATAAAAATTTTATGTTGTTTTTAAATTATGGAGGAAAAAATTTCAATAACAGAACCAAAATGATTCCACTATTATTGAAACCAAAAAGGTAATTGTTCAATATTGAAATCTATTCTAAGATAGAAAAGTCAAGTGTGGTAATTGTTTTCATTTTGGCAAAAAAAGACATTCCACCATGTTTTTTGGTAATCCCAATAAATGAAAATAGGAAAGTATGATAATTTTGTAGTTAATCTAGTTTCAAATCGTATAAATGTGAGGGATTGGTTTCCACATGTCGGATGAGATAACTTTGAAGATTATGACTATAGAATGGGTAATATTATTTATATTTTCAGGTGATGCAAGATGTGTGAATGTGACTAGTTTGGTTTTGACAAGGATTTGCTCATAATAAGCTTGGGATTTCGATAAATTAAGTGGTTTGTAGTTCCAATTTTCTGTGAAAATACTTTTTGCAAAAACTTTTGGGTTTTCATGATAAAATCCATTCTCTACTTCCATGATAACTTGATGTTGACTTTTGATAATAAATTATGATTTTGTTGAGAACTATGATGATGATAATTGGAGGTTGGGACATCTGAGTGCTAAAACTTGGCACGGAAGGACACTTAAGTGCCAAAACTTTGGAAAAATGTACACTTAAGTGCAAGTTTCGGAGTAAAGTGAATCACTTAAGTGCCAATCCGGCCAAATTGCTGACGTGGTAATTTTCCGGCGAGTTGAGTGCAAAACGGCGTCGTTTTGCACGCTGACGTGACGAGAAAATGCAAAAATGACGTCATTTTGTGTTTGATGTGTAAATAATTAATATAAAAAATAATTAAATTTAATTTAAACTTAATTTTATTTAAAATATTCTAAAAATAAAAAACTTAAAATTAAAAAACAAAAAGGGGGGGAAGGGGGCGGCTAAGGGCCGAGCCCTTGCCGCCGCCGCCGCCGGAAGGGCCGGCGATGGAGGGGGAGGGTCGGCTGGGGTCATCGGCCCTCGACCGACCGGTGGCGAGCCCTCCTCGGATCGCGGCGAGGGCCGCAACCCTTGCCCCGATCTAGGCGAGGGCTTGCGGGCCCTCGCCGCCTCCCCACCGTCGCCGGAAGGGCCGACGACGATGATGGGGGAGCATCGGTCGGGGTCGTCGGGCCTTGGCCAAGGGTTGGCGACGCAGCCGACCGGTGGCGAGGGCCCGCGAGCCCTCACCGGGCTGCGAGCCCTCCCCCTCCCGCCGGCCCTTCCCGATAGCGGCGGGGAGGCGGTGGCGGCGAGGGCTTAGCCCTCAACCGCCCCCTTCAGCCCCCCCCCCCCCCCCCTTTTTTTTTTTAATTTTAAGTTTTTTTTATTTTTTAGAATATTTCAAATAAAATTAAGTTTGAATTGAATTTAATTAATTTTTATATTAATTATTTACACATCGACACAAAACGACGTCGTTTTGCATTTTCTCGCCACGTCGTGTGTTGCCACATCAGCAATTTGGTCGGATTTTGGCCGAAGTGGCATTTAAGTGATTCACTTTACTCCGAAACTAGCACTTAAGTGTACCTTTCCGAAATTTTGGCACTTAAGTGTCCCTCCGTGCCAAGTTTTGGCACTTGGGTTGTACTTCAGCCATGATAATTATGATACTACTACCGAGGTAGTAAGATTTGTGATAGAGGATGATAGCGATTTTATGATTACTTCGTTGGATATTCTTTTGATGATTGTGATTCTTTTGAATTGTGAAAAGTTAATGGTGATGAGTTAAGTGTGATTTCAATTTGCTTTGATAGATTTTATTGGCTATGTCTACCCAAGTTTTGATCAGAGCAGAAAGTGATTATAATTTATGGTTTGTGATCTTGTTTAGGGCTTCTTTGATTGTGATGAGAGGGTTTTTTGTTTAGCCTGTGAAAGTAATGGAGATAGAAACGGGGTGAGATTAGGTGAAAGTGATTATAGTAATAGCGTTTATTGGGCTTTGGTAAGGTCTAGCTATATTTGTAATTGATGAGGTGTTGGTATTTGTTGTAATGGTGATTGTTGGTGGTTGGGATTTTGATTTTGAGTTTTCGATTGTCTTTTTTGGACAATTGTGTAGGCATTATTTTTCCTGCAAAAATTCTCTCGTTAGAATTTAGGTAAAGAATTTGAGGATCCCCTGATAAATTTAATATCAAAATCAAAGACGGATATGGCTAATTTGTTTTGAAGCAATATTTAATATAACACCTCTTTTGCTGATTTGCAATCGATGTGAAACAATATATATTTAAGGGATCACCTTAAAATTTGGATATTGTTAAAACAATAGCTAATATTTTTGTTTTTTTTTTTATAGTAGAGTAATTTTGCTGAGTTTGGTTCCAATGTTTTAAGATGAATTGAATGATTTGTTCTTTGTTATTTTTAATTTGTTTGAGGATATCTCCATAGCCTATTTCTAAGGCATTTATTTGACATGCGGACCCCTGAGTGCCATAACTTGGTAGAAAGTGACACTTAAGTGTCATAACTTAAGTGCCAAAATCGGAGTAAAATGGATCACTTGAATGCCAATCCGGCCAAAATCCAGCCAAAACGCTGACATGTGCAATTTCCGGCGAAATATATGCAAAACAACGCCGTTTTGCACGCTGACGTGGCCAAATAATGCAAAAATAGCGTCGTTTTGTATCCGACGTGGTAAAAAAAATAGAAAAATTAATTAAATTAAATTATTTAAAATATTAAAAATAAAAATTTTTAATATTTAGAAAGTTTTAAAAAATTAAAAAATTAGGGGGGGGGGGGGGAGGGGGCCGAGGGATTAGCCCTCAACCATCGCCGCCGCCGCCGCCGGGAAGGGCCGGCGATGGCGGAGGGTCGGAGGTCGCCGAGGTCGCGACGGACCCCGAGCCCTCGCCCGCTTCGGCGGGCCCTCGCCCGGATCGGCGTGGTGAGTGGCGAGGGCTCGCGACCCGCCCTCGCCGGATCCGACGCCAGGGCTCGCGATCCTCGCCGGATCGGGGGCGAGGGGCCTCGCCGGATCGGGGGAGGAGGAGGAGGAGGAGGGAAGTAGCGGCGGCCGAGGAGGAGGAAGGAAAAAGGGGAGGGGAAGGAGGAGGAGGGAGGCGGCCGGCGGCGAGGGCCGGGCCGCCGAGCCCCGGCCGAGGGCCTGCGTGCCCTCACCGAATCTAGGCGAGGGCACGCAGCCCTCACCGCCGGGTCGGCCGGGGCCACCGGCCCTCGCCCAAGGCTCGGCGACCCCGGCCGACCCTCCCCCACCTTCCGGCGATGGCGGGGAGGCGTCCCTCGGCCGCCGACTACCTTCCTCCTCCTTTTTTTTTTAATATAAATTATATTATTATTTTGTTTTAAATTTAATTTAATTAATTTTATATTATATTAAAATTCAAATTATGCCAAAACGTCATCGTTTTGGCTGATACACCCTAAACGACATCGTTTTAGGTGAATTTGAGCTGACTTAGCTCTTCGGCGGCGAAAAATATTAATATTTTAATGTCACGTAGGATTTATGGTCGGTTTCGCCGAAGGTGGCACTCAAGTGTCTCACTTTTCTTAAAATGTGACACTTAAGTGTATATTTCGTAAGTTATGGCACTTAAGTGTCCATTTGTGCCAAGTTATGGCACTTGAAAGATTCTTTTGCCGCATTTATTTCTATGATTTTGAAAGCGATGGCGTCAGCTAAGTGGGGGCAAAATACCTCTCGAACATGAGCTTTAATTTATTTAACAATATTAGTGTGAACTAATGTCTAAGGTGGGGGATATTTTTTGTAATCTTTGGTGTAAAGATTTACATAATATATTGATGGTTGGGAAGAATCTAGGATGTAATTGAGATTTCCTAAAAATCTTGATAATTGGGTCTTGTCTTTGATTTCACTAGAAATTTTTTCTGCATTTAAAATTGACTTTCTATTGGAATAATGGTTTTTTGTGAAAAATAACGTCCTAAAAATCTGATTTTTGTTTGGAAAAATGAAATTTTGATGGGAGAGACTACTAAGCCATTTTTATTGATAATGCTTGTAAGAACAAATATATGTTTAAAATGTTAACCTATATTAGCTGAAAATATTAGGACATCATCCGTGGGTACTAGAATTTACTTAGAATAAGAATTAAAAACGTATCATAATATTTTATATATTTTCATATATATCATATATATATATGGAAATATATGTGTTGATAACATGCTGTTTGTTTTGCGTCCTTTGGGTCAAAGAACGGCTTGTGTCATCTTCATTCTTATTGGTCTCAAGGTATGACAAACAAAGCTTCAAATCCCCCCTGATTAATGTCTTTTGTCTTCCTTGGACAACTTCCTTTTTTTGCTTTGTTTTAATAATCAAATGCACGTCCATTCGTATTGGTACACTGAGGACAAAAAGGTTTTAGTTCTTAAGGCATTTTCACCAACACTTGGTTCGGTTCGGCTTTACCATCGGCAAATGGATACACGATGACGCAGATTCAGGTCAGTATTTACAAATTCCAGCAGAAAAACCAACTTTGGCAAGAAGTAGTTATCGACATTATCAAGATCGTCCCTTGTTCAAGTTACGATGCATTCTGGGTGCACAAAAATTAACCTTTGTTCAAGTTGTGTCATGCTCTGAATCACCTGTGTTACTAATCTTTGAAGGGGCAAAGCTGATGTCATCTGTCATAAAAAATTTAGAATGAGATTATCTGGATTTGACAGAACAGTATTTTGATTGAGACATTAGCATACTTGGTGCCCGTTAGTGGTCGTCTATGTTTGGATGCTCGTTATATTCATGTACTGATATTGAGCTATATTCAGCTTTGTCATATTGCTCATACTATTTTTCTATAGATGATAAAGCACATAGTGTAAGCTTAGCAACTTATAACTGATCACTCGTGCTAATGTGAGATCTTTATGAAGGCGATAATTTCTCATCTTTTGCTGTTACAGTTGAGCAAGTCATCAAGGAGACAACCGCAAGGGAACGGGCTCTTGCTTTGAGTGCGTTGTTTAGCATCATTGCTTCTGGAGGCTTATGCTTGTTGCAGAGAGCTCTCTCTCTAAGTGGAATTTGTGCCGAGAACCGTGAACATGCATAAACGGCAATATTTTTGTGGATATGAATTCCTTGAAGCTTGAAGTTTCCATCAGGACCTCCTGATAATTCCTGCAATGTAAATTACATATTGATGGCCTGCACTTTTATGACACCATAAATGCGTTGGATGCACCAGTGAAGTAGTCAACGGGTGAGAATATTGTCATCTTATAGGAATCATCCCGGGCTTGACCTCCTATGGAACTTCCCATTCGATGGTTGCTGAACCATACAATCCATTGAAGCCCGAATTCCTCTTGAAATATAGGCAAAAGTCATTGTCATCATATTCCGGGATCCACCGTCCGCCCTCTAGCCTTTCCAGAACTGTAAACATGCCTTCTGTTATCAAGTCATATCTTGGGTTTAACGCACCAAAATTTGGTGCTCACTCTTTCTCCATTTTTAAATGCTCTACTTTTTGGTAGGGTGATATCTTCTTTCATGTCACAAAAATTAAGTCCAAGAGGAGAGTCGCCCAAAGGAGAAGGCAAGAGGCCGATCTGTACATCATATAGGTCGGGTGATGATGGACCTCCTAGAGGAAGTGATTCTCTCGTCGCTATTGCTTTAGCATAAATTCTTAAATTCTTGGATATAGGCCAATAGCATGTGAGGACTATACAGCAGAGAAGCAGCCTGCCAAACATAACTCATCAACCTCAATCTCAATCTGTTCATATGTGACTTAGATTTAATCTCAACCTTATTCTGGGTAGATGTGCTTCTTGGCCACAACCTTAATCTATTCAGCTTGACAAATACTAGATAATGCTAGATAATGATCCCATAGCGATCTCAATGATGCAAAATTTTTGAAGGAAAAATGATCTTTCGTGATATCAACGAAATATCCTATTTGGACCAATCAGAAGAATGGTATTCAAACATTTTTTTCCTCCTATTTATCCTAGTCGATGGTAAAGAAAAGCAAATGTGAGTGTTGCATTTTGTTCTAGGTTTGATACTGATTTGCTTCTATAGTCTGCATAAGAAAGTACCTCGTATCGTTGTTGGGCGTATTCTTCAAAGGTTGCCACATACTGTTAATAAGCATTCATTAGTCCTGTGACTACAACTTGGGGATCCTTCATTCAGTATTAACGCCTCCTTTACTGCCTCCCTTGGTCGCAGGCCAGCTGTCATTGTGAATTCTGTGAATTCAAAAAGCTTTGGAAAACTTAGCCTGGATGTTTAAGTTGCTTCTATGGCACAGGCTGTTGTAAGGTGCTCAAGGTTTCCATATGACAGTATGATACAGTTAAATCTCTGAGTCTCGCAATTTTTGTCGGGACATCTTTAATCAACTCTGGAATGTATACCTAAAGGCTGTACTTCAGTTCTTGAATCTAATTGTGCGAAAGTTTCTGCATACCGACATATATGTGTTCACTAGTCCGTACGATTGTATGGTTATAATATCCATGTCATTGGAGCGAAAGAAAGTCTATCTTACTCAGATGTGGAAAAGTATTTATATATTGATTTTAGTTAATAGACACATAAAGAACAGAACTGCTTGTATTGGCTGACATCATGAATTATAGGGACTGTCATCCAGCTTGAGCCATAAGATAGTGTTAGGTTGGTCAGTTGCCGAGTTACTTATGGAATTTCCTCTACAATCTTCATATTGGATCTTGAGAATCTGATCCTAATAGGTATAGAGTTGCAGAGACATTGAGAATCTTGAAACAATGGACTCTTTGTAAGGAGACCATTGCTATGACAAGAAATTAAGATCCTCTGATGGAATTAGACAGAAATGAACCTCTTGGTACAAAAAGAATGATCAGTTGTCTTAATCTCAGCATTTGAATTGGAAGAATAGCTAGTTGCATTGCAGTAGAAAGAGTAGCGCTTAGGCATTGGATCATGTCTATATTATTGTCATAAAGGCAAAGGTAATGTCATCATAACGGACAAACTTGTATCTGTCCTTTTTAAGCATGTTTCCAAAGAGATATGATCCCTGTTAACATGTTTCCTTCAGAAAAGGTGACGGTTTTAATTTTTTGATTGAGCTCGTTAAGTTCGGAGGCTCTTTCAGTAGGTCGTATCTAATGGCAATTTAGATAAACCACTCTATAAATAGATGGATGCGTATGGATAGTATGTTCGCGAATTTGGTTAGAGAGTCCTATCGCCCAAGCATAAGGAAGGAACATTTCGCCTGTGCTGAGTTACATCGTCTTTGGCTGCTGGCACTCTTCCTCATACTTGCTTGGTCCTTTCAGAAAATCCCTCCCAAGCTTCCAAAAGGTGTTGATCTGTCATCATTGGAATAGGACATTCTAGTGAAGTGAAATCAAACTTCATTATGAGATTTGAGACAGTCAATGTCGTCAGTGACATGTCGAAAAGAGGAAGTCACAAACCTGTGTATCCTCTTGCTGGATAGTATGTTCGCGAATTTGGTTAGAGAGTCCTATCGCCCAAGCATAAGGAAGGAACATTTCGCCTGTGCTGAGTTACATCGTCTTTGGCTGCTGGCACTCCTTCTCATACTTGCTTGGTTCTTTCAGAAAATCCCTCCCAAGCTTCCAAAAGGTGTTGATCTGTCATCATTGGAATAGGACATTCTAGTGAAGTGAAATCAAACTTCATTATGAGATTTGACAGTCAATGTCGTCAGTGACATGTCGAAAAGAGGAAGTCACAAACCTGTGTATCCTCTTGCTGGAAGCTGAATTGCCCAGGGCCATCGGTGGTCCCAGCGACAAAACCTGCACCGAGGGATGCAGGGCATGTTTTCACCACCTGATTTCCTTCTAACTCTACTTCGATGTCCAAGAAATTTAGATACACATGTCAATAATCTATCTTCCCCATTAGTTCTTCTTCGGCAGAATTGAGCAACTGTGTTTCTGTCCTATGATCTTGGTGCTCAGTATCTTGTCTGGGTACCTGCGATAGAAGAGCACAAGCCTTTTTGTCAGTTCGGACCAACACGTGAATGGTGATTACCCGACTTTATCAAATCAATACCCAGGTCCCTGTCCCATGCAAAGCATATCGTTGCCACTGTATGAGGAGCGATTTGTATACGCCGAGCACATTGGAGGACACATATCCCATGTTGGATTGACAAAACGCTCCCACAAACGAGTCATCGCTTTTCCTCACCTAGGAGCTCTGGCTACTTGTTTTACTACAGGGTGTACCTCCGGTTGCTCCAATCGATTTCACTGACTCTAAGAACAACGAGCTGTCCGCACCTAATCTCACGAGGGGAAAAAGGCACTATGCCCTTACCATTAGGATCAATTAGTAGCATAGTAAAAACTCACGATCGTCGTTGTTGCGAAGTCCTTAGTTGGGCACTTGCTGAAAATCCATTTCAACGCTTAAGACGGTTGATAAAGGCATTACTGTTTCGATATATTTGACAGACTCTAATGCTATGGAAATGAACTCTCTAGATCCACTTACAGATTTTCCGTCGACTGCTGAGGTGAACCAATCCTCGAAAAACCTCGCGGCAGCTTTTTTGTTGTCCCCATTGATGAGCAAGTTGTCTCGGCTCATGGATGTCCAGTGCTTCGGGAACCAGTTGAATGCTCTGATGCTGTTTTCGCTCGCGGTGTCGATGAACTTCAGGAGCGTCATTTGCATGTCAACATTGGTCGTACATCAAGCTCTCTTGTCGGGGCAGATTCAGTAAATACGCACTCGGGCTTCGGTTTATACCGGCATTATCCACATCCCCTAAGGAAACGCAAACGTTGTCATTGCAATTTTTCTTAGCAGGCTGAGTGACCTTGCATATATAAAGTCACCTTGGTTAACTAACACTGAACCAGGTTTCAGGTTAGTGTGAGCCTGGACCATGCTTTGCTCAATGGGTCGACAGCATTTAAGGATTGTTAGGCTGCATTTGGAAATAGCCTCAGAAAGGGACTTTGATACTGAAAACCTCTTGGGCCAATATTTGAGTGTTAGGGGAAAATTGGTCTTTTGAAAGCTGAAAGCCCAAGGTAGGTCTTGGGGTGCCTTAAGCTTTTAACTTTCTCAACATGCAAGAAGGCTAGGGCTACTAAAATATTTTTTCCAAAACTATCCTCACTAGCTTTTTTATTTTTCTGTTTTGCCCTCGTTATTTGACTGTTCATCTTCTTCTTCGTTGAGGTTAGCCGGCATGTTACAGGGCTGTGAGGGGCCGACAATGGGCTAGATAGAGGCCAACATGGTCGCGGTGACCAATGTGACTGTCGCCGGGGGGTTGCGCAACCTTCGTGCCATTTGGGTCGAGGCAACCTCAGCGAGAGGCCGTGGATCTAGGTTGCCATGACCTCGATCGGGGGTTGAGCAACTCAAGTGCAAGGTCACATGCCCTTGCCGGCAGTCGCCTAACCCCAGCGGCCTTCGCCGAGGCCGCGCGACCTTAGGCGAAGATCTCGCCTAGGTCACCCAACCCCAAGCAGCCCTTGTTGGTGGTCTCTAAGGATCACTTGAGGTCTTGCAACCTCAAACGACAGCCACCGACAACAGATTTGGATTGTCGGTGGCCACCTGCCCTTCGTTAGCCAGCTATTTTTTTATTTTTTTTCTTTTTAATAATAAAGGTCATTTGTAAATATAATTCTTCCAAATATTATTTTATTCAAAGGTACTTCACAATAAACTTTTAGGTTATAAGTTACCAAAATACAATTTGTATTTTGAAAAAAATCTTTAACTTAAAGTTCTTTACATTTTTTCAAAGACGTTTCTCAAAAATTCAACCAAACGCATCCCTTATATGAATCCAAGAGAGGTCACACCGTAAAGCATGTACTGCAAGTAACCTCCAGGACCTGCATGAGTGCGTATGCCACTGACTGCCACATTTTCTTTAGTGTACAAATATTCAAACCTGCAACTATTTTTAAGAAAAAAGGAGCTTGCACTCGTATTAGAATTGTGAAATTATCAATTGTTATGCCCAAGGTATGCAATAATCAGGAATGCTGTTACCTTAAGTATAGTCAAAATCCACACAACGTGCTTGGTTATGAATCAATCAAGATAGACCCGACAGATGGAACAAACCTTAATCTAAGCCTTTTGAGAACCTTAATGGTGACGAGTTGCGGAGCCATTTCAGCATCGAGATTGACAAAGGCAAACCTTGACCCATCTGAGCTCTCTGCCACGGCATACGGCCCTCGCCCTCAACTGGAAGTGAACCTTGGCCGTGTTCTGGTTGCAAGTTCCCGTAGCCCATCGTGTTCGCCCCTGTAGCCGGTCCAGTCATATCTGTATTTTTTTTTTTTTTTTTTTGGTCGGTAGTCATATCTGTATTTGGAAGAGTAGATCAACGTACGCGTGAAAGAAATGATCTTTACCGTATCATGGCTCCTGACTGTTTAGGTAATTAAATATTAAATTCAGCCTTCATCAACAGCTTAAGTTTTTTGAACAACTGGCGGTGATCTACAAAATCTCATATAGATCAAAGCTAGAGATCCTGATCTCAAATCTTTTAATGCCTCATTTGTCTCCACAATTAAATTTTCACGCCTAATTAGAGATGGCAATATGGGTCAAAAACCCATATTATGACCCATTTTTAGTTAAATGGGTCATATATGAGTCAAGTGAAAGTTAAATATGGGTCAGAAATGGGTCAAGTGAAAATTAAATATGGATCAGAAATGGATCAGTGAATGTAAAATACAAAAAGAAATAGTCTAAATGGGTTATAAGGAAACCCATTTTAAAGTTTAAACCCTTGGCATTTTTTAAATTTATAAAAATGTTTTTTAATAAAAAATCGAAATTATAATTATTTTTCATATTTCAATTTTTTCTTTTCCTTTTTCTTTTTTCTTTATTTTTCTTCATTCCTTACCGGCCGCCGGCTCGCGATGCCCGCCGACGAGTGGCGAGGCTTGATCTCGCCAGACGGCGAGACCGAGGCCCCGCTCAACGCCGCCGAGCTCCGGCCTCGCCGATCCGGCGAGTCTTGGCCTCGCCGACAACCGGGCGAGGCTCGAGCTCGCCGGCGTCGGCGGAGCCTCGGCTTGCCGGATCGGCGAGATCGAGCCCCCCGCCCGACGCCGGCGAGCTCGATCTTGCCTCGTGGCCGGTCGCCGGCGTTGTCGTGGCGCGGCCAACCAAAGGAGAAGGAAAAAAAAAAAAAAAAAAGAGAAAAGAGAAAATAAAAAATAATTATTAAAAAATAAAAATTATATTTTTAAAACATAAAAAAAATTATATTTAAAAAACTAAATATTCGATTTTTTTTTAAATATTTTAAAAAGAATTATAAAAATTTTCCATTAAATTTGTATTGCATAAAAATTATTAAAAATTTTGTATTACATAAAAATGTTTTAACAATAAATAGGTTTTAGCAATACGGGTCGAGTCCGGTATGGGTCGGATACGGGTCGGGTCGGGTCGGGTATGGGTCACTAGATTTACATTACAAGAATATAGGTCAAAACGGGTTAAATAGGTCAAATATGGGTCGACCCATTTTCGACCCGACCCCATACCCGACCCGACCCACTCATTTGCCACCTTTACGCTTAATACTAGGCAAAAAAGACTAGACTAAGCAAGTTTGTGTCTTGCTTTGCTTATCGTTTACAAAGTGTTCACATTGGTTATTGATCAAATGATCAATTGAGGGACTTAAATATGTCATAAGGAGCGCAATCGCTTGGGATTTAGGGTGGAGTTTCAGCTTTGTATGTTGTTCTTTGTTTGTAATGATCGAGCTGTCAAGATGATATGTGCTAATCAACTTGATTTGGGGAGTGATTGTGACATAATTACTATAAACTTGGCAAAGGAGAGTCTTCTCCTGAGGTTGCTCGGCTTGAGGGATCAACAATGCAGTTCTCTTGTCCATTTATTGGTGCGGAATATTTGTGATTGCACAATCGGAAAACAATTAGCTTGCGAGTTACAAACAGCTAAAATTTAGATGCGAACGACTATTGAGTGATATTCATGTATTATTTATAAAAATTATCTTAAACTGTGAAACGGGTTTGTGTTGGAGCAATCTAAGTGTCGTGTTGCCGGGCGAAATGATGGAGTGCTGCACCTTAGATGGGGAGAGTATAGCAATCGAAAGCATCACCGTTTGGTATATATGGTAAGTTGACCTTAGCCGAAAGCATCGCCATTTGATTTATATGGTGAGTATACCGTTTGGTGTGTGTATGTAAGTTTGACATTTAGTTAGTGACCTTACATTCGATAAACACATAGAACTTTAGCGGTTAATTTCTCAAGAAAGTACATAGATCACACTGTGCAGAATGTTTTTTTCATTTATAATTGATGCTATTCATAGTGTCATCGCAATTTAAACTACAAAATATGGAAAAATATGTTATGAAAACATTAAATATGGATAACATGTATCGATCCTTCTCTATATAGAGTCTATACCACATGTGTTGGACTTGCGGATAGCAATATAAAACAAGAGTTAGTGCCCAAGTTTAGCGCATGGGTGATGATGCAGCCCATTGGCCATTCCCTGCTTTCACGATCATCAATGAATGCATAGAGTGGCAAGAGCAATGGCATAATGTATCTTGATTTATGTCGGCAACAATTCTGCCAACGATAAGTTTAGGACTTGATTTGACTAAAAGATAAAGTATCTACCTCTCTATTAAAAAAATGCCGATTGATCGACCGTGAACTGTTGAGATCATCCATGAACAGTCCCCCGACATGTAGATTAGATACCTTCGTCAAGAAGCGTCGAGTCGATTAGATTTGGAAATTTTATAAGTTCATTGACAACGACTCACAGACGACTGACTGGAGAGGACAACTATCAGTGATCCACATCGCTCTTTCATTGATATAGACGTGTACATTCCTCCAACCGAAGAAAGTCTCGTTTTCTCCCCTCATTCTAGATATATATCTACGGCTTCCACGTGGGGCTGTGCTCTTAACTCTAGAATGGATCCGCGTAATCTGGTCATCACAATCTTCTGTCCATTGCGTTTGATTCGATCGAACCCAAGACTCTCAAACCTGATGGAAACTGCCACCCGTCCTATGGAGGAGAGGTGGCTCTCATAGAATGCACTCGAACTGCTCCTGGACCCTACCATGATTCTCGCCGGTTCTGGACCTTCGTCTTGGTGCATTTGGCAAACATCAGAGGGGGGTTGTCAAGTGGGGTTCCAAAGCATCATTTCCTTGCATGCTAGTCAATAAAGAATACATCTACTCTCTCTCTCTCTCTCCCCATTAAAGCGACAACTACATCCCATGCCGACATGAAATTATGCTAAAGCTTTTCTCTCTTCTCTCTCATCCCGGCTTCAGCAAGAAGATAAAAAGCAAACGACCATCGTTCTAATCAAGCCATTTGATGTGTGGGGCGAAATGTTTAAGATTATTAAGAACAGCAAAATACTTCATTAACAAACCCTACTAGCAACAAAGCAGAGACATATATAAGCAGATAGCACTAATATACAATACTCGCTCACTTTTACTTCTTCTTTTTTCCTTTTTACATGAAAATGGAAATTATAGCCCGCAATTAAAAACACATTAATCAAAACAACCACCGCGGCAAAGCAAATCCACACGTAAACTTTAAGAGCAAAGGCGGTTCTCTCTCTCCTTTCTCCCCCTCAGTGGCACTCTTTTTCCTTTTCCTTTTCCTCGTCGCCCTTGGGGTGGTACCCGGGCAGCTTTTCCTTGATCTTCTCCAGCAACCCCTTCTTCTCCTTAGGAGATCCGTCCTGGTATGGCGGCTCCACCGGCGCACACTCCGCCGGAGGGGGCGGCGGCGGAGCATAAGAGACTTCGTCGGCCTTCTTGTGACCTCCAGGCAGTTTATCCTTTAGCTTATCGAGGAAGCCCTTCTTTTCATCCGCTGGCGCACCGGGCTCGTCGCACTTCTCCACAGGGACGGTCGTATCCTCCTCATACTTCTTCTCTTCTTCCTCCTTGTACTTCTTCTCCTCTTCTTCCTCCTTCTTCTTCTTCTCTTTCATCTCCTTCTTCTTCTTCTTCTTTTCCTCCTCCTCTCCTTCCTCTTCGTCGGACTGCACATTTCATATATGACACACAGTTAGTGATCTGTTTATGACTCCAGACAGCAAACATCACTTATACCGGAGCAGACTCCTGTCCATGATCACCGCAATATGCCCATCAGTGCACGCACGATCATGATCAATAAACAAGCCAAAACTAATACACAACAAGAAGACCCAGAGAAAGAGAGAGAGAGAGAGAGGGGGGGGGTGGGAAAGTGAGTGATGGGACAACTTACAGAGCTGGAGCTGTGGCTATCAGATCGGTGGAGTTTCTCCAAGAGGCTATGCTTCTTCTCCTTCTCTTTATCCTCCTCCTCCACCACGCACTCTTCCACCTTCACCTTTTCCTGGAACTCCGCCACCATCACCTCCTCCTGCTTCGTCTCTGCCTCCTCCTCCTTCTTCTTCCCCATGAAGTCGAACAGCCCGCGGTCCCGGGTCTCCGCAGTCCCTTCCTGGACGACCGGGGTCTCGCACTCGTGGGTGGTCTTGCTCTCGTAATCCATTGCTCTAAACACACGGCGCCGCTGCGATCAACGACCGGCGATCTCCGAACTATGCGGTCACGCGAATAACAAAGGAGCGACAGACGGATTCGTCGAAGCTTTCTCTCTGGTGTTTCTAAATGGGTTTTCTCTTTGTGATGATGCTCTGAGAAGTGAGTTTGGGCTGGGGTTTTATAGCATAGAATGACGCGGAGACGACGCGATTAAGCATGAAGTGAGGGAATTCTGGGGAGAGAGATCTGAAGTGGGCCCCACCTAGGGGGGGCGGCCAATCCGCTCCCGCTTCCGTAACCGACGTGGTGCGTTAATAGAGAAGTCGGACAGCCGTCCCAAAAAGGGTTTCGCCACGGGCCGACGCGCCGAGCGAACGCACGCGCCCGCCTCGCTTTCGTCGCATGGCGCGTGCGCTTACGGTGTACGCGAGCGAGGGGAGCTGGAAAGGCACAGTCAAACGGTGGGAAAAAACGGGAGAGAAAGTAGTGGCCTCAGAGAGGAAGGGAGGTGGGTGGCGCTTTCGTAGCCACTAGGAACGGGACACGTGGAAATGCGTCGTGGGATGGATGTCCTTGGTCGGGGCCCGCAGGTGCAGATGTCGGTCGGGCTATTGGCAGGATAATGGCGCAAGGTCGGCGGTGGGGCCCATGGAGCGATGTGTGGGCCCACGTGGCTAGTCGATTGTTTTTATGTCTCTTCAATTGCCCATGACGCGCGCTTCTATGACTTTCGAACGGAGGGTTTGTTTTTTCTTTTTTGGTCGATAAAAGAGAATTATAGGTTAGGGATTATATTAGGGGTGATGATCTGTGAGGCGACATCATAATTTAGCATGATGTTAATAGGGTTATATTCAGGTTAGGCTGGTAAAAATTTCATGTGTAGTCACAAGATAGAATTAATAGTCACGTCGCATTTATATTCGACTCATGATACACAAAATTAACTTGTATGACTCGTTGAATTAACTAATTAGTGTCGACGTGATCTGTATGTGTCCGGTTTTCCATATTATTCACTATCAAGATATGTTAATTGGTGATGCTTCGTTGACCCTAAACATATTAATAATTTGATATATAATATTTTGTGTATTGCATTTTGTAAACGAATTTTATAATATTTCATGCCAAGTTTATATTGGTGGATCTATTCTGTGTCAATGAGTATATTTCAAGTCATAGTAAGTTATGCAACATGTTGATCCATTACCCTATTGTATAATCATGTTACATGAGTCATATCATGTGTTTCCGTTAATTTTGAGATCATGTTCATGTCAATTAACTTATAATGTTATGTTCGGGATGATTTTTTTTGTAATATACTCTTATGTTGACACAACACGAACACAACATGTGAACATGAAGTGCCATTTCCAATTTGTAACCATTGAAACTAAATGTCATTAATCTTAACCATTCATCAAATTTAAAAATGACTTTATACGTAAAAACTATGACAAAATGTAAGTTATGTCAACAAATTATTAGGGCAAACCATAGTTTTGTTCAATTCGGCGAATCAAATTGAACTAAATTAAAATTGTCAATTACATTGGAATAGGGAGGTGATTTTAAAAATTTGATTCATAAACATAACCAAACTGCCAAACCAAATAATATTGTAATATACCATAAATTTATATCCAATCTTTACCTCAAGTTGAGTTTTGGGCATGAAGCATGCGAGGTCAAGTCGAGCTCAAGTCTGGCATTGTATCAATGCAACATGACCACAACCCGATTACAACCTCACTTAGTCCAATCTGAAATTCAATTTCGATTCGACTTTCCATTCAAGTCAAACCAAACTGTATCATGCTCATCTCTACAAATCACAATAGGATGGATTGTTGCATCGAGAGGGCATGGAAGTGCTGGATTCACAGCACATCAGAAGACTCAACAAATCCGGAAACAAGACAACTCGAAGATAAATCAATTTCTGCAAAAATCAAATACGAAAAAGAAGAAGAAGAAGAAAAATGGATCGGGATTGATCTGGGGGCTACCGACATGGCTGAGGTAGAGGAGAGCTTCGAGACCTGCGACTGGTAGTTGCCCTGTCAAGTTGTGGCCCTCTCATCGATGAAAATGTCCACCCTGCATCGGGCATGGGATGCCGACGAGATAAAGATACAATAAGCCCTCATTTGTTTCTTTCTTCCCTTTCCCTTTCCCTCCCCCACCCCCCACCCCCATTCGTATCCTCAAGTGTACCCATTCCGAATTTCATTCCAATCAAATTATCCATAGCTGCCAATATATCTAGTAGTAACAAAAATATATTGTTCTGAGGTACATCATAATTTAGTCTCCGATTCATATTTCGTCGACCAATCCTTCCCCCCCTTTATAATATCAAATTAAAGCCTTATTGCGAGTAAAATTTCAAATGCATTAGATCACATCATAAGAGAGAAGAGCACCCCTGAAATTGCCTGACGATGTGAATTGATCGGATCACATTGCGTGAAAACTAGTTAGAACACCTCCAAATTATTATTACCCAAAAATGATCCTCTTGGGTATTTCTCTTTTTTGCCACATCAGATTTGAGATTGTCGCTTTTTAAAAGATACATTACTTCAGGTAAGCTCAATCGACAACGAATTCAAAGTGCACGAAAGCTAGTTAAAACATTTATTTTTTTGGTCAAAAGCTAGTTAAAATATTACCTATTTATTCTTACCCAAAAAAAAAAAATCATCCTTTCCAATTTTTTTTTTCGTCAGTTGGAGTGATTGAGATCATCGCTTTCTAAGGATACGTTGCTTCGGGCGGACTCCGTGGACAGATGGTCGGTGGAGTGTCGCCAATGCCCTTTGCTTTCCCGATGCACGGAAGTGCAAAAGAAATCCTAGAACTTCACGGCCGTATACAGCGGCAAGCCCCTCTCAATTTGCAACGTACGGCTCCTCGTCTTAATCGAGCTGACAGCTGAACGTGCGCGCCTTGGTTCCTTTTACATCTGTATCTCTCGCTTGGACTGGGTCCCGAGATCGGCTCACCTGTCCGGCCCGAAACATCAAAGCCGACCAGATTTCTTCCCAACCCAAGTTGACAGTAATCGATCTATTGTGCTGTGGCGGGCTTTGATGGAGGATAAGCGGAGGCGTCCGAATGGGGGAAATGAGTTTCGATCCTTTTCCTTTTATAATGAGAAATCTCAACTTAGCCAGGAAAGTCGGAGGCCCTTGAAATGAGGTATTCTATTGACTGCACGTATCGGGTAAGAAACAAGTTAAAATCTGACAATGTTGTAGAGTAGTCTAGAAGGAGTAGAACAGACTATGTGGTAGGCGTTTGCACCATAAAATGACCAATTTTGGTTGTTATGAATAAGTAATAGAATTAGTTGATGAGAGTAAGGTTTTGTCAATTATGAACCGAATTATCAGCAACTTGATGAATTACTAGCTTGAAATCTATTTCTAACCTCCGTTGATAATAGTCAATCATAGGCCTTAATAGTCGCATCATATTTTTGGAGGCTCATCACACAAAGAAACAAACACGTTATCTTTCAATACCTGCATTAGAGTTATAGTTTTCAGACTTGTGACATAGATTAAATTCCAACGTATTTCTTAATTTTAGTTTCTAAATTTGCATTATCGATTAAATTATGGTGTGTATCTTAGCTGCATATCTTAAGTGCCTTGTCATTAATTAAATTCTCGTGTTGCACCTTTACGTTCTCAAGCCTTGTCATCGATCTAATTCTAGTATAGTTTGTGTATGTTTGGTTCCATTTGAAATGATTAAATTATCATGATTTGTTGTTGATTAAATTTTAGCACAATTTGTGTATGTTCATTTCTATTTAAAGTGAAGTTATCGATTCTCTTGTCTATCTATGATATTTTCCATTTGAAATCCTTACAAAACTTGTCTCCTTTAAAAAAAAGATCGAAGAATGGCTTTCAATGAAAGATATTTTGTCATGGAGTTGAATTCTAGAGCATTAGTAAGATGCCACATGTCATAATTGATGCATGCTCACACAAAACCCATTATTAAAATTATGGAGAAGATATGTCACTCTTGTGAATTTTGCTATGAGTTCATTGTGTTAAAACTCTCTAAAACAGCGACAATTTCATGCAAGAGTTTCTACTCTACGATACCAGATGGATAGAAAAATCGAATCTGGGATTGATATTTGGCTGAGTTTTTGCCTTGCTATGCTGGTGGAAAATGGAAATAGCCTGGATTGAGCTGTTTGGAGTTGCCGTATGGAGGACGCAACCTTAAGATGATCTTAGTGGCTTTGTCTCATACAGGAGACTACCTGTTTTCATTAGCACTTGAAAAGACCGACTGATTGTACCTGGAGTGTTAGGTAGTTCTGTAGTCTATGCATAGTTTACAGCTTTTCTTTTGCAAGCAATGATATATTGTTCACTCAAATCGATCGTGCATTTCCCAGTTCTTTTCTCTTTGCACTTTTATGTGGCGTGCTAAGTTCAATAATAATTCCGACCAAAAAAAAAAAAAGGTTCAATGATAACTGCTAGGATAACTTCACCGATGCGGGATGGATGCAGTGGTCTTTGTCTATGGGGGGTTTCATAGCTATTTTAGCTTTTTAGCTTTTTATCTTGGTATGCCTTCCAACACCGTTGCTGTTGGGCATGAAAGTTGCGAAGAAAATGAGATCAGCTCGGGAAAAGAAGCTAAGGACGCCTCTTCCTTTGTCCATATAGACAGCAAACGGAAAAAATATGCACGCTCACTTAGTTTGTATGAAAATGATAATTATGTTGGATATTTCAGTAGTTTTGAAATATTTATTAGAAATTATGATTGTCATGAAAATCATCATTTTTGTAACGGCTTTTTAACGGTCATATAACGGCTTTCTATTGGTTATGTAACAGTCTTCTAACAGCTTTATAACTTTTGATTTATTACTTCATAAACTTTTCATCATTTTATAATGGTCATCTTTTTAATTACCAATTGATTTATGGTGATCTCTTAACGGCTCTCTCTTTTCCTTGTTTAAATATAAATTAAACTTCAAACCACAATCCTAGTAGATACAATATATTCTCACATCTTTCCTTTTCTTTTTGCTGGGTTATGCACAAAAGTTGTTCTGTTTCCTTCTAATATTCAGTGCGGAGTATAGAGGAAGGTCTGTTGTATATTGGGAGGATAGCCGCTGAAGCCTTACGTACCGAGTTTCGTACTCCGAGGGCCGGAATTATCCTTAAGGATAATGTTTACATGCCTCAGACATTTCTTTTTATTTTCTAATCTTTTGTAATGTATTTCTAATTATTATTATTATTTTATGTATTCTAATACTTTTTCCAACAATCTTAAGGATAATTGCCTTATAGCTTTCAAAATTGGAATTGATGGTGCTTCCACTGACCTTGGAATTGAACAAGGATTTAGAGATGGTGAAGGATGAGTATCACATATTCTTGGGTGGTTTGTCATGGGACAGTATCGAGCATTAACACAAAATAGCTTTCGGTGGTTTTGGTAAGGTTTGAGTTTCAAGGAAAGTTGTTTTTTGGAAACTATAAATTAATGCTTGAAGGGCGTAATTGCCATTTTGGCGCGCTATTTCCACATTTTGAGGAATCATCATAGGTCGAGATCCTTTCATTCTAATATTTGAAATTTGGCGTCACGAGCTTGTGTGTTCTCTTTTAATTTGATTTGATCTTATTAAACATATTCTATGAATGTGTGCTCTTATACTTTTACGAAAGATGCTTACAGATTTTCAAAATTACCTATGTAGAAAATTTTTAAAAATGGCATAGTGATTTCGTGTGGCTACTTAAAAAGAAATAGAAAAGGAAAACCATAAAAGAAATGGAAAGAAATTAGGCTAATATTTCTTTTATATATTTATTTTTTATTTTGGGGGCTTCAATACCTATACTTGTTTTTCCAATAGAAAGTTAGACGTGTGTAAGTGTTTTCTCTCTCAAGTTCGTGATTATTTTAATAATCATCAATTTATGATTGGAAATTAGGGTGCTCCTCTATTACAAAAAATAATTTCCATTTGTCCTTAATTCTTCCCATTCTCCTGTTAAAATGTGTTTAATGTACATTCATGAAGCCAGTTTATAACTATTTTTATCTGCTATTTAATTTGTCTTTGGCTCCATCTCTACAAAATCTTATCGAGCTTGCCCATGTTGGACCGGGTTATATATAATTGTTTTCAGTGAAACAATGGATGCTGTCATGTGGGAATTCTGTGTTTTACCATTAAATTTACGTTCTTTTTACCTTATATTATTGTGCTTATAGATTTTGAAAATAGGTGTCATTTGACTTTGGAACAAAATTCTTCAGTATTCCTCACAGTGTTGTCTCGTCATTCTTGGGAATATGCTAGAGTGCATACAATCATTAGATGGTTGGTGATATCCATGCCAATATGCTCAAGTAAGTGTAGACACGAGCTTGTGTTGGTATTTGGTGGCATGTCTTTATTCATGCTTGCTTGGGAGTGCATCGTGGGCATCTATCTATGTATATGCTCATACATGTGTTGGTATTTGTTGCATGACAATGTGTATGTTTGATAAATACATGAAGACATGATAATTCTCTCTCGTCCACACACATATAGAACTTCTCTAGCATTAGAATGGTGGCAGATTCTTGCCTTCTTGATGACGTGGAATTATGCTTGATAGAAGGGGAATAGAGACCCAATTTAGCAAGCATAAGTTGAGAGAATATTTGGGCAACAACTATTCAATTGACTAATGGTACACCCAAATGTTTGCCATTAATTACTTTGCAGGCTAAATTAGTGTAATCGACAATTTAGTGAGTATGCCTTTTGCATCCTACCTTTTGTGATATTTTTATATTTCACATTTCAGTCATTTAAATGTTACTTAAAGAGTTAAAGTCTACTTTGAGTTTTACATGTGTAAAACATTGTTGGCATTATATTTATGACTACTAAAGTTTTAGTCCAAACATTTTTTTTGTCAAAATTGTCGTAATTCTATTCCTGAATCTATTAGATTCACACTTATGTTTGAAACAACCAAAAATGTTTATATTTTATAATAACCACAAATTTATGGGTTAAAGATTATAATGTCTCTTTTGCAATGATCGAATTTTTCACACATAACTTTTGATAGAATTATTAAATAGTATTTTATTGCATAATTAAATTGATTACATGTTTTGTATTGAGTATACATTGTTGAGACATTTTTGGTGATTCATATATAACATCAGAGGAAGTCTTACAATTATTTTGTGAAATTATTTTGGATTTCTGCTAACCTCTGAGTTTTGGTTAACATTTTTGGAGCAACATGTACTATTGACAGCAGTAATGATATAAAAAAAAAATGTTCTTTGTAAGAATATTTACTTTGCCAATTTATGTTGAATGTCCATTCATGCATGATGATAATTAGAGACTTGATTGGCTATTGCATTGGGAAAGAGAATCTCCTGTAGTGATTGTTGTGGAGATGAAATTTATTTTTATATCTTTGCATCCATAGCCAACATAGATCTATATTGAATAAGATTGATGTCTTTTGTGAAATATTTTGTTAAAGGGTGACTATTGTCAAGTTTATTATAGTGGATTTTCCATTGTGTTATAAGGATACTGAGATGTTAACTGGATCTTGGATTCATATGAGAGAAAATCCACTAACAAATATGTGTTCACCCAGTGGAAGTGCTTGACATAAAAGCAATAGAATGAAATCATGGGGGAAATGGCTATCCTACTAAACCAAAAGTCGACTTGGTTGAAGTAGATGATTTGATGAAGTAATTGATGTAGTCATTCCCATGCCAATATTGTGGCTAATCAAAATTATGGGTGGTAGACTCAAGTGCTACCAGGCATATATGTGTAAACAAAATGCCTTATCCTCCTAAGCTCCAATGGGTGAAGGAGAAGAAAATATTTACTATTCTTTGGTAAATTGTGAATTATTCAAGTTCTTGAGAAAAAGAGAAAATTTTTCTCAAACTTATATATGAAAATGAGGCTGAGTAGTTGAGAGACTCTTAGCAAATATTCCTTCGGGAAAATGACACATTTTGTGTTTATACATCATGATTGCCAAGAGGCAATAGCCATGCAAAGATATGGTAAAAATTGACATATCCGATTGAGGATGATGTGGTAAAGCAGCTGCTTAATGATGGAATTATGGCCATTAATTATATGAAGTCAGAAATGGATTTTGGCCAATCCTCTGACTATACATCGAGGGGAATGGGACAAGCCGACTGAAGAAAATCAACAATGATAGTAACCCAACCTATGTGATTGGTGATCCTATGAATTAGGTTCATATGGGTAATAACAAGTCATTTGTTGATCCAGTGCACTATAAAAAAAAAATTATTGTCCCTCCTAAGGTGAAAATAGTGCAAAATTGCAAAGAAAAAGAGGTTGAGCTAAGCTCTTAATGAAATTCCATAACCATTATTGGTGGTGTATTAATTTGCAATATACACTTGATGGAATCACCTATATAAGTGTGGAGTGGAGCCGCTCCTATGAGAATTTTTGGCGAAAATCTCTAAAGCACTTATGAATAAACCAAGCAAGCGCATGGCCTATTAGCGCAAAACCGCGTTGAACAACAAAGTTTGTGGGAGTGTAATGTGGTTGGTGAAAATTATAATTCACAAAAAGAAATTTTTGGTTCATAGAAGTTTCAAACTTCACCAATGATTTCGTGAATTATAGTTCATTCTTTTTAGGGTTGGTTCATAGCCTAACAACCACCAATTCCGATGCATTACTCTCCAATAACCCAGCATTATTCTATTTTTCTTGTCAAAAATTTCTGAAATATGTGGGGGATTGTTGGATATTTCAGTAGTTTTGAAATATTTATTAGAAATTATGATCGTCATGAAAGTTATCATTTTTATAACGGCTTTTTAACGGTCATATAACAGCTTTCTAATGGTTATGTAACAGTCTTCTAACAGCTTTATAACTTTTGATTTATTACTTCATAAACTCTTCATCATTTTATAACGGTCATTTTTTTAATTACCAATTGATTTATGGTGATCTCCTAATGGCGCTCTCTTTTCCTTGTTTAAATATAAATTAAACTTCAAACCACAATCCTAGTAGATACAATATGTTCTCACATCTTTCCTTTTCTTTTTGTTGGGTTATACACAAAAGTTGTTCTGTTTCCTTCTAATATTCAGTGCGGAGTATAGAGGAAGGTCTGTTATATCTTGGGAGGATAGTCGCTAAAGCCTTACACACCGAGTTTCGTACTCCGAGGGGCGGAATTATCCTTAAGGACAGTGTATGCATATTTTCTAATTTTTTGTAATGTATTTCCAATAATTATTATTATTTTATGTATTCTAATACTTTTTCCAACAAATTCTCGGGTGTACCTTCGTCCATTATCTTCTCTAGTAGTCGGATATGTAGGCAAGGATCGCACAAGACGTATAACCCGGGCGCAATTGGATTGCCATTGGAGTGCTCCTATCCCTCGAGGGAGAAATGGAGAATTTTTTTCGGTTGAATTAGGTGAATTGGTTCTATGAATAGTTCTTTTCGTGCACTTGCTGTCAATGCAAAAGCAGCCCCAACAAATTGTTTATCGAAAGTGCTAGCTTTAGTGTAATAGTTGAGGCGGTTTGACTGGTCAACGGATTAAAAAAAAAGAAAAAGGAAAGCCATTGCCTCGGTGACTTCGAGATAAGAGGAAAGAAGGGGCATGGCCGCGCAGAAAGGGGAGGAGGGAAGGAAGAAATATAAGAGGGGAAAAAATGAAAAAATTGTTTCGGACACCCGATAAGTTAGATTAATTACGTTTTGCAGTGCTTCGGTAAGTATTCAAGTCATTTATTCATACAATCATGATAATTTTCGAAATTAGGTAATATATTCGAAATTATATATATTTGAGCTACGAAATCCGATTTTAGAGTTATTGAGCTGTGGAATTTTATGAATATCATGGATTAGGGCATTATGAAGTCGTGGGGTTTGATTAGAGTCGATTTGAAGTAATAATTTAGTCGGAGTGAGATTCTAAAGTTTCGACTTGAGCTCCACGTTAAGAATAATTTTGAATATCTATATTAGACAAGATTTTTGTTAGTGTGTAGGAGTTGCTTTGTTAGCGAGTAAACTTGATTTAGCTAATTTGTAGTTAAGTTAGTGTTTTACTCAACTTTGACGTTATTTCTAGCTTGTTTGAGAAGATTATGAGTTCGACGATTTGAGCAATCTTTATTATTTGATCGTAGGTGTTATCGGGTGAGTTGTACAATCGCTTTTGTGAATTTATAAACTCATGTCATGAGCTCGATAGAAATTCGATATATTATGATTTTTGAAAGAGCATGTTTATTGCATAAAATTTGGATCGGACATTTATAACTTTTCGATTATTTGTGAATGCCATGAGAAACGTTTAAAACGTTTTGAAATGTTATTAGGTTTATGACATGAATTCCAAAATGGTGTGAGAAATGTCTTATGAATCGTATGTCCTCTTGATGAATAGAGTTGAGAAAGATTATATATTTTGAGTTTAGGAAACCTTTTTGTAAAAGAATTACGAAAAACTCTTGACTTTGAGTATTGTTTGTGAAATATTATATGTATTGATTTGTGAAATGCTTTATGAAATAGACTCTATTCGATAAATTTGAGTTGTAAAAGGTGATTTAATTCGATTTGTGAAACTGGTTTATGAGATGAATTATGATTTTGATTGTGAGATTATTGGAGAATGAAGTTTATGCTTATGTGGCTAGAAATCCTTTGAAGGGGAGTATGCTATTGCCACCTATCCCTCGGAGGAGGAAATAGGTTTATGGGTATTTACCTAAATAGAGGTTTATGGCCCATGATCAGGCACGGGCTCTCCCAAACTTATATCTCGCGCGACATTGGGGTGTTTATAAGAATTTTGTAATAAAGAGTCGCCACTAATAGATTAGGGTCCGCCATAAATCAAGTGAGGCATGTGAGTGTATCTCACTTCCTATGCAACTAGAGAATATAGGATCGGAGACTTAATTACACTAATTAACAAATTAGTGCCATTTTGATATCTAATTTTGTTCATTTTTTTTTAAAAAGAAATTTTTGTCAAGCAGTTTGGATTAATTTTAGGCTTATCCACTAATGCAAGAAGTGATCAGGGGGTGCGTAATCATCAACATAATAAAAAGGCCACCAAAGAAAGCATTAAATAGATTGCATGCGATAAAATACCTAATATTAAAGAAAAAGATAAATATCAATCTTGACTATACTAAAGGAAGCCACAACAACGAAAGCATGCGAACAAGGGTAATTGTTTATTGAAGACGGCTAAAACCCTAAGATAAAACCCTAAGGGCTCACTCAAATTTTTGGCACAACTTTAGAGTTATGAAGCTTCCATTTTTTAAGAAAATAACTTAGAAAGTCTGTTTTTAAAATTTTTCAAATGAAATTTTAAATTTTGAATTTTTTTTGAATTTTGAATTTTTTCTATTTTTTAATTAATTTTTTGAAAAAAATTCGAATTTTCAATATTTTCTGAAAGTTTTTGAATTTTTTAATGTTCTCCTAAAGTTTTTGGATTTTTATTTTTTTTCCATTTTTCGAACATTTCTGAATTTTTTATTTTTAAAATATATTTTTTATATTTAATATTATTATATCGGGGAAAGGGCTCGGACCGGATAAACCCGATCCGATCCAAACCCAGGTCCGACCCAGTCAGGTCACGGAAAGAAAGAAATTTTTGAGTTTTTTTTGTTCTTTATTGATTTTTCTGTTTTCCTCTCTTTTTCTCTTTTGTCTTCTCCTTACTTTGTCATTTTCCCCTGCACTCCTTCTTCTTCACCGAACGTCGCCGTCCTTTCTTTCCTTTTGCCTTTTTTCTATTTCTTTTTCTTTTCTTTTCCTTTTACTTTTCTCTTCCCTTTTGGTCTTCTTCTTCGTGCATTCTCTACACGCCCGAAGCCACCATCTCTCCTACACTTTTTCACCGAAACTCATCGACCGAACCAACGCCATTTTAAACGAGCCTCACCGCCCTTCGTCATCAGCATCGACACCGCCCGCGCTCAGGCCACCGCCGAGCCGACACCCACTCTCTCACTATACGGACAAGGAGGAAGACGGGACACAACTTGCGCAAAGAAAGGCCAAATCACAACGTAAGGCCACCAGCCCTAATCACGACAATGTAAACTTGAAATGGACAAAAGAAAAGCGTGTAGAACAGCAACTAAACACATCTAGCAACGGCGGATGCCTATAATGACTAAGGTTTGGGGATAGTCATGCGGGCTTCACTTACGCATTTGTACAAACAGTTCGCGAGCATTTCCAAATGTTTAGATTTCCGACTCAACCGGGACTGGAAATGGGACCAGGATTCTTGGAAAACGACCAGAAACGCAGAGACTTGGCTAAAGATCTACGGGGGTCGGAGTGACCGAAGCTCATGCGAACGGGTCGGCCACGAGCTCCGGTTCGACGCCCTACAAAAGCGAAGCATACATGACCAAAAAAAACCTACTTGGTTTGGTTCAGTGGGGGTGCCGCGGCGGACGGCGGCGGACGGACGGGCCACCGACGACGGCAGATCACTCTCTCGGGCTCACGCTCTCGTTGCTCTCTCTCGGCCAAAACCTGCAGAAAAACAAGAACCCCTCTCTCTCCTGGACTCTCTCCGAAGACCTCTGAAAACCTTTTGCTTTCTTCCTTTTAAGCTTGGCCAGCGACAGGTGCGCATGGCTTTTGCCACCGGCAGCCTGTTGCGGCCGGCCTGATCCCTGACCCTGGGATCACGCTGCGACCTGCTGCGACCTGCTACTCCCCCGTCTTTCTACCTTTGCTCTTCTTTTTGCAGAAGGCGCGAGCGGCATGAAAGGGAGGAAGAGGAAGAGGCATACGGGCTGGGCCCAGAAAAGAAGGGGGCCAGGCAAGGAGCGGGGAGAAGAAAAGGAGAAGAAAGAATAAAGGAAAGAAGGCTGGGTCGGCTTGGCCCCGGCCCGATCCCTTTCTTTCTTTTTTTTTTTTTTTTTTTTCCTTTTAAGTAATGGTTCTTTTAATTAATTTTCTATTTTTTTTCTTTTAATGAAAAGGCTCTATCGCTACCAATGCAAATGCTCCTAATGTCTATATGTCATGCAATTTAATGGAATTTTTTTTTTTGCTATAGTTTAAAATTTAATCCTTAATTTTCTATGCAATTAATAAATGATTAAACAAGTTGTCAAAATTTAGATGTCAACATATGCATACTGTTGTGACGTCTTTTTAGGCTGAATTACCTATTGATATAAGTGGAAATCTAGCTAGGGGGTAAAATTAGTTATTTTAGTCATGGACATTAAGCGTGACTATAGTTATATATTGAACGTGAGATTAGTCGATGGTTTAATCTATCAATGTATAATTTGATGAGATTAATAATTGGAATAAACCATTAACGGGTTAATTACAAAAGATTGATCAATGGACTGGGCCATTGATGGTCATATACATAAAAAGTTCTATTAGAAAGTTTGCATCTACTTTTAATATTTTACATATATCATATTCTAGACTTGGGATTGATAAGTTATGATATCACTTTATATAAACACATAGTAGATGCTTGATCTGTTTAGAAAATATTTACTACTTGCTGAACTGTGATTGCTTATTCATTATTTAAATCATTTTTTAGGTTCTTTAACTAGCAGCAGATAAGACATGAGGAATATCGATGTGGATATTCAATAATAGGATTTTGGACATGAGTAGGTATAAATTGTGCATGTCTGATAGTTGTTAGGTTTAATTAAATTCAGAGTTATACATATATATTTATGGATTGTAGAAACTCCATTCCCTCAGCTCCCCTTTTATTAGAGATATTGGTATATGTAGCAGGTTTATGTTGGTCTCTGTTTTAGGCTGCATCCTTGGACATCCTTGGACATGAGGGCGGTCGTGTGATTCTTCTTTTCTGATAGGAATTAGGGCGTGACATTTAGGATTTGACATGAGATGATGGAGGTCTGTATCGGCGCTCAAGCTTTACGAAGCTACAAAGCAAAGATGTTAATCGGATGTTGATTTTTCCCTTGTCAGCTTTTGCTTTTTCGGTTTCTGGGTTAGATTTCAACGCTTGCTTTATCTTCGAGAAGCGTACGAAAGCGAAAGATCGTGCAGAGTTGTGGTTGAAAGTAGCATATAGATTTTGTACAAGGATGAACACAAGTCACACAGCATCATACAGTACTTCTGTTCCTCTCGTGCTTACTATGCTGCTGCCTTGCAGCTCCAACACATGATCGATCGCTAGTCGTGGTTACGGAACAGTACTAATTATCTTATGGACAATGGTTATGTCGACATGTTCTGCACAGACTTCTGCATGCACCTGCGGATGGCGTAGGAGATTATACAGTTTATACCCTGCGAGTCCCACCTTGCAGTTAAATTCTACTCCGGCTTGAAGAAGTGAACTTCTACTCCCATTGTCACTATGCTCCAAATGGCTGCCCCGACTATGAGAACGCTGAGCACCATCCCAGACACTCCCAAAACGCCATTTATACACCACATCGCGCTGTATTTAGCGGGTTTCTTTATTAGGATCCACATCAGACATGGGTATGCTAAGGTTATGGGCAGCGCGATTCCTCCGATCAGCCCGGCCAGGCTCAGCAAGAAGGGCAGCGCGATCGATATGAAGAACGCCAGGCATCCGAAGAAGATGCGGAAGGCCGTACGCAGCCATTTAGGACATGGTTTGTGCTTGCTGTAGGTATACCGAGACTCTAGGTTGTCGAATACTGGCATCGCGTATATCTGGAACGAGCTCAGGCTGTTGATCACAACGAGCACGCTCGCTAAGCCGAGGATGACTTTGGACGTGTCGCGAAGGTGGTACTTGTAGAGAGCGTTGAGGATGCCTTCATCTGTAGGGATCTGTTAGAAAAAGAGAGACTGATCACGGAACGGAGGCTTAAAAGGGTAAAACCCTTGCGTGATGACGTTGAGGAAACGTGAAGTCTAGATCGATTCTTGTGTGGTTCTCACCGAGTTTCCGTAGGCCCAGTAGCCACCAATCGCTAGTGGAAACAGGCACAGTGCTATTACCACGTACGCAAATTTGACCCCTTTCCACATGGGCTGCCTAGATGGCTTTTGTCTACTTGAAGGCATAGTCCCCTGGCAATCCAAGGCAAAACATAAAGATCAGGGCAAATACTTTAGCCTAAAGTTAGAACATTTACATTCGTTAATGATATCGCATCTTCATGACACGTCCTTTAGTCGATAAGCAACATACTTTCTCGAATGGGTGACCATTTTTTACCTGGATTTCGAGCACGACATTGTGGCCTCTGAACACAAAAGCCACGATGCCGACCGCATTCAGGACACTGCAAACCCTAGCCAGCTCCGACCCTGTCTTCACCGGCTCGTTGGAAACGCCCGTGGGCCGGCCTTTGGTGATGGAAAGCGCCCAAATCAGGGTGCAGTATCCGATGGCCGTGATCGCCCCGATCAGCGAGACCCCGGCTATTGAGTTCAAGTTGGGGAGCTGAGCCAGGATGATGGCGCAGCAGATGAACACCAGGTACCATTCCACGGTGGACGGCGGATTGATGTCGCAGGTGCCGCCGCACAGGATCTCGAAGATTATTTTCATGGACCCGCCACCGATCATGATCAGGGCCACGCAGGTGCCCCCTGAAAGATACATTATTGGGAAGAGGGCCAGGAGCTTCCCCTTCTTTTCACCTGGAGTTGCGTCATTGGCTTTTAGAATTGCTATTGGCTTTTGTCATCGATGAAGCTTTATGTAAAGCTTTGGTTGATGATCATGCTCATGCATTAAAGCGGTCAAAAGTTTGAGCTTGCTCAGTCAATAAAAAGTCAATCCCTATGGTTATCTTTATCTGATCCGATTAACTTGTATGTTAAGATATCATTTCGTCTCGCTTTATATTCCTTTCAAAACTACCATACACCAAATAATAACAAAGGGACAAATTACATATTAGGTACCACCCAAGCACCCACTCTCTCCATTTAAAAACATAACTATTCTTATTAATTCCAACTCCCCTTTTCTTTTTTAAGGATATCCTCAATCTATCAACCTCCTCCTTCTTCTTTTTTAAACGTATTGATTGAACTTTGAACGCATGGTCAACACACTAGTTACCAATGGAGAGAGAGAGAAAAAAAAAAAAAACTCGTTCTTTGACACACAAGAGTATCATGTTACTAAGTTCACGTGGTTTTTCTCCTTGAAATCGTGAACTTTTTTGGTAATTTTACCATAGTGTTTCATTGTGGATATCTTAGATAGTCTATTGCCTTGTACATCTGATTCGAATCTGCATCCGATAAAAGGAATTGAGTGTTCGGTCAGGACCACTATACTTAGCTATTCTTTTTTACTTTTCGCCTTTGCCTTCCGGATTATGTTAGCGACTCCACATGACTCATTTAGCATACGACACATAACGAATTGGGTCATTAGGCGTGTGAATGCATATGTATCCGATCACATCTGTCCGTTTATGGGTTGACTAGGGAGATACTTCGACCTTAGCATGTGTATAATTTCATGTTTATTCTCAAAGTTGTAATTTACATAATTCTAGTCAGACATAAGACAGATAATTAGATACTCAGGCTCGGCATATTCTAATGACTCACCGAAAGCTGCCATGGAAAGTCGGAGGTATCTGCTGTAACGTGTCCCGTCCTCGGACTCGTGAAGCTGAACCAACAACCAGAGCGTGTAGAGCTGCCACACGAACACCGCGGACAGACAGACGATTCCCCAAGCCCTGCACCACCAGAAACGCGTCAGCAGCAATTCCTCGAATCCCAATACCTTGGGAGAGAGCAAGAGGATTCTTTTTCTGCAATGAAAAAGCCAGCTAAGGTTGAGGGTAGTGCAGCATTCAACCGAAGCACCTAATCTCTATATTCGCGCATTACGGTTAGGTGGGCTTTTAAGTTAGATGTTTTCCTAGGCCGAGGCCAATCGAACTTACCAACCGAGCACAGAGAAGGCTAAGGGAAGGACGAGGGCTTGGACACCGATCCCCGAGCTCAGCGTGTGGAACACCGCGTAGTACACGTTGCCGTTCCTCGACTCCGTGATGGGAAGCCAGTCGTCATGTGGGTCGAACTTGGTGAACTGCCCGACCTCTTCCAAGTACCCTTGCATGCTCGCCATGGCCTTCTTCATGGGGCTTGCCAGGGGAGTCATCATGGCAGTGAAAGGGCTCCTCACAGGTGTCTTTGGCGAGGACCCGATGAGCGGTGAACGGGTCATCGAAGGGGAATTGTGCAGCTGAAACGGTGGTGCCGATATCGCTGGGGTCTCCACGGTCGCCGCCATATAATCAGCCAATTATTGCGAGTTCTTTCCAAATAGCTTCTCTCTATACAGTGATTACCATTTGCATCTTTTTCTTCCCCCGGTTGGTGTAATACTTATATAGGAAGGAGACGATGGAGACACTATAGGACTGAGACGGTGAAAAACACAATTGTTTTTTCGAACGATTTGGTTATGTGGATGCTGAGTCGGCGGCTTTGTGAGCTCTGAGTCGAGGCTAATTAAATGGGGACAGATAAAAAGATGGAACATTTGATCGGCCCCATTTGCATGGCTGCTGTCTTTTCATTTAAAAACAAAAAAGCTTTGAAAGCCAATCAATAATTGGATTCCATTTTGCTATTTCATGACATATTATTCGAACCCTTGACGCGACTAATCACGACATACACATATAGTTCGTCCTCTTCCCGTCGATCGACCAAGACCTGAGACCCCGACGACGAGCGTGGGAATTGGAACTTACTCTAAATGACATGCATGGTCTATTTTAGAACAAAATCCATCACATCTGATCAATTGCTCAGCCACTTAATCAAACCCGAGTCTGTTTCATCTTTTCCCCAGCACTTTAGCCGCCCCTTCTTTGACTAATCCCTCGGCTTTATATAAGAACACGACTTAGTGCATCAGGGACGCCCACGCCATGCATGTGATGCACGCAGATTGCATCATCCGTGACGATCCTCATCTCTGTGGACAGGTAAGGTTCATGCAATAATGACTTTATCCATCACTCTTAACTACCCCCACGGACGAGGGACGACCACCGCGTACCTATTTCCGCGTAGAAGGAAAATTCAAAACCATAGAAAGAGGAGGCGGAAATGAACATGATTTCTTCAAGCCCTCTTGTTAGTCTGCTATTACTTGTTTGGTATCATTTTCCAAAGCTATTCGACAAGCTTAATTAGTGTATTCATTATGTCCTCGACTGGTGAAAGAAGTTATTCCTACACGCACTGTCCAGAATGATCGAATTATGGTCATACATATGGTAAACTCTCACTAATGCGTGCGGAAGCAGTTTTCTTTTCCTGAAATGGTGGATTTTTATCAGGTCCACTATAAGTGTGAAGAATTTATTACGCATGCAATGTCAGGTGGATGGCGTTGTAGGTAAAGATAGTTCCTGTGTAACTCAATATATCGACACGTCAACTGTATTAATGGTGAATATGCGATATGCTTTTCACATTCACAATGGACGCACTAATAATTTTTAATTTATTCGTATATGTCGAACGCGGTCCAGCCTCAAGGAATCTCTCAAGACCCCCACCTTTGATTGGACCTGCACCAATCAAACACAACATGCAGCGCCCGCTCTGTGGCTTGGATTGACCCTCCGATGCTTGAGCGGCGTACGGAAGAGCAGAGGTGCACAACAATAAGCTTATACTTAGGTGAGAAGCAAATAATGACCAAAGAGAAACTTGTATTGAAATTTATTATTTTGTACGGACTCAATGGGGGTCATGTGGGAAGATTGTGATTAGGCTTGAGTCATCTAGACTACGATATCTGATTTCAAGGTCACCAAATGTCTTGTATTCTCACCAATTTTCTCGATTTTTCTTGCCCCCTCCTTTTTAAAATTGTTCTTCCAACTGATTATGCACAAAAATATTCTTTCCTTTCTACTTTGTTCACTGTTGTTTGGTTTCAATCGAGGGCTCATATATTCATTGGGGAAAATTCCAAATAAAAGTCTGAAATATCCTGATTTTTTCAAATAAAAGCCTAAAATGGTCATGTCAGTTTCAAATAAAAACTTAGTCTTGTCAATTACCGGTCGGCTAAGTAAATCCAACAACTCAAGGGTATTTTCATCCAAAATCAATTTTAATTTTTAATTATTTTTCTCTTTTTTCTTCAACAACTCAAGGGTATTTTCATCCAAAATCAATTTTAATTTTTAATTATTTTTCTCTTTTTTCTTTCTTTTCAACGAGGGCTTGGCGACCCTTCCTGGCCATTGAGGAGGGCCTGCAAGCCCTCGTCGACCAAGGGCGAGGCAACCCTTGTCCAGATTTGGTGAGGGTGGCCCTCATGTGTGGCTTTCAAGGGTGGCCTTGCCCAAGGCGAGGGTTGCCTAGTCGAGGCAAGGTCGTCCCTTGTCGACTATTGGCAAGGTGACACTTGCCTGACCCTCTCCAAGCATCGCTAGTGGCCACTAGCAAAGAAAATAAAAAAAATTAAAAAAAATTAAAAAACTAAAAAAGAAAGAAAAGAGGAAAAAAAAATTCAAAAGAGGTTAAGGACGATTAGTCGAAAATGTGAGCCTTTTTTGAAATTGATATAACCGCTTCATGCCTTTATTTGAAATAAAATCTACTTCAAATTCTTATGTGAGAAAATCATGATATATTAGGTATTTATTTGGAATTGCCCATATCCACTATCATGTTCTAATGCTATATCTTTTCAATGCTCGTAAACCCCTTCTTATGTGGAATCGCTCATAACAGGACACACGCCATTACATTAGTCTATGGACATTGGACGATGACATCATTGATCTTAGAGTAACCATCGTTTATCGACCGAAACTTCAAATGTTTAATCCATGAAGACAAAAGGAGTGTTTTCCAGGAAGGAGATGGGGTGTCTTAATTAATAGTCGCATCATTCAATCGGGTATTTAGTGGCACCAAACAAAGGGTGTGCTCCTACATGCACGATTTGTCATGGGTTTGCTTTTGTGGCTAGCTTTCTTCCATTTCTTGTTTGTAACGTCTCGAGAGAGGGATGGCACGATAAAGAAAGTCCGACCGTTTTCCCGAAAAGCAATGGACTAGAAATTGCCTCCGCACTATGGACATAGAAAGAGAGAGAGAGAGAGAGAGAAAAGAAAAGGAAAAGCAAAAAGAAAAAAAAAATACAGAAGTCGAAAAATGAACTCTCTATGATTGGTTGATTTTCTAGGCACCTTCCTAGACTTTTGCCTGGTGGATGCAACTTTATTTAGAACGGCATTATTGAATGGACATCCATGGAGTGGTGTCGGCTGGCTACTCTGAACACGGCCCCGGTTGCCCCGGCGAAAGATCATCCCCATGATTTCAAGAGGACCGATAAGAATTCACTTGAAGATCACCTTATTAGACTAGCAAAGAGGACCGTTTGAAAGACTCAACATAGATTAATCTTAAAAGACGATATGATTGTTACTTGTCAAGTAATCTCATCCACTAATCATAACCAGTCGAATTTTATCTTGACAGGCCACCAAAAGAGTAATTTATACATACCGATTCATTTACACAAATTCGAGATTACCTAAATCACTCATTTTATCAACTTAATTACTTTTCGAGTTCTAGTTCTCTCTCTCCCCATACATGCATGGTCATAAATACAAATATTGCCTAAAGTATCGGAGGGCCAATCCAGGTGCACAAGCCTGTGGCCTTGACCCATTTTTTGTGGTGCCAGTCAATTTCCTGGTGAGAGCTCCGTTCATGTTTGCGATTCCCTTCTCTTTTTTTTTTTTTTTCCAAAGTATTGATAGGTTGGTCCCAAAAAATGAATAACCCCCAACAACTCCCCGCACCTTCTCTCCTCGTGCACGTCCATTTTGGCTACGAGCGCGTACCACCTCCACCTTATAAGGTATAAGTTATTCCTCGTTTCTCCGGCGTCTGCCTACGCGCAATAATTGCAGAAGGAATAAAACGTGAACGGAGTTGGTCAAGTTTCTAACATTAAAAAAGAAAGGTGCGAAGAATATGCACTCCTTTATTTATTTGTTTTTTTTTTTTGCCTATCCTTTGGACTGATCAAATGGATTCTTTTTCCCGCGTACTTAGCTCAGCTGACCTGGAAAGAAGGCCCATTTGATTAGCCTGGATTCGGGCCATTGCTGATTAAGCCAATGACGTTGTCAATTTTAGTAGGATCATATGCTTTTTGAGACATACATCGCACCATTCGGGATATGTCCGATCGGTTCTAGATTATGTTCGGACGATATCACCTCGAAAGTAATTCATATGCTATCTCGTGGAGTAAAGTTCCTAGATTCGGGCCATTGCTTATGCGGTAGATTAAGTTGATGACGTTGTCGAATTTACGGGGATCATTTGTTTCTGAGATGTATGTGCTTGATCGCATCATTCGTGATGACTCTAATTGATTCTAGATTATGTTCGGGCAACATTACTTTGAAAATAATTTTGTACGCTACCACATGAAGTAGAGATCCTTAACAAGCTACCATCTTTATAGTTGAATTAATTATTGTAATCACCCATTTTCTGATCAACCCATAATGGTTAATGCGGCTTGTGGAACGCTTCTTCTCTCAACCAATGGTTCGTGCAAAATAAACCCCCAACTCCATTTATTTATGACAAAATGAATAATTTAGAAAAATGATCGCCTGTACTATTTATCAAAATAAGTAAAAGATTTTTTTTAATTATTCACGAAAATATTTAAATATAAATTATTATTGATATTGAAAATATTTTGAATTGATTAATTATATTCGATAATATCAAAGTTCGTTTTTTAAAAAGTATTCTCTAGATTATTCATTTTTCATAAAATAAATGAATTGTAAAGTTAACAAATCATTCATTTTTGGGGTACACATCTACATCGCATTCATCCAATCAACTTCAATCGCACTACACAGGTCATGATAGATATTATGTACTGTGGTGTGAACAGGTTTAACTGATGGATTCAAGTCACGAGTCCTCACAGAATCGATTTGTCACATCCATATCACTACAACATGGCAGGAGGAGCACCTGCCTGACGATATACAGAGATCAATGTGAGGAGAAGGGAGAGAAAGCTAGGCGGGCTTGAAGAAGCTCACTTGAATGCCAGTGTCAATGACCACGTAAACCCCAGCAGCGATCAAGGTCACGGACAGAACGATCCCGGAAACCCCCAAGCCCCAGTTCAGGTACCACATGAAGCTCTGCTTCTTGGGCTTCTTGATCTTCAGCCACATGAAGCACGGGTAGGTAAAGGTTATGGGCACCGCGACGCCCCCGATCAGGCCGGAGAAGCTGCCCAGGAACGGGATCGCCACCGCCACGAAGAAGCACCCGTACGTGAACATGACACGGAAAACGGCACGGAGCCACCACGGGCACGGCCTGTTCATCCGCCCGGTGTACTTGGACTCCATGTCATCGAACATGGGCATCGCGTAGATCTGGAAGGAGCTGACGGCGTTCACGATGACGAACAGGCTCGTCAGGGCCAGGACCGCCTGCGACGTGTCGCGCCCGTGGAACTGGTAGATCGCCGTCAGCATGCCGCCACTAGACGGTATCTGATACATGAATCTTTATCAGGACCAGCTGAACAATAGCACGACCTAGGTTCATGCATAAATAACTACTGCGCAGAAAATTTTATCCAAAACAACCCTAAAATACGAGCAAAACGGCGAAAGATAAAACTTATGAGAAGTAATATACGGTTAGTCTATGAATTGAGTACCTTGTGGCCATAAGCCCAGTAACCTCCAATGGCGAGAGGGAAGAGGCACAGCGCGACGATGAGGTAGGCCACCTTCACTCCCCTCCACATCGGCACGTGCGACGGCTTCTTTTCATCCGACGGCATCGTCCCCTGCAACAACCACACGTGCCGACGGTTCGAACATGATTTTCCTAAGGAAACATTTCTTTAAGCCTAAGGTCACGCCGCATGTTTCTATGCTGAAGTTCAGAATTTACAGTGACACGGTACCAAATTTTCTCGTGCGGACCGTCGCAATTTCGAGTGCTAGGGCCTTAGTTCAACGAATCTTCGTGACTCCCCCTCTCTTCATCCTTAGTCTAGACTCTCTAATCGGCTCGAATCAATTGAATTTTATGCAATTTGACAGAAGAAAAATACAAGTTTATCTAAGTATCTACCTTTTTCCACACGCTTAATTTTCCTCTCTAGTCATCCTCGTGAAAAACGGTTGGCAGTCGTACAAGTAAATCAACGATTTGGAAGGAGAGAACGAGGAAAACGTGGCAGAGGATCAAATTCGTTCCAGAAAAGCCAATGGTGTAGTAATATTTACTGATAACCAGCAAAAAAAACTGATGCTAACAGCAAAAATACTAACAATCCTAATCAAGCCGATGACGTGGCTTTGACACGTTTTTCACAACAATCGGATTTTCGTCATGACATAATCAAAGGCTCTATGCATGCTCAAAGACGTAAAATAATTATTTGTGAAATGTTTCAAGGAAATGTGCATTCTCCTCTTTTTTTATTTACTGGGTACCCATGCACAAATAGATGTACAATACAAAATGAATTTCACATAATTGCTTTAATAGAATAATATAAACTTATATATATATATATATGTGTGTGTGTGTGTGTGTGTCCTGTTTCGTTTTTAATCCAAAGAATTAATAAAATAAAGATCAAAGAAAAATCCAACCTAATTAGTACCGACACGTGACACGGACACCCAACACGATACGTCAACACATCATTTTTAAAAAATAGAAAATTTCGACACACGTTGGGACACGTTATATATTAAATGCATATTTTTATTTGTAATTAATTTGATTTGAATTCAGAAATATATAAATAATAAAAAAGAGCTTACAATGAATTTACACTAATAATATTAATAAATCTATTTATATAAAATTCGAAAGACATATTCATAGTTAATGCATACTCATATTTGACAATATGTTTTTAACTTTAATAAAAATTTTCGATGAAGTTAATGACTAACAAAATATTAGAATCAACTTATTTATATAAATCTATGATCTTCTATAATGATCAAAATTTATTATTATTTAATATTTAATATTTTAATTTTTTGAAATCACTTTTTAGCTCTACTTATTTATTTTTCTGACAAAAAAGCCCTGCAGCTCAATTTCCTCCCTCGTCTTCCCCCCCTCCCCCCCCCCCTCTTGCTGCCCCACACAGCCCCCCCCCCCATTCAAAAAACCGCCATCCACCCAAAATTTTTTGCCCTCCCGCGTTTCTCTCTCCGCAACCCCACCACATCAGCAAACCCCCCTTCTTTTGCCTCCGATTTCTTTCCCTCGTTTCTTTCCCCTGATCACCCGTCAAGGCTGTCATTTCCCTTGAAAATTAAAGTCATCCCCCACACTTATCCCTCCACATCAGAATCCCCATTTTAGTATTTTTTTTTATCTACTCTTCTTCTTGCTAAAACTCTCCTCCACGGCCTCCTCTTCCTCCTCGTGTGATTCTCTTCATCTTGATTTTTGCTCACTCTCGATCGCCTCATTGTAATCGCTTGCTGCCTTGCCTCCGACCCTCCCTCCTTCGGAGCCATAGCCTTACTTTCGATCCTCCATCACAGCATCGCAGTCGTGGCCCTCCTCCTTGCAGTCGCGGCCTTACCATTGCTCGCAGCCTCGCCGTGCTTGCAGCTTCGCCTTCGCTCCCTCGCCCTTGCCTTCACCTTCCATCGCTTTCTTCAACAATTTTCTCTCCCTTCGCACTTGCAGACCCACCCCAAAAACCACCATCCTCTCGCAATTCTAGACACGCATGTCGGAGCGTGTTGAAAGAAGTTGACTGCATGTCAATTTTCTGATATGTGTTGATCGGGTGTCCGAGCGTGTCAAACACGTGTCAGGGTGTCTGACACGACACGGAAGCTCCTTAAATGTGTCTGTACTTCATAGAATCCAACCTCTCCTTAGAGAGAGGGAACGGATATATATAATTTAAGGGTACTATCAAAAAAAGAACAAACTCGAAAATAGTGTGATGGAATATTCGATTTTTGTATACCTTAAGGCTCGGTTTTTCTTTTATCATACTTATTTCTTTTCTTTTTTACAAAAATTAAATCATTAAAAAAAGTACTTAACTCCTTATTTTCTATTTTACTTCTATTGTTTGTTTGGGTTCGTAACCAATGGAAAAAGTAAGAGCGATCAAATGATATGATTGTACAAGAAGGCGGTAATTTATTTAAGAAACAAGAATAGCCTTAGCGCTAATCACGTAAGTGCATAAGTGTATACTTACTAGCTATATTTGAAATACACCTCTAACTAGATTTTCTTGAATTACGCATAGAACTATTCCTCTAAAGTATGCAAAAATGATACATGCAATGATTTCTTATGTACCTGAATTTCAAGGGTGAGATTATGGCCGCGGAAGGCGAAAGCAATGATCCCGAAGGCATTCAGGACGCTGAAGATATAGGCCATGTTCGCTTCTTCCTTGATTGGATCGTACGACACTCCCTCAAGCCTCCCGTTGGTCACCGACACCAGCCACATGATGGTGCAGAAGCAGATGGCGGTGATGGAGCCGATCAGGGAGACGCCGGCAATGGAGTTCAAGTTCGGGAGCTGGGCTAGTATGATGGCGGCGCAGGTGAACACTAGGTACCACTCCACGCTCGTCAGCGGCTTCGCCGTGCACCCCTCCCCGCACAGGATCTGGAAGAAGAGCTTGGAGGTCGAGCCACCGACGATGATGAGCGCGACGCACGTGCCTCCTGACAGGTACATGATTGGGAACACCGCAAAGATATTCCCCATTTTGTCACCTGTTGATTTGAGAAGTACAAAATGTTATATCAGACTCGTTCTACCGCCAATAGACATAGCAGACAAAATCAATCTCACGTTCGCCACATAAAGATGTGTAAATGAGCTTTAATATCTTTGGACGGTGTCCTAAAAATTATGGACAATAATTACTCTTTATCAACTGATGACATTGAACGGAATAAAAAGATAATGGTTTGTTTTAAATTTTGGTGTATTTTGTCAAAGCTTCTGTTTCAAGAAGAAAAATTATAGTAAAAAGAGGGGGAAAAAAACATATTTTCCCATGTAATAGAGAGGCCTTTTTTTACCAAAAGTGGCGCTGAAGAGATGGAGGTATCTGCTGTAGCGCATGCCGGTCTCGGTGGACTCGTGAAGCTTCACCAGCACCCACAGCGTGTAGAGCTGCCATATGAATGCTATCGTCAAGCTTATGATCCCCCACGTCCTGCAACCATTAACATCAAGACTCAAGATTAACATCACACCATGGGCTTTTGTCCTCTCAAACGAGAGATTTCTTCTTCGGGATCTAGCGATCAGGTGATGTCTTGGGCCGGTTTTTGTACATGCTACGTCGACTCTGGTTGCGCTCCAGGACGTGTCACCCATGGCAAGATTGCGTGATCTTTAAAATTTATTGCGTCACATGCAGGAATCGAATTCAAGATCTTTCATTCTAGAGGCACGAGGGTTTCTGCCGTTTTACCACTCGGCCGACCCAGCTTTGAAACCGCTGCAGAACGGCAGATCAGCGAGTCTCTCATCAAGCGATTTTGGAACTCGGTACGTACGTCCATTTTCAGTTCAGGACAACTTCTTGGGGATTAAGGTCGTCGCTTGCGGTGAGAGTTCAGTTAATGATTGTTATCCTTAAAAACGGGGAAAGCAGTAGAACAATTGCGAAAAACGCGAAAGTCTCTTACCAGCCAAGAATGGTGAAGGAGACAGGGAGCACGAGGGCCTGAATGCCGATCCCAGAGCAGAGTGTGTGGAAAGCCGCGTAATAAGCGTTCCCATTCCTCGACTCCGTGATCGGAAGCCAAGCGTCCTGAGGGTCGAGCTTCGTCATCTGAATCGCCTTCCTTATCGGACTCCCCAGGGGCGTGAAGAAGCTCCGGTTCCTATTGTGTCCTCCTCCTCCTCTAGGGTTGCTCCCTTGGTTGTTGTTATTATCATCCGACGTGGGCTCGAGCGTGATGAGCAGCGGGTTCCGCGACAGCGACGGCGAGTTGTACTGCATCTGCACTGGGGGGGCGGAAACGGGCGGCGCCGGCGTAACAGAATCGTCCCCTAATACCGCCTCCATTTTTTTGCTCTCTCTTTCGCGCTCTTTGTCTGCCCCCACTTCGCACGGTGTCGCTCAGAGTCTTGAGGATCGATTTTATAGTCTTCTCGCGTATGACAAGATGAGAGTCAGTGGCGTATTGGGCGGTGGTCACGACCTTGGGTTTAAGTAGGCATCATTTGTTGACCGGCGCTTATGGAATCGGATTGACTTCTTTATACTTTTAGCTTTGAACTTCTCTCTTCCTGCCCTCTATAATGAGTCTTTAAATGCTTTGACAGAGGATATATCTGGAAACAGGAAAACAATATCATTAATTGTGGATTTATATAATTATCTGCAATAACATGGGGGGACTTTTTTAGTCACTTGTAACGAAGTAAATTGGTCACAATATCACATCTTTTGCATGTGTTCTGAGATTTACGATAATCGTGTAAGAAAAATTCTCCCCTATTAGCAAACCTGATAAACAACCCATCAAATATTCCAACACGCTTTACTACTAACGCAACGAAGAAAGCTAACTATTGTGTATAAAATACAAGTATCTTTCTAGATGGAGCAATATTACTTAATTTCACTGCTTCTCGAAGTTTGATTAAAATAGCATATAGATTTTCTAGTCAGTCGTGATGAATCAAAGAGCCTCAGGTTGACAATCATCGGAACAGCGCGGTTGTCGGGAAGGCCGCTGCAATTATCGATGCAAGTTTTCTTCTGTTTTATGCTTTTTTAAGTTGCTTTTCTTGCTGTTGGCTGAAGCAAAGAAAAACTAGTATATTCTTCCCATTTAACGGTTATCGATCTGAAAGTCTTAAAATCTTTGGCATCTTTCTTGAAAAATCTAGGGTTCCTGTTGAGTTTATGATTATCTTGAGCAGCTTCAGGATCTGAACTGGTCATTAAAGTCAACAACGTATCCGTGAGAGCATTTGCGGGCAGCCCGATTATTGGTAATCAGAAAGATCAGCCTCAACAACCTGAAGCTATACGACCAACCAATAGGGAGATATTCTATCAAGGGATTGGCGAAAAGTCATCTTTTAACAACCAGATTCACGAGCATCAGTAGCTTTTATGTGAATGAACATGACGCTGATGAAAAGCAAGAGCCAATACGATCGTATCGAAGCGACCCTCTTTGCTATCTTTTCGGAGATTCGTTCGCCCTTTAGTGTAGGTCTTCTGGCTTGCCTCCTTTGTCGTTCACTACATCTTGACCGTCACAAGCTAAGTTAATCTTGTTTTGCAAACATCACATCGCAACTTATCGGGTTTGTTACTTTTTTGCTCTTTACTAAATTTATCTAGTTCCAGTTCGACTTCGAGACTTGTCCTTGAATGCTCCGTCCCATGCCAGCAGGCCGCTTGCCTGTTGATGCAATTCAATGGCTTTTGATTTTCGCGTTTTATGATCACAATCGGATTACACTCACATGCGCATCCTTCTCAAAAATAAAACCGACCATCGTTTTTGATGGGGGATTTTGCAGGTTTTCGCTCACGAATCTCATCATTTCAGATATTTTTCGATCTTTTGAGCAACTTTTCCATGTTGCAATTACTGTGTTTGCTTTATGCACTGAATGACACAGTGATTATCGAGTCTTGGTTCTATTTTATTCAGGAACCCCGAGATTATTCTTAAAGCTGTTTCCTCATGGTAAGTTCTAGAAAGTCTCTCGTTGATCAGTTGACTTCTGCGGCTTCCTTGGTCATTTAAAGGCATAATAAACTAGATGTACAATGACTAGAAAGCCACAGCAAGTTGCTGGAACTTCGGACGTGTGAACGTCATCAAAAGAATTGATCTGGTAGGTTTACTCACCAAATTTCATCTACTAGCTCAAGGGTGATGCCATTTGCAGAAAGACTAGATACATATGAAATGTCATTATGTATGCTTTAGCTATAATATAAGTTTCGCAGTTAGAAAGCTGCTAAGCCCATCGAAAGTCTTTCACACTGAATTCGAAGTTGGTTTGCCCTGGAAAAAAGAGCTATTGAATCAGTAAGTCGGAGATTACTTCTATCTGATCAACCACAAAAGATGTAATGAAAATCCTTCGAATCGGCTTGGGACCAGGAGTCACATGTTTCTCAGTTCCTAACCCTTTTTCATCCATCATTCACAGGCTTCACATTGCATACATGCCGTGGTCGATCGACCACTTCGATTTCGACCCGATGCTTTTGTTCTTTCTTTTATTTTTCTACTTATCCATCGATGTGGACGGCTAGGATTGGACGCTTGAACATAGAGGAAAGGAGGTGGAGGGTCCAGTCTGATTTTAAAAAACTCCATGCTTCTCGAAAGGCTTTGAAAAAACCTGCGATTCCCGGCTTATTGGACCGAGGAAAAAGCAGGCAACTTGCTGATCGATGACATCAATGCCATGCAGAGAGAGAAAGTTGCAGGACAGACCGAGAAGTCAACACAGTTTTGGTTTAAATCGGAAATTTGGTTGCGCGTTTTGTCAAGCGACATCACATTCCACTTCTACGCGTTCTCATGTCTTCTAGAATGGGGATGATGACTTGAGGGTCACCCCTTCTCTTAGATTAGATAGAGCACTAGTTTTGAACTTTAAATTGCTCCTTTTTTTCGTTTGGAGAGTAACTCTGGGGTCATGTCATGGCAAACGCAGACTTTTTAGAAAATGGGGTATGAAGAAAATTTCAATTTTTTTTTTTTTTGGGAGGGGGACTCGCAAACCAAGAACCATGAAGAATTTGAACCCAAATGAAGCTCTGGCCATTTGTCATAGAAAAGGAAGAAAGAATGCATCTTATAATAGCGCGTTTGATAACGATTCTGTTCCCGGGAACAGTTTATGACCAGAAATGATTATTTTTTATTCTGTTCTCGAAAATTGATTCTGAGTAAAAGAACGCGTTTGGTAATTGTCCAAAATTTCTGATTCTGTAATAGAATTGCGTTTGGTACCGTGTTCATTGATTCTGTTCCAAATCAATTTCTTTTAATTTTTAAATATTTTTTTTTACTTTTTTATTTTTTTACTTTTTTCCTTTTTCTCCTATTATTCTTCTTTTTTCTTCTTCTTCTTCTTCTTCTTCTTCTTCTTCTTCTTCTTCTTCTTCTTCTTCTTCTTCTTCTTCTTCTTCTTCTTGTGGCCGGTCGCCGGTCAAGGGTCCGACGACCTCACCAGAGCGTCGCCGGCCCTCGGTGAGGCCGGCCCTTGTCGACCAAGCCTCACTAGTGGCCAGACCGGCCTCACCGGGGCTAGGCGAGGCTTGCTTGGTCACCGGCGGGGCTGGAAGAGTCTCGTCGGGGCTGGGCTCGGCCCACCTGGCCACCGGCGGGGCTGGGTGTCGCAAGGCTTGCCCAGCCCCGGCGAGGCTTGGCCTTGCCAGATCTAGCGAGACCCAACCCTTGCCGGTGGCTGGGCTTGCCTCCGGCGAGCTCGCTAAACCTCACCCTGGCCTAGCGAGCCTCTGGCGAGCTCACCGGACCGGCGGACGGCGACCGGCGGTGGGCGGTGGTGGACAACGATCGTGGGATGGCGGAAGGGAAGAAGAAGACTTTCACTTTTTGATTCTTTTTTTGATTCCCAGACCGAGAATCACATTTTTTTTTTTATTCTCAATTCTTGTCCAAAACTATTCTTGGGAACAAATTTATTCCCGGAACAAAATTTTTACCAAACGCGATTCTGTTCCCAAACTGATTTTGGGAACAAAAAATCAAAATCAGGCACTGTTTGGATGGTTACCAAACAGTGCCTAAGCTTTCCATCCGTCTCTAGAGGGAACCTTCTCACATGCATGTGGTTGGGGTTCCATGTATATTATAATTATTAATTGAGTTAAAGGTCTGGATACTTCAGCAATGGTCTTTTTCGATTCTCATAAAGAAATTGGAAATGTGGAGCATTTGATAAAATACAAGACCATATTCACAATTTCTAGCCAAAAAAAAAGAAGACCATATTCATAAAGATTAGTAATAAAATCACTCCAACAAATCCTATAAGGCTGTCTTTGAGAGTCCCAATTTGAATTCGGACAGGATAATAAATTATTCTATTAAGTATTTTGTGATGTTTTATTACATCAATCATATGTTAACTTTCTAATTATCTAAAGAAAGAATACCGCCTATTACACATTTTCCTAACTGGTGTACTAGAAGTCCTAAAATTTGTCACAAAATTGCAATTGAGTTCTAAAATTTTTAAAAAGTACAATAAAATTCAAAATCAATTCAGCTTATTCAATTTAGGAAACTTAGTATTGACGTTGATCTATTTTATCATGAAAGTATAATTGGGTCTTAAAGTTTTCAAAATGTGCAATAAACAAATGGATTTCATTAAACTAATTTAATAAATTTTAGGACTTGATTGCATTTTTAAAGAGTTTTAGGACTCAATTATACTTTCCGATGAGTTTTAGAACTTAATTGTACATTTTGAAAGTTCTGAAACTCAATTGCACTTTTGTGATAAATTTTATGATTTTCAATGTACTTATCCAAAAAACTAAAAAAATCACAAGTCGAAAGTGTCACGTGAATATACTTTCTCATATTTCCAATTGGAAAAGAAGGGAATCAACTCATGACTTTATGGAGACCACCTCAACAAAGTATAATTCATACATCTTAATTAAAAAAAAGAAAAGTTTATCGAAGTCTTAAAACTTATTTAGAAAGTATAATCTAGTTCTAAAAATGTTAAATAATATAATAAAATGTTAAAATTTGTCAAATTAATGCAATGAAATTCCTCCATCAACTAAATTTTATTTGGCTAACAAAAAAAAAACATAAGCTCCTCAAGAGGTAAGGTAGCCTTTTTACGATTCAATTCCTCTTCATAAAAATAATAGTTTCTCTTAATATATTGGAAATATGATACATTAGGTTAGGAAAAGAGTAGGAATATAGGAATAAGATGAAAATTTTAAAACATTTCAAATTCATTCAAGAGGCCAAATCACTGAGAAAATTGTTCAAAAAATCCTAAGCTTATTATACTTTTGTCAATTCAGTTATAAATTTTTCAATTTTGTTGATTCAGTCATAAACCATTTCACTTTTTGCCATTTGAGTCCGTCTAACCAATTTTAGTCAAAATTTGTTGACATGGTTGCTGGCTGTTCTAAATGACATGGTCTAACGTGGTCAATTTTTAATAATATCTCAATTTTTTATTAATTTTTTTCCTTCACTTTCTTTTTTTTTTTCAATTGAGGCCGAGGGTCATCAAGCCCTTGTCGTAATTTTGTTGGCTACAGGCGAGGGTCGTGTGGCCCTCGCCTAGCCTTGTCCACGTCTAGGTGGGGCCAATCTCATTAGTCAAGGGTGAAGGTGGCCTCACTCACTGTCGTGATGGTTTTCTGGGGGGAGGCTAGCTTCACCATGGCCTCGCCTATTGTCGCGGTTGCGATGGCCTCACCCAGATCTGGGTAAGGGCCCCGCAATCCTCACTACCCGTAGTTGAAAAAAAAAAAAAAGAGAAGGAGAAGAGGAAGAAAGAAGAAGGAAAACTACGATAAAAATTAAAAAAATCAAAGAAATACTGAAATGTTATTAAAAATTGTTTATATTAGGGCCGGCCGTGCCACGTAGATGCTCAACGTCCATGTTGATGAATTCCAACCAAATTGATATGATGGATTCAATTGGCAAAATGTTGAAGGGTTTATCACTGAATCAACAAAAATGCAATAGGTTTAAGACTTTTGGACAATTTTCCCCAAATCACCCATTGACTATTTACAATCCATTCATCTTATATTATATGGAATTATATGGTTCAAATTACTAGCTAATGATCTTGACGTCTTCATAAAAGCCCTCCTACCCTATTGGCAAACACTATTCATTGGATGCAAATTTACATACTTTTCCAATTTCGAATCACCTATATAGAATCATAAGGGCCATCAAACGGGTGGGTTGGGTCGAGTTTGGGTCGCATCGAAAATGGATTGATTCATATTAACTCATTTAACCCATTTTGACTTATTTTTATGCAATGTAAATTTAATGACTCATACCCGACTCAATCCGCATCTGACCTGACCCATGTCATCAAAACACATTAATATTTTAGGAAAATCATTTTTCAAGAAAAAAACCATGTTTTTCGGTATACGGCTAAAACATGAATATACTCTAAAAGATATTTTCTACTGATCGGTAAGGAAAATCTTTTACTCATGCACTCCTGTCAACAAATTTTTCATTATTATATTTTTTAATTATTTTTATTTTTTTCATTTTCATTTTCATTTTCTTCTTTATTGGCTAGTTGTTGGTCACATGCAACCTTGAGCCTCGCCATAGGTTGACGAACTCAGGCCTCATAAGATCTTGTGACCTAGATGAGACTTGAGCCTTGCTCGAGGCCGCCAAACGTCGGTGAGGCTCTAGTGACCTCGAGTGAAGCTTGAGTGTTGCCTAGTCACTGGATTAGGTGAGGCTCAAGCTAGTTGGCGTTAGGCTAGCTCGGCCTTGCTTGATCAGGCGAGGTCGAGCCTTGTCATCGGCTGATGAGGCTCAACCTCGTCGGAATTTGGCGAGCTGGAGCCTCGCGACCTATGGTGAGGCTCGAGCTCGCCTGTGGTTGGTCATTGGCTGCCGCTATGGCTGACAACTAGCCAATGAAGAAGAAAAAGAACAAGAAATAAAAGGAAACTAAAAAGTAATAGATCTAGGTTAAGTTATTAAGGGGTCATAAATGGATTTAGGATAGACCCATTTATAACCCATTTTTCAATTGGGTTCTAACCCATTTCAAATCCATATTAAAGCTTCAGTTAACCAATTTTCTACCTAGTCCATTAAATGTGGTTATAATATGGGTCATTGACCCATTTTGCCACCCTTACGAGAGATCAATCTCAAAAAAAAAAATAGGGTTTTAACATGTAAGATCACACAAATGTAACAATTTATGAGGGTCAAGTGTGACATCTTGATTTTTTCGAATCAATCCGGTTAGAGAGTTGAATAATGATAATCAAATTATTTTAATTGATACTATTTAGGAAATGTGTCAATTATAGGTTTTCGGAACAACAGTACTTGGCCCATACATTAGCTGAGACATTTTTGTGCTAATCGCATGAACTGTAATTATAGTTCTTGATCTCTAGTTTCTAATGAAAGTGAAAAAATTAGACACGACTAGTACCATTTCCCCCATTGACCGACCACTCTCTTTGTCTCTCTCTTTGTCTCTCACACACAACTAGTACCATTTCCCCCATTGACAAACCTCTCTCTCTTTCTCTCTTTCCTTTGCCATTTGGCGAAGTGGCCATGCCACTTGTCCACTCCCTTGTGCCAACTGGCGCCATCCGCCCATGATGTCAATGAGATTTCATGCGAGAAATGTGTAGAAGAAGGAAGATCACTCATTCATCCCCTTCTTTAGCCTCTCTCTCTCTCTCTCTCTCTCTCTCTCTCTCTCTCTCTTTGCTCACACTCTCTCCCTCACCCTCCTAAGCTGAACACCTCCCTCCCTCTTTCTCTTCCATTCTTCCATTTTCTTTCAAGATTTCAAGGTTATCCTCAAGGAAGGAAGGTCCAAAGCTTAAGGGAAGCAAAGGCAAGATAAGTGGCTCTTTTCTACTCTTCTCGATCCTCTTGAGGCTCGATTCTTGCTAAAATAGGAGTTGTTTTGTGTTTCTTCTTACTTGCATGTCCTTGTTAGATTGAGTAGATGTAGAGAATGTGAATTGGTAGCCTAGTTAAGCTGTGATTTCGACATTTTGTGGAAGCGAAGCATTGCATGTCGTTTTCGTGGCTTATATGGCCTTGCATGTGGGTTTCATGTATTCGTTTGACCCTTATGTAAGAATTGGTTGATTATAATTGAAGATGGATGTTGCATGTGGCTTAGGACTTGTGTTTTTTGAGCAATAAACTAGTGTGGTGCAAGTTTTGCAATTGTTCGTGTACTGTAGTTTGGATTTTCAAAATTGGAATTACTAGACCTTATTTGTTTATTAATTTTGTGGAGTTTTTCATGGTTCAAATTTGATGAGACTTTCTTCATGAAAATTGTGCAAGACATCTTGATATACAACATACTTTAATTGTAGAGTTTTCTAAGGTGATATGGTTGGTATTGAAGCCTCGTCATTTACCATGTCTAATTTGCATAGTGAAGTAGGAACAGTAACCCTTGTATTCCTGAATTTTCATAAAATTTTCCCCATTGTTCTTGGATTTTTTTTCCTTCATCAAAGTTTTAGAGGACATTCTTATTTATAACATATCTAAATTTCAAAATGTTTTGACACATTTTAGGCTATGAAATGAGTATATCTTGAAGATCCGTTGCTTTGTTCTAGTGAACTAGATTCTTCTTTATTTGGTGCGAATTACTGCTCCTTATACAAAATGTTTTGACTTAGTTCTCTTCATGAAGAATGTTATTTAAAGTCTTTTCTAAAACATACTAAATTTTGATAATTTTTCAAGCTCATTTGATAAAAGTAATGGCTTTGATTTTGAAGATTGTGCAAAACTGTTTTGTTTTGCCTATTCTTGGGAATTCACGAATTTCTGTTTGGAGGTGATTGAATCTTGGCTTGTGGTCTAATGGAGATAGCAATTACATTCATTAAGCTATCTCATGGTACATGTTTGGCTTTCATTTAAATGCCATTTGTTTGTGAAATTGAGATGATTGCATGAGCACCTATTTTGGAATTTAATATTTGTACACATCTAGGGAGTACTAATGAGGCATCAAATTGTTTGCAATGGCATAGTATCTTCCTAATGAAAGGTGTGCTGAATGGGATGTGGTTTACGGCATGTGATTCTCATGTCTAGGGGTGAGCGGTTCCAAGTTCTGGTTCAGTTCCGTCTGGAACCTAGAACCTACCCTCGAGTACAGGTTCCTCATTTTTTGGAACCTGGAACCTACCCGTCAGAACCGAGAACCGGGTCTACCCCCGTCACGGGTTCCAACATGTTCCTTTTTTTTTTTTTTTATATCATTTTCAAATTTGAACTATAACGTACGTGCATACTCAACGGTAACTTCCCACATCTTAGCAAACATACTAATGCCAACTGCCAAGAATTTGGACATACATAATAAAAACTAATAAGAAATTTGCAAAGAGGAAATGAGATGCTTGATTAACTATAATTATTGTGCCCACATATGTCAATATATGTGCACTAAAGCTTAAATAGTCACATTTGCCATATGCCATATGCCTTATCAGTTGAGTCAAATGAAAATGATAAAGCAAAATATACTAAGGAGATGAAAAACCAAAAGTGCCAACAAGATCTCAAATTTTCATCTACTCCATAGTGTGGACTCTGCAACCTTTCCTTGTGATTCCTTTGGCATAGCAAAACCTTGCAAAGACATGAATGAAAATCAGTCAAAATCCTAAGTAAAGACACAGAAAAAAAATCAATATCAATAATACTCCATGAAGCATGCCATTTTGCCCATCTAAAGGCTCCTAAATTCTTTGACAACATAGTTCAAAAATTGAATGTACATAAGAGGAGCCTGCATTAAGATTACGACAAACAAAGTTACTCATCAATCAACTTCTGCATAGTTAAAGCAGCACAAAGCCAACAAAAAACATTGCTTGACTTCTCAACCGTTGGACCCATTGTAAATGCGACACCACCAACTTTATTTATCAACGATAATCTCCGCATTAAGACCAACCATATCTGAAAAAAAGAGGAAGAGATTAAATAAAATATTCATTTATCAGATATACAAAAAGAATTATAATATATAAAGATATAAACATTACTTACCCAACTCAAATTGTTCTGCGTTCTCAATGCACTCTTCAACATCAAGCGGTACATGAACGGCTCTCAACCAATCTTGAGTGCAAATCAAAGCTTCCACTACTTTTGGAGTTAAAGAACTCCGAAAGCCATCAAGCACACGACTCGATGTACTAAAAGTTGATTATGAAGCAACGGTAGTTATAGGAATGGACAAAATATCTCGAGCCATCAAAGAAATGATCTTATATTTTGAGCCATTAGTCTTCCACCACATCAAAATGTCAAGACTAAGATCATTTTCATTTTTTTTCTTGAAGATACTCATCAAGCTCGGACTTGTTGTCATCGCGTTCTTGTTCATTCGAGTATAAAAATATTTTCTTCCAAGCTTGGGCATTATGCTTCTTTATTCCTTCACTACCACCCGTATCGGTATTGGAATTGGAACTACTACTACTACTTGCACCCAAATTATGGCCACCAAAATCTTGATCACTTGAAATAAGAGAGTATTGCTCATAAAATTTATACAAACGCTCCAATGTATCCTTCACCTTGTAATGCATCTCTTTAATTTTCGATTCATCATCATAAATTTGTCCATACAAGAAACTCACATAATTTAACTTGGCTCTAGGATCTAACACAACCGCAATCAACACCATCATATTCACTTTATCCAAGCTTCCATAATATTTGTCAAAATTTTCTTTCATTTTCACACCCATAGCTTGAAGCTTAGGGTTCGAAGCATTGATCGCATCTTTCAAATTTCTATACAAAAGAGCTATCCTTTCAAAATAATCATTTGAAGTAACATATGAAGTCCCAAACATCTGATTGGTGGCATCATAGAATACTTTAGAAAATCCGAAAGAATAATAGCATTTTCCCAATCATCTTCATTAGGAGTTTCATGATTAAGGTCACTTACAAAAGATGGATCGTGATCTTCCATCCTTTCAAAAGCTTTTCTGAACTTTATGTCGGTGTCTAACATGAGGTAAGTGGAGTTCCATCTAGTGGCGACGTCAAGAACTACCGAACCCTTATAAGTGATCTTTTCTTTCTTAATGCAAGATTGAAATCCTTGGGCTCTTGTCGGAGAACTCCTTACATACCTAACGACATTTTGGATACATGGAATAGAGTCACGTATCACAGTCAAGCCATCTCTCATAATCAAATTTAATATATGAGCTGTACACCTCATGTGCAAAACACTACCATCTAATATAAACGACCTTTGTTTCGAAAGTTTTTCCCTCAAATAGCCAACTGCAACATCATTCGAGCTAGCATTATCCACGGTAATTGTGGACACCTTTTTTTCTATTCCCCACTCCTCAATGCATTCCTCCACCATTTTCCCAATCTCCCTACCCTTGTGACTATGCATCACCACAAAGTTGATGATTCTTTTATGCAACTTCCAATTTTCATCAATAAAATGTGTAGTGAGACACAAATAATTCAGATTTTGATTGGAACTCCATGTATCAGTCGTGAGTGCGATCCTAGAATTAATCTTTCCAAAATAATTCTTCAAAGAAGGTTTTTCACATAAAAACAACTTCATGCAATCTTTTGCCACTGTGAAACGTGATACATGTTTGAAGAGAGGTTGTAACTCAGTAACATATTCACAAAATCCAACACGCTTAACCAAAGAAAAATGTTGCTCATCAAGGATGATGAACCGAGCAAGCATGTGCCTACAACGTTCTTGATTAAATGACCATATTGATAAGACGCTACCGGTACTAGAATCTCCTCCTGCCTTGCCAGCCATGTTGACATTACATGGTGCAAAGAAGTTCTGCCTCTTATCTAGATTATGGGAAAACCTCTTGCGTGTGGTCAAGTGCTTCCTCATTGCAGAAGTACTGTTAGCAACACGGTACTTAAGCATGGACCCACAATGAATGCACTTCACTTGATATATTTTTCCATCCTTATCACTGATTCTCGAATAATGATTTCAGCATTCGGATGTATATTTCTTATCACGAGGAAGATGAGAACCGGGTACCTTATTTGTTGCACTCAAGGTAGGGGGTGCCTCTTCTTCAATTTCATTGCCGAAAAACTCCCATTCCGTAATCGGAGTCATCTCCTCACATCCCTCCACCTCCATTGACGTGTTATCTTGATACATTAACTTCGCACTACACAACAATAATAGAATATAATTAGAAATTTCAAAATAGAATGTGAATTGAGTTATAGAATGTGTAGGCAGTTGCTAAAAACCAAATCAATACACAACTTTCCCCTCAAAGAAACTCTCTCAAGTATTGTAGACAATTAGCTTTTGCTAGATGATAATAATTTGTGTATTTTCATAGATGATAACTCATGTGTAAATGACACAAGCTAAAAAGAGTCCAATTTGATCATGCATATATCCATTATGTGGCACATTATTATCCTTCTCCTATATTACCTCTGCAATTAAGGACCAGTAATCCAGAAGAGCCACCCAAAACAAAGAAGTTAAGCATCTAGATTGCCAAAATTCAAAAACATCAGCTTCCCCAAAACAAAGAATTGATCAGAGCAATTTCATTGAGCAAGTAGTCATAGACCACAACTTGCATTTCTTTTCTTGTTCCATTAGATTGTGAAGGCAGTGACAACTTTGCTTTATGCAGAAGTACCAACTTTACTTGAGCAGGTTACAGAAGGAAAATGAATTGAAAATTTCTAATAGGGGGATGAAGCATTTGGATCTAAACCCACAAGATGCTGCCACTGGCATAATGATGCCATCAGAACTCCATCAATTTGAAATTGTTGGCATAATGATATGGTACATCAAAACTCCATCAATTTCCAGCAAAATGATGCTACAAAATACAAATGGCAACTCAAAATTTGCTGCCAACAACTTGCTCATCCAGAATTTGAACTCCAAAAACAATGAAAATGACACAAGAGGGACTATAATCACTAAGCAATCTAGTCTAGGAATCAGTCACCCACTCCCTCCGCTAGGAGTAGGAAATGAAATCCACATCATTTGATGTAATTACCCGAGATCGTACCCTTGGAGAGAAGGTCCAGAAATCCAATTTCACCGGGCGAGCGGCGTCAGGCGCTAAGTAGGGACGTCGGTCGCTGGTCTTCGGGCAACGGCGTCGTGTCGCGACCGTTGGCGTCGTGTCGTCGGAAGCGAGGCGGAGACAAGCAGCGAGCGGCGTCGTGGGTCGAATCGGAAACCTAGTGACTAGCGGCTACGATTGGACGGCCCGAGGATGGAATCGCGGCGAGAACGGTGGCTTCCGGCGTCCGGTTTCGCAGCGATGGAGTAGAGGAGGACCAAGCGGTAGGGGCATCGGGGCTTCGGCACGAGCGAGGCGGTGGGTCGCGAGTGGAGATGAGCTCGGCTCGGATCCGCTTGCGGCGGGTAGTCGGCGACGGGTAGAGGCGAGCAGCACGGGCATCGGCGGCGTCGAGGGTTCGCGTGAGCGACGTCGGCGACTGGTGTCCAGCGGTGTCCGGCGTCCAGCGGCGGTGGCCTTGAGGGCGAGCGGCGTCCGGTGGCGAGACTCAGAGCGGCATCCAACGGCGTTCGGCGAGACTCTGAAATTCTGAATACTTAAAGTGAAAGGGACTTGGGACTCGGGAGCGCCGAGCGGGGGAGGGGGGCTCCTTTTGGAACTCTAACCGGTTCCGAAACTGGTTCCGCGATCGGTTCCGATTCCCGGAAAATGGAACCGGGAATCGGAACCGCTCATTTAAGAACTAGGAACCGAACCGAAACCTCCGGTTTGGTTCTCCGGTTCCCGGTTCTACCCGAGAACCGCGCTCACCCCTACTCATGTCATTGCATGTGTGTGATATGCTTGTGGTGCTTGAGAAAGTTTGCTAGTCTGTGATGTTCAAGGATTGCAAACCTTGGGTGCGTGATCCCCTCAAGGCTAGCAAACTTTGGATGCCCAACGATGACCAGGATTGGATGTCGGAGGAGAATGCCTGGGCTAGCAAACCAAGATGCCTCGGGTTGTACTAGGGATGCTTGCGATTAGAGAGAATCGTGGAAGTCTTGGCTAGCAAACCAAGAACCTAACGATGGTTAGGATTGGATGCTAGAGGAGAATGCCTTGGCTACCAAACCAAGATGCCTTGGGTGGTAGTATGGAAATGCTTGTGGCTAGCAAACTATAGAAGTTTGGACAACAAATCGAAAGTGACCCGCACGGGCTGGCTGGCTGGCAACCCGGTTGAACTGTGAGATGGGGGTGGACCTGAATAATGTGATGTGATTGAGAAATGAAATGTGTGATGCATCAAATGCACACTGGCTTGTACTTGTGAATGTGGACATTGCCATTGAGGTGTGCGATACATTAAATGTATGTTGGCTTTATGCACATGACTAGGGATGTTACCTTTTTATGTGATGTGTGCTCATGTGCTGGTTGTTATGATGCTAGATGTGTCTTAGGAATCAAGTGTTGATTGGATTGATTGGTTTATGAGATAACTATTTCTCTTGTTGAGCGTGTTAGCTCACTCCTTTATTTATTTATTTATTTATTATTATTATTTTATAGATTGATAGTCATGCCTCCTATTCCTACCCCCATTTCCCGATACAGTGTACCATAACACTTTAGATTCGGGTGTGTTTTTGTGAGATACACGGTGGAGCTTTCAGGTGGATATAGGTGTGCTAGGTAATCTTATATCGTACCGTTTCGTCACCATCTATAGTATGGTAGATGGGAATCTCGAAGGATTGATTCCATACCCCGATGACCACAATGGTGGCAATGGAGACGATAAAGTGGAGTAGAAGCTAGAGGTGATGTAGTGTGAATGGGAGAAGCTTTAGGTTTTATACGGTCGTAACTATTTTGGGTGTAGGATCCTGTGATCAGGTGGTATGGACGGATGGACAACCGTGAGAATATCTGCTAGGAAGTGGCTTTAGGGAGATGAGTACCCTTTTGATTTCTCCCCGTTTATGTCATTTCCTTTGCTATGTAGTCCATCACCTGATGTGTATAAGTATGATGAGAAATGAAAGTATGATTCTCCTTTGCTGCTAGTGTTCTTAGATTCGCGTACGCATGATCCATGTTATAAATGCTCAAATTAAATTAACGTCTACCACATGCATGATAACATAAAAGAGATCAAGATGGTTTTTAGAAGTGGCCTACTGGGGTGCCACATCCAGGCCTTGTTATCTAACTCCGCCGATTCTCTCTCGCCGCGACCCGGTTCCTGCCTTGGAGACCGATTTCTAAAGCACCCGGGAGCTTACGAGAAGATTAATTTGGACCGGGGGCTCAATCGAGACAACATCTTGAAAAATCAGATGCGTCAAATGGTGCAAACTGCAAAGGGCTCAGTTGACACGGGCCGAAGTGTAGACAAACTCTTGTGACCGGGCCGGGCCGGGCCCATCCCAGCGGACCCGAGGGACGTCTCTCAATCAAAGTCCACAGTCTCTCCGTCTAGCCCCTCGCTGTCGAGCGTAGTGGCCGGAGAGCGAGAGAGAGAGAGAGAGAGAAGATGGGAGGAGGAGGCGGACATGGAGGGAGCACGACCTACAAGGGGATGTCCCTGCACCACCCCAAGCGGTGGCACACCGTCACCGGCAAGGGGCTGTGCGCCGTCATGTGGTAAATCACGATTCTTTCCCGGTCCCCCGAGCCTCCCGATTTCTTCGATCGCGTGTGGATGTGTTCGCGTCGACGTGTTCCTCGGCCCGCGGCGATGATTTCCGATGACGCTTTCTGTGGAGTTAATTTTTCTCGCCGCTTGTGAATCTGGGGAGGGAGCTCATTTGATTGCGCGGTTTTTTCGTTTTCGTCTTCCGCGGATTCGTCGATTACGCGGAATGGGGGATCTGGAAGTAGAAAACTTTTTGTGGATGTAATAGGGTGTCTTGGCTTTGGTGTCGTTAGGTGACGCTACATTTGTGCTAGGGTTTCATCTCCGGTTTCGATTGGTGATTGAATTCGGAATCTTTTAGGGTGTAGTTTGGAGTGGGCTGGTCCGGTCGAGTAGTTTGGTTCGGTCTGCTTGATGAAGCCATCTGACGGGGGACTGACTGGGAAAGCGGACGGAATAGTAGACTTATTGGTAGATTAGATGAAGCAGGAAAATTATAATACTATAGAGAAAGAGAAGAGTTCTGTGCATGATGATCGGAGGGGAGAAGCACGCCTGACGCCTACCTGATAGATCATGACATAAAATGTTGCATAAGGCTTGAGGAGAAATTCTATATTGTAACAGTATAGTGGCAATGAGAGAATGCGATAGAAGAAGATCACTGAACTACCACACTAATTTCATGCATTTCTGGATAATGCATTGTATGTCATGCATATTTGTCATAATCATGCATAAATCAGTCATGGTAGGTAAATAGAAGTTAAATTAGACCAAATATTAGTTATATGGAAGTTAATATTTGACAAGAATTTTCATTGCATGCAAAGGAGCAAGGATTAATGTCTCTCTTTTTATTTATTTATTTATTTATTATTATTATTTTTTTTTAAAGTTATAGCATGAGCCGTGCAGCTCGTTTTTTGCCCAAAGGAAAGTGCACATTCTTATTAACAGAACAAAAAGAAAACAAGTCCAGCCAGGGTCCAGTGAACTATAATTGGTGGCTGTTTTGAGTGGATATCACCGAAAATTTTTGCTTTTGGCTTCTACTTTTTGAGTTAATAAGCTGCTTTTGCCATCAAAATCCAATGAAAAGTACACTCCTAAAAGTCTGCTCTTGCTCTCTGTTACTCAGACCGGATATAGTGCCCGGAACAGATGAGTAACCTAGAATCTGACTTGTCTATGGATCAAGATGTGGGATCGTGGTCTCAGCATATGGATGTATAAAACTCGAATCCTACTTGGTTGCATACAATTTGTGTGCATTTACATGTTCTCGGACACTCAATTATTGCTCTTCAAATTCTTTTCGTACTCTTTGTTCAATAGTTTTGTTACAGTGATTTAGATTTGTAGTAGGTCTGCAATAATGGAAAATTTCAAGTTTGGGATGAAGTGTTCCCTATCTGTAGCCATGACATATCCTTTAGTCATGGGTACATAACCTAGGAGAAAAGTGGAGTGACATGGTCCTTGCTAGTTTATGCCTTTTGAGTTAAAATACATTTAGAATCTTCATTATACTTTTAGCATGTGAAAGTGAGCTTTTTTTGACATTTGCAGTTTTTCCACTTGAAGTCATAGCTCAACTTAAAAGCATTGATTTAACAATAGTTGAAGGTAAATCCAAAAGTTTAGATTAAAGTCACAACTGAAGTGAAAAAAGTCACACTAGCCATGGCCACACCGAGCACATTAATTAAGTTACTTATCTCTTGGGTCACATTCCATCCTATAGCGCTACGAAAGTGAGAATCAATATGCCTTAGCTTGAAGCTTTTTCAATCCCATTAGTATACAATATTGTTGCCGATCATGCTTCAAAGTTTTGCTCTTTATTCAGTGCTTCCAATATTGGACGAAACAATTTGGTTTCTGAGTGAAATTTGAAATCTGTTTTTGGCTGATTTTATAAGGTAACCTTGAAAGATCATTATATGTATGAAATTGGTTAATTTCCATGAAGCAAAATTGTGAACTCCGTTTAAATTGTGCATTGTAGGTTTTGGGTCCTTTACAGAGCTAAGCAAGATGGGCCGGTAGTACTGGTAAGACTGCTTCTCGGTTCCTCTACCCAAATAATTCTTTTCAACCTGTGGGAGATCATCATCTGAGTTGGTTTTGGGTTCTTGCTATGTGTATAGGGTTGGCGACATCCTTGGGAGGGTCATGAAGATCACTCCCATGGCCATGGACATGATCACGAGGTAAATATCACTGCTTCCCGATGCATAATTATGTGTGAGTGGAACTTACGAGAATTTCCTATCCTTGGTTTTCTGTCAAATAACAAATAACGTGATGAGCTTTCTACTTCATCTGAAATAAAAAGTTCCGGGCTCATGTTAAGCCTTCTGCATATGGCGGTTCTCGTGCAGGTGTGCATGCGTGTACGTGTATAGAACTGTATTTTAATTTATTAATTTTGGAACCAAAATCTATCCTGAACTGTGTGCTTCCTGAATGGAAAGTGCTGAGGCCATTTTTCTTTATCTTAAACCTCAATCATTAGCCAAGCAGTAAGATTTACATTTGGAGCTAAGGGGAGACCTCAAGTTGTGCAGATCTACACCTTCTGGATATTGATATTTTAGGCTCTCAAGAGGGATGGTGTATAATTCATTGATCCCTGAGTGGCTGTTCAAATCATTTTTGTTGATGCGTAGATGCTGAAATTTTGAAGGAAACCGACCTCTGCAACTGTTGTACATATTCTTCCACCAAATGGCTTGTATATCCACATTTGTTTTGTTTAACATAGCTTTTGATTAGAGAGACGAACTATAATTTCTTAATTACGTGCCTTCTGATCCATTGTACTTTTCAAACCTGGTGGCTGGCACGCCATATCGATTGGAACTCACAATTTGCTCAAAGTGCTTTAGCGTCACTTGCTAGATATTCCTTTTTGTTTTTTAAAAACAAAAATTGAACTAAGCATGATAGCTCAGTGTATATTGGACAATCCTCATGTCAACCGCTATTCAGCAACATGCAATTATGGTTAATTCTTTGATATTTTGCAGGCATCCCATTGAAAAGCCGGAAAGGGATAACACAAAAAGCCAGGGGTTCTGTCGCAGTGTATCTGGATTATCTGTGTTCCTTTGAGTTCAAATAAAGATCTCTGTGAGATTTATGATCTCACAACAGCAAATCTGTTAGCTTGTAAGGATGTTAAACATTTTCGGTGTGCAAAGCTTATACTTGAGCATTCTATTCAGTTCTTGACAGCTGCTGCTTGCATAATCTTTTCCTGAAAAGAGTTGGGTTACATCTGGTTTAGGGCAGTCAAAATAGCGTAGTAGTCTCTGCAGCCGCAAAAATTGTTTATGCACCTTATTTATCTAGGTAATTCTTCAACCTTCAACCAACTGAAGTGGACCAGTTGCATTTCCCTCATGTATAACATCAGAGCAATCGCTGACATCAGCGTGCAAATTGCATCTGGAATGGCGTACTGGAACTGTAGTGATCATTGACAATTTAACACAAGTGAGTAAATATTCCTTGTGCAGGAGATGTTAGTCCATTCATTCAAAGTGCAGCAGGTGATAACCTGAAAGTATGTTGTGCCTTTGCCTTTTCATTAAAGATGAAAGTGGAAACTATCTACACCTGTAAAGATTGTTGAACATACTTTCTATCGTTTCACTATTTAGTGAAAAAACCGCACTGATTCCAATCTTAAAATAAAAAACTTCCTCGATGTTAATTTTAGCGAGACCCACACCCAAGATAAAAGCCAAAAGCCAAAAGCAAGAGCCATAGGGGAAATTTATGTAGGCCAAGTTCCTGAAAGGAATACTCGACTTTTTCGGGGTGATTATCCTTACAAATCAAGTCACAGATCTTGAATGCGCGACCTGGGTGTCACAAGGTTATATCATATGCCTAAGCTACAGAATCAGGCTCTTCTTACATGTTGGTCAAGCTCTTAGGATATGTTAGTCTGACGCGATGGAGTTAAACGGGGATCACAGTCCCAGCTTTCAGAAGAATTTGAAGGTCGTAGAAGGCTGGAGGCTTTTTGTCAGGCGGCTTTTGTGGAAGGATCTTCACTCTAGCTGCAACATTTCCTTCCACTCTTTATCCATAATCAGTGATATATATTATGTCCATAAGTTCTGAGCATCATTGGACCGGAGCATAACGTTCCCGCATAATATTTTCACATCTACATTCAGTAAGTCGGCATAATTTATTCTTGAACAATACCTGCTAGGTTTTGTATCAGATATATCTGGCTAGTAATTAACTCTCCTCCAGCTTGTTGGCTTCGAGACAGGGAGGCGCCACTATATGTTCAACAAAATTTCCCTCCTACTGTGCATCTTTTGTCATGGAAATTTAATTTTGTTCTCATATGTTTAATCTTTGACCCCAGTCAACGATTTGTGTACTGACGTTGACCTTAAGATTTCTCATGGATTATTACCAATAAACAAGGTTGAGTTACAACAAAAACAAAACTCCAAGTTACAACAAAAACAGGGTAAATAACCAAAGGGTATAACGTACAAAGTGGGACTCGAATCACTAGTTTTCTCGTGTAATTTGCCATGATGATTCCAAGTCTCAGTACGGATCTATATGATAACATTTGGTAAAGAAACTAGACTTTGTTCAACTCATTTTACATAGGTAAATATTTTTAGGACACATGTATAGTCGACTACTCGCTTTGCTATGGAAGATTATGTTAGTGCATTGGTAAGGCAATTTTAGCCGTAATGCAAGCCTTTTAAGGCACATGAACATGTTGATACTTGTAAGAGATGGTCACTAATTTACTAGTGTGGGAATGTGCTGTGCTCACACGGGATGTTGGATGGTAATGTGGAGGGAAAATTGTCTAAAATTTTTTAAATCTATTATATTTTTGCCAATTCAATCATAAACCTTTTAATTCATTGATTTAGTCCTAAACTTTTTCACTTCTTACCAATTGGTCAATTCGATTAATTTTGGTTGAAAAATACTGATGTGGACACCGGCGATGCGACATAGGATCCCTAACCCTAATGTGGACAAATTTGAATACAATTTTAATATTTTATTTGAATTTTTATTATTTTTTCTATTTTTTTCCCTTTTCTTTTGGCTTTCTTCTTTTCCTTTTCTTGGTGGCTGGCCGACTGGCCTCGCTCTCCACAAGCGATACCCTTCTTTTGGGCCAGGTGAGGGCAAGCCCCAACGAGGGGAGCCCTTGCCTAGATGGGGCTCAGCGGGGATCGGCCTTGCCTAGGCTAGATCTAGTGGGGCTAGCCCTCGCCTAGGCTAGGGCGGCCTCGAGGTTGACACTCACCTTGGCTTTCCTCGCCAGGGCTTGCCCTTGCTTGGCTTGGCGTTGCCTGTGGCGGGTGAGGCTAGCCGACTGGCTGTGGCTAGTGGCCAATCGCCACCTGTTGCCAATGGTTGGCTATAGGCAAAAGGAAAGGAAGAAAGCCAAAAAGAAAAGAAAGAAACAAATAAAACAATAAAAAATTCAAAAAAAAATATTATTAAAAATTGTCCAAGTCAACACATGGTCCCTCGTGGCACCGCCGAGGCCCGGCGTCCTCGTTAGCATTTTATGGCCAAAATTGGCCGGACGGACTCAATCAACAAGAAATAAAAAGGTTTTTAGGATTAAATTGACAAAATTAAAAGGTTTAGAACTAAACTGACAAAAATGCAATAAGTTTAAGACTTTTTGGACAATTTTCCCGTTATATGAATATAAAGAAAATAATCAATTTGGGAGGGAAATGGATGGCTACTTGTGGAGTAGATGTGGTGGAACGTTATAAGATGTGTGAATTAGTACTGGCCATGTGGAGCGGGTTGCAATGATTGGTTACAATCTTGATATTGTTTCATCCGATGATAGTTTTAAAGGTCCACGAAACGAAATAAACCCGATCTTTTCAGTAAGAGCTTTGAATGGAAAATGCATAAATGATGAAAATTTGTAGCTCCGATCCCTGCTTTGAGAGTCCCCTCTCATACTCCAGTGAGGGATCTGAGAATTCAAAGAGATGGAGAGATGATATAGCTGGAAAGATAGAAGAGCACAGAATTTGAGATGGGATAAGGACGAACACTTCATTTAAAAGAATAAAAGAATACATCGCGATTAGACTATAATTGACTATCTTCATTATTCAGTGTTAATTTTAGCTGGAGGTCATTGTGCATTACAGCAACCTGGAGGTCTGCCCTGGCCTAGCCACTAGTTGGAAAAAGAGAGATGACTCTCCTAGTAGCTGAGGATGTTGAGGAGCGAAACTCTCGTCTGAATCAAGCGTCTGAACATGCAATCCAACTCTAGTTCGAGATCGTTGATGGCTATCTCCACCTCTTCCAACCTTTTCTCCGTGCCCTGTAGAGTAGTGATGTCCCAGACACTGCATGCGTTCCGGCCACCTGAGAACATGAGCTTGGTTGCGCTGAACCCTTTGCCCGATCTTCTTTCCAGCCAGGGGACGCTTACTAGGGATGACAGCGACTCCACCACAGCGATGACTGTTGCCCTTACTTCTCTTAGCACTTCTGGCACAATGTTAAGGGTGTGATTGACCGGAGAAAGGTCTAGATTGGAGAACTTATCTTTTGTTCCTTTCAGTGAGCGCAGGCACTTCACTGTAACTTTCTTTAAATTCTTTCTCCTAGGGTGGTAATCTGCTACTGGGCTGTCGTTGCCTAGTTCACCATTAGGTGCACGACGCAATGAAGACCTTACATCTTGTATGTGCTCCTTCACTAGGAGAAGGACCTCTTTGGACGTTCCGCAGGCGTCCAACATAGTTAGAGACCCTTCTGAGAGATCATCGATCCATCTCTCATGACAATGGTGGAGTAGAGCTTGTTGTGTCGTTGGGGAATGGAGGAGGTCATTGGCAAAGTCGTGGAGGTCTCTCAGAGCTTCGAAGTTTAGGAGTGCCATGCTCGAAAGAAGGAAAAAGATTGGCGTGAAGTGTGCAGGGTGGAGGGTGGATCTTGGACAAGCTTGGGATTCTAGGATAGTCGCAACACGAGTTGATAAACTGCTTATGTAGACTTATGTACCTCTTATAGACATCTTATGTTTTGTACAGGATCAGAAAGGAAAGGACACCGAAGTATCCTTTTTTGGTACGGAAAACGACAATGGGAAAATGGTGGGAAACCAAATGCATCCACGGGAGCGTTCCATGAGAGAGAGAGAGAGAGAGAGAGAGAGAGAGAGAGATTTTTGTTAAGATTTTGTTGTTGGTTATCCTGAAAGTATTAGACATACGTGCACGAGGTAAGGATGCCAGACTGTGTGCTTAATTGGTGAGACTCGAGAGCAGACAAGATCTTGCGAACTATAAGAGAGAAAAAAAATAATATTGTCCATGTTTCTGAAGTATCGATCTGATCCAAAGGCAGATCTGTTAGTTGTCCCTAAAAGACAGAACTTACGCTTAACAGCTAGCGGGTTTCTCTCTAGGTACTTGCCTAGCAACACCTAGGAAAGTTCCCATAGTGAACAAGATCTACCTGGAAGAAATAAGAGGCACTGCGATTATGACGTGACTAGCTGTTCTTATTCATTAAATTTTGAATGCCTTCTGCAAAGGATTCTTTCCCTCTTAAAGCTTGGATTTGTATGGACAGTTAATTTCTGATCTTTCTCCTCTTTTCTTGGCTTCGGCCAATTGTAGAATCAAGTAATTTTTGGCATATTTGTTTATCTACTTTTTTCATCATTGCTATCCTTATCCAATATTTATTCAAATCTGCTGCTGCGACACCGGCTAGTGTAAGGAGTTTGACAAAACTTTTTGATTCGCTTAACCAGTTGAGAAGTCTAGCAAAGTTCAGATAGATAATAAGGTGAGGCACCAATTAAATTAACATGCTGCCTCCCATTGTCGAATTCATCTGTTCATGTATGAACCTGAAAGATCATACCCACATAATGCTCCTAGAAACGTCACCAAGTAACCAAAAAGGAAGAGAAGGAACTGGACTGACCTAAGTTAAAATGACGAAGACCTCTGCGGTCTGGATGTACAAAACTGGAAGAAGACGGCCTACATCTAATCTAAGGTGGTTTTTGGCTAACCAATTTCGTATCACTGACGTGTGCAGATGACCGGATAACAACCACAGCCTTTCATCTTGCTTTTCATAGTTGCACTGGCTCAAAAGTAAAGTGGAAGAAAATTGGGAAATATTTCCTTGGTGATGTATATGCAGTGAGCTTCTGTGAGATTGTGATGACTGGACAGATTGATGCTCGAGTGAAACTATCAACTGTAAGCTGCTATATAGAGGGATAAGATGATGGCTAATCTGAAAAGATTGTTGGACTGTGGAGAAAGTAAATAATGATTGGTACAGTAAGGACAGACTAGTTGCCTTCAAGCTAAGTAGAGGATGTTTTTGTGATCAATAATGCAAAGAGTTGCAATATTGATTGAGCTAATTGCAAAATGTTAAAGATTCATCAATACATAAATGATTTTTCTTCACCCTTTTGAGCTCCTAAAAAATAATTCCGTTAGCCAAGCAATAAGCAGAGAACTATATATATATATATATATATATATATATATATATAGAGAGAGAGAGAGAGAGAGAGAGAGAGAGAGAGAGAGAGAGAGAGAGAGTAATTTCAGTGAAAGTTTTTGATTCACATTGTGTCTATCCATTTTACAATGTATACACTGAAAATACATTATACGGACTATCAAAATTTTTTAGGATGCCATACATGGGTCGGCACCAAGGAAAAATATGACACTAGCAGTTGATTATATTGAGGAGAGCAGCTCTTGTTTTGACAAGTCTCCTGTAAATGCATTCCAGGTCCTCCTCTGTTTTCCGAATGCTTGATTCCAATGCCTCAAGTCTCTTGGAAACATTGTATACTCCAGGATGAGCATCTTTAGTAGATTTCAGAATGGTCAATTCACCATCCAAGCCTCCGATTTTTTTGTATTCCTCTTTCTCATCACATGATATGTGTTTAGGTGACAACATATTTGAGACCAAAGACCAACTGATAGGCTTCGATCTTTCCCTTGGCCCTAAAAGGAAATGTAACAAGGACTCGAATACTGTTAAACTAATTTCTTCAGCTTCTCTTAATATGCTGAGAGTAGCCTCAGGATTCGAGGTTCTTCTCAGGTTGTTTTTCCTCTTCATCTTCTTCAAATGATCCAAAAGCTTTGTGACCATGTTCTGCAATCTTTTCCTTGATTTTACATATACCTCGACTTCACTCGACCATGCAGGATTTCCTTGTCTACTCCGGAATGATGGCTTGAGTTCCTGAATGCATTCTTTTGTCTGTGAAAAAATGTCTTTCACATTCCCACAAACGTCCAATAGCTTCAGAGATCCATCCAACAACTCGTCCACAGAACTCTTATGGTGCTCATGGGAAAGAGCCTGCTGGGTTAAAGGCATTTGAAGCCAATCATCAATGCATTCGTACAGATCATTGAGGCCTCCTAACTTTCGGGGTGCTGATGAGGCCGGAGATGAGGAGGTTGCATCGAATGATTTCAGCATCTGCAACAGCTCTTCAATAGCTCTTGCTAGAGGGTGACTTGTAAAAGGCAAGCTGATTGAGCGAGAGTGGTGTGTGGTTTTGGAAATCTCTAGTGAATCAGCCATTAAGGTACTGTTTGATAGGAAGGAAGCTTTTCTCTGTTGTTTATGCAAACACAACCTCCAAGCACTTCAACCTTGTATATATACAAGGGCTAGAGGAAATTGACAAATCAATATTCTTCCAATTTCATTTTCACTGTTATGTGATGAATCGTCCAACTAAGCAGAAAGTGCGTCCTGCTGTTTCTGATCTAAAGGAAAATTGGAATCTTCAACAAAAGCAAACCAGCTTGATGTATCAATACAAACAGGTGGTATGCCGCCATAAGTCCCAGACAAGCAGATCAAGATTAGATGGTTGTATCTTGTAGGTTTGAACTTCAGCATGTGGAAATTATACAACTCTCTGTGTGCTAATGCTGCTGGGGACAAGAGGAATCTCGACAGCTTCAAGTAGTCACCACATTTTGTGAAAATTATGTTCGTTTGCCATTGTGTACAAGTGGTCTGTCTGCTGACTTCCAGATGCCACTTTAGAAAGATAAATCAACATTTAGGCCACTTAGCTTTGTAGATCCAGCAAACATGTGATCTGCATCAGCAATAGCCATGAGAGCTCAGAGTTTTGTTTATATATTCATTGACTTGGCATCCTCATCAACTGTGGCGTTAATATTTGGGAGAGACCAATCAGGATCCTTCTGTCGGGCTGCGGATCAATATGAAATGATCTAAATTGTAGCAAACAACATGCACGGTTGGTATGCCATCGTGATTAGCTGTAATGTCACGGATCAATTGACAACGTCCGGACAATAATTCCATTGTGTTTATATTGATCAAGAAAACCAAAATCCATCTAAAATGATCTTTTTTTTTTTAAACAATGGGCATGTGTACAATGCCACAATGATTATCAGAGAAGAGGATGATGATTACTTCATGCATCATTCAACGTTGAAATCGAGCACGTAGGTTGTGAAACATCTGTAGGCTAATGTTGCAAGGGAACAAGTGGAATCTTTACAGTTACAGCTTAAGCTTGTGCAACTATCTTAAAGTTATGTGTTTGCCTCATTTATTAAATTGGTTTGATTATTGGTTAAGATTCTTCTACTCAATGCCATGAAATGATCAGACTAGTCTCAAAAGGCATGCTTATAATGGACTCCTGGGTTTGCACGAGTTACTTGTCTGGTCTTCTGGACCAACAACCCAGTCCACTGTTATGAAAAACTTAGTCAACAGAAGCTTGTAGGGCATCTAGTTTTACAGATCTAACCAAATGGATCCATAGGCCATGGGGGGAGAGAGAGATAGAGAGATGCTTGACAGTTGACTTGTCAGTATGTGATTAGAAAACTAAGGTAAGACATAAGGTACGAGGGAAGGATTGGTCAGATCTGACGAAGTTGCTTAACTGGCTAAGAGCAGACAAGAAATTGAGAACAAAGCGATAGAACTAACTTCACATTTCTGTAAGATTGATAAAATACAATTGTGAAGCTTTTTGGGTGCTTCCAGGCTACTCAGAAGTTCCTGTACTGAGTACAGTGCACAACAATCCATACAGAACGATGACTCGTTTAAAATCTGAAATTTCTTTTGCAATTGATGTCCTTTTGAAATGAATATTGAATTTGATTGGGGAAAATTGGGGTTTGCAAAAGAAGGTGAGAGAATGTGACTGACTTTCCAGCAAGAATTTGGCCAGAGTCAAAGTCAGGGGTATATTGAGAAGCCTTACGAAATTTTAGGTGAATATTGCAAAAATAAGTTATCAGGGAGCAAACTGCCCCAACCCAAAACCTAGGGGGCATGATGCAATTATCCTTTGTGATAGGCCAAGGATATAATTAGCTATCAAAACTTGGCCTTGTCTGGCACTTTGTGACTGGAATGGAAGGATTAAGCTGAAGAATCTAGTAATCGTACTTGAGGCAATGCTTGCGGAGGTGGAACCTGATACCTGGAGAGTCTCAGATTGAGATTCAAGGAAAACGATGGTTGAATTGAAATTCAGGAATATTATCTTGTCAAAACAGAAATACTAATTAATGCAAGCTAAAAGCATCAAGAGGGAACACTTGGAGCAGAAAGCTTGTGTTGTGAAATGTATAATTGTCAACTGTGAGATCGAAAAGCTGATTGGATGAGTCTTCCTATGAGAAATAGAAGTAGCTTTATCATTCATCGGGCTAAATGCTTGAATTCAGTCACTGTGGATATATGTCATTAATCATGACAATCTATTTTAAAATCCTATGAGAGAAAGTTGGGCAATAGTATTTGGTACTCAAGTGTTTGCGTCTATTTACATCTTTAATAATACATTGTTGCTAGGGGTAAGCATGGTCCAGGTTGAGCCGGTCTACGCCCTAACCCTAGGACCAACCTGCACAGTGCCGGTCCTCAATTTTTGGGATCGAGGACCGACCCTATTGAGCTTGGGACCGAGGACCGGACCGACCCAATGGGTTCGGTCCGGTTCCAGATCAACCCGGGACCAACTAATAATTTTTTATTTTAATTTTTGTACTCCTTAAAAAAACGATTGAGTACCGGATTGATCCAATAGGTTTGGTCCGATTTCAAGATCAACCAAGACTAACCAATAATTTTTTATTTCATTTTTTGTACTCCTTGAAAGGGCAACCGAGGACCGTACCAACCCAATGGGTTCAATGATGAGCAAGGTCAGCTAAGGAAGGCAAGTAGTGAGGGCCAAGTGGGTGAGCGTCGAACATAATGAGCATTGAATGTCGAGCAGGGAGCAACAAGCCAAGTGAGTATCGAGCAGCGAATGGCACGAGTGACCCAAAACGAGTGAGGCGAGTGTCGAGTGGTGAGCGGAGAAATTGTTTTTTTTGATTTTAGCAAATTGAAGACTAAGAGGACAAATAACACAAAAGGGAACAAATACTAAAGGAGGATGCCATAAGGTGCATTTTTGGACGCCGTGAGGACTCCTCACGAAAACATTTTCCTCTTTCATAAATTATGACTATTAACGTCGTAAAAGATATTAAAAACCTAAGTTATTAAAGAACAATGTAATATTACTTGAACTCCTCACTAAAGAGCTGTTTAATGTTATTGACGCCATTTATTTTAAGGTTATATATATATATATATATATATATAGTCATATATATATATATATATATATATATATAGTCATAGTTGGTTCAGGTTGGACTGACCCGAAACTCTCAGGACCGAGGACCGACCCGCACAGTGCTGGTCCAGGAATTCTAGGACCAAGGACCAACCCAATTTTCCTGGGAACCGGACTAGGACCGGCAGGGTTGGGCTGGTCCAGGGTCGGTCCAGGGTTGACCCTGGACCGATGCTCACCCCTAATTGTTGCATTGTACATACTACAAAATCTTTTCCTGATTGGATAGGCACTAAGTAGAGAATGACCATAATGGTTGAGAATGTTGAGAAGAGAAGCTCGTTTTCACTAAATGCCTAAATAGCCATTCTAAATCCTCCTCGATTTCCTGAATGGTTGACTCTGATGCCTCCAGTCGCTTTAGTACTTGAGGGTTCATGTCTTTGACAGACTTTAGACCAGACAGGTCAACATCCAACCCTTCCATATTGTTCTCTTTTACATTCTCTTTGCAGGATACGCGCTTGGATGAGACAAGCTTGGAAACCAAAGACCAACCATTAATCTTTGATTTCGCCTTTGGCCCAGGTAAGAGGCATAACAAGGACTCAAAACACCAAAAGACTGATATCTTCAGCTTCTCTTAGCATGCTAACACCAGCTTCTTGATTAGAGCCTTTCTTTTTCTTCTCCACTCTGTTCAAAATCTCTGAAATCTTGGAGATGACTTTTGCAGTCTTTCTTTAGATTTGATGTATGACTCGACTTCACTTGCTAGGCCAGAATCACCTCCTCTCTTTCTCCTAAGTGACGACTCTAGCCCCTGAACACGTCCCTTCATTTGCGAGAACACAGTCTCTGATAGTTCCACAAACATCCAACAGCCTAAGCAATCCATCCAACAACTCCTCGATGTGTTTGCTGTGATCATCATGGAAGATAGCCTGTTAAGTGAGGGGCAACTGAAGCAAATCATTGATGCTGTCATACAAGTCTTTGAGACCTACTAAAGTTTGGCACGCAGATGAGGATGTTTCTTCTGATGATCTCAGCCTATCCAACTGATCCTTGACTATTGTAGTCAAAGGGTGGCTCCTGGAAGGCAGGCTGATAGAACGGGAATGTGTGGCAAATTTAGAAATCTCAGCTGGGGAAGCCATTTCCTTTGACTCTCAGAAGATTGAAGCCTTTCTCTGTTTTAGATGTAAATTTAACTCTTAGAGAGTTGTCTTCATCCCACACCTCTTACCTAATTCCAGACAATGTTATCGGTTTCTGATCTCAAGCGAAATGAGGATATTAAAGAATGATCAATCATGTGCAGCTGGGCAGTGTGCCACCATGATTCCCAGACAAAAGGATGACTATTAGATGGTCATATCATTTAGGCCTGAGTTTATGAGCATGCGAGATCTGTGAATCCACCGGCTTTAAATACCGATACACATAGTGGTATGTTGATGTATCAACTCAAACCACATCCACGGTACAACTTCACATGCAAGTTACAACTTACTGTACGTGAGGCAATATCGATGCATTTCCCTCGATCCATTTAGTCTAGCGATTAGCACTGTATAGTGTGGAAATTCTCATTTATTAGCTTGTGGCTGAAAATGCACTCCAGATCCTCCTAAATTACCTCAATGTTTTGACTCTAGCACCTCAAAATGCTTTAATAAATTGCTCGCTCAATAGTTGACATCTTTGATTAAACTCAATGAGTGTTGTTGCTCGCTCTAACGCTGAGTTAGAATATAGAGCCATGGCACAAGTGACACGTGAATTAGTGTGGATTCAATAGTTATTGACTGGCTTAGGCTTTAAAGCTTTAGTACTTTGATCCTGTAGTGTAATAACAAAGTTGCAGTGCATATAGCTTCCAACCTTGTGTTCCATGAGAGAACAAAACACATTGAGGTCGATTGTCATTTTACTCAAGAGAAGTTACAAAGTGGATTGATTCTTCCCAATAATATTCAAACTAGTGAACAACTTGCAGACATTTTTACTAAACCTTTGGGTAATGGGAGGATAGATTATATTTGTAACAAGTTGGGCATGATTAATATCTATGCTCCAGCTTGAGGAGGGCGTTAGAGTATAAGGGTAAAGTAATCTTTAGGAACTGTAGGGTTTATTTTATGTATATATTGAACATTATTATTTATATATTGAACATTATTGAATAATACAATATACTTATCCTCTCATAGATAATAAGGTGAAGGCACCAATTAAATTTAAATTATGCCTTCCAATGTCTAATGCATCTGTTCATGCAAGAACCTGCCAAATTTGTGGCCCCATTTTTCTCCTAGAAGCATCACAGAGAAAGAAATGAGCAACCAAAAACGAAGAGGAAGACTTGACTGGCCAAAGTCAAAATTATGAAGATCTCGGTTGTCTGGACGAACAAAACTGGCAGAAGACAGCCTACATCTAATCTAAGGTGGTTTCTTCAAGCCATTTTCATATCACTGATGTGTGCAGATGACTGAGATTGGTTATATCAACCACTGCCTTCATCTTGCATTTCAATTGCTTAAAAGTTAAGCAGATGAAGATTTGAATGTTTGTGGCAGAGGGCTTCTGTGATGACTGATTGATACTCTCTTGAAATTATTAATTTAGCTGCTACATAGAGGGAAGAGATGAAGGTTATTCTGGAAATATAGTTGGACTGCAGAAAAAGTAAATAATGATTGGTACAATAAGGGCGGACCAGTCACCTTGAAGCTAATTAGAGCCCGTCTCTGTGATCAATACTACGAAAAGTTGTAATTCAGATAATTTGTTGGAAAAGCTGAGTTCATAAAGACCATTTATTCATTGAGCTAATTTGCACAGATGTTAAAGATTCATTGATACATAAATCATAAAAATGAATTTTATTAGGAAAACAATGAGCAGAAAATTGGAAGAGAGAGAGAGAGAGAGAGAGAGAATAATTTCGGTGAACTTTTTTGATTCACAATGTATCTATACAATTTACAGTGTGTAAGATGAAGATACAATATATAGACTAGCAAAATTTTTAGGATGCCATAAATGGGTTGGCACCAAGGAAAATATGACACTAGCAGTTCATAATATTGAGAAGAGCTGCTCTTGTTTTGACAAGTCTCCTGAAAATGCCTTCCACGTCCTCCTCAATTTCCCGAATGCTCGATTCCAATGCCTCCAGTCTCTTGGATACATTGTAAACTTGAGGATTAGCATCATTAGCAGATTTCAGAGTGGTCAATTCAACATCCAAACCTGGGATTTTGTCGTACTCCACTTTCTCATCACACGATACGCGTTTAGGTGACAACATATTTGAGACTAAAGACCAACTGACAGGCTTCGATCTTTCCCTTGGCACTGAAAGTAAATGCAACAGGGACTCAAATACTGAAAAGCTGATTTCTTCAGCTTCTCTTAATATGCTGAGAGTGGCCTCAGGTTTTGAATGTTTCCTAAAGTAGTTTTTATTCTTCATCTTTATCACATGATCCAAAAGCTTTATGACCATTTTCTGCAATCTTTTCCTAGATCTGATGTATGTCTTGACTTCTCTCGCCTGCTCAGGATCTCTTCCTCTTCTTCTCCGGGATGATGACTCGAGTTCCTGGATGCATTCCTTCATTTGTGAAAAAACGTCTTTCACATTCCCACAAACATCCAATAGCTTCAGAGATCCATCCAATAATTCTTCCATAGAACTCCTACGGTGTTCATGCGAAAGAGCCTCCTGGGTTAGAGGCATCTGAAGCCAATCATCAATGCAGTTGTACAGATCTTTTAGGCCTCCTAACGTGCAGGGTGCTGATGAGGCCAGATATGAGGAAGTTGCAACTGATGATGTCAGCCTCTGCAACTGCTCTTCAACAGCTGTTGCTAGAGGGTGACTTGTGGAAGGCAAGCTGATTGAGCGTGAGTGACCTGTGGTTTTAGATATCTCAAGTGAAACAGCCATATTTTTTTCCTTTGAGGTTCTGTTTGACAGAAGGAAGCTTTTCTCTGTAGTTTATTCAAACTCTGCTACAGAAGCTGTTCAAACCAAACCCTTCAACCTAGTATATATACAAGGGCAAGAGGACATTGACAAATCTGTATTCTTCCAAGCTCATAATTGTTGTGATGTGATGGATCGTCCAACTTAGCAGAAATTGCCTCCCGTGCTTTCCGAATAATAGGAAACTGGAATCTTTAATAACAGCGAACCATCTTGATGTATTGATACAAACAGGTGGTTTGCCAACATAATTCCCAGGCAAGCGGATCAAGGTTAGGTGGTTGTAACTTATAAGTCTGAACTTGAGCATGCGGAAATTATTTAAATCTCTGTGTGCTAGTGCTGCTAGGGACATGAGGAATCGTGACAGCTCGGACCTTATGTCATTCAAGTCCTTTGTATCAAGTAATGACCAAAATTTATGAAAAATAAGTTTGTTTGCCGTTGTGCACAAATGGTTTGTTGGCTGACTTCCAGACCAGCTAACGAATGCTACTATAGAGAAATAAATTAACTTTTAGGCCACTTAAATATTTAGATCCAGAAATGATCTGCATCAGCAATAGCCATGACAGTTCAGAGAATTGTTCAGGTTTTCGTTGTGAACCCTACCTGGCATACTCATCAAAGGTGGCATTGATGTTTGGGAGAGATCAATCAAGATCCGTCTGTTGGGCTGTGAGTCAACATAAAATGATCAGAAATTTAGTAAACAACATGCACAGGTGGTATGCCACCGTGTTTATAAGAAAAATGGACACCAAAGATCACGGATTGCCCAATACTGATGTGGAACCCAAGGGTTAGGAAATTGTTCATGTAATAATATAGCCATCTAATAGTCAAGTCCTTCTGAGCTTCCATTAGCTGTCATGTGACAGATCAGTTGACAACCTACGGACAATTTTTCCTGTAGGTTTTATATCGATCAAGAAAACCTAGTCCATATGAAATGTATCTAAAAAGTTTTTGACAATGTGCAAGCATGCAATGCCATGATGATTCTCAGAGAAGAGGATGACAATACTTCATGCATCATTTAATGCTAAAGTTGAGCGTGTGGGCTGTAACAACATCTATAGACTAACGTAGCAAGGTGACTGGTGGAATCTCTACAGTTACGGCTTAAGTATGTGTGACTATCTTGAAGATATCCCTTTGCCTCAGTTAAAGAAAAGAGGTTGACTATTGGTTGAGATTTTCTAATCAATGACATGAAATAGCCAGACAACTCCAAAAGGCATGCATATAATGGAGTCATGGGTTTGCCCGAGTGGTTTGCCCTGTCTTTCGGACCAACACGCAGTCCACTATAAATAAAAACTTGGTCAACAGAAGCTTTTCAGATATTTAGTTTTACAGATCTAACCAAATGATCCATAGGAACTGCCATGCAGAGAGAGAGAGAGAGAGAGAGAGAGAGAGAGAGAGAGAGATTTAGTTTTACAGATCTAACCAAATGATCCATTGGAACTGCAATTTGGGGGGGGGGTGGGGTGTGGGAGAGGAGAGAGAGAGAGAGAGATGCTTCACAGTTGACTTGTCATTATACGATTAGAAAACCAATGTTAGATATAAGGGTAGGAGGGAAGGATTGGTCAAATCTGTCGAAGTTGCTTAATTGACTAAGAGCCGACGAGAAATGGAAACCAAAGTGATAAAATTATGTTCACATATCTGTAAGATTAATAGAATACAATTGCAAAGCATGGTAAATTTGTTCTGGAAAGTGGGTCACTTTTTGGGTTCCATTTTGAAAGATTCCTGAATCGCGAACAGAGAGCAATAATCCATACAGCACTACTATTTAATTAAAATCTGAGATTTCTTTTGCAAATGATATCCTTTTGAAATGGATATTGAATTTGATTTGAAAATATGAGGGCGGAAAAGGATATCATTCGCAAAATAAGATGAGAGCATGTGTCTGACTATCCGGCAAGAATTTGGCTGGAGTCTGAGGAATAGTGAAATGTTTATCAAATTATCAGGACGGATGTTGTGAAGACTGTAAGATAACGGGGCAAATTGTCACAATCCCAAACACCGAGGGGGAATGATGTAATTATCCATCTGCTTGGCCTAGGATATGAATGAGCGATCAAAACTTGGCCTTCTCTTATACTTTGACTGTGGAATGGAATGATTCAGCTGATGAATCTAGTACTCGAACTTGAGGCCACGCTTGCCAAGGAGGAACCTGATAGCTGGAGAGTCTCAGATTGTGATTCAAGGGAAAAATATGGCAGATGTATGGAATGTAAAAGAAAATGACTGAAATTCAGGGAGCATATCTTGTCAAAACGGAAATACTAATAAATGTACTAAGGTAAATGCATCAAGAGTGAACACCTGGAACAGAGAGTTTGCGTTGAGGATATGTTAAATTGTCAAATATCAGATCAAAAAGCTGATTAGAGGAGTCTTCCTACATGAAATAGAAGTAGATCTATCATTCATCGGGCTTAAGTGCTTGAGTTCGATTACCATGGATATATGTAATTAATGTTGACACTCTAATTTTGAAATGCGATGAGCGAGAGATGGGCAAAGTCATTTGGTACGCAAGTGTTTGTCTATTTACATCTTGTGATGATACATTGATGCATCCTACATTTTACAAAATCTTTTTCTTGATTGGTCAGGCACCAAGTACAGAAAGATCCTAATGATTGAGAATATTGAGAAGAGAAGCTCTTGTCTTCACTAAATGCCTATATAGGCATTCTAAATCCTCCTCGATGTCCCGAATTGTTGACTCGAATGCCTCCAGTTGCTTTAGTACTCGAGGGTTCATGTCTTCAACAGACTTTAGAACAGAGAGGTCAACATACAAGCCTTCGATATTGTTGTCATTTACATTCTCTTCGCAGGAAATGCGTTTGGACGAGACAAGCTTGGAAACCAAAGACCAGCCGTTGATCTTTGATTTCGCCTTTGGCCCAGATAAGAGACGCAACAAGGACTCAAACACCGAAAGGCTGACATCTTCAGCTTCTCTTATCATGCTAAGAGCAGTTTCTTTGTTGGAGTCTTTGTTTTTCTTCTCCGCTCTCTTCAAATTCTCCAAAATCCTGGAGATGACTTTCTGCAGTCTCTTCTTAGATTTGATGTACGACTCCACTTCACTTGCCAGGCCACGATCACCTCCTCTCTTTCTCCTCAGTGACGACTCTAGCTCCTGAATGGATTCCTTCATTTGCGAGAACACTTCTCTGGTAGTTCCGCAAAAATCCAACAGCCTAATCGATCCATCCAACAATGGCTCGATGCATTTGCTGTGATAATCACGGAAGATGGCCTGTTGAGTGAGGGGCAACTGAAGCAAATCATTGATGCTTTCGTACAAGTCTTTGAGGTCGCCTAAATCTTGGCACCCAGATGAGGATGTTGCTTCTGATGATCTCAGCCTATCCAACTGATCCTCGACTGATGTAGTGAGAGGGTGGCCCCTGGAAGGCAGGCTGATAGATCGGGAATGCCCAATAAATTTAGAAATCTCAACAGAGGAAGCCATTTTCTTTTTTAACTCAATAGACAGAAGCCTTTCACCGTCTTAGATGTGGATTTGGCTCTGAGAGAAGTGTGTTCATGCCACACCTCTTACCCTGGTATATATATAACTGCTGGATGCATTTGACTGTCCAACTCTTTGAGGCTCGAATTCGCTGTCATTTGATCGGTCCTCCACTTCCCCGACAATGTTATCTGTTTCAGATCTTAAGGAAAGTTAGAATATTTAACAAAGATCAATCATGTGTATTTGGGCAGTGCGCTACCATGATTCCCAAACAAAAGGACAATTATTAGACAGTCATATAATTTAAGCCTGAATTTATGAGCACGCAGAATATGTGAATAAACATCAATAAGGCTTTAAATATTGATACACACAGGTGGTATGCCACCAAGAATCCAGACAAAAGGATGAAATGGTTCTATCGTTTGTGTTCAAAATTGCGCATGTGTAGAACACTCTAAGATCAGTGTGCTGATGCAGCTGGAGACGTGGAATCTTGACAGCACTAAGCTTATAGTTTTTAACTTGTATTATTTGTACAATCCCCGCATTTTATGTGAACAGGAGATGTATATTAAGTTACTTCATGCATGTGCATAAGCCATTTCTTGTTAACCATATTCATATCACTAATGTGCACTGATGACTGAGATCGGTCATGTCAACCAGTGCCTTCATCTTGCATTTCAAAGTTATGCAATGTATTACAACTTAAGTGGAGGAAGATTCGGAAATATCTACTAGATGATGTATATGGCAGAAAGCTTTTGTGATAACTTGACAGATTGATACTCTCTTGAAAGTAGTAAGTTATTAACTGTTAGCTGTAGTAGAGGGAAAAGATGATGGTTATTCTGGAAATATTGTTGGACTGTGAAAAGTAAGTACTGGTTGGTACAATAAGGACAGACTAGTCGCCTTGAAGCTAATTAGAGCCAGTCTTCATTATCAGTAGTGCAAAGAGTTGTAATTCAGATAATTTGTTGGAAAAGTTGAGTTGATAAAGACCATCTATTCATTGAGCTAATTGTACAGATGTTAAAGATTCATTAGTACATAAAGAATTTTTCTTATCCCTTTTGATCTCCTAAAAATTAATTTTGTCAGTAAAGCAACAAGCAGAAAATTGTGTGTGTGTGTGTGTGAGAGAGAGAGAGAGAGAGAGAGAGAGAGAGTAATTTTGGTGATCTTTTGTAATTCACAATGTATTTATACAATTTGCAGTGTATACGGTGAGGATACAATATACAGACTGGCAAAGTTTTTTAGGATGCCATGCATGGGTTGGCACCAAAGAAAATATGACACTTGCAGATGATTATATTGAGAAGAGCTGCTCTTGTTTTGACTATTCTTCTACATATGCATTCCATGTCCTCCTCAATTTCCTGAATGCTCGATTCCGATGCCTCTAGTCTCTTGGATACAGTGTAAACTTGAGGATTAGCATCTTTAGCAGATTTCAGAATGGTCAATTCGACATCGAAGCCTTGGATGTTTTCGTATTCCGCTTTCTCATCACATAATACGCGTTCAATTGACAACATATTTGAGACTAAAGACCAATTGATAGGCTTTGATCTTTCCCTTGGCCCTGATAGCACATGCAATGGGGACTCAAATACTGAAAAACTGATTTCTTCAGCTTCTCTTAATATGCTGAGAGTAGCCTCGGGTTTTGAGTGTTTTCTTATGTCATTTTCCTCTCCATCTTCCTCACGTGATCCAAAAGCTTTGTGACCATTTTCCACAATCTTTTCCTAAATTTGATGTATGTCTCGACTTCACTCGCCTGTTCAGGATCTCTTCCTCTCCTTGTCTGGGAGGATGACTTGAGTTCCTGGATGCACTCCTTCATCTGTGAAAAAACGTCTTTCATGTTCCCACAAACATCCAATAGCTTCAGAGGTCCATCCAATAACTCTTCCATAGTACTCCAATGGTGTTCATAAGAAAGAGCCTGCTGGATTAGAGGCATCTGAAGCCAATCATCAATGCAGTCGTACAGATCTTTGAGGCCTCTTAACTTTCGAGGTGCTGATAAGGTCAGAGATGAGGAAGTTGCATTCGATGATCTCAGCATCTGCAACCGCTCTTCGACAGCTGTTGCTGTAGGGTGACTTGTGGAGGGCAAGCTGACTGAGCGTGAGTGGCCTGTGGTTTTAGAAATCTTAAGTGAATCAGCCATTTTTTGTTTCTGAGGTTCTGTTTGATAGAAGGAAGCTTTTCTCTGTTATCAGACTCTGCAGCAGAAGCTGGTCAAACCAAACCCTTCAACCTATTATATATACAAGGGCGAGGACATTGACAAATCTGTATTGTTCCAAGCTCATTTTTGTTGTCATGTGATGGATCGTCCAACTAAGCAGAAATTGCTTCCTGTGTTTTCTGAATTATAGGAAAACTGGAATCTTTAACAAAAGTGAACCAGCTTAATGTATTGATAGAAACAGGTGGTATGCCAACATAACTCCCAGGCAACCGGATCAAGATTAGGTGGTTATAACTTCTAGGTCTGAACTTGAGCATGCTGAATTTATTTAACTCTCGGTGTGCTAATGCTGCTAGGGACATGAGGAATCTTGACAGCTCCAACCTTATATCATTCAAGTCCTTTTTATCAAGTAATGACCACAATTTATGAAAAATGAGTTTGTTTGCCATTGTGCACGAGTGGTTTGTTGGCTGACTTCCAGACCAGCTAACCAATGCTGCTATAGAGAAATAAATTAACATTTAGTTCCAGAAGTCATACGATCTGCATCAGGAATAGCCATGACAGCTCAGAGTATTGTTCAGATATTCGTAGCAAACCCTACCTGGCACACTCATCAAATGTGGCATTGATGTTTGGGAGAGATCAATCACGATCCGTCTGTTGGGCTGTGAATCAATATGAAATGATCAGAAATGTAGTAAACAATGTGCATGGTTGGTATGCCACCGTGACTAAAAAAAAAGGATGCCAATTAGATCACGCATTGCTCAATACTGATGTGGAACCCGAGGGTTAGGAAAATGTTTATGTAGTAAAATAGCCATATAAGAGTCGAGTCCTTCTGAGCTTCCATTAGCTGTCATGTCACAGATGGTTGACAACCTCCGGACAATGTTTCCTTTAGGTTTTATATCGATCAAGAAAACCTAGTCCATATGAAATGTATCTAAAAAGTTTTTGACAATGTGCAGGCATGCAATGCCACAACGATTCTCAGAGAAGAGGACGGCAATTACTTCATGCATCATTTAATGCTAAAATTGAGTGCGTGGGCTTTAACAACATCAATAGACTAATGTAGCAAGGTGACTGGTGGAATCTTTCCAGTTACAGCTTAAGTTTGTGTGACTATCTTGAAGGTATCCCTTTGCCTCAGTTAAATAAAAGAGGTTGACTAGTGGTTGAGATTCTTCTGATCAATGACATGAAATAGCCAGACAACTCTAAAAGGCATGCATATAATGGAGTCGTGGGTTTGCACGGGTGGTTTGCCCTGTCTTTTGGACCAACAGCGCAGTCCACTGTAAATAAAAACTTGGTCAACAGAAGCTTTTAAGACATTTAGTTTTACAGATCTAACCAAATGATCCATAGGAACTGCCATGCACAGAGAGAGAGAGAGAGAGAGAGAGAGAGAGAGATATTTAGTTTTACAGATCTAACCAAATGATCCATTGCAACTGCAGAGAGAGAGATATTTAGTTTTACAGATCTAACCAAATGATCCATTGCAACTGCAGTTGGTGGGGGGGAGAGATGCTTCACAGTTGACTTGTCAGTACGTGATTAGAAAACCAAGGTTAGACATAAGGGTAGGAAGGAAAGATTGGTCAGATCTGCCAAAGTTGCTTAATTGGCTAAGAGCAGACAAGAAACGGAAGCCAGAGTGATAAAATCATGTTCACATTTCTGTAAAATTCATATAATACAACTGCAAAGCATGGTAATTTTATTCTAAAGAGTGGGTCGCTTTTTGGGTGCTTCCATTTTGAAAGGTTCCTCAACCATGAACAGTGCAAAAATCCATACAGAACTACTACTTAATTAAAATCTGAGATTTCTTTTGCAAATGATATCCTATTGAAATGGATATAGAATTCAAATTGAAAAATGAGGGGGGAAAAGGATATCATTCGCAAACACCTGGAACAGAAAGTGTGTTGTGGAGATGTTAAATTGTCAAATGTCAGATTAAAAAGCTGATTAGAGGAGTCTTCCTTCGAGAAATAGAAGTGGCTCTATCATTCATCGGGTTTAAATGCTTGAATTCGAATACAGTGGATATATGTAATTAGTGTTGACACTCTAATTTTGAAACCCAATGAGCGAGAGATGGGCAAAGTCATTAGGTACGCAATTTTTTCTGTCTATTTACATCTTGTAATGATACATTGTTACACTGTATATTCTACAAAATCTTTTTCCTTGACTGGATAGGCACAAAGTAGAGAAAGATCCTAATGATTGAGATTATTGAGAAGAGAAGCTCTTGTCTTCACTAAATGCCTATATAGGCATTCCAAATCCTCCTCGATGTCCTGAATTGTTGACTCGGATGCCTCCAGTCGCTTTAGTACTCGAGGGGTCATGTCTTCAACAGACTTCAGAACAGAGAGGTCAACATACAAGCCTTCGATATTGTTGTCATTTACACTCTCTTCGCAGGAAATGCGTTTGGATGAGACAAGCTTGGAAACCAAAGACCAACCATTGATCTTTGATTTTGCCTTTGGCCCAGATAAGAGACATAATAAAGACTCAAACACCGAGAGGCTGATATCTTCAGCTTCTTCTATCATGCTAGGAGCAGTTTCTTTGTTGGAGTTCTTTTTCTTCTCCACTCTCTTCAAATTCTCTGAAATCTTGGAGATGACTTTCTGCAGTCTCTTCTTTGATTTGATGTATGACTCCACTTCACTTGCTGGGCCACAATCAACTCCTCTCTTTCTCCTAAGTGAGGACTCTAGCTCCTGAACGCATTCCTTCATTTGTGAGAACACTTCTCTGATAGTTCCGCAAAAATCCAACAGCCTAATCGATCCATCCAACAATGGCTCGATGCATTTGCTGTGATAATCATGGGAGATGGCCTGTTGAGCAAGGGGCAACTGAAGCAAATCATTGATGCTTTCGTACAAGTCTTTGAGGCCCCCTAAATTTTTGCACACAGATGAGGATGTTGCTTCTGATGATCTCAGCCTCTCCAACTGATCTTTGACTGATGTAGTGAGAGGGTGGCTCCTGGAAGGCAGGCTGATAGACCGGGAATGCCCAATAAATTTAGAAATTTCAACAGAGGAAGCCATTTTCTTTTGAATCGCAGAAGATAGAAGCCTTTCACTGTCTTAGATGTGGATTTGGCTCTGAGAGAATTGTGTTCATGTCACACTGGTATATATACAATTGCTGGAGGCATTTGACAGTTCAGCTCTTCCAGGCTTGAATTTGCTGTCATTAGATTGGCCCTCCCACTTCCCCAACAATGTTATCTGTTTCCGATCTCAAGTGAAAGAATATTAAACAAAGATCAATCATGTGTAGATGGGCAGTATGCTACCATGATTCCCAGACAAAAGGATGACTATTATATAATTTAAGCCTGAGTCTATGAGCATGTGGGATATGTGAATAAACATCAACAAGGCTTTAAATATTGATACACACAAAGTGGTATGCCACCAAGAATCCCAGACAAGAGGATGAAATGGTTCTATTATTTGTGTTTGAACTTGAGCATGTGTAGAACACTATAAGATCAGGGTGCTGATGCTGTTGGAGACATGTAGAATCTTGACAGCACTGAGCTTATAGTATTTAAGTTGTATTATTTGTGCATCTCTGCATTTTACGTGAACAGGAGATATATTTACTCTGGAGCTTAAACGTGTATTGTGGACTGGAATTAGATTCTTCCTTCCAAGCTTTTGCAATCTAAATGTTATATGTAGAGGCGAGACATGAGACTTTTTGCTTTTTTTTTTAATATTTGGCTCCGAATCTTTCCAAGCAGGTCATGTGCTTTGGAAAATGTTTTAATGGAAGCATAGAATGCGACTATCTGATTGTGAGCCATGCTCATGCTGCAGGTCCTGCTTTCGTGCTGCAGCCTTCTCAATCAAGTCTCAGAAAATTGCTGGATTAGGCAATATATGCATCTCTGGCTAATTTAATTTTAGTGTCCAGGAAATATAAGCATATAACCTATTCTTCGTTTGTCGATAGTCATCGGATGATATTTGATTTCTAGGATGATTGAGTTCCGGTAACTAGCGGTCCTCAAAAGCCAAAGGAGTGCACATCAACAATTGAGAACCGCAGCTTCTTACTGACTGTCCTTCTCAGAGTCGCCTAAACTAGTCCTCATTATCACTCCTGAAGAGATGCCAACAATTAGTTGGCCTCATGAATAGAGATGATGATAAGAGAAGACTTCTAGCTTGGCAGAAGCTGCGATGCTGTAAAGATTCCGTTTGTCCTCAAGCTCCATTATCACATGAATTGTCGCCATCCACATGCTCAACTTCAACTTTAAAGCATGCATGATCTTCCATTGCCATCCTCCTGTCTGAGATCCTGGAAGCAAGCTGCACGTATGTGTGATTATTGAAAGCATATAAAATTTCATTTTTAGAGACCGGGAATCCGAAGGAGACACTGATGAGGGGTTGTTAGATGAACTCTAACATGTGCAATGCATAGACTCCACGATGTAAAGATTCCACTTGTCTCCAAGCTCTGCCATCAGATGAATATTTTTCGAGCTCACAGCTCAAGTTCAGCATTTAATGATGCACTATAGCATGGTCGCCCCTCTGTCTGAGGATCCTCCAGACACGCTACACGCGTGTACAAGTTTCTTTTAAACCTTTAGATCGCTACTATTGATTCTCGTTTCGTATAGATTGGAAAACCAGCGGAGGCATTGTCGGGAGGCTGTCGGAAGATCCATGACATGACAGGTAATGCGAGGCCACAAGAATGGGATTGTGGACTGCGTCTTGCTCGGTATAAATATACATGGGTGTGGGAGGCCTGCCTAGAACAAATCTCTCTCATAGAAAAAATTACATCCAGAGAAGTTAACAAGCCTCCTTCTCTCAAAGATGGCTTCATCAATCGAGACCTCGAAAATTAGCGGCCATTTCCGATCAATCAGCTTGCCTTCTAGGAGCCACCCTCTCGCGACAACCGCAGAGGAGCATTTGTCTAGGCTCAGATCATCAGAAGTGGCGTCCTCGTCCTCATCGGCATCCCAAAGTTTGGGAGAACTCAAGAGCTTGTATGACTGCATCGATGACTTGCTTCAGTTGCCTCTCACTCAACAGGTTCTTTCCCACCTGAGAAGTCCCGCTGAAGAGTCATTGGACCTTTCTCTCATGCACTTAGATGTTTGCGGGAACGTGAGGGAAGCTTTCTCACAGACGAAGGAATGTATCCAGGAGCTCAAATCATCTTTGAGAAGAAGGAAAAGAGGAGATTCCAGCTTCGCCGTTGACGTAGAAGCATACATCAACTCTAGAAAAAAGTTGAACAAAGTAATCAGCAAGTACTTGAGAAATTTGAAGAAGGAAGGCTCTAAGAAGGTCTCTCACAATGAAGCTACCCTCAGCATACTAACTGAAGCTGGAGAGATCAGCCTTTCCGTATTCGGGTCCCTCTTAAGTTTCCTTGCTCTGACAAGTGCAAGCACGAAGCCTAGAGGCTGGTCCCGAGTGTCGAAACTGCTGGGACCTAAACGCGTATCATGTGACGGAGGAAAGGAAACCAATGACGTGCAAGGCTTGGATGCCGTCGTGCTCTCCCTCAGATCGAGCAAAGACATCAATAATCAAGTAGGCGATCTGTCAAAGCGATTGGAGGAACTAGAGGCGAGCATTCAAGAAATTGAGGATGACTTGGAATGCATTTCCAGGCGCCTGGTGAAATTGAGGGTTTCCCTTCTCAACATTGTTAACCACTAGAAAACCATAGTCTCTAGGGATGCCACTTTGACAACCGCATCTATAGTACGATTTTTGTAACATGTACAGCACAGCATTGTGTCATTCGAGATTGACAATCAATAAATACATCAAAACCTTGAGATTAATGATCTATCCCATGTCTCTCTCCCGTTATTCACATAATGATTCTGTTTCTATACACGAGTTTTTGGCTTGACAGAGTTGATCTAAATTATCTATGTAACTTAGGAAAAGGAAAATGAATTACTATCGTCATCTGTGGAGTCTGGAGGATAACAAAAATCTGATTGCCTTGCTACCATGTACGAGCTACAGCATGACAGACTGACGGGGCAGAACTTTCTTTTAAGTTACTTCCTGCATGTGCATAAGCCATTTCTTGCTAACCGTGTTTATATCACTGCTGTGGTGCAGTCATATCAACTACTCCCTTCATCTTGCATTTCAAAGTTCTGCGATGGCTTAAAAGTTATTGGGAGGAAGATCCGGAAGTATTTCCTAGATGATGTATATGGCAGGGGCTTCTGTGATAACTTGACAGATTGATACTGTCTTGAAACTATTAACTTTTATCTGCTCCATATAGGGAAAAGATGATGGTTATGCTAAAGATATTGTTGGACTGTGAAAAGTAAATACTGATTAGTACAATAAGGAAAGACCAGTTGCCTTGAAGCTAATTAGAGCCCATCTTTGTTATCAATAATGCAAAGAGTTGTAATTCAGATTATTGGTTGGAAAGGCTAGTCGATAAACACCATTTATTCATTGAGCTAATTGCACAGATGTTAAAGATTCATTAATACATAAATGGTTTTTCTTAACCTTTTTGATCTACTAAAGATTAATTTTATTAGTAAAGCAATAAGCAGAAAATTGTGAGAGAGCGTAAATTCAGCGAACTATTTTGATTCACTATGTATTTATACAATTTACAGTGTTTACGGTGAAGGTACAATTTACAGACTAGCAAAATCGTTTAGGATGCCATGCATGGGTTGGCACCAAGGAAAAATATGACACTAGCAGTTGATTATATTGAGAAGCGCTGCTCTTGTTTTGACAAGTCTCCTGAATACGCATTCCACGCCCTCCTCAATTTCACCAATGCTCGATTCCAACGCCTCCAGTCTCTTTGATACATTGTAAACTTGAGGATTAGCATCTTTAGCAGATTTCAGAATGGTCAATTTGACATTGAAGCCTTGGATGTTTTCGTATTCCGCTTTCTCATCACATAATACTCGTTTAATTGACAACATATTTGAGACTAAAGACCAACTGATAGGCTTCGATCTTTCCCTTGGCCCTGATAGCACATGCAACGGGGACTCAAATACTGAAAAACTGATTTCTTCAGCTTCTCTTAATATGCTGAGAGTAGCCTCAGGTTTTGAGTGTTTTCTCAGGTTGTTTTTCCTCTCCATCTTCCTCACATGATCCAAAAGCTTTGTGACCATTTTCCGCAATCTTTTCCTAGATCTAGATTTGATGTATGTCTCGACTTCACTGGCCTGTTCAGGATCTCTTCCTCTCTTTCTCCGGGATGATGACTCGAGTTCCTGGATGCATTCCTTCATCTGTGAAAAGACATCTTTCACGTTCCCACAAACATCCAATAGCTTCAGAGATCCATCCAATAACTCTTCCATTGAACTCCTATGGTTTTCATGGGGAAGAGCCTTCTGGGTTAGAGGCATCTGAAGCCAATCATCAATGCAGTCATACAGATCTTTGAGGCCTCCTAACTTTCGAGGTGCTGATGAGGCCAGAGATGAGGAAGTTGCATCCAATGATCTCAGCTTCTGCAACTGCTCTTCGACAGCTGTTGCTAGAGGGCGACTTGTGGAGGGCAAGCTGATTGAGCGTGAGGGGCCTGTGGTTTTAGAAATCTCAAGTGAATCAGCCATTTTTTTTTTTTTTTCTGAGGTTCTGTTTGATAGAAGGAATCTTTTCTCTGTTATCAGACTCTGCTGTAGAAGCTGGTCAAACCAAACCCTTCAACCTAGTATATATACAAGGGCAAGAGGACATTGACAAATCCGTATTGTCCCAAGCTCATTTTCATTGTCATGTGACGGATCGTCCAACTAAGCAGCAATTGCCTCCCGTGCTTTCTACTCACTCTCTGGCGGTGGACCGGACACAAAAAAAGAAAGAAGAATAGGGCCATGATGATGATTCTATCTTCATTTTTGCCCTGCCCCGATGATGCGCTCTTTGGCACGACTCTTTCTATTTTTGCGCTGGCATTTGAGTTGTCTCCCCTACTCTTTCAATCGACACACTTGACGCAGATAGCTCCGGTGGCCCCGGCTTCTGCCTCTATCAGGCGGCGACCGCCTGGGAGACTTTACCCAAGAAATGGTTAATGTTAAGTTACTTTAATTGAGTTTCCTTCATTATCAGAGTTTCCTTTATTATTATTTCCTTTATTATCAGAGTTTTATTTCCTTTTTGGTATTATTGTCATATACAGTTTATATTCAATATAAATACAATGGGTGTAGGGTTTCTGTCACTACAGAAAACTACAACCCTTTCTTTGTTTCTTTTACGTTCTCCTTCTCCTCCTTCTCTCTATTCCTTCTCTCTATTCCTTCTCTCTTCCTTCTTTCTCTCATTCTACTTGCTGCGGGTTCTCTGATCAGCTTTGTGACATGGTATCAGAGCAGGTTTAATTACCTGATTACTTGATCCTATTGCTGGTTTGAGAGTCCCCTAGTAACCCTACTTCTTCTCTCGGTGCGCAGCCACCTAAAGTTGCAATTTTTTATCGGTTTTCTCTTTGAGTCTTTATATGTATGAGATCGAAGATATCAGATTCATCGGGTTCGATTTCTGAACATGGATTACAATACTTACGATCAGGATTCAAAAATCAGAGTATTTCATTGATTATGGTTGATCGATTTTGCTGGGTTTCCTTTGGTTAACTCGATGGAGCCAATTACATCTGATTATACATTACTGTTGCTGTTTTGTTTCTTGCACTAAAGTTTCAGCCTTCTTGATTAAGTGGTAGATATATTGAGACTATCATCATGAGTGATACTAAGGCTTCTACATATAGTGTCAATGTTCAAATTACCACTATTAAATTAAATGGATCTTCCAATTACTTGTTATGGGCCCAAGCTGTGAAGGTCTATATTAATGCCAAAGGGAAACTCCATTATCTTACAACAGACCCTCCTGCTGAAAATTCTGAAAACTATAGTGATTGGATGAGACAGAATGATACACTTTTGGTGTGGTTATGGAATAGCATGGAACCATCCATTGCTGCTAATGTCATGTTCCACACAACCGCTAAGGGAGTGTGGGATGATCTTATGGAGAGTTACTCACAAGACAAAAATATGTCTAGAGTTTATGAACTATATGAGAAGATCTTTAATTTTAAACAGGAGACAAGTCTCTTGGAGAATATTATAGTGCTTTGAAAGGTATGTGGGAAGAACTCAATCTTTATCAGCCCATTACTACCGATCTTGAGAGACTTAAGACACAACGAGCTGAATTTCAAGTGGCCAAGTTTTTATCTGGCTTGAATGCTGACTTACAGCCTGTGAAGAGTCAGCTTCTTGCTGGAGAGAGAGTTCCTTCTATGAATGAAGCATTTTGTCGAATTCAGCGCATTGTCCCTCCGTCTTCTACATCATCTAAATACAATTCAGCATTTGTGACTGGTAGTGGTGGTCGTGGTCGTGGTGGTTATGCCAATAGAGGTCGTGGTTTTGGAGGAGGTCGTAGTCGTGGTGGTGAACGTAGTGGACAAAGTTCTAATCACAATAGCCGTCGTTGCATATATACGCGGCAAATCCGGTCATACTATTGACACTTGTTGGGCCAAGCATGGCAAGCCCGATTGGCTCAACGATTAGTTACTGCAAATGCTATTGTGTCTCGAAGGAGTGCTGGAATTGTGTCTTACAACGACATGAACCCATCTATCCCACCGGGGTAGTTCTTCCGAGTCTACGACTCGAGATGATATGGTTGCACAACTCATCAAGCGTGTCCAACAACTAGAGGCTTCCAATTTCTCATCAACCGCTACTCTTGCACATACAGGTAACATGGCCTCTTTCTCTACTTTGTCTCCTAGCACCCCTTGGGTCATTGACTCGGGAGCTTCTAGTCATATGACGGGTAAGCAAGAACTATTTTCTTCCCACCATAACTCTAGTCCTTCATCGGAAGTTATTTTAGCTAATGGTTCCTCGACTCAAGTGGTTGGATCGGGACAGTTTCACTTACACCTTCCTTATCTTTGTCCTCTGTTTTACATGTTCCCCAACTTCCTCTAAATTTGTTATCTCGTTAGTCGCTTAACAAAAGCTCTTAGTTGTTCAGTTACATTTTACCCATCTTATTGTGTTTTTCAGGACCTTCGGACAAAAAGATGATTGGTGGAGGGCATGAACGTGATGGACTCTACTATCTAAATGGTGTCTCTATCACGACGCCAATGGTCTAGCTGCTAGTTCTATTAACCCCTATTATGGCATTCTCGTTTAGGGCATTTATCTTTATTTAAGTTGCAACAAATAATTCCCAATTGTAAATCAATTTCTACTCTTGAGTGTGAAGCTTGTGAACTTGGGAAACATCATCGTAGTTCTTTTCCAAGTAATGATTCTCGTGCATCTACTTTACTTGAGCTTGTTCATTCGGACATCTGGGGACCTTCCCGTATTGTTAGTAGAAATGGTTTTAAGTACTTTGTTACTTTTGTGGATGATTATTCTCGTTTAACATGGCTCTATATGCTTCATGACCGTTCTGAATTTTTACAAGTTTTCCAATTATTTCATCGTGAAGTTACTAATCGTTTAATACATCCCTTAAAATTTTGCGAACAGATAATGCTCTAGAATATACACAGAAATCAATTTCTATGTTTTGTTCTAATCTTGGCATTATACATCAAACAAGTTGTGCTTATACCCCTCAGCAGAATGGTGTGGCCGAGAGAAAGTACCGTCACCTTCTAGAGGTTGCTCGTTTTCATATGCGTGTGCCAAAATCATTTTGGAGTGATGCTGTCCTTACCGCATGTTATCTCATAAATCGTATGCCTTCCACTGTCCTCAATCATCAGTCACCAATTAGTGTTATATTTCCCGACAAGCCGTTATTCCCTCTTACCCCGCGTCTTTGGGTGTGTTTGTTTTGTTCATAACCTACGTTCCGGTTCGATAAACTATCTCCTTGTGCCACTAAATGTATTTTTCTCGGGTATTCACGTACACAAAAGGGATATCGGTGTTATGATCCAATAACTCGTACTCAATATGTTAGTGCCGATGTTACTTTTTTCGAGGGCACACCATACTATTCTACTGAGGGTAAAGAGTTTTCAACTGACATTGTAGCTGATCCTCCTATCCCACATTTTATACCCTTAGATTCTGTTAGTTCTTCTCCAGTACCTCCTCCCTTGCAGGTGTATCAGCGGCGAAAGCAGTCTACGGCACCACTAGTTTCCAGCTCTTCCATGCCCTTCGTTCAATCTTCCTCCTTGTCTCCTGGTCCGGACGATCTTCCGATTGCCCTTCGCAAAGGTACTCGATCGTGCACACAAAAATCCTCTTTGGCTTATCCTATTGAGCATTATGTGTCTCTTTCACATCTTCCTTCTCCATTACAAGACTTTGCTCTATCATTACAAACTCACACAATTCCTACTTCTACCATTGAGGCTTTGTCTCGCCTTGAGTGGAAGAAAGCTATGGATGTGGAAATGGAAGCTCTGGTGTCTCGCCAAACGTGGTCATTAGTTGATCTTCTTCTTGGGAAAGATGTGGTGAAGTGTCGTTGGGTGTACACTATCAAGTACAATCCGGATGGCTCAATTGAACGTCTTAAAGCTCGACTCGTTGCTAAAGGTTTTACTCAAACTTATGGAGTGGATTACTTTGAGACTTTTTCCCCTGTGGCACGTCTCAATTCTGTTCGTGTTATTATTTCTCTTGCTGTGAATTTCGATTGGCCATTATATCAATTAGATGTCAAGAATGCTTTTCTTTATGGCGATTTGTCCGAAGAAGTATATATGGAGCAACCTCCGGGTATGTTGCTCGGGGGAGAATTGTAGTAAAGTATGTCGGCTACATAAGGCCATTTATGGGTTGAAACAGTCTCCAAGAGCATGGTTTGAAAAATTCAGTTTAGTGATTTCTAGATGTGGTTTCCACCAATGTTATTCAGATCATTTTGTGTTTGTTCGCAAGAAGGAAATCGGGGGTGGTCATTCTTGTGGTATATGTGGATGATATAATTGTCTCTGGTAGTGATGTGACCGGCATTTCTGAGGTTAAGTCCTTTCTTCAGCAGCGATTTCAGATTAAAGACTTGGGAACCCTTAGATATTTTCTGGGTATTGAAGTTTTACGAAGTAAAAAAGGTATTAATTTGTCTCAGCGAAAGTATGTTCTTCATCTTTTGTCTCGAGACTGGTACACTAGCTGCCAAGCCGCTTGATACTCCTATGGATCCAAATCAAAAGTTTGGAGTTGATGATGGAAATGAAATTGAAGACAAGCATCAATATCGACGTCTTAGTTGGGAAACTAATTTATCTTACTATTACACGTCCCGATATTTCTTTTGCTGTTGGTGTGGTGAGTCATTTTATGGAGTCACCTAAGAAGGCTCATTGGGATGCTGTATGTCGCATTCTTCGGTATCTTAAAAGCTCTCCCGGTAAGGGACTAATTTATAAATCTAATGGTTCTTCCACTTTGGTTGGCTATTCGATGCTGATTGGGCTGGGTCAACATTTGATCGACGGTCTACAACTGGGTATTGCACATTTATTGGTGGTAATTTGGTTACTTGGAAAAGCAAGAAACAGACTACCATTGCCGTGTCTAGTGCGGAGGCTGAATATCGTGCTATGGCACATACCGTGGCCGAATTGTTGTGGTTGAAATCTCTTCTCCAAGAGCTTGGATTTTCTATTAATCAACCTATTGATATGATGTGTGATAATCAAGCAGCTATTTATATTGCTGGAAATCCTGTTTTTCAAGAGAGAACTAAGCACATAGAAGTTGATTGTCACTTTGTTCGTGATGCTTTGAAGCGAAGCTGGTTGCTACTCCTTACATTGCCTCTAGAGATCGGTTTGCGATATGTTTACCAAAGCATTATTTCGTCCCCGCTTTGTTGCTGGTTGTTCCAAGCTGGGCATGGGTGACCTATATGCTCGGCTTGAGGGGGAGTGTTAAGTTACTTTAATTGAGTTTCCTTTATTATCGAGTTTCCTTTATTATTATTTCCTTTATTATCGAGTTTTATTTCCTTTTTGGTATTATTGTCATATACAGTTTATATTCAATATAAATACAATGGGTGTAGGGTTTCGTCACTACAGAAAACTACAGCCCTTTCTTTGTTTCTTTTACGTTCTCCTTCTCCTCCTTCTCTCTATTCCTTCTCTCTTCCTTCTTTCTCTCTTTCTACTTGCTGCGGGTTCTCTGATTAGCTTTGTGACAGTTAAAAAAATGGAAAGATTGGAACATGGGAATAGATCTGATACCAATATGGACTACCCATTTCAATTGTTGTGCTTTCAAGGCGTTAATGCTATATAAGAGCAACTTTCAATACTCACCTAGATGGACAACCAGTCAACCTCGATTCCCTTAGCAGTGGCATTGTGAAAATGGAAAAAGGAGCTCCAGTACTTTTTGCCATCTTTGAGGGGTAATTCACGAAGGGAGATCCGATGTAAGAACATTTTCCCGGTCAACTGGAATCTTTAACAAAAGTGAACCAGCTTAATGTACTGATAAAAACAGGCAGTATGCCACCATAACTGCCAGGCAAGCGGATTAAGATTAGCTGGTTGTAACTTATAGGTCTAAACTTGAGCACGCGGAAATTATTTAACCCCTGGTGTGCTAATGCTGCTAGGGACATGAGGAATCTTGACAGCTCTGACCATCATTCAAGTCCTTTTTATCAAGTAATGACCACATTTTATGAATAATAGGTTTGTTTGCTGTTGTGCACGAGTGGTTTGTGGGCTGACTTCCAGACCAGCTAACCAATGCTGCTATAGAGAAATAAATTAACATTTAGATCCAGAAGTCATACGATCTGCATCAGGAATAGCCATGACAGCTCAGAGTATTGTTCAGCTATTCGTAGCAAACCCTACCTGGCAGACTCATCAAATGTGGAAGTGATGTTTGAGAGAGATCAATCAAGATCCCTCTGTTGGGCTGCGGATCAATATGAAATGATAAGAAATGTAGTAAACAGCGTGCACAGGTGGTGTGCCACTGTAGTTATTGAAAAAAATGGATACTCATTAGATCACGCATATCTCAATGCAGATCTGGACTGTGGGTTAGGAAAATGATATAGCCTTCTAAGAGTCAAGTGCTTCTGAACTTCCATTAGCTGTCATGTCATGGATCAGTGGACAACCTCCTGACAATGTTTCCATTAGGTTTTAGATTGATCAGATGAAATGCATCTAAAAAGTTTTTGACATTGTGCATGCAGTGCCATGGCAATTCTCAGAGAAGAGGATGACAATTACTTCATGCATCAGTTAATGTTTAAATTGAGCATGTGGGTTGCGACAACATCTATAGACTAACGTACCAATGGGACAAGTGGAATCTTCACAGTTACAGCTTAAGTTTGTGTGACTATCTTGAAGCCTTTGCCTCAGATATTAAATCCCTTTGACTATTGGTTGAGATTCTTCAATCAATGACATGAAATAGCCAGACTACTTTAAAAGGCATGCATATGATGGAGTTGTGGGTTTGCACGAGTGGCTTGTTCTGTCTTTCGAACCAGCCCAGTCCACTGTAATGAAAAACTTAGTCAGCAGAAGCTTTTAAGACATCTAGTTTTACAGATCTAACCAAATGATCCTTAGGAACTGCCATGGATAGAGAGAGAGAGAGAGAGAGAGAGAGAGAGAGAGAGAGAGAGAGATGCTTCATAGTTGACTTGTCAATATGCAATTTGAAAACTGAGGTTAGGGGAAGGATTGATCAGATCTGCCAAAGGGGCCTAATTGGCTAAAGCAGACAAGAAATTGTAGCCAAAGAAATAAAATAATGTTCACATTTCTGTAAGATTGGTAAAATACAATGCAAAGCATGATAAGTTTATGTCGAAAGTGGTTCTCTTTTTGGGTGCTTCCATTTTGGAAGGTTCCTAAACTGTGAGAAACAGAGTGCAAGAATCCATACAGAACTACTTCTTGATTAAAATCTGAGATTTCTTTTGCAAATGATATCCTTTTATTATGGATATTGAATTTGATTTGAATTGGGGGGAAAAGGATATCATTTGCAAAAGAAGATGAGAGTATGAGGGTGACTTTCCTGCGAGAATTTGGCTGGAGTCAATGTCAGGTGTATATTGAAATGTTTATCAAAATATCAGGATGGATATTGCAATAACTGAGCTATCAAAGGGCAAATTGACACAATCCCAAAAACCTAGGGAGCATGATGTAATCACGTCATTTGATAGGCCTAGGATATGTATGAGCGATCTAAACTTGTCCTTGTATTGCATTTGTGACTGTGGAATGGAATGATTCAGCGGATGAATCTAGTAATCGTACTTGAGGCAACACTTGCCAGGGAGGAACCTGATAGTTGTAGAGTCTCAGATCAAGATTCGAGGTGGCTGATGTTTGGAATGTGAAAGAAAATGATTGAGATTCAGGATATATATCTTGTCAAAACAGAAATACTAATTAATACTGAGGTAAATGCATCATGAGAGAACACCTGGAACAGAAAGTTTGTGTTGTGGAATTGTTAAAATATCAGATGTCAGATCAAAAAGCTAATTAGAGAAATCTTCCTACGAGAAATAGAAGTAGCTCTATATTTCATCGGGCTAAAATGCTTTAATTTGAATGCTGTGGATTTATGTAAATTTTCGATAATCTATTTTGAAATCTGATGAGCGAGAGAAGGGCAAAGTTATTTGGTAAGCAAGTGTTTCTGTTGATTTACATCTTGTAATGATACATTGTTGCACTATACATACTACAAAATCTTTTTCCTAATTGGATAGGCACCAAGTAGAGAAAGATCCTAATGATTGAGAATATTGAGAAGAGAAGCTCTCGTTCTCACTAAATGCCTAAATAGGCATTCCAAATCCTCCTCGATGTCCTGAATTGTCGACTCAGATGCCTCCAGTCGCTTTAGTACTCGAGGGTTCATGTCTTCAACAGACTTTAGAACAGAGAGGTCAACATACAAGCCTTCCATATTGTTGTCATCTACATTCTCTTCACAGGAAATGCGTTTGGACAAGACGAGCTTGGAAACCAAAGACCAACCATTGATCTTTGATTTCGCCTTTGGCCCAGATAAGAGACGTAACAAGGATTCAAATACTGAAAGGCAGATATCTTCAGCTTCTCCTATCATGTGAAGAGCTGCTTCTTTGTTGGAGTCTTTCTTTTTCGTCTCCACTATCTTCAAATTCTTTGAAATCTTGGAGATGACTTTCTGCAGTCTCTTCTTTGATTTGATGTACGACTCCACTTCACTTGCAAGGCCAGAATCACCTCCTCTGTTTCTCCTAAGTGACGACTCTATCTCCTGAACACATTCCTTCATTTGCGAGAACACGTCTCTGATAGTTCCACAAAAATCCAACAGCCTAATTGATCCATCCAACAACTGCTCGATGCATTTGCTGTGATAATCATGGGAGATGCCCTGTTGAGTAAGGGGTAACTGAAGCAAATCATTGATGCTTTCATACAAGTTTTTGAGACCTCCTAAATCTTGGCACCCAGATGAGGATGTTGCTTCTGATGATCTCAGCCTATCCAATTGATTCTCGACTAATGTAGTGAGAGGGTGGCTCCCCGAAGGCAGGCTGATAGATCGGGAATGCCCAGTGAATTTAGAAATGTCAACTGAAGATGCCATTTTCCTTTGACTCTCAAAAAATAGAAGCCTTTCACTGTCTAAGATGTGTATTGTGCTCTGAGAGAAGTGTGTTCATGCCACACCTCTTACACAGGTATATATACACACAACTGCTGGAGACATTTGACAGTCCACTTCTTCCAGGCTTGAATTTGCTGTCATTTGATTGGTCCTCCCACTTCCCTGACAATGTTATCTGTTTCAGATCTCAAGCAAAATTAGAATATTAAACAAAATCAATCATGTGTACTTGAGCAGTGCGCTACCATGATTCCCAGACAAAAGGATGACTATTAAATGGTCATATCATTTAAGCCTGAGTTTATGAGGATGTGGCATGTGTGAATAAACATCAACAAGGCTTTAAATATTGATACATACAGGTGTTATGCCACCAAGAATCCCAGACAAGAGGATGAAAAGGAGATACCGTTTGTGTTTGAACATGAGCATGTGTAGAACACTCTAGGATCAGCGTGCTGATGCGGCTGGAGACATGTGGAATCTTGACAGCTCTAACCTTATAGTATTTAACTTGTTTTATTAGTACAATCACCGCATTTTAAGTGAACAGCAGAGGTATATTAAGTTAATTCATGCATGTGCACGAGTGGTTTGTCTGAGAGACTTCCAAACAAGTAACCCGATACTTCTACAAGGAGATAGATCAACACTTGCACCAGTAAACTTTGCAGATTCTGTCAAAAGTAAATTTCCTCGGTGATTTTTAATAGGCATGTGATCTTTTTTTGAAGGCATAATCTTGACTTGAAGATGTCGATCCTTATCGATTAATCATTGTGTTATTGATAATATCTTCTGCTGCTATCATTACTCAGCTATGTGGAAATTATTCTTGCGGAAAAGGAGTTATTAGGTCACATATATACCATTTAACATTCTTACACATACTAGAAGTAAGATGGATACTAGAAGCTAGATCATTTTATCCTTAATTTCTGAATTCTTTACTTCGTAATGGTCCAACAATGAATTTTAACATGCCCCTTGATACTCCTGAGCTAGCTTAACTACTTTCCCGATTGCCTGCTTCTTTTTTTCAATGGGTATTTTAGTGATTACCATTCTTAGCTAAGATGCTCTTACCTATGCTCAGCAGGAATTAATCAGTAAGTCGAATCAAGGGGTTCAGAAGAAGAATGAAACAAAATATCCCAGGAGAGAAATAATTTCAAGAAACCATTAGTTCCAAGTGTATTTTGATGGATGAACTCTTCTCTAACCACATATGTGATAGAACTTCATAATCATGTACTCACAAACCTGTACTTATGGCCTCCATGAGTTTAGTCTGGAGGTTAACACATGCTAGTGATGGAAATTCTCTTTTTGAGTAAATGCCTGAAGATGCTCCACAGTCCTAAATTTCCTGTGCATTCGACTTTAGTACCTCCACATGCTTTAATACATAGCTCGATCTATGATTGACCTCTTTCCCTGAGCTCAGTGAGAGCTGGTCGATATCTAATTTTTGCAGTTTGCTGACATCCTCTTCTTCTCCCTCGTGCGATCAGGTTAAGATATTGTCCACGTCCAAGATAAAAAGAGGATTTGGGAGCAGAAAACTGCTAGACTAATGTCTTCCACTTCTCTTTGCATTCTCAGAGGAGCCTCCAGGTTAGAGTCGGCACAGAAAATGATACTGGGAAACTGGTGGGGAACCAAACGCATCCACGTAATATTCCATGAGAGAGAGAGAGAGAGAGAGAGAGAGAGAGAGAGAGAGAGAGAGAGAGAGATTTTTGTTAAGATTTTTTTGCTCGTTTTCTTAAAGCTATGGCCTGACATATGAGTCCAAGAGGTAGTGATGCCAGACTCTGCTTAATTGGTGAGACTTCAGAGCACACAAGATCTTGCGGACTATGACAACATAAATATTGTGCATGTTTCTGTATGATTGATCTGATCCAAAGGCAGATCTGATATAGCATGTCGTCCCTAAAAGACAGAACGTTCACTTAACAACTAGTGTTCTCTTTCTAGGTACATGCCTAGCAACACCTTGGAAAGTTCCTGCAGTGAACAAGATCAATCTGGAAGAAATAAGAGGCACTGCGATTATGATGTGATTGTTCATATTCACTGAAGTTTGAACTCCTGCAACTCTTGACTTAGATTTGTATATAGTGTGGACAGTTTCTTTTTTGATTTTTCGCCTCTTTCAATGTTTTTTTGCTTCAGCCAACCATAAAATCAAGTAATTGTCAGCACATTTGTTTATCTACTCTTTCCCGTATGACTATCCTTATCCGAACATTCTCAAAATCTGCTGCATTGATACCGCCATTGTGGGAAATTTGAGAAATTTTTTTGATTTGCTTCACTAGTTGAGAAGCCTAAAATAATTTAAATGGATAATAAGGTGAAGGCACCGATTAAATTAACATGATAACTTCCATTGTCTAATGGATCTGTTCATGCAAAGAATCTAAAAGATCATGGTCATATTATGCTGCTAAGACATAGCAGGAAATGAGCAAGCAAAAAGGAAGAGAAAGAACTGGACGGACCAAAGTTAAAATTATGAAGATCTCCACGGTTTGGACAAGCAAAGCTGGAAGAAGACAGCCTACATCAATTCTAAGGTGTTTTTTACTAACCATTTTCATATCACTGATGTTTGCAGATGACCGGGGCTTGTTATATCAACCACTGCCTTCATCTTGCAATTCGTGGTTATGAAATGGCGTAAAAGTTGAGCAGAAGAGTGGCAAATAATTATTTCCTAGGTGATGTCTATGGCTGAGAGCTTTTGTGATAACTTGACAGATTGATACTATAGTGAAACTATCAACTTTTAGCTGCTATATAGAGGGAAAAGATGATGGTTATTCTGGAAAGATTGTTGGACCGCAGAAAAGTAGATACTGATTGGCTCAATAAGGACAGACTAGTTGCCCTGAAGCTGATTAGAGGCTGTCGTTGAGATCAAGAATGCAAAGAAACGCAACTCAGATAATCTGTTGGAAAAGCTGAGTCAATAAGACCATTTGTTCATTGAGCTAATTGCAGAAATGTTAAAGATTCATTGATCCATAAAGGATTTTTCACCCTTTTGATCTCCTAAATATAGTTGATTAGTAAACCAATAAGCAGAAAATTGAGAGAGAGAGAGAGAGAGTAGTATCAGTAAACAATTTTGATTCCCAATGTATCTGTCCATTTATAATGTATTCGGTGAAGATACAATATACAGACTAGCAAAATTTTTTAGGATGCCACAGATGGATTGGCACCAAGGGAAAATATGACACTATCAGTTGATTATATTCAGAAGAGCAGCTCTTGTTTTAACAAGTCTTCTGAAAATGCATTCCAGGTCCTCAATTTCGCGAATGCTTGATTCCAATGCCTCCATTCTCTTGGATACTTTGTATACTTGAGGATTTCCATCTTTAGCAGATTTCAGATCGGTCAACTCAACATCCGACTCTTCGATTTTGTCATATCCTGCTTTCTCATCACATGACACTCGTTTAGGTGACATCATATTTGAGACCAATGACCAACTGATGGGCTTTGATCTTTTCCTTGGCCCCAAAGGACATGCAACAGGGACTCAAATACTGAAAAACTGATTTCTTCAGCTTCTCTTAATATGCTGAGAGGAGCCTCACCTTTCGAGTGTCTTCTCAGGTGGTTTTTCTTCTCCATCTTCTTCAAATGATGCAACAGTTTTGTGACCGTTTTCTGCAGTTTTTTCCTAGATTTGATGTATGTCTCGACTTCAGTTGCCTTTTCAGGATCTCCTACTCTCCTTCTCCGGAATGATGACTCGAGTTCCTGGATGTATTCCTTTGTCTGTGAAAAAACATCTTTCACGTTCCCACATACATCCAATAGCTTCACAGATCCATCCAACAACTCTTCCGTAGAACTCCTATGGGGTTGATGGGAAAGAACCTGCTGGGTTAGAGGCACCTGAAGCCAATCATCAATGCAGTCATACAGATCTCTGAGGCCTCCTAACTTTTGGGGTGCTGACAAGGCCGCAGATGAAGAAGTTGCATCTGATGATCTCAGCCTCTGCAACTGCTGTTCGACAGCTGTTACTAAAGGGTGACTTGTGGAAGGTAAGCTGATTGAGCGCGAGTGGCCTGTGGTTTTAGAAATCTCAAGTGAATCAGCCATTTCCCTTTTTTTCAAGGCTCTGTTTGATAGAAAGAAGCTTTTCTCTGTTGCTTATGCAAACTATGCTGCAGAGAAGTTGTTCAAATCAAGCACTTCAACCTTGTATATATATACAATGACAAGAGGACATTGCCAAATCAGTATTCTTCCAAGCTCATTTTTGCTGTATAAATTGTTCAACAAAGCAGAAATTGTCTCTCGTGGTTTCCGATCTAAAGGAAAACTGGAATCTTCAATATAAGTCAACCAGCTTAATGGATACAAACAGCTGGTATGTCACCACAACTCCCAGACAAGCGGATCAAGATTAGGTGGTGATATGTCATAGGTTTGGACTTGAGCATGTGGAAATTATTCAACTCTCAGTGTGCTAATGCCGCAAGGGACAGGATGAATCCTGACAGCTCCGAGCTTATATTATATAAATTCTTCTATCAAGTAATTACCACATCTAATGGAAAATGAGTTTGTTTGCAGATGTGCACGAGTGGTTTGTCAGCTAACTTTGAGACCAGCTAACAAATGCCGTCATAGAGAAATAAATCAACCTTTAGGCCACTTTATGTATATCCAGCAAATATATGATCTGCATCAGCGATAGCCATGAAAGCTCAGAGTACTGTCCAGATACTCCTAGCGAACCCAACTTGGCATACTTTGTGTTGTTGATGTCTGGGAGAGACCATTCAAGATCCATCTGTCGGGCTGCAGGCAATTATTAAAAAGAAGGGATCGTCATCAGGTCAGCCATTGCTGAACTTGATATGGAACCTGCGGGTTGTCAAGATGTTTATACATTAACATAACCGTTTAAGAGTCAAGTCCTTCCGAGCTTCCATTAGCTATCATGTCATGGATCAATTGACATTATTTGAACTTCCATTAGCTGTGTTGTGTGATCTTCGGTCTCTCTCAACCCAAAAATTAGTTCAAGAGATGAGGCTTTTTCTCACACTTATAAACTGACCACCAATCCCTTCCACAACCGATGTAGGACAACCTCAACAATCTCCCCCTCACACATCATGCCTTAGGTCAAAGGCGCAACAATTCGTAACTCTCCCTTGTGACTTTTTTGGATCCACACTTATTAGCAAACTCGGGCTCTGATACCAGTGTGTTGGGAGAATAGTAACAATCCGATTCGGATTAATGCAACATAATAAAATAATCTCCATTCTTGTGTAAATTTGGTAGGAACCGATATAATAAAGCAAAACAAATATCAAGCATGCAAACACAAGACGATTTTTTTTTTTTATATATGGAAAACCTACTCGATGTGAGGACATCAAAAACCATGGAACCAAGTCCACCCAAAATCTTCACTATCAACAAAAATCGGGTGAAAATAGTTCTTCTATCTAGTAAATACTAGAGGTGCGTAACAACAAAGACCTCAAGAACATTATTTTTGGCAATATGCAAAAATTTTACAAGAGATCAAGGAAAAATCTAACCAAAAACACGAGTTTTGATCAATCCATGAAAAATTCAGGAGCTTCAAACGAAACTCAAACCATTCAAATTTGAGAAGAGTGTGCCATGAACACGTTGACAAAAATTCAACTCAATCGGATCACCAATCAACTTCCAATGCCAGATTGATGTAGATCAGACTAATCCTCTTACCCTAGATTTTTTGCTTTCTTTTTTTCTCTTATTATTACATTTCTACTAACTTCTTTATTGTCATGCCCCCACCTCACCTTTGGTACGAGAGGGTGACCTGGCGGGTGACGTCCTAGGCACATTAATCGTTCCAAAAATATTTTATCTTGATTAAACAAATGTGGAAGCGAATTAAAAACAATCCACGTACACAAAGAAACATGGAAGTCGGGCAACATGTATACAAGTCAAGCAAATGAAAGCAACATGTATTCATACATATATATACATATCAAAAGTTATTATGATTACATGCCCATTCTAGTCCTAGGCTACTTATCTTCATTACTACACATTGACGATAAAAAGGCTAGGGTAGCCTAGCTCCTCTATCGAGCGTCCTCCAAAAATGGCCCCCATCCTAGGCCCTTTCTTCTACGATGCTCCTGTGGGATCCATCGGAGGGATGAGGCCTCGGATGGGACCTAAAATGTTCCCATAAAAAATGAGGCACCAAGCCTCATACACATGGAGAACTAAAGTGTCTACACCTTCTTGGACCCATACGGTAGTAGTCCTTCTAAATTTACTATATCCGTCATGGTGGTAGCCATATCGATCGGAAGACCGGTATGGATAGGTGGCAGGATTGGTTCGGCCATCACACCTTTGAAATTGTGAGAACAACAAAAATGAGTCAATGACTTAGTAAGTAGAAATCCCTAATTCTCCTATAGGAGGACGTCTTGCACAAAATCACCACCCACTTATCAATGGAAAATCAATAGTAAAGTTCGTGCCTTGTCTTGTTTATGCATATGAAAGAGTCTCAATCATCTATGTGCTTTCAAGCATCAAAGATAAGGAGTTACTGCATAAGAACAAGCTTTCTAAAGATCCGTGACTTACGATCATTTCAGTCACTGAGAGGGATGTGTGCATCACATATAAAACTCACTCAAGCACTAAGTGACCTTATGCAAACATATGCTCAAAATGATGCAATGACTCAACAATACTTATCAAACAAACCCGGTTTTTGCAAACCTCAATTTCAATATCGGTGCAAGCATCACACATGCATCAGTCATGGATCACATGTGGACTTCCAGTTTATTTTAGTCAGTTCAGTTAATCAAAATCCATCGACTCTTCTGGTATCAACTAGGGCATCGATCCCCCCCCCCTTTGGCAACCAGCATAATCCCAATCTCACTATTAGGATGGCACTTAGGGCGACCCCCAGGCATCAGCCTCACTCGGGCCAGCATCATCCATGATCTCAATATCAAGACGGCATCCGAGGCTTTACCCTAGGTAATGACCCGACATACCCCAACATCGGCAGTAAAAGTCGATTGTGTGTCTATGCATTCAAGCATCAATCAATCAATTTTTATCTTGATTCATTAGCTAGATGAAGGGTCTGAAGGTGTGCCAAGCAAGGTGAATCAATAAATGACTCTTGTGCCTTACTAACTAAGTTTATGCCGGATGCGATTTAGGCTCGTGGTATTGACTTGGAACTGTTTGCTCTGAGTTCGGCATCGATTCGTGACTTATCCCAAGTAACAACACGCCTCACTATTGTCCCAAGCTCAAGTGTGGGACGTGCTTCCACCTCGACACACGTCTATAATCGCCGAGACCTTTCCTCGACATTCAGGTGTGCTCGACACTCATGTGAGACCATGATTTACTTGATGTAGAGAAAGGTAATTGAAAGCATGCAACAAGCACAACATACAAGGAAACACAAGCAAGCAATGACATGATCCTAAATTGATATGCATAATACATCGCCCTATCAAAGAGTTAGGTCTACTTACAACTTTTTGGACCTAACTTCAAGATGCTCATTTGGTGACCAAACGGCTCCTAGAGTGACTTGGTGAGGAAGGTGTGAAAGAGATGAGAGAAAGGGAGAGGAAAGGAGAGAATGGCTAACCCTTAAAATGTGAGGATGCCTTCTCCTATTTATGGGCCTCTTCCTCCTAAATTTTTATGCAAACTCATGATTAAGCCTAAGATACGAGTTGGCTTATCTAGCCTCCGTAGTTGGCGCCTATGCTTATTTGTGTTTAATTTTGATTAGTCCACATATTTGCTTATCCTCCAAAGCTCACTCTAGGCTCATTATTGCATATGGTACCTAAGGAAACACATAAGCCCCTTTAATGCCTAATGTCTTCTTTTAATTGATTGGTCCTTGTCTTGTTCACCAAAGCTATAATTTAGGGCCATCATAACCTGAGATTCACCTAAGATTTTAAATAATACCTAAGTTGATGATTCATCAAAATCATTAATGAACCGATGTCCAAAGCCCTTAAATAAGTGCCTAGATATTTTTACCAAGCTACTTGAGAAGCAAGTTTTCTCTCCCCCTTGCAATTGACATGTGGTAAATAATGGATAAGGGTAGACTATGGTCAAAGGTTATGGAAGATTCTAGAACCCCCAATTACCTCTTGATACTTGTCCAATGATTTATCCCCGCATTAATTGATTTGTGTCAAAATCTCATCCAAGACAATTATGAGACTAACATGGGGTGTTGCCTAATTGGAGAAGTCATTCATATTTGTACACGATTGATGGTTCTATGAGAACCGAGGTTCATGCCAAAATTTACTAAACTTTAACCAAATGAGTACAACTAAGTCGGTAGTTTTCTTAAACTTGTCCAAGACCATTTTCAATTAGAATTGGTCCATTGGATGTCTTAAAATAAACTTCGTGATTGGTCTTGGTTATTTTCCCTAACCGAGTCTTGATTAGGTGAATCAGGTCCATGGCCGAACATGCCATGCCTTGGTCTATCCAAGGTTTATGTCATTGATTTTTATGATCAACCTCATACCTTATTCTCATGGCCTGGAATCGAGGATGTTACATTGACGGCTACTACTTAAAGATATTAAGAAACCCTATTTTTAATATAACTTATTATATGGGCTTAAGCCCTTTTGGGCTTACTATTCGTTGGGCTTCCTCCACATGAGTAAACTCAGCCAACAAATCTCTCACTCATGACGATGTGGAGGGATTCATCATCTCTGTTATCAATTGGCAATGTTCAAGCTTCTCACTTGGTAAGGTCTTCATCATCGTATTGGAACCATCATGGTTGGTATGAATTTTCTCAAATTGCAATAGCTTCTCATCTTGAACATCTCTTAGCTAATGATGTCTAACATCACCGTGTTTTGATTTAGAATAAAAAGATGAATTCTTACGAAGATGAATTGCGCTTTAATTATCACAATATAATGCATATCTCTTTTGCTTGAACATGAGTTCTTCCGAGAACTTTAGCTATAGCATCTCTTTACTAGCTTCGGTTGCTGCAGAAAATTCAGCTTCTATTGTAGAAATGCAACACACTTCTACAATCTTGACCTCTATGAAATAGCCCCACTAACAATAAATAAATAAAAATAAATAAAATCAAATAACTAGAAGTACATTTACAAGAATCAATATCTCCTGCTAAGTTAAAATCCGTGTACCCAACTAACTCAAGTTTCCCGATTCAAAACTGAGTTTCAAACTGGAAGTTCTTTGGAGATACTTCATGATTCACTTTGATGTATTCTAGTGCTCTCTATCTGGATTTGACAAATAACGACTAATAATGCCAACTACATGTGCTCAGTATGGACGTGTACATACCATCACATGTATCGAACTTTCTACAGTTGAAGTATATGAAACATTTTCCATGTCTTTCTTCTCTTTATCAGTCATAGGACTTTGCTTTGCATTTAACTTAAAGTGGGTAGTAAAAGGAGTACTAACATTCTAGTCTTGTCCATTTAAAATTTCCGAAGAATCTCTCGATGTACTTCTCTTGTGACAAGAACAACTTTTTAGCATCTCTATCTCGGGTAATTCTAATGCCAAGAATTTGCTTCATCGGGCCCAAGTCTTTCATGGCAAAAAACTTGCTCATTTGTTTCTTCAACGATTCAAATTGTGAAGTATTCCTGCCAACAATCAACATATCATCAACATAAAGCAAAAGACTAATAAAATCATCATCAGAAATTTTTTTGGACAAACACATGGTTATCCAACGAAGTATTCTTATAGCCTTGTTTCATCATAATTGACATAAAATTTTTGTATCACTGTCTCGGTGCTGGCTTTAGGTCGAAGTGACTCTTCTTCAGCTTGCTAACATAATCCTCTATCCCTTTCACCTTGAGATCCTCTAGTTGTTCCATATATATCTCTTCCTTCAAGTCACTATGTAGGAAGGCTGTTTTGACATTCATCTGCTCAATTTCCAAGTCTAGGCTAGTTGTCAAGCATAGTACCACATGGATAGAAGACATTTTCCCCATAAGGGAAAATATATAATCAAAATCAATACCCTTTCTCTAACTAAATCCCTTAACAACCAAACTAGCTTTGTATTGTGGTTGTGAAGTCTGTTCATCTTGTTTTAACGTGTAAACCCACTCATTCTTCAAAGCTCTTTTGCTTTTAGGCAACTCCACCAGTTCAAAAGTTGGATTATCATAAAGGGACTATATTTTATCCTACATAGCATCAATTCATTTGCTTTTGCACTCAACTTCAATTGCTTTTGCATAGCACTCTAGTTCACTTGCATCATTCAATAATACATACTCATATTCAGGATATCTGATGGAAGGTCATCGGTCTCTAATGGATTTTTGGACTAGAACATTCGGTGGAGCATCTAATGAAGCTTTTGGTTTTGGAACGGTATTATTAATTTCAACATAGTCTAGGACCTTTGCATCATCTGGGACATTCACTTCCTATTGTTCCTCATCAACCAATGTAGGAATATGTGAGAGGAATTGGATCCAAGTTAATCAAATCATCACTAACCTGCGGCGCTGAAATCATCTCTAATTTCTCAATATTCGGTATTATTTGATCTTCCATAAACACAACATCTCTACTTCTTATAACTTTCTTCTCAATCGGATTATAAAATTTGTAACCAAACATATTCTTTTCATAGCCAATGATATATGCATTATCGTGTTTTTATATCAAGTTTAGACCTCTCATCTTTGGGAATATACACAAATGCCTTACACCCAAAGACACGCAAGTAATCATAAGAAATAACTTTGCTTATCCAAACTCTATTAGGAATATCAAACTCTTAAAGAATGCAAAGAGTAAGACTTAATATATGTGCAATTGTACTTAAAGTCTCATCCCAAAAAGATCTTGGTAGCTTTGACTATGAAAGTAAACATCTTATCCTTTCAAATAGTGTCCTGTTCATTTTCTCAGTTAAGCAATTTAGAGGCATCTTGAGAGGCTTTATTTTATTTATTTTTTTATTTTATAATAATGTTGAATACTCTGTTGTTTGTAATATTCATCAAAAAGCCCAATTTACTATCTCCTGTTATCAATGCTAAAACATTTAATCTTTTTTCCAATCTGTCTCTCAATTGAAACCTGAAACTGCTTAAAACCATTTAATACTTGATCTTTAGTTTCCAAGGTATAAACCAATATTTTCCTTGAATAATCATTTATGAAAGTAACAAAATAAAGAGAGTCACCAAGTGATTTTGTCTTCGTAGGATCACAAATATCAAAATGCACTAAATCAAGTATACCTAACTTTCTTGAAGGAGGGAAGCTTCTGAATTCAACTCTATTTTATTTTCCTGCTAAATAGTGAGCACATTTCTTTAGCATTGAACTTTTTATATCTAAAAGAAGCTTCTTCTTAGTTAATATTGACAAACCCTTTTCATTGATGTGACTGAGTCTCTTGTACCATAACTCAGTTGTCTCTTTGCTATGTACTATATTAATTTTGCCTGTGGACAACTTTACCTATATAATGTACAACGAAGAATATTTTTTACGTTTAGCCACAATCAGAGAACTTTTGGTGAGCTTTCATTGATTATAACTAAAGGTGCTGCAATACCTCTCATAATCTAGTTTGCTTGTGGAAATCAAATTCAAATAGATATCAGGTATATGCTTAACATTATTTAATATTAACATTGCACCATTGGTGGTCTCTAGGCACACATCATCAACCCCTACCACTTTAGCTAGCCTACCATTTTCCATCTTCACAGATCCAAAGTTACTTGATCTATATGATGTAAAGAAATCCCTACGAAATGTAGTATGAATAGATGCACTATTATCAATCACCCAGCTGGTTTCATGACGTACAAGATTCACCGCATCATCATCATAGACAATAAGAAAGCCTTTTGCAAGTGTAGCAACACGATTGCTATCATAATCACTTTTCTTCTTTTTACCTTTCTCTTTCTATTTCTCATTTTTGAACTACTGGAAAAATCTCTGAATATGTCTCTTCTGATGACAATAATGGCACTGAACATTGCAAATTTATCATATTTGCCTTTGCTTTTATCTATGTTTTTATCTCTATTTCTCGGACCTTGAGACTCACTTCTTCCTATTTTCTCAATGACCAAGGCATCGGAATGTAAAGAGGATGATCCCTATGTCTTTCTTCTCATCTCTTTATTCAAAACACTACTCTTGGCCAAATCCATAATGATCGTACCATCCAAGACAGAATTAGACAAAGATGCTCAAAATGTCTCCCATGAGTCTGACAAAGTACCTAGCAATCATAGTGCTTGTATCTTATCGCAGCTAACTGATTTATAATTCTCAGCTAACTGATTTATAATTCCTTGAAAGGAATTTAAATGATCAGTCAAGTGAGTACCATATTGATATCTCAGAGCCATCATCTATTTTATCGAATTAATTTGTTATTCTTGGTCTTTTGAGTATATAACTATTTGTGCTTATTCTACAAACTGTGCATGTGTTTCCTTAATGATATGGTTGAAAATATTATCATTCACCTACTATCTAATATAACCACACACTTGATGATGAAAATATAGACCATTAGCATCAATTTTATTCTATGGTTTCTCTTCAGCAAATACGGGTAGATAATAATCTTTCACATATAAAAGGTCTTCCATCTTTCATTTCTAAATATGATAATTTGAACCATTCAATATAACCATTCTTCCTGTATTCATTTCCATTGTTTAACATAAGGCAGAAAAATCAAGCAAAAACCAAAGCTTTGATACCACTTTGTTGGGTGATCATTGACCTCTCTTACTCCAAAATCTAGCTCAAGAGATGAGGTTTTCCCTCACACTTATATATCAACCACTAGCCATTTTAAAATCAATGTGGGACAACATCAACAAATTGTGCTCTTGAGCTTCCATCAGGGCTTTGATCCGTAAAACTGTAACCAATACGAAATCATCTTTAACAGGTTTTGACTTTTAAATAGTCATACCGTTGTAGGACGCCACTGTGATTCTAGGACAAAAGGATGACAGTGGCTCCATGCATCATTCGATGGTCGAAATTTAGGATGCGGGTTGTGAAAGCATTTGCAGGGTAATGTAGATGGGGGACAAGTGGAAGCCCAGCGCATATTGTTGGCCATTATAGAGGTGTTGGCCGTGAAACGTTAAACCTCGCCGGTCCTTAGGCAGCGCATCACCGCCGTCGCCACAGCGGTCACGCCATCCCTCTCCCTCTTTCTTTAAAATTTGCGTGTGTTTTCTCTTTTCATTTAAATTGATCTGTTCCTAAGAGAAAGGTGCACTAACATAGTCGATCAAACTCATCACAAGGTCGGCTTGTGCACCGGAGACATGCTCAGTGCAGAATGAATTGTTGCTAAGAGAGCCACCTAGTTTCGACCTTACTATTCTCGTGTCTTGGTCGTATGTTCAAAATCCGTGACAACAATCAATTCACCAATTAGCCGAAGTGTTAGTCCATTCATCAGATTTCGATCGTTTTGCTTGCGATGAACCGGCTGAGTTCTATGACTCTCTCTCTCGCTGTCAATTGTGGCTCTTGAACTGTAATGCTTGATGCAATTTATCTTCCAAGCCTGAGACTTGGTGAACGAACCGAGGTGAAATCGCGGTGCTTGTGGTGGCTTTTGGGAATTGCTATGTACGTAAAATATATGATGATGAAAATGTAGTCTACTTCCAAAAAATTAAGAAAAGTTCCTTCCAGTAATGGCAAGGGTTCATGTAATATACGACAAAACATGAATCAATGGATTGGTCGTTAATGATAACACATATATCAGGTAAAACAAAACGAAAATAGTAAAGGAAATTGCATTGATCTGCACAAAAAAAAAAATGTAAAAATATGGACCGTGGCCAGCACTTAGGGATTACGAAGATAGTGAATCCAATTAGAAAATGCATAGTGAATGACACAAGCCACCAAAAAAGGCAATCGATTCGCACAAAAAGAAACACAACGCACCATAAATGTACCAAACAAACCGAAGCAACATTGAAAAGGAAACATTCCTCTTACTATCGTTATCATCGATGCCAGCGGTGGGGCACTCCACAATATGTGCACACCTTGTTAACATGTTACTCCAACAAGTTCAATTGCCTTCTCATGAATGAAAGAATGATCAACTGCACGAATTCACTAGATTGACCTTAGTCGAAATGGAGGAAATTAGAGGACGCTGAAATTAAAATAGAGCCAACACTCCATCAGTCGAGGATGGAACTTGTGACACGGAACTTGAATGGGTGAGGAGTGATTTGCCGATGGGTGACCGACTTGAGATAGAATCGAAGAGCCCCAGCCTCTTTAAACTTTTTAGATGGAATCGACGCTCTCAATTGGCTTTGTTCACTTTAATTTTGTTATGTTTTCCCCTTGATATTCTCCGACAAAGTGGACCTCAGCAGGTCCTTAAAAAAGCTTAAGGGAGAAGAAACAGTTGGGAGATCTGTCTTAGGATAGGAGGAACCGTAATGTCACCTTTCATATTCCCACTTACTTGAGAAGAAAAGATTGGGTGGGAATTGAGGAGCTTATCGGTGATGAAGATAGACATCACGTTGGTACATTGATAATGGCGACAACCAAGTAGAAGAGTATAATAACTCTCCACACCTAAGGTAAGATAGGATGACTTCAAAACCATTGTAAGGTGAGTAGAGCCTTGCTCAAGCCTATAAATCGGCTGCTTACATTATACCCTTGGTTGATAGGCCCAAGCAAACTTTCTAGATGGAATCGATGCTCTCAACTGGTTTTAGCCCCACTTTAATTTTGTTTTTTTTTTCCTTGATATTCTTCTCCAACAAAAAGAAAGACTCAATTGGTCTATCGTCCGAAATTATGTGTATTGTGATTGTTAGACAGAGAAAACACGAATAAGTGAACTCAATTTGAGACTTTCTATTTTTATATTCAGGGATGGGGCCACTTTATTCCTATTGGTTAGCCCTATCATAGCTTAAATTTGAATTAAAAAAAAATGGATAAAATTGCCCTTACTCTAACAATTGGGAAAAAGGAAAAAGCTAGGGTGAAGATTTGACCAGCCAGAGGGATGGGGTTCTTATTTGAGATGAAATTGGTCAGTCTTTATCTTCCTAGCATTTTATAAAAATTGGTTCCACTTCAAATTTTCATTAAAATTTTCTTAAGAAAAAAGAACGGAATAAAATAAAAAGAAAAAAAAATCACAAAAAACTCAAATTATGTCACACATTTACTTTGAACTATTTTTTATAACATAAAAAATCTTCAATTACGCCCATCATGACGTATTTACCTTACAATTTTTATTTTTACATAAAAAATTTAAATTTGTAATTATGTGACACATTAACTCCATTAATGTTTTGTTAAATGATTTTTCAGCCAAAACAAATCGCGCACAACACTATTTATTTTCTAGTGTCCATGTAGATAGATTTTACTGAAATTTTGAGGGAAGACAAATGTGTCATTCAAGTGTTTTTTTTTTTTTTTGGTCTAAATGTGTCATTCAACTTCGAATTTGGGATTTTTGGTATTATGTAAAAAAAGTTTAGGGCAATTTTTTATTTTATGGCTTTTGCCCTAAAATAAAAAGAAGAGAGCGAAATAGAATGAGGGAGAGTCCACCGTCCACGCGGAAGAACCCACGCGAACCTGTCGCGATCGGCGATGCTCTCTCCGACTCCGTCCCTCCGCTTCGTCGCTCGGTTCCTTCGCTCCGCTATGCAAACCGCGAGGTCCCCGCCATTGCCGAGTCCCCGAGCCCGAGAAGGTTGAAGAGACCGCCGGCGACGATCCCCCTCCCCCTCCCCCGCTCCCGGCCGTCCACGATCGCATGAACCAGGGCAAGAGGGCCGCCATGATCACGCGATCGAATCTGGCGGAGCAGCTGAGGGAGTACCAGATTCGATCGAAGCACAATTGGGCCACCGTCTCCTTCTTCTCCTCCACTTCCGCCGCCTCCTCGTCCAGGTAATGGCGCGCGGTCGCCGCCTCGATTCGCGAATTCCCCCCAGGCTTTCGTTTTTTTTATTTTATTTTATTTTATTTTATTTTTTTTTTTTTACGCTCGCGATTCCGAATTCGTAGCGTTTTGATTTGCGGAGTCCACCGGTTGTTGTGGCGGTGGTGTGGATTTTTAGGGTAGTTCCTGTTTTTCCCGTTTGAAGTTACACCGTAATCGGTTGGGTCTTTGGATGCTCCGATCGGTCCTTGTTCTCGGCAAGAAGTGGGAAGATCTTGTGTCGCTGGCGAAAGTCCGAGATGAATCATGTCTCCTTGTGCTTGTATGCGGCTGAGAGTGCGTGTGGGGTGATGTATTTGATTCGTGATATTTGCTAATTCGTGTAGAGGAGTTGCGGGGATTGCTTTTAGGGGAGGGTTAGTATTGTTGAGGGAAAGTACCTGGGATAAGGATGAGGAGTGGAGGGCGGGTAGTACGAGCGTGCTGGGGAGGCTTGAATTGTGATGGCAGGCGATGAACACTAATGCAACTTGTTGAAAGAAGGGCCATTGCAGCCAATCATGCGCTGTTAGTGGTTCTTGGTCGACTGCACAGAATCAATATTGGTTGAATGAATAATGTGAGTTGTTTATTATGGCGAGGGACTGTATTGGTCGCCGCCACACGATAAGGTGATGCTGTAGGGTAGTCTATAAGGAGGAAAACAGAACAGATGGTAAGATGCCGTGTGTTGTAAATGATAGATGCTCCCGTGTTATACCCACTAGAAAAATTATGGAAATGATGTGTTGCTCTTGTAAGCCTTACGGTGAGCTCATCACCTTAGAACTCTCCAAAATGTTCGAATATTGTGCAAGCCGTTCTACTGTATGACACCAGATTGATAGAACAATCAAATCTTGGACAGAACCAAACGTATGCTGACAATGCTGACATTTAAATATGTAAGACTGGGAGAGGAGGGTTTTCTGGTCTCTATCATCATGCATATCCTTTTGTGTACACCATAATGCCACTGTTTGGCTGAGTTTTGCCTTGTATAGTAGTTTGGATTGAGCTGTTTGGAGTTGCTGTATGGAGAATGCAACCTTAAGATGATTCAATTGCTTACAAAGGAACATAAGTGTTTTTATTAATCCTTGAAAAGACTGATTGATTGCACCTGGAGTGTTGGTAGTTCTGTTGTCTATGCCCTAATTTATAGCTTTTCTTTTGCAAGCATTCTTATATAGTTAAGTTAACTTTTGTGCACTTCTCGGTTTTTTGTTTTGCTTTTGCACTTTTTATGGTAACTGTTAGGAAGACTTTACTAATGCCCTCTCTTACTTCCTCTATGGATGCAGGGTGGATGTTGTGGTCTTTGTCATATGGGAGCTCGTCATTTTAGCTTTTTTAGTTTTTTCAGCAGTTTCTTTATACTTCAGACATATCCGATTTGCCTTTATCTTGGTATGCCTCACAGTGCTACTGCTCTTATGCATGAAAATTGCGAAGAAAATAAGATCAGCTAGGAAAAAGAAGCGAAGGATGCTTCTTCCTTTGTCCATGTAGACAGGTAAAGGAAAAATATGCATGCTCACTTAGTTGTATAAAGATGAAAATCCTGGGCTGTGCCCTCATCCATTATCTTCTTGGCTAGTCAAATATGTTGGCAAGGATCATACAAGATGTATACGTTGGCGCAAACGGATTGTAAGTGAAGTGCTCCTGTCACTTAAGGGAGAAATGCTGGTTTTTTGGGTTGAGTTAGGTGAATTTGTTTTTAGGAATAGTTCTGCTTGTGCTCCTTGTTGGCTATATACGGGCAGCCCCATCAAATTATGCCTGTACGGGTTTGCTTTAGGAGTTGACATGAGATGGTCCCTGTGTCGGCACTCAAAACTTGTTGGAGCTACCAAGCAAAGATGTTAATGATATATTGATTTTTCCATGGTCTGTGTTTGCCTTTTTATTTTCTTCTGTAAAATGGTCTGTGTTTGCTTTATCTACCTTTAGAAGCATACAAAAGTAAATTATGGCCGAATATTCCCGTTCACAAGTGAAACTGATGTTACTTGACTGGTTAGGTGTTCTTGGTTTCGTGCAAGAGTTGTGGTTGAAAGTACCATTTAGATTTTACACAATGTTGAACTCAAGTTACACAACAGTATACAGTACCTTTGTTCCTCTTTTAATGACCGTCTTATCTATTGCCTACTCTGCTGCTGCATTGCAGCTCCCACAAGTAGTCATCCCTTGTCGTGGTTACTGAAGAGTAATTCTCGTGGACAATGGTTTTGTCAGACGTGTTTTGTGTAGACTTCTCAAGGCACTGGCGCATGGCGTAGGAGATTACCTGTTCATTGCTACTTTTGCTGTCCTTCATCAAACCGAGGGTCGGCTGGTCCCCACATTCTATTGTTTTTGTACTGTGAGTCCCACCCTGTAGTGGAATATGCTTTCGGCTTGAAGAAGCGGACTTCTATTCCTATTGTCACCATGCTCCAAATGGCCCCCAGCCATGAGACTACTGAGCCTATGCTTCCTTGAAATTATCTCTTTGCCTCATTTGCTAAATCAGGTTGACCATTGGTTGAGTCTTTTTATTGATGACAATTACCTAGTCAGATTATTCTAGGAAGCAATCTTTTGACGGAGTATTGGATTTGCACGAGCAGCTTATCCCGTCTTTTGGACTAATTCCCCAGTTCCCTTGCATCAAAGAAGCTTTTGGGGAATTTTTGTTGCGCAGATCTGATTTTTTGTGATCGAGCACGTGATACATAAGTTTATTCTAAATATTGGGTCTCTTTTTGGGCAATTCTAGGACATACGCAAGAAGGCTCCTAATGAGAAAACAGTACAACCAAGAAGAAACAGAGTCACAGCAAACCAGACGCATCAAAGATCTATTCACTAAAATCTGAAATTTCTTTCGCTAATGACATCTTTCTTTCCCTCTTCAATTAGCAATTTCGAGCGTGGGGTTGCTGTTTCTTATATGTCATGGAACGTTCGTCCTTCCGTGGACATCCGTTTTCCAGTATCGTTTGTATCGCTTCCCCTTCTTGTCACCTCACTCGAAAGCCATAATAAGTCACATCACCAAAGCATCAATCCAGCATTTGGCTGCCAAAAGAAGTACGATATGTTATGGCTGCTCTTTGCTGTCGTCGCACGTGAGGCTTGGATTGACGTTAAACGAAAAATGAGGATGGTTATTGATGAACTGTGACATTCTTTGATTAACTCATTTGAGACATTGTTTGTTTTGACTCATTTTATAGTGAGCTTCACGATTTTATCCTTTTCACGTATAGATAGACACTTTTTTAGGAGGTCAATTATCCCGATGGTGTTTTAGTTTGGACTTGCTTGACTTTTGAATTCAAAAGCAAAGCTTGCAATTACATCAAAAGGTACCTCATTAGTTCTGGTTTTTACATATATATTTCAAGATCACTCTTCCTCTAATTGAAACATAGTTTGGTTTATTCTTAACTCCTTTGCCATTCTAGAAATTTGCTAGGAGCCGCTCCTTGTCCAAGCTATCTGTCATGCCCCGAACCTCGAGCGCGTGCACATCCCTCGGTGGTCGATCAAATTGCGACGTTCCCAGGATGTGTCGCCAACCCATTCATTTTATTGCACATGTGGAAGCGAATTAAACAATATCCAAACAACAAACAAACATGGGATAAAAGAAATAGGATGGCCAATTAACACGGAATATATTATAAACAAACCAGGTTAGTCCTGCAAAGTTATATACAGAAGGTCTAGATCCAAAAAGGACTACCAAGCTAATCTTACCTTGGACCCTCCTACTTAGAATTCGGGTCTATCACGACACCGTCAGGGATGTCGAGGTCTAGAGGGTCAGCTACCTCCTCTACTTCGAGATCCTCCTCATCCTCGGGCAACTGGTTTGCCGCGATATCAGCTAAAACATCGGCGTCCAAGATGGGGTCGAGAATCTCCATGTACTCATCTTCGATGACAGGTCCGTCAAAACCATCCAAGGGACCCTCTCGAACCCCGTTAGACCCATGACGGAACTACACTTTGAATGGATGAGGTACCAACTGAGATTGGCCCTCATTGACCCGGATCTTGGTCACGACGAGCTCGCGGGTCCAAGGATTCCCGGGGATAGGGTAGATGGTATGCTGGGTCTTGGCCTCTCGCGGCCACCAAAAACGAACTAGGTGCACCTCCATCTAAGGACCCGAAAATTGTATATCACGACGGGGTGAGCCCTAAACCCCCATTTTAGGAAGATAATACACCTAGAGGCAGCCTAAGCACACATCACATAAGACTTACCTCGCCTCAGCACCTCCCTGCACATTAGTACAACTCATATAACATATGCACACAACATACATATTTAATAACTGGAATGCTGCACAACAATCACCATATATCCACAAGGGTCCGATTATAAGGCCAAATCGTTATGACACGTCCCATTCCATGCCACACAATTTCGTCCCATAATCAGGCGCGGCTATCTCACTTATTCAAGCGTTTCAATTAATTACGACACAACGGCTACGGCCAACTCAACATTCGGCAGTCATCTGGCATAATCGTTCGTTGTCCCACTTCGTCGGGCACGACAATGTCTACACCGAGACGGCATTCCCAAAGGAGTATCGGCCCAACCTCCACTACGATTGGCATCCGTTGACAAAAGGCATTCCCAAAGGAGCATCGTCCAGTGTAAACACTCATGACAAGTTCTCATAACGATCACACGCACATCCGATCTCGGCCAAGGATATTGTGCTTTGCACTCAAATATCTCAATTTCAAATAATGTACTTGGCATATTTTCTTCATATTAAAAACACTTGGTAAAATAATTATGGGTGGCCACATGATCAGATTGAACCATAAAACACAATATCATCTCTTTTAAAAATCCTACGATTTTATATAGTACTTAAAAACCTTTTTGGCATCAAAACCCGACACCCGATATTTTTCTAATTAAATACCAAATTTTTATATTTTTGAAATAATAATTCAAAATCACTATCAAGCATCCAATTGTACAATTTAACACTCAATTGCACAAACCAATACAACCATGACGATCAACACGAAATTATAACAACTGGCTATCCCGGTATAATTTACACTAATTAATAAATAATTAAATAAATTGCATTTAATTAAAGAAATTGCAAAATAACTATATTGAACCACTAATTAATCTACTTACACTAATCTAACCACATAGTTGGACTTAATTAAACTAATCTAACCTACTAAGCTAACTAACTAAAATAACTAACCACCTAAGTGCTAATTAATCTAATTACATAATCTAATTAACTAACTAAGCTAACTAATTTACCCTAACCTCACTTAAGACTAACTAATCCACTAATTAGCCAATAATCCACATTTAAATGTACTTAGCATCCTAATTAAAGATTAGGAGGTAAACTCACTGGTTTAGCGTGAAAACCAATTCACGGCAATGGCGGCGCGACGGCGACACCAAAAGAGGCTCGGAAGGGCCCAAAAACGGCCCACAAAGCTCACAGCTCAAGCTGTGAGTTTGATTATGCTTTGAGTTGGTCTAAGGGAGTCGAGGGGCTGGAATGGGCTAGGCTTGGGCTAGCTGGTCCGGCGGAGGGAGTTGGACACAGTGGACGGTTGGAGCGGTGCCGGTGTCTTACAGGCGGACAACAACGAGCGGCCAGGGGCGCGAACGGGGATGGGCTCGCGTGCATGAGCGGCTGGTTGCTAGATTGGCTTAGATGCCAGTAGGTGGGCGGTTCGGGTGGCGGCGTGAGGCTGGCGGACGAAGCAGCAGGGATGGAAGGGCTGTGCTGGTTGTTTGCTCTGGAAATGGAGGTTGAAGGAGGTGAAAATGAAGAAGAAGCTGAAGAAGAAGCTATAAGGTTCTGTTGGGAAGGGGGGGGGGAGGGACAAGAAACCCTCAAAGTCCACCCAACATATCCAAAACACTTGAGTATAAGCCCCATAACTCTTCAACTCTATCCAGCAGCAATTTCCCCTCCCAAACTTCTCAAACAAGCCAAGAATGAAGGCCAAATTGTAGCAGCCCCTCCTTCCTACGAATTTGCACCATTCCCCTCAAGTTCCATTCAAATCCTCACCAATTCAAGCCCAATTGGTGACCAAGAAATCTCCTTGAAGCTGCCATACAATTTCCACCATTTCTCCACCAATTAATTCAATTTGGTAGCCCAAAAATCCAATGAAAGAGGCCCCTCCGAATTTCTTGATCCAATTTCACCGAATTTTGATTTTTCGCCAAAAATCCCGAGCTTGCTGAAAATTCTTCAAAGGATGAGTCGATGTCCCAAAAATAATTCGTGACATGCTAGAACTTTTGATTCCTAAAACCGGGTTCAATTTTGTGGTTAATTTCAATCGGACGCGATTTTAGCGTGATCTAACCTACCGGTAGCTTTTAGGAATTTTTGGCGCGTTCGACCCGTGGTCGATTATTTTCAATCCACATTGTGCATCTCCGACTCATAGGTGATTCTCAGTTGTCGTGAAAATCTCAAGGTTTCAATTATGGGCACAGGGTACAGAATCGACAGAAAAATCGGTTTAGTACCGTTCGATGCGAATTTTGCAATTAGGTGGAATCACCCACACTTTAATTACGTGCTTTTGTCGAATCGACCTATTTCTGGTCTCTAATCGATTTTAACGGTGCCATATTGACCATTGCCGATTAGCACGGTCGAGCAGTCGATTTCTGATCGAATTCTCAAGTCTATAGCGTTTATGTCCCTTAATGGCTTCATCTGATAGATTAGTTATTTCGTGAGTGATTAGCTTAGAGAAAAAGACTATAGGTGCGTTGATGAAAATCCCATTTCATTTAATCGAAACATGGTCGAAAACCAGAATGTCACACTATGTTAGACCTTAACAACTAGTCCTCACCTTCATCAAATTGAGTCGTTAGAGGCCACGATTTTGATGAGAGTGGGAGTGATCAACAAGGGCAGAGAGGATTTGGACAAGATGGGGCTTAGACTTTAGGATGGCATGAGATTAGGAGTGAATGGAATCCTACATCACCTGTATGTGGTGAGGTAAAGTGCTACATATGTGATGGCATTTGTCTTAACTTGTAATGAGACCTTTTCTAGGTGAAATCCAAAAGAATGAAATTGTGCGAGTTTTGGCCCAAAATAGACAATGTTGTTACAAGTGGGACTTGAGTCTAACAATATGGTATTAGAGCTAGTAGCCCAATCGAAAGTGTGAAATTTGGGGACGAACCACACAGAAGTTGGTGGGTCTGTAATGACCCAGTCCAACAAGGATGGGAGTGATTGTTGGGGCTAGAGAGGGCCTAGACAAGATGCAACTCCGACTCTAAGATGACGTGGGGGTAGGAATGAATTAAATCCCACATCGTCTAGATGTGATAAGGTAAAGTGCCATATATGTAAAATTGTGCAGGTTTTGGCCTAAACGGACAATATCGTAATGAGCGGGATCAAGGTTTAACATCAACAAGTTCAAATTGACAAATTGATAATGATTGGTGGACATCATGGTTGGGACATGGCTAGATTATTGATATAATAGGCTTATTTCATGACCCTTTTGAGCTAAATAGTGAAGAACGGTTTGCTAAGGGTGTGAATGATAATTATTTTATTTTTGAACACAATTTTTGACCAAATTTTTTTTTTTTATTTTATTCTCTAGATGAGTTTTTAAGTAAAAATATGCTTTTAATAACAACACAAAATTTTTGTTATTGAAATATAAATTTTTTTGATAATGATATAAAATTTCTCCCTCCTAAGCGGTTGGTGGGCAGCCGTGAGTGAAAGACAGTGGTGGGCGACAAAGGATAATGGTGGGTGGTGGTGAGAGGACACCAGGCAACAATGAACGATGGTGGGTGTGTGGCACGTGGATGCCCGGCTAATAGCGAGGGTGAACAATGAGAATAATTTTATTTTTCATTTTTGTTCTAGAAATAAAAAAATAAAAAAAATTACTTGTCTTTTTTGTTCTAAATCTATTTCTAGTCTAAAAATTTATTTTTAAGAATTAGAAAATAAAATTGCATTGTCAAATGATTTCTGTTTTAAATCTGTTATTAGGAACAGAAAAATAAATCTAACAAAAAATAGAATGGTTCATGTGCACCCTAAGTCGGGGTGCGCAACTTGGTTTTTCATTCATTATTTAATTAAATTTAAGTTAAAGTCGCCGCTTATGGATTCTAAGTTGTTTAAAAGCTAAGTTGGACGCAAGAGCATGTTTTACTCCTGCAAACTTGGACTCGGTTACTTTAGTTTTACCTAAGGCCCTCCTAAATTGTCAAGCATAAACGCTCAAGCAATAAAGAACCAATAAAAAAAAGGCTACATAAAGAAAAGGAAAGAGAATCGTAACCTGGGCCGTATCGGACAAGGGAAAAATAAGGCCTCATGATAATGCCCTGTGATAGGACGGTCCCGTGAGCGATGTATGAAAATAGAAAACGTGCACTAGTCTAATAAAAGAAAAATCTCATAACCTATTTAATGGAAAATGAGTTCCAAATTAAATACGACGAAACTAATAATTAAACTTAATCTAATCTAATCCTAATGGCATAATGCGAGAAGCACCTAAATGCAAACTGAATATTTTTCTTCGAGCTGAAAAAACCAACTACTAAAAGATAACTCTAAACTCCGTGTAGGAAATCAACGTGGGCGGAACCGATACTCGTTTGACTTTTCCGTTTTCATGCGTCGGCGAAAAAAACATTAGAATATATCCAATTGCATGAAGATTAGAATGCAATGCATGCTGGAATTTGACCAGAAAGGTCCATACATGAATAACTAACTATATGCTATGTGGTATAAAACGAATAAATAAATAAAGAGGATCGCCGACGACCGGCTTGGGAAGTATTCAACCAGCCATAGATAGGCTAGATGCCTCTTGTTGAGACCAAGGTCGGGGATGGACAGTAGACATTCAACCCATTCTAGGACTCAAAAAGGGGCCCTGACGCCGGTCTAATTTGTGAATTCAACGAGAAATTCATAATATTGTTTATGTTTAAATTCGGCACAGGCGTGCTATTCTTAAATAAAGATAATCCCAATTATTAAATGAGGAGGTTTGCGTTAAGAAATGAGAATGCAAGAGTATATAATATTGACATAGTTCTTTAGGGGTCAAATTCTATCATTATCGACGGATTCGATCTCCAAATTTCAAATGCAAGGGGAACTTTTGGATGAAACATTTAGGTGTCAACAGATTAGGATTGGTATTAGCTACTAGCCTAGTCTTGCCCTTAGTAACTATGCAATGGCAGGATTCAGCTGACGAATCTAGTAAATTAAGGTGAGGGTGCGGCAGAGCATGCCTAGGGTGCTCAAGATTGAATTACAGGAAATATGCACTAGCTACACGTATCAGAAGGAACATCGGGACTAGAGAGTTGTATGATTGTACCATGAAAACAATGGACGATCAAAAGTATTTGGTATCCAAGTATCGGTGTTCTTTACATCACGTGATGATACATTGCTGTACTATACATACTACAAAAAATATTTTCCTAATTTGATCGGCACTGATTAGAGAAATGCCCTAACTGTTGAGAATGTTGAGAAGAGTAGCTCTTGTCTTCGTTAGTTGCCTAAATAGGCATCCAAATCCTCCTCAAGTTCCTGAATGATTGACTCTGATGTCTCCAGTCGCTTTAGCACTCGAGGGTTTTGATCTTTGACAGATTTTAGAACAAACAAGTCAGCAAACTCTCCAGCATTTTTGTCATTCATATTCTCTTCGCAGGATACGCGTTTAGATGAGAATAGCTTAGCAACCAGAGGCCAACCATTAGCCCTTGATTTTGCCTTTGGCCCAGATACGAAACATAAAAAGGACCCAACACCAACAGGCTGATTTCTTCAGCTTCTCTTAGCTTGTTAAGAGAGTTTTCCTGTTTACATTCTTTGTTCATGCCATTTTTCTTCTCCATTCGTCCTCTGAAATCTTGGAGATGACTTTCTGCAGTCTCTTTTTGAATTTGATGTACGTCTCAACGCCAGAATTCACCTCCTCTCTTTCTCCTGAGAGAAGACTGGCGGCTGAACATATTTTTTCATCTGTGAGGACACATCTCTAATATTTCCACATATATCGAGCGACCTAAGCAGACCATCCAAGTGGGATATAGCCTGTTGGGTGAGGGGCAACTGAACTGAATCATTGATGCTTTCATACAAGTCCTTAAGGCCTCCTAATCTTCGTGACCCAGCCGAGGATGTGGATGCTGCGTCTGATGATCTCAGCCTACCTAACTGATCCTCGACTGTTGTAGCCTGTGGGTGACTCCTGGAAGGCAGGCTGACTGAACGGGAATGCCCGCTAAGTTTCGAGATCTCAACGAGGAAGTCATTTTGTTTTCCTCTCAAAGGAAAGAAGCCTTTCACTGTTTTTATGTGTGGAATTTTCTCTGAGAAAAAATGTGTCCTTGTCCAACTCATCCGGGCTCAATTTTTCTGACATGTGATGGGTCCTCCAACTTCAGGATAATGTGATGAATTTTTATTTTATTTTATTTTATTTTTTATTTTTATATTATCTCAAGCAAAATTAGAACGTTATTAAAGATAAATCAATCATCTTTCAATACATTATGTTTCGCCGGTTTTGTTTACTATAAAAAATCTTTCACCAAATGATGCGTTTTGGTTTTATTATAGGAGACTTAGCTTTAATGCTGAATCCGGAAAGAGAATGCCAAATGCAAGGGTAAATTTTATTCCCAAGTTGTATATACAGTCCTGACAATTAACACTTAGATGACTCAAAGACCAATAGCATCCAAGTACAAATTACACAAGAATTTAATCAACGATGTAATTTGAACACAAGTAGTTAGATAGCCTATACTTCAGACTCAAACTATGCATAATTTAATTTACGACACGGCTTAGGCTTAAGCTGAAATTTAATCAATAGCAATACCATTGGATAGGAAACACAATGCAAGAATTCAATTGATGACGCTAAGCTTCTTGAACAACATCGAAATTTAATCAACAAATATGAACCGGATAAAGACACACGTAGGAATTTAATCAATGATGGGAATTTTGAAAACTACAGCTAAAATGCGATAAAGTAAAGATAAAGTAAAGATAGTTGTTATGTTGTATGGAGGCTTCTTCATTGAATATATTATGGTATTTATACGGCGAACTGATTGGTTACTTCTCGTTGGGCACCACTGTGACATCCTGAAATTCGAGCCCTCTGTGGGATAAATGAATGTGAATTTCGTCAATGCATTGTTGGTTGATCTCACTCGGAATTGATCACTCCTGAGATACTGACCTTGAGGGGAAATGCTAATAAGGACAAAACTCGTACGACTAAAGAACTTGACTTGGGAAAACGACTTGACCGTGAGACTTGCTTGAGGACGATCTTGTAGATAGGCAGACCGATTTTAAGGACAACTTGAAGTCGATTCGCAGACAGAACATAATGGAACGATGGGTGATTCCGTTTACCGTTATCGAGCCCGCGAACGACCCTATGACGATCCTCAATAATCGTGTACTTTGAAATAAGAATCTATCCTCCACAAATTCATGTAGTCAAGGACGTCCATGTGTCGAGATGTCTTGAATGTGGTTTGGCACGAGTCGATTACGCGTGAATTCTCAAAGCCGCCTGTCAGTCTGAGTTGTACCCAAAATGGCATTAGGGCGAAATTGACATGGCATGAGAACCCAAGATTGGACTTCGAATTATCGAGAATATCCGGGACGAACTTTGGATGATGCGACTTCGACAGTTAGCAGTGCCGAGCAAGCCGAGTGTGGGGAAAAAGGACTTACGGTCTGAGAAAGTGAACCCATGAGGAAGTGGGCCAAGGTGGGACAGCCACCATATTGGGCCCAAAGCAAGCAAGTAAGCCCATTGGGCCCAAACCAACAATTTCTTCTTCCAAGCCCATTACCTAATCTTAAGCCCAATTGAGCCTAACCAATTCCTAAGCTCGTTACTATTCAATTTCAGCCCAAGGTTAGATTGTAATTTGTGCAAGGTGGAAATTACCATTTTCCCCTAAAAGCATTTGGATAAGGGCGAGGAAAGGGAGAGAAGATGAGGGGACTTGCATGGGGAGTTGGGCAAGCATTGAAGAGCCTTGATGAAGAAAACTTTAGCTCTATCTTCACTCTCTCTCTCCTCTCTTTAGCTCCATTTCGACCGGACCCTCTCTCTCCCTTATTTTCTCTTCTTCTAGCTTCTGCTCCAGTAGACCTCATTGTGAAAAGCTGAGTTGATTGTTGGCTTCCCCGACGAATCAACTCCCGTGCCACCCATCATTGTCTTCAAGACACCAAGACCATCCACCTGGACCCCACCATTCGCCGGTTGGAGCTACCGACTGACCCGCCGACCGGCCAGAAGTCGCCGATCGCCAGTTCGCCTAACCCGGTTCTACTCCAGCGGACCTTTCTCCAAAAACCTAAGTTAAAAGTGATCTTCTCGTGAGAATCAGCCTACGCTCTACCCACCACCGTGACCAGGAGAGAGAGACCGTATGGACAGTGGCCGCTGCTTGCCGAACGGAGGCTCCGGCCGTCCCGTCCATCGGCGAGAAGCTACTGGTCGCGGTCCGCCGGTCTGTTGCCCGCCTGCACTGTTTTGTGTTTTTCTCTCATTTTGATCCTTCCTCCGCCCAACCCAACCACCAGCCACTCCCCCTTGATCCCTTGGTGCCGCCAGTTGCCGGCCAACCCCTCGCCGGAGCTCCGGCAAAGCCGATTCACTCCTTTTCCTCCTTTACTGTTTGGTTTCTTGGAGTTGCAGAGGAAATTCAGACTTGTGGCTGTTGTTTCAGCCTTGGGACCGCCTTGGATCATCGTGGTTGAGGTCTCGATGCATAGCCTCCGTCGTTGCTACCGCATGCGCGTCTCCGGCCCATTTAACGGGTGAGTTTAGCTCCTAATCCCTTGATTAGTGCCTAAACTTGCTTAGGGTTGCTTTAATTAGCGTTCATTCTAGCTTAGGAGATTTAATTAAGCTATGTTAGTCCTAAGATAGGTGGTTAGATTAGTGGCTAAGATTAGTTTAGTTTAAACTTGCTTTACTCGCTTAATGTGGCTTATGTGATTAATTAAACATGTTTAACTTTAATTGATTGGTTGTTTAATTTAATTGTTGTTTTAATGAGTGTTGGATTTAATTTATTAATTATTAAATTCTAGAATTTTACTGTTCACGACACTGCTCACGAGTTACTGTTCATGAGCACTGTTCACCCGAAAGTGAAAAGTATTCTAAATTCATGTATTTTAATCCTATGAAGTGAATGAGTGTGTAAATGCATGGGCATCCGCATGAACTTAGTGATTTTCACAAGAAGGGAAATATGGATTGTCCGAGGGACATTAAAAATGGACCGTTTTTATGAGAGAAGAAATTGATGAGGTATGTTTGCGTGATCAAATATTGGACCGTCACCCAACGGGAGTTTTGGGGGCGATACTCGGCGGGAGTCGGAAGCCGGTCGCAGTAGATTCTGGACCGATGTCCCTTTTCGGGAAACCATCTAAACATGAGTTCGAGACGTAACTGTGCCCGATGGGGCGGAACGAAGCCCAATATTTTTATCGGTAGCTCGACGGGAGTCGGATGAGCACTGACTGGGAAGTTAGCCATGGCCGGAGGTCACTATTATCTAGAGCACACATGAGTGTGAGGTGGATGAGTATTAATTGGAAAGTTAGTTATGGCCGGTAGGTCATTAGTAAATAGAGCACGCGTGAGGGTTGAGATGGTTGGGCCTTATTATGGGGTAAAATTATGTGGTGCGGTATGGAACGTGCCATGACAATTTTACCTTATAATCGGGACCCGTGTGATCGAGTGATGCATGATAGGTGGCGCACTAAAGTGCAAGGGCATATGTGAATCATGGCATCTTTGGCTTTGATTGTGCATGAGTTGAGCACGTTGATTATGGTACACACACATGAATCAATAACGTGCGGGGTATGGCAATGGCCAGGTGAGATCGCTTGTGACGCGATTCGTATGTGATTGATGAACTGCATCATCTAATGGCCATGTGCATTGCATGTATTATGCTGAGATTCAACGTGCAGGGTATGGCATACCGGGTAAGGTTGCATGCGAACCGACTATTGATTGCTGGTTGTTAGTTGTGGGTTGTTCATTGTTTGTGGGGATGGTTCTGAAGAGATACCATGAGTTGAGTTGGTGTCCTAACCAGGGGCTTAAGGGAGGACTCGCTGAGATTTATATTTAACTGGTTATTGTATAACCACTTTCAGGTTCTTAGGATGACACTTCCGCCAATGAGGTTCGGTATCCCTAAGGACTGGGATACTGTCGTGACGCACCATCGCTTCCCGGGTTGATTGCATCAGTACGAGAAGTACCTCACCACCATCTGGGTAGATGAAGGATTAGGGCAATGGATACCCCATAGGTTCCTGGCGTGGTTCACCCGGAATGGCGACATGCTAATCGGTCCCCTGAGAGGTTTTGATGGGCTGCCTGGTAGGGGCCCCAAGGACGATGACTGGGATCCCATGGAGCTGGACCCTCCTGATAGCATAGTGGAGAATCTTGGCCCCGCTTCACCAACAACAGACCCGTACGGCTCCAACTCTGAATCGATGGGGTCTAAGTCCTCTAGATCCAAGGGACGGTAGGATCGAGCCCGAGAGTTCTTTTTGGTGTATAGTTGGGTTAGCCTAGACTAGTCTCTTTTTGGTCTGGCTTAAAGGATGAATCTACCCCTTTGTTGGGCTTGTAAATTAGCAACGATCCTCCGTATGTTAATCCAATATGAAAATGTAAAAATGTGTATATATTTGTAGAGGTTGTGTTTCTGTTGTTCATCTCACTATCCCTGTTTGATTGCTTGATTGTCTGTTGATGGGGAGATGGTTCGTTTTTTGCTTGCACATAATGAAAGAATAAAAATGAAAGGATCGGCGATGAGTCCTGGGGCATCGCTTTCTATCGACCAAGGAAGGGATTGTTGTGTGCCCGGGTTCGGGGCGTGACAACCACTCTTAGTATTCCCTGTGTTTTCCTTTTCTTCTTGGGAATCTTATCCATTAACAACTATTTCTGACTTGTCGGTAACGCTCGCATGACTTGCTCATCAAATACATAACAGCTTCCCTATTTTTATGTGCATTTCGTATAGTAGCCATTCTTTCTTGAGCTTTAATGCTAATTCCACTTAAACTCCAAGTTTGATGCATTGCTCTCATAGCTTGACACTTGGCAATTAATTCCCTTGCCGTTGACTCAGGAATTACTATCTAGAATCCCGTCGACAAAATGCCCCTCATGAATGCTGTCTATCCTCAGCTTTCACGAACAAAACAGGGCGTATCGCTCTTATTATTCCCCTCGTGGCCAACGCACGACAGCATGGGTGATTTTGGGTGTCAACAGATGCACAGTGTGCCACTAAGATGCCTGGACAAAATGATGACTTCTTTATGAGCATGGGGACTAAGCGAATGCTGCTGTGCTATAATCCATCTGGGGAACAAGTGGAATCTTTACAGATGGACTGAAGTCATAGCCATCTCCGCATTCCTAAGTTTAGATTGCAACAGTCTTGAAACTAGAGACCACCCACTAAGCTTTGCACTTGCGCTTGATCTCATTAGGGAGCATGAAAGGGACATGGAGATAGTTACTCCTTCGGCTTCTCTGAGTACTGTAAGAGCTGCTTCATGGTAAGAGTTCTTGTCTAGGCTAATCTTCTTGTCCATCTTCCTCAAATTTTTCAAGTACTTGTAGATGACTTTCCCTCTTAGCTTCCATTGGCTATGCTGTCGTAAATAATCCAACAGCCTCCTGACAATGGTTCAATCGGCTGTGAGTCTAGAACAAAATGATGATAATCATTCTATTTATCATTTAATGTTGAAATTGTGCACGTGGATTGTGAATACATCTGTAGAATAATGTAGACAGGGGACAAGTGGAATCTTTACAGCTTAAGCTTATGCAACTATCTTGAGGTTATCTCTTTGCCTCATTTGTTAATCGGTTTGACCATGGGTTGAGATTCCTTTTGTTGATGACAAGGAACTAGTCAGACTATTCATATTAAGGAGTAATGAATTTGCACGAGCTTGTCCCATCTTTTGGACCAACGGTCCAGTCCTGTCTCATAAACAAACAGGAAAAGTGCCAAAAAAGTCATAAACCTTTTGTGTTTGTACCAGTTTAGTCATAAACTTTTTTTTGTGCCAATTTAGTCTTAAACATTTTTACTTAGTGCCAATTCAGTCCTTTCCAACTAATTTTGGCCGGATTTTATTGACTGGATGCCGGCCGGCCGACGTGGACAATTTTTAATAACATTTTAATTTTTTTGAATTTTTTTGTTCTTTTTCTTTTTTCTATTTTTTCTATTTTTATTTATTCTTTATTCTTTATTCTTTATTCTTATTTTCTTCTATCCTCCTCCCTTTGGCTGCCGGCTGGACCACGGCCAACGGCCGAGGCGACGGCCGGCCGGCGAGGCTCGCCAACCACCTCGCCGTGGGCCATGAGGACGGCCTTGCCACGGGCGGCTAGGGTGAGCCTCGCCGGTGCCGCCCGGTCGCCATTCGCGAGGTTGAGCCTCGTCGGCCATGGGCGAGGCTCGACCCTCGCCCACTTGGTGCGAGGCGAGCCTCACCAGCCCCTCAGGAGGCCGCCTCACGCTGGATCTGGCGAGGGTCGAGCCTCGCCCATGGCCGGCGAGGCTTGACCTCACTGAATTGCAGCCCGGCGGTGTCGGCGGGCGAGGGCGAGCCTTGCCGCCCAGTGCGAGGCTGCCCTCGCGGCCACTGGTGAGGTGGCCGGCGAGCCTCGTCGGCCGGCCGTCCCCTCCGGCCGGTCGCCGTGGTCCGGCAAGCGGCCAAAGGGAGGAGGAGAGAAGAAAAAAAAAAAAAAAAAAAAAAAGAGAAAAAAGAATAAAGAATAAAGAGAAAAGAGAAAAAAATATTCAAAAATATTAAAATATTATTAAAAATTGTCCACGTCAGCACCGATTAGGCCATGTGAGCCGATCGGCGTCCAGTAAGCAAAATCCGGCCAAAAGGACTGAATCGGCACTAAGTAAAAATGTTTAGGACTAAATTGGCACCAAAAAAAGGTTTAGGACTAAACTGGCACAAACACAAAAGGTTTATGACTTTTTAGGCACTTCTCCCCATAAAAAACTGAGTCAACATTAGCTTTTGGAGAATTTAGTTTTGCAGATCTGACTATTGTGATCAAGGATTGAGTCGAAAGCTTTTTTCTAAAATGTGGGTCCGTTCTCAGGTAATTCTAGGACATACCTAAGGAGGTTCCTGACGAGAGAACAGTACAATCAAGAAGAAACAGTGTCATAACAATCCGGACAAATTCATTATTTGTTCATTGAAGTCTGAAATTTTTTTAGGAAATGATATCTTCTTTCCATCTCCATTTGCTAATTTCGAGCATCGCATTGCTGTACCTCATATGTTATTAAAGGTTCTTCTTTTCATCGACTTACTTCTTATGTTGTTTCTGTTGCTTCCACTTCTTTTGACCTCTCACACTCACAAATTATAATAGGTTACATCACCGAGCATCAATCCAGCTTAACCGCTAAAGCAGCACAATTTGTTCATATCGCAGGTCTTGTTATCCCACATAACACAGTTACTGGATTGACCTATAAAGAAATATAGGATGATTGTTGATGAATAAGTTCAAACTGACAAGTTTGCGATGATTGGCAGCCTAGAACATCGACATGATGGATCAAAAATCAAACTTTTGTATCTTATAATCTTTTTTCTGTCATTTATGTGATAGGCTAAGGATTGGTATAGGTACCAGAGCTTGGTCAAGTCTTGCACTTAGCATGCGTGGGGTGCTGCAGATTCAAACAATGGAAATATGCAGTAGCTAAATGCGTCAGATGTAACACCTGAATAAGAGAGTTGTATGATTGTATCGTGAAAACACAATTGGGTCAAAAGTATATGGTATTCAATTATTGGTGTCTTTTACATCTCGTGTTGCACTTTACAACCCTATCCAGCAATTATCTGAGACTTGATCTAGAGTGCTGCAGACTTAATAGCTAGACCAGCAGCATATGAATGACTGAGAATTAGATGGAAGGATACTATGCTTCCCTAAAAGTCTTTCTGAAGCATGAGACCTGCTTTAGAACAGATCTCCAGAAAAAAAAGAAACCTGATCTTCGTTGCTCTTTTAATTTCATTGTTATCGATTGTAAGTTCCACGTCCGACTTTAGTATATAGATGACATAATCTAAATGGGGAAGAATGTAACTTAACCAAATAATGACTGTTTAAACTTCAGAGGACAAAAAGGTTCTGCCACATCAGTCTGTCTGCTATAACTCACAGATGCTGGGGGAGCAATCAATTTTTCTTTTTTTTTCACTCTCCAAACTCCACAAACGTTGACACCTATTGTAATATATGGCCTTTAAAAACAAGAAAAGAAAATAAAAGAAAAGGAAAAGAAAGAGTTTGAAAAGTCAAAAAGGGAAGCTAAAGAGAACTGTGGAACCTTCGGCTGGGTTTTAAAAAGAGAGTGAGGGAGAGAGAGAAGAGTACGGGCAGAAACGAAAAGAACAGGGGAAAACGCGAAACAGGGGAGAAGAGACAAAGAAGAGAAAGGAAAAAGGGAAAAAGGGAAAAATTTCGGGGCGCTCGTTGTCCGGACGCTTCATCAAGCCGACTCAAGTGTGTTTTGCAACGCCGGTAAGGAATTGAAGCTTTTAATCACTTACTTCAAGCAATCGCCGCAATTAGGGCTCGAAATTCGAATTTCTTGGATATTTGTGTGGCGAAGCCTGATTTTTGAGTCGTTGAGCTGTATATTTTTATAGAAATGGTACTTTGGGACGTTGTGAAGCTATAGCATCTTACGGATCGTGATTTGAGCTTGCGGTTTGTCCGGAACGGAATTTTGAAGTTGGGGACGCATTCGGGTACTGTAGCGAACAGTATCTTCGAGCTTGTTTTTTTGTTGTTTTCGGTACTGTTTTGGGGTGGCTGAGTTGGGGTTGTTGTTGTACGTTAAAAGAGCTTTCTAAAGACTGTAAGATGGCTTGAAACGGAAATTGTGGAGGGAGTTATGGCGTGACGAAGTTGGCGCATGACCGCGCCTAGCTGAAAATAATGGGTTTTCGCTAAATTGTGAGCTTTCGTGACACATAGGTGTCGTTTGTCGACTAATAGGCCTAGTATAGGCGAGTCGTTGTGAGAATATCCCTTTTTACTCGGCCTTTTGATATTGTTTTTCCGTTAATTGTTAGGGATCCAAGTGCGTGGTCCGAGTGAGCGTCGTAACTGATTTTTGACTTTTCCTAGGTGAGTGACACTATTTCTTCTTTGTATTTTAAACTCATATTTTGAGAAATGTGGTGGATTATATAATCCATGAGTTGATAAAAAAAACATATCTTGTTGCATAAAACAGATCGAGCTATTACTGCCATTTTTGTTGTTTGAAAGGAGTTATATTTCGATTTCGATTGGAATGGTTGTTTGAAAATAATTTGTGAAATTCTTTATGAAAGAATCGAAGAATGCTTTGATATTTATTTATCAAATTTTGAGTTGTGACATGACTTCCTTTCTGATGTTGGATTACTGGATATTGTGATTGGTGGTTGATGCTCAATGTCTCTATGGACCCTGAGGGGTGTGGGTATGCGCATACTTAGTCTATGATATCCTTGTGGGCCGAGCCACCGGCTAATAATAGGTGGAGACCTTGCCAAGGGGGGAATCTTGGTCGTCTTGTCACGGGCGTTATGCGTGACCATGGTTAGACATTTGAGCATGAATTGGTCAATGGAGTGGACCATTGACGTGTGATTTGAGTTTGGTCGATGGAATGGACCATCGATGTGATTTGATGAGATTAATCAATGGAATAGACCATTGATGCATGTTTTACGAGATTGACTCGATGGACTCGACCATTGGTACTTTCGGTATTTGAGTTATGATTTGGTATTATGATAAAGTGAGTTATGTTTGTGTTTTAAAATGTGCATAGTGATTTCTCGATCCGCTTAGAAGAAATGTGTTACTCACTGAGCCGTGGTAGCTCACTCCTTTCATCTACTTGTTTTTCAGGTTCTTCAAATGAGTCGCGAATAGGCGTGAGCGTTCGTTCGGGAGGACTTTTTGGTGGAAATTTTGGGTATGACTTGTGCATAGTTGATAAGTTTATAAGTTAGTCTTTGTAGTGGGTGTATGTTTTGTTTTTGGTGGATTGTAGAGATACTCTGATATTGTAACCAAATACCCTTTTTGTCATGTATATATATATGGTTGTATATATGTTGATATCGGGTTGAATTTTGGTTACGTTGAGGCTGCGTCCTTTGGTAAAAGGACGGCCGTGTCATGCCCCTTTTTCTTGTGAATCGGGGTGTGACATTTGTTGGTATCAGAGCTTAGGTTTTGATTTGTTTGGGCAGATGTGGGACGATGTGAGATTGTGTGATAGATTTTTTTTTAATGCGTTAGCCTTTTTGATGCTAAGTCGTAGCTCCATTCTTGGATTCAGGTGGTCATGTGTGACTCGGAGACACTTACTTCGTTTCGTAGAAATAGTAAAGGCAAGCAAGTTGTCGCCCCTGATGCTAGAGACACACCTCAAGCTTCTCGAGGTGCGTCTTTGAGGAGGAGACGCGAGGATCGGCATGATGGAAGTCCGGACTCACATGAAGTCGGGAAGTTAACCAACGGTCGTTTCCCCGACGACTTCGAGCAGGCCATGATTCATTGGTATCGTCAAGCAAAGGAATTAAGTGGAGATGGAGCTACTAGCTCATACACCTTTGCCCAATTCGTAGAGGCGAAACCACCAACTTATGATGGAAAAGCTGATCCTCTTGCAGCCGGCAAAGGACTAGAAAGATTGAAGGGATCTTTGAAGCTGAAGGTGTTCCCGAAGACAAGAAGGTTAGCTTTGCTTCTCGATACTTAGAAGGCGGCGAGCATTGGTGGGAGGGAATGAGGCCAGCTCTTGGAGATAGGGGTGGTGCTATAGTTTGGGAGGACTTTAAGCGGGCTTTCAATGCTCAATTCTTCCTAGTGTCATTTCAGATAAAAATGAAGAGTGATTTTATACACATATCTCAAGGTGACTCCACGGTTTTGGAGTATGCAGCCCGCTTTAATCAGATGAGTAGATTTGCTGAGCAATATGTGTCTAATGAGCAAGATAAGGCTGATCACTTTCAGAGGGGGCTCCGATATGAAATTGGTTCTGCACTCACACCTCTAGCATTGACATCTTATAAAGACGTGCTGGAACGAGCGATCAGAGTGGAACAAAAGATTTTGGAGCGTGACGTGCAAGGTATACCTCAGCATAAGAAGTTAAGATCCACTGACTATCAGGATAGCAGCGCCGGTGGCAGCGGAAAGAGGAAAGCTTTTAACCAGCCAGGAAAGCCCAGAATTCATAATAATCTAGGCTTTTGTACTACCTGTGGGAGACGACATAGCGGTCCTTGTTACCGCAAGAGAGGAGCATGTTTCACTTGTGGAAAAATGGGACATATGGCACGTGAGTGTCCAACACGAAAGAATGCCCCGGAGATAGTAGAGTATGTTTTGTATGTGGGCAACCTGGACATCGAGCCTATACTTGTTCTATGAGGAAGATTGCGCCTCCGCTTGATAGGCCAAAAGAAGGCCAGCAAAGGCAAAGGATGACTGGGAAAGTTTTTACGATGACGGGAGAGGATGCGACGGCTTCTAATACGGTTGTTGCGGGTAATATTTCTATTGCCTCGCAACCCGCTATGCATTGTTTGATCCCGGTGCCACGCATTCCTTTACTTCCATTGACTTTGCAAAGAAACTTGATGTATTGCCTGAGCTTCTAAAATACGAATTGTGTATTGATACTCCCACTGGTGATTTCTTGATTGCTGACCGTGTTTTCAAGAATTGTTTGTTGCGAATTGATGATGTATCGTTGCCTGTGGATTTGGTGGAGTTAGATATACGAGATTTCGATGTTATTCTAGGGATGGATTGGTTATCAAAATATCATGCCACTGTTGATTGTTATTCAAAGAAAATTATTTTTCGACCTCCAAATCAACCAGAATTTTCTTTTTTGGGAAGTTATAAAGGCACTTTTCCAAGGTTGATTTCAGCTATGCAAGCAAGAAAGCTTTTGAGAAAGGGTTGTTGCGGTTATTTGGCTTGTGTAAAAGACACAAGTAAGGAGCCGGTAAAGCTAGAAAATGTTCATGTTGTCGAGAATTTCCTGATGTATTTCCTGAAGATTTACCCGGCTTGCCTCCCCGATAGAGAGATAGAGTTTTGTATCGATTTAATGCCTGGTACGACACCTATCTCTAAGACCCCATATCGGATGGCACCTTCTGAATTGAGTGAATTGAAAACACAATTGCAAGAGCTTTTGGATAAGGGTTTTATCAGGCCTAGTGTATCGCCTTGGGGAGCTCCTGTTCTATTTGTGAAGAAGAAATACGGTAGTATGCGACTTTGCATAGATTACCGAGAACTTAACAAGGTGACGATAAAAAATAAATATCCTTTACCTCGGATTGATGATTTATTTGATCAACTTCAAGGGGCTCAAGTATTTTCTAAGATCGACCTTCGTTCGGGTATCATCGATTGAAGATAAAAGTTGACGATGTGCCAAAGACCGCTTTAACAAGGTATGGGCATTATGAATTTCTTGTCATGCCTTTTGGGTTAACGAATGCACCTGCGGCTTTCATGGATTTGATGAATAGGGTATTCAGAACAAGCAGTAGAGGAATTCCTAACAGAAGAAGAAGCATACTCAGAAGAATTATTCATCTATTTTGAAATTTCTTGACAGATTTATCGTGGTATTCATCGATGATATTTTGGTGTATTCGAGGAGTTTGGGAGAACATGAACAGCATTTGAGAGTTGTTTTACAAACTTTGCGTGAAAAGAAGTTGTATGCTAAATTTAGTAAGTGTGCCTTCGACTTGATCATATAGAATTCTTGGGTCATGTAATATCAAAGGATGGTATCTCGGTTGATCCAAAGAAAGTTGAAGCACGGTCGTTCAATGGAATCGCCCTACCAATGTCACGGAGGTAAGAAGTTTTCTTGGGTTAGCGAGTTATTACGGGCGATTTATAGAAGGGTTTTCTAAAATTGCCGGTCCACTTACTCGCCTAACTCGGAAGGGAGTTAAATTTGTGTGGTCGATCAATGTGAGTGCGGTTTCCAAGAGTTGAAGAGGCGATTGGTATCGCTCCTATATTAACTTTGCCTTCGAACTGGTGGCTTTACAATTTATTGCGATGCATCTAAGGAAGGTTTAGGTTGTGTTCTTATGCGGGATGATAAAGTTGTGGCATATGCCTCTAGACAGTTGAAGGCTCATGAGAAAAACTATCCTACTCATGATCCGGAGTTGGCGGCGGTTGTGTTTGCCTTGAAAATATGGCGGCACTACTTGTATGGTGAAAAATGTGAAGTCTTTACCGATCACAAGAGTTTGAAATATATTTTTACTCAGAAAGAACTTAACATGAGACAGAGGAGATGGTTAGAACTTCGAAGGATTATGACTTATCCATCAATTACCATCCGAGGTAAAGCTAACGTGGTAGCCGATGCCTTGAGTCGCAAATCCTCTGGAAATATGGCAGCATTGCTTACTTCTCAAAAGCTTATTCTTGAGGATATGAGAAAGCTAGACCTGGAGGTTTTGATCCATCGGCTTGGTGCTCGATTAGCTAATCTTCGAGTACAACCGACCTTGATTGACGAGAATCAAGGCTAAACAAAATGAAGATCCTCAATTGGAAAAGATCAGAGAAGGTGCAGAAGCTGGGAAACAAGATGACTTTAGTATCCACGTAGATGGGTCATTGAGGTTTCGTGGTCGATTATGTGTTCCCGATGATTCAGAATTGAAAAAGAAGATATTACAAGAAGCTCATAGCACTAGATTCTCGATTCAACCAGGGAGCACCAAGATGTACAGGGATTTGAGAGGAAATTTTTGGTGGATTAATATGAAGAAAGATATTGTGAAGTTTGTTGACCAATGTCTAATTTGCCAAACAAGTGAAAATTGAGCATCGAAACCAGGTGGCCAGCTGCACCCACTTGAAGTACCTAAATGGAAGTGGGAGCATATTACCATGGATTTCATCGTCGGCTTACCGAGGACGCCTAGTGGTAAGAATGCCATATGGGTGATTGTTGATCGATTGACTAAATCTGCACACTTTTTGTCTTATCGATTCGGTCTTTCACTTGAAGACATGGTGAAGCGATACGTTAATGAGATAGTGAGACTTCATGGAGTTCCAGTGAGTATTGTTTCCGATAGAGATCCCGGTTTGTGTCCAACTTTTGGAAGAGTTTACAAAGGGCGTTAGGTACTCAACTCAACTTTAGCACAGCTTTTCACCCACGTAGACGGATGGTCACGGAGAGAACTATTCAGACGTTAGAGGATATGCTACGATCTTGTGTTATTGATTTTGGTGGTTCGTGGGATGAACATTTACAGTTGGCGAGTTTTCTTATAATAACAGTTATCATTCCAGCATTAAGATGGCTCCTTTTGAAGCTTTGTATGGGCGTAAGTGTAGGACTCCTGTTTGCTGGGACGATGTTGGTGAGAAAAGATTAACCGGCCCTGAATTCATACAACAATCAGAAGAGAAAATCAGACTCATTCGAGAGCGTTTGAAAACAGCACAAAGCCGTCAGAAAAGTTATGCGGACATTAAGAGGTGCAAAGTAGAATTTAATGTAGGAGACCATGTATTCTTGAAGGTTTCTCCTATGAAAGGCGTCATGAGATTTGGCACGCGTGGTAAATTAAGCCCAACGTACGTGGGACCGTTCTTGATATTAGAGAAGATTGGTGAAGTTGCTTATAAACTGGCTTTACCACCAGCATTATCTGGAGTCCATAATGTGTTTCACGTGTCATTATTACGGAAATATGTGCCAAGTCCTGATCACGTTCTGGATTTTACACCGTTGAATTTGAAAGAAAACTTATCATACGAAGAGCAGCCCGTTCGTATTATCGACACAAAGGATAAGGTGTTACGACGACGCACTATTCCTTATGTGAAGATCCAGTGGAAAAATCACACGGAGAGAGAGGCCACTTGGGAACTCGAGGAAGAAGCAAGGCGCAAATACCCTCACTTGTTTCATGATTGACATACCTATAAATTTCGAGGACGAAATTTTTTTTAAGGAGGGGAGAATGTAATATATGGCCTTTAAAAACAAGAAAAGAAAATAAAAGAAAAGGAAAAGAAAGAGTTTGAAAAGTCAAAAAGGGAAGCTAAAGAGAACTGTGGAACCTTCGGCTGGGTTTTAAAAAGAGAGTGAGGGAGAGAGAGAAGAGTACGGGCAGAAACGAAAAGAACAGGGGAAAACGCGAAACAGGGGAGAAGAGACAAAGAAGAGAAAGGAAAAAGGGAAAAAGGGAAAAATTTCGGGCGCTCGTTGTCCGAACGCTTCATCAAGCCGACTCAAGTGTGTTTTGCAACGCCGGTAAGGAATTGAAGCTTTTAATCACTTACTTCAAGCAATCGCCGCAATTAGGGCTCGAAATTCGGATTTCTTGGATATTTGTGTGGCGAAGCCTGATTTTTGAGTCGTTGAGCTGTATATTTTTATAGAAATGGTACTTTGGGACGTTGTGAAGCTATAGCATCTTACGGATCGTGATTTGAGCTTGCGGTTTGTCCGGAACGGAATTTTGAAGTTGGGGACGCATTCGGGTACTGTAGCGAACAGTATCTTCGAGCTTGTTTTTTTGTTGTTTTCGGTACTGTTTTGGGGTGGCTGAGTTGGGGTTGTTGTTGTACGTTAAAAGAGCTTTCTAAAGACTGTAAGATGGCTTGAAACGGAAATTTGTGGAGGGAGTTATGGCGTGACGAAGTTGGCGCATGACCGCGCCTAGCTGAAAATAATGGGTTTTCGCTAAATTGTGAGCTTTCGTGACACATAGGTGTCGTTTGTCGACTAATAGGCCTAGTATAGGCGAGTCGTTGTGAGAATATCCCTTTTTACTCGGCCTTTTGATATTGTTTTTCCGTTAATTGTTAGGGATCCAAGTGCGTGGTCCGAGTGAGCGTCGTAACGATTTTTGACTTTTCCCGGTGAGTGACACTATTTCTTCTTTGTATTTTAAACTCATATTTTGAGAAATGTGGTGGATTATATAATCCATGAGTTGATAAAAAAAACATATCTTGTTGCATAAAACAGGATCGAGCTATTACTGCCATTTTTGTTGTTTGAAAGGAGTTATATTTCGATTTCGATTGGAATGGTTGTTTGAAAATAATTTGTGAAATTCTTTATGAAAGAATCGAAGAATGCTTTGATATTTATTTATCAAATTTTGAGTTGTGACATGACTTCCTTTCGATGTTGGATTACTTGGATATTGTGATTGGTGGTTGATGCTCAATGTCTCTATGGACCCCGAGGGGTGTGGGTATGCGCATACTTAGTCTAGGATATCCTTGTGGGCCGAGCCACCGGCTAATAATAGGTGGAGACCTTGCCAAGGGGGGAATCTTGGTCGTTTTGTCACGGGCGTTATGCGTGACCATGGTTAGACATTTGAGCATGAATTGGTCAATGGAGTGGACCATTGACGTGTTATTTGAGTTTGGTCGATGGAATGGACCATCGATGTGATTTGATGAGATTAATCAATGGAATAGACCATTGATGCATGTTTTACGAGATTGACCGATGGACTCGACCATTGGTACTTTCGGTATTTGAGTTATGATTTGGTATTATGATAAAGTGAGTTATGTTTGTGTTTTAAAATGTGCATAGTGATTTCTCGATCCGCTTAGAAGAAATGTGTTACTCACTGAAAGCCGTGGTAGCTCACTCCTTTCATCTACTTGTTTTTCAGGTTCTTCAGCGAGTCGCGAATAGGCGTGAGCGTTCGTTCGGGGAGGACTTTTTGGTGGAAATTTTGGGTATGACTTGTGCATAGTTGATAAGTTTATAAGTTAGTCTTTGTAGTGGGTGTATGTTTTGTTTTTGGTGGATTGTAGAGATACTTTTCGATATTGTAACCAAATACCCTTTTTGTCATGTATATATATATGGTTGTATATATGTTGATATCGGGTTGAATTTTGGTTACGTTGAGGCTGCGTCCTTTGGTAAAAGGACGGCCTTGTCATGCCCCTTTTTCTTGTGAATCGGGGTGTGACACCTATTCAATTTTTATTTCCTCTGAACTGAAGTGGCATCATCGTAAGGGACAAAAAAACTTACTCAAGAACCATTTGTTGTAGGTTTACAATTCTGAGATGCCTTTCATCTTTCTGACCGAGTCAATATAGCCTGAATTGTGTACGCAGTTGTGTCGACCTCAAGTAGATAAGTTCGTTCTTCATGAAAAAAGAAATAACTCACAGTGATAGTCGATTTAAGATGTTTTGTGCAAATTCTTTAACTTCATTATTTGAAACTGAATTATATGGACAATTCAGATAATCACTATCGAACTGAATCAAGAAACAGAATCATTATGACAATTAGAGGAAGATAAATTAGGATAGATCTTTAGATCTGAAGGTGTTCATGCATCTATTGATTGTGGATCTTGTATGAAACAATGTGGTATTGTACAAATTACAAAAATTGTCCCATAGATGCCGTTGTCAAATCGGCATCCGTGGGGTCTAAGGTATTCTAGTGGTTAGTAATGTTGAGAAGGGAAACCCTCAATTTCACCAGGCGCCTGAAAATGCATTCCAAGTCATCCTCAATTTCTTGAATGCTCGCCTCTAGTTCCTCCAATCGCTTTGACAGATCGCCTACTTGATTATTGATGTCTTTGCTCGATCTGAGGGAGAGCACGACGGCATCCAAGCCTTGCACTTCATTGGTTTCCTTTCCTCCGTCACATGATACGCGTTTAGGTCCCAGCAGTTTCGACACTCGGGACCAGCCTCTAGGCTTCGTGCTTGCACTTGTCAGAGCAAGGAAACTTAAGAGGGACCCAAATACGGAAACGCTGATCTCTCCAGCTTCAGTTAGTATGCTGAGGGTAGCTTCATTGTGAGAGGCCTTCTTTGAGCCTTCCTTCTTCAAATTTCTCAAGTACTTGCTGATTACTTTGTTCAACTTTTTTCTAGAGTTGATGTATGCTTCTACGTCAACGGCGAAGCTGGAATCTCCTCTTTTCCTTCTTCTCAAAGATAATTTGAGCTCCTGGACACATTCCTTCGTCTGCGAGAAAGCTTCCCTCACGTTCCCGCAAACGTCTAAGTGCATGAGAGAAAGGTCCAACGACTCTTCGGCGGGACTTCTCAGGTGGGAAAGAACCTGTTGAGTGAGAGGCAACTGAAGCAAGTCATCGATGCAGTCATACAAGCTCTTGAGTTCTCCCAAACTTTGGGATGCCGATGAGGACGAGGACGCCGCTTCTGATGATCTGAGCCTAGACAAATGCTCCTCTGCGGTTGTCGCAAGAGGGTGGCTCCTAGAAGGTAAGCTGATTGATCGGAAATGGCCGCTAATTTTCGAGGTCTCGATTGATGAAGCCATCTTTGAGAGAAGGAGGCTTGTTAACTTCTCTGGATGTAATTTTTTCTATGAGAGAGAGTTGTTCTAGGCAGGCCTCCCACACCCTTGTATATTTATACCGAGCAAGACGCAGTCCACAATCCCATTCTTGCGGCCTCGCATTACCTGTCATGTCATGGATCTTCCGACAGCCTCCCGACAATGCCTCCGCTGGTTTTCCAATCTATACGAAACCAGAATCAATAGTTGCGATCTAAAGGTTTAAAAGAAACTCGTACACGGGTGTAACGTGTCTTGAGGATCCTCAGACAGAGGGGCGACCATGCTATAATGCATCATTAAATGCTGAACTTGAGCTGTGGGCTCGAAAAATATTCATCTGATGGCCGAGCTTGGAGACAAGTGGAATCTTTACATCGTGGAGTCTATGCATTGCACATGTTAGAGTTCATCCAAAAACCCCTCATCAGTGTCTCCTTCGGATTTCCGGTCTCTAAAAGATGAAATTTTATATGCTTTCAATAATCACACATACGTGCAGCTTGCTTCCAGGATCTCAGACAGGAGGCTGGCAATGGAAGATCATGCATGCTATAAAGTTGAAGTTGAGCATGTGGATGGCGACAATTCATGTGATAATGGAGCTTGGGGACAAACGGAATCTTTACAGCATCGCAGCTTCTGACAAGCTAGAAGTCGTCTCTTGTCATCATCTCTATTCATGATGCTAACTAATTGTTGGCATCTCTTTAGGAGTGATAATGAGGACTAGTTTAGGCGACTCCGAGAAGGACAGTCAGTAAGAAGTTGCGGTTGTCAATTGTTGATGTGCACTCCTTGGGCTTTTGAGGACCGCTAGTTACCGGACCTCAATCATACTAGAAATCATATATCATCCAATGACTATCGACAAACGAAGAATGGGTTATATGCTTATATTTCCTGGACACTAAAATTAAATTAGCCAGAGATGCATATATTGCCTAATCCAGAAATTTTCTGAGACTTGATCGAGAAGGTTGCAGCACGAAAGCAGGACCTACAGCATGAGCATGGCTCACAATCAGATAGTCGCATTCTATGCTTCCATTAATACATTTTCCAAAGCACATGACCTGCTTGAAAAGATCCGGAGCCAAATATTAAAAAAAGCCAAAAGTCTCATTTTTCTTGCCGATTCCATTTCGTTCTTAAGAATGGTAAGTCTCGCCTCTACATATAACATTTGGATTGCAAAAGCTTGGAAGGAAGAATCTAATTCCAGTCCACAATACACGTTTAAGCTCCAGAGTAAAAGAAAGTTCTGCCACGTCAGTCTGTCATGCTGTAGCACGTACATGGTAGCGAGGCAATCAGATTTTTGTTATCCTCCAAACTCCGCAGATGACGATAGTAATCCATTTTCCCTTTCCTGAGTCACATAGATAATTTAGATCAACTCTGTGAAGCCAAAAACTCGTGTATATAAACAGAATCATTATGCGAATACCGGGAGAGAGACAGGGGATAGATCATTAATCTCAAGGTTTTGATGTATATATTGATTGTCGATCTCGAATGACACAATGCCGTGCTGTACATGTTACAAAAATCGTACTATAGATGCGGTTATCAAAGTGGCATCCCTAGAGACTATGGTTTTCTAGTGGTTAACAATGTTGAGAAGGGAAACCCTCAATTTCACCAGGCGCCTGAAAATGCATTCCAAGTCATCCTCAATTTCTTGAATGCTCGCCTCTAGTTCCTCCAATCGCTTTGACAGATCGCCTACTTGATTATTGATGTCTTTGCTCGATCTGAGGGAGAGCACGACGGCATCCAAGCCTTGCACTTCATTGGTTTCCTTTCCTCCGTCACATGATACGCGTTTAGGTCCCAGCAGTTTCGACACTCGGGACCAGCCTCTAGGCTTCGTGCTTGCACTTGTCAGAGCAAGGAAACTTAAGAGGGACCCGAATACGGAAAGGCTGATCTCTCCAGCTTCAGTTAGTATGCTGAGGGTAGCTTCATTGTGAGAGGCCTTCTTAGAGCCTTCCTTCTTCAAATTTCTCAAGTACTTGCTGATTACTTTGTTCAACTTTTTTCTAGAGTTGATGTATGCTTCTACGTCAACGGCGAAGCTGGAATCTCCTCTTTTCCTTCTTCTCAAAGATAATTTGAGCTCCTGGATACATTCCTTCGTCTGCGAGAAAGCTTGCCTCACGTTCCCGCAAACGTCTAAGTGCATGAGAGAAAGGTCCAACGACTCTTCGGCGGGACTTCTCAGGTGGGAAAGAACCTGTTGAGTGAGAGGCAACTGAAGCAAGTCATCGATGCAGTCATACAAGCTCTTGAGTTCTCCCAAACTTTGGGATGCCGATGAGGACGAGGACGCCGCTTCTGATGATCTGAGCCTAGACAAATGCTCCTCTGCGGTTGTCGCGAGAGGGTGGCTCCTAGAAGGCAAGCTGATTGATCGGAAATGGCCGCTAATTTTTGAGGTCTCGATTGATGAAGCCATCTTTGAGAGAAGGAGGCTTGTCAACTTCTCTGGATGTAATATTTTCTATGAGAGAGAGTTGTTCTAGGCAGGTCTCCCACACCCTTGTATATTTATACCGAGCAAGACGCAGTCCACAATCCCATTCTTGCGGCCTCGCATTACCTGTCATGTCATGGATCTTCCGACAGCCTCCCGACAATGCCTCCGCTGGTTTTCCAATCTATACGAAACCAGAATCAATAGTAGCGATCTAAAGATTTAAAAGAAACTCGTGCACGCGTGTAGCGTGTCTTGAGGATCCTCAGACAGAGGGGCGACCATGCTATAGTGCATCATTAAATGCTGAACTTGAGCTGTGGGCTCGAAAAATATTCATCTGATGGCAGAGCTTGGGGACAAGTGGAATCTTTACATCGTGGACTCTATATGCATTGCACATGTTAGAGTTCATCCAAAAACCCCTCATCAGTGTCTCCTTCGGATTCCCGGTCTCAATAAAATGAAATTTTATATGCTTTCAATAATCACACATACGTGCAGCTTGCTTCCAGGATCTCAGACAGGAGGATGGCAATGGAAGATCATGCATGCTTTAAAGTTGAAGTTGAAAATGTGGATGGCGACAATTCATGTGATATAGGAGCTTGGGGAAAAACGGAATCTTTACAGCATCGCAGCTTCTGACAAGCTAGAAGTCGTCTCTTGTCATCATCTCTATTCATGATGCTAACTAATTGTTGGCATCTCTTCAGGAGTGATAATGAGGACTAGTTTAGGCGACTCCGAGGACAGTCAGTAAGAAGCTGCGGTTCTCAATTGTTGATGTGCACTCCTTGGGCTTTTGAGGACCGCTAGTTACCGGACCTCAATCATCCTAGAAATCATATATCATCCAATGACTATCGACAAACGAAGAATGGGTTATATGCTTATATTTCCTGGACACTAAAATTAAATTAGCCAGAGATGCATATATTGCCTAATCCAGCAATTTTCTGAGACTTGATCGAGAAGGTTGCAGCACGAAAGCAGGACCTACAGCATGAGCATGGCTCACAATCAGATAGTCGCATTCTATGCTTCCATTAAAACATTTTCCAAAGCACATGACCTGCTTGAAAAGATCCGGAGCCAAATATTAAAAAAAGCAAAAAGTCTCATTTTTCTTGCCGATTCCATTTCGTTGTTAAGGATGGTAAGTCTCGCCTCTACATATAACATTTAGATTGCAAAAGCTTGGAAGGAAGAATCTAATTCCAGTCCACAATACACGTTTAAGCTCCAGAGTAAAAGAAAGTTCTGCCACGTCAGTCTGTCATGCTGTAGCACGTACATGGTAGCGAGGCAATCAGATTTTTGTTATCCTCCAAACTCCACAGATGACGATAGTAATCCATTTTCCCTTTCCTGAGTCACATAGATAATTTAGATCAAATCTGTCAAGCCAAAAACTCGTGTATATAAACAGAATCATTATGCAAATACCGGGAGAGAGACGGGATAGATCATTAATCTCAAGGTTTTGATGTATATATTGATTGTCGATCTCGAATGACACAATGCCGTGCTGTACATGTTACAAAAATCGTACTATAGATGCGGTTGTCAAAGTGGCATCCCTAGAGACTATGGTTTTCTAGTGGTTAACAATGTTGAGAAGGGAAACCCTCAATTTCACCAGGCGCCTGAAAATGCATTCCAAGTCATCCTCAATTTCTTGAATGCTCGCCTCTAGTTCCTCCAATCGCTTTGACAGATCGCCTACTTGATTATTGATGTCTTTGCTCGATCTGAGGGAGAGCACGACGGCATCCAAGCCTTGCACTTCATTGGTTTCCTTTCCTCCGTCACATGATACGCGTTTAGGTCCCAGCAGTTTCGACACTCGGGACCAGCCTCTAGGCTTCGTGCTTGCACTTGTCAGAGCAAGGAAACTTAAGAGGGACCCGAATACGGAAAGGCTGATCTCTCCAGCTTCAGTTAGTATGCTGAGGGTAGCTTCATTGTGAGAGGCCTTCTTAGAGCCTTCCTTCTTCAAATTTCTCAAGTACTTGCTGATTACTTTGTTCAACTTTTTTCTAGAGTTGATGTATGCTTCTACGTCAACGGCGAAGCTGGAATCTCCTCTTTTCCTTCTTCTCAAAGATAATTTGAGCTCCTGGATACATTCCTTCGTCTGCGAGAAAGCTTGCCTCACGTTCCCGCAAACGTCTAAGTGCATGAGAGAAAGGTCCAACGACTCTTCGGCGGGACTTCTCAGGTGGGAAAGAACCTGTTGAGTGAGAGGCAACTGAAGCAAGTCATCGATGCAGTCATACAAGCTCTTGAGTTCTCCCAAACTTTGGGATGCCGATGAGGACGAGGACGCCGCTTCTGATGATCTGAGCCTAGACAAATGCTCCTCTGCGGTTGTCGCGAGAGGGTGGCTCCTAGAAGGCAAGCTGATTGATCGGAAATGGCTGCTAATTTTCGAGGTCTCGATTGATGAAGCCATCTTTGAGAGAAGGAGGCTTGTTAACTTCTCTGGATGTAATTTTTTCTATGAGAGAGAGTTGTTCTAGGCAGGCCTCCCACACCCTTGTATATTTATGCCGAGCAAGACGCAGTCCACAATCCCATTCTTGCGGCCTCGCATTACCTGTCATGTCATGGATCTTCCGACAGCCTCCCGACAATGCCTCCGCTGGTTTTCCAATCTATACGAAACCAGAATCAATAGTAGCGATCTAAAGGTTTAAAACAAACTCGTACACGGGTGTAACGCGTCTTGAGGATCCTCAGACAGAGGGGCGACCATGCTATAATGCATCATTAAATGCTGAACTTGAGCTGTGGGCTCGAAAAATATTCATCTGATGGCAGAGCTTGGAGACAAGTGGAATCTTTACATCGTGGAGTCTATGCATTGCACATGTTAGAGTTCATCCAAAAACCCCTCATCAGTGTCTCCTTTGGATTCCCGGTCTCTAAAAAATGAAATTTTATATGCTTTCAATAATCACACATACGTGCAGCTTGCTTCCAGGATCTCAGACAGGAGGATGGCAATGGAAGATCATCACAAAGTCAATTGTGATGTGTTCCCATTTCCAATCGAGAATCTCGAGAGGTTGCAGAAGTCCTGCCGGCTTACAGTGCTGTGCTTTCACTTGCTGACACGTCAAACACTTGGCGACATGCTTGGCAATATCCGCTTTCATACCGGACCACCAATAGTGTTGACGTAGATTCTGATACATTTTCGTGTTGCCTGGATGGATGTTGTAATTGCTGCGATGAGCTTCTAACAAGATCTTGTCTTTAAGCTCTGCATCGTCAAATACACACAATCGTCCACGAAACTTCAGTGTTCCGTCCTCAGAAATCTGTAGGTCAGCCTTTCTCTTGTCTGCATCTTCTTGCACGATCTTCTAGATCTCCGCGTCTGTCAACTGCAACATCTTGATTCTTATTTGCACTTCCGGTTCAATTCTAAGGGTGTCTATAAGACTTGGAAAGTGGCCTACCTCAAATTTGAAAACTGAATCTCGAGCTCCTTCAAGTAAGATCCACTCCTTAACCACCATCTGTGCGATTGAAGACTTCCAACTCAACGCATCTGCGACCTTGTTAGCCTTTCCAAGGTGATACAGGATGTCACAATCATAGTCCTTGAGAAGTTCCATCCAACGACGTTGTCTCATATTGAACTCCTTATGAGAGAATAAGTACTTGAGACTTTGATGGTCTATAAAGATCCGAAACCTTTCTCCACACAAATAGTGTCTCCATATCTTCAGAGCGAAAATAATCGCTGCGAATTCTAAGTCATGCGTTGGGTAATTTAGCTCATGAGGTCCCGTATGCAACAATTCTGCCATGTTGCATCAACACGCATCTCAGTCCTCTTAACAATGCATCACTATAGATCTCATATCCTCCAGGAACAAACGGAATTGTCAGCACTGGTGCGGTAGTCAGCGCTCTTGGAAACTAGACTCGCACTTATCTGTCCATATAAACTTCTCTTCCTTCTTCAACAGTCGAGTCAAAGGCGAGGCTATTGCTAAAAATCCTTCCACAAACCGTCTGTAATAACCTGCCAATCCCAAGAAACTTCTGATCTCTATCACTATCGTCGATCTTGGCCAGTTGATCATGGCTTCAATCTTGGTTAGGTCAACGGAGATTCCTTTACTTGAAATTACGTGACCTAGGAACGCTACACGAGTCAAACAAAACTCGCACTTACTAAACTTAGCGTACAGTCCATGATCTCGTAGAGCTTGAAGCACTATCCTTAGCAGTCTTTCGTGCTCCTCTGGACTTCTCAAGTACACCAGGACATCGTCAATCAACACGATCACGAACTAATCCAGATACTCCTTGAATACATGATTCATCAGATCCATGAAAGCAGCTGGGGCGTTCGTTAAACCAAACGGCATTATAGTAAACTCAAAATGGCCATATCGAGTACGAAATGCCATATTCGGTATGTCTTCCTTTCTGATCCTCAGCTGATGATACCCTGTCCTCAAGCCGATCTTAGAAAATATCGCCACTCCCTACAACTGGTCAAACAAGTTGTCAATCCTCGGCAGCAGGTACTTGTTCTTGATCATCACATGATTAAGTTGACAATAGTCGATGCAAAGACGCAACAAACCATATTTCTTCTTCACGAACAAAACCGGTGCTCCCTAAGTTGATGCACTGGGATATATGAATCCCTTATCCAACAACTTCTGCATATGCACCTTTAGTTCTTTTAACTCTGATAACGCCATGCGGTAACGAGCCTTAGAGATTGGCTCCGTCCCGGGGGCCAACTCAATCACGAACTTGATCTCCTTTTCTGGGGGCAGACCAGGTAATTCCTTTGGAAACACATATGGAATCTCTTGTACAACTGTAATGTCTTCCATCTTCGGCTCCTCAACTGTCGTTTTTACGACAGTTGCCAAGTAACCTTGACAACCCTTGTCTAACAAACGGATTGCATCAAGCGACGAGATTAAGGCAATCGAGGGTCCTCCTCGACTTTCAATAAACTTGAAACTTTCACCCGTTAACGGTTTAAACTGGATTACTTCACAATCGCAATTCATTACAGCAAGATGCTCCTTGAGCCAACTCCTTTTATATGTAACATCAAAGTTATACATAAGCAAAATAGTCAAGTACAACTCTAGCCAGTAATTCTCCTTTCTACAACTTCATTACAACAAATTGAAGTTCTACAAGCTTAACCAAAATTCCGCTGCACCACTCTGATAAAATTATCCGGAATTTTTCTTCTCTTGATCGACGCATGGCTCGGTTCATTCTTGTCCCCTTCGCCATCCTAGTAGCGCTCTGTCTGCGGTAGCCGTGCCTGTGCTCCCCCAGACTTGCGCAGACAGCTCCTCACCTGATGGCCATGCTAGCCACATTCATAGCACACTCCCATTATACTTGGACACTGGATTGGTCCATGCTTCCTTCTACAAACTCGGCACACATCTGGTGAGTCCTCTGCCTCCCGTCGGCTGATAGCATTCGCCCTTCCTTGCACCGGAGGTCTGTTCAGAATAGCCCACTGGGTGTTTAGCACTGTATTCCCTTTATTTTGTCCCATCGGCGGCGGTGGCACCTGTGCTCTCATGGGCCTATGCGGACAGTTCTTGATTAGTTGGCCCTTCTGGCCACATCCATAACAAGCCCCCGTCTTAGTAAAACACGGGGTGGATCCATGTCTTTTCCTACAGACATGACACACGCCCTTCTGGTTGGGCGCTGCTTTCCAATCCCACTCTCCCGGTTGGGTGGAATGGGATACCTTTCTTCCAACATCGGCTTCTTCCCGAATCGATTACAATCCTTGTTGGACCCGAACCGCGACCTAGATGCAGCGGCTTGCTCCCGGATCACATCTCCATGTTGGACCACAGCAGGTGCGGCAACAACGGCGGCTACATCATTGGCAGCATCAGTGACAGCTGTAGTCGTGTCGGCTTGATCCTGTGCTTGCTTGCCCAATATGCTTCCCAACGCCTCTAGCGCCTAAATGATCCCGTCAAACCTAGGATCGCTCGGTGCTGCTACACTCTCAGTACTGGCGTGCGGCGGTACTCTCTCACTAGCGCTGGCCTGAGCCTGTGCTCTTCCTCGGGTACCGATCATCGTCAGCGTCCTATCCCAAGTAACAGAGGCTATTGCCCTCTTCTTAGGAGTTCTCTGCTCCTGATCACTCATCATGCAAGATCTTTACAGAACCTGCTTTCCAATTCCATACATAATTAGAAACTGAGTGATCACACAAAACAATCTACCAATCAGCTATCAATCACATGCATCAACATAAGAAGAAGGTCTTTCCTACTAACTATCCCAAGACCCATCGCACCTTATCACTCCAAACACTAACCAGCTCTGATACAACTTCGGGTAGAAATGTCACGCCCCAAACTTCAAGCGTGCGCACATCCCTCGGTGGTCGACTAAATTGCGACATTCCCAAGACGCGTCGCTAACGCAAACGATTCATGCATACAACATACAACATGGGATATAAAAGCAGGACAACCAATCTCACAAACATACTTTTATAAACACCTTAGGTTTATATATAGGTCTATGTCCAAAAGAAAACCCTGGGCCACCTACGCTCCAGACCCTTCAACCTCGAGCTCCGGATTTTCCACATTAGGTACCTGAAAATGGTAACCCACGATGGGGTGAGAATAAATCTCAGCAAGTTCACGCCCTAAACCCCAATTAGGAAGATAATACACCTAGAGGTAGCCTATACACATATCGAAGAATACTTACCTCGCCTCAACACCTCCCTGCACATCAGTACAGTTCATAAGACATATGCATATAATAAATGCACTCAATAATTGAAACGCTTCACTTTCAAATATCAATCAATTACAGGGGTCTCGATTATAAGGCCAAATCGCTATGACACGTCCCATTTCGTGCCACACAATTTCGTCCCATAATCAGGCACGGTTAATTCACTCATTCAAGCGTTCCAATTAGTTATGGTCCAATAAGCAAGGCTTACTCGAGGTTCAGTAATCTTCTGGCATAACCGGGCATCGTCTCATCCCTTGAGCACGGCAACGTCTACAGCTAAACAGCATTCCCAAAGGAACTTCGGTCCAGCCTCTACCGTGATCCGGCATCCGATGATGTGGAGCATTCCATATAAAAGCATTGTCCACTCGACACACACTGGAGACAGGTTCTCATAACCATCACACAACCATCCAATCCCAGCCAAGGACATTGTGCTCTAAACTCAAATGCCTCAATTAAGATAATGTACTTGACCTATTTTCTTCATATTAAAAACACCCGGTAAAATAATCGTGTGTGGGTATACGGTCAGATCGAACCAGAAAAAAGTTGATATCATTCCTTTTAAAATCCCACTATTTAATATAGTACTTAAAAACATTTTCAATATCAAAACCCGACACCCGGTATTTCCTAATTAAATAACAAAATTTCATAATTTTGAAATAATAACTTAAAATCAACAATCATCACTCAATTGCACAATCTAGCAATCAATTGCACAAACTAATCACACCACGACAATCAATACGAAATTCTGACGACCGGCTATTCCGGTGTAATTTTCGATAATCAATAAATAATTAAATAAATTGTAAAATAATTAAATTAAACTACTAAATTAAATGACATCCTGAATTTTAGTAATGTGTTCAATTAAATAAATCGGGCCTTTCATCTACGCGCCTATAGTGCTATTCTCATAGCTATCACTCTTGGGATAATTAGACCATCTAGGGAAGCCATTAAAGGATTTTAATGCAATAGACTTGAGAATTCGATCAGGAATCAACTACTCTACTATGCTAATATACAATAGTCATTACGGCACTATCAAAATCGATCAGAGATCAGAGATAGGTCGATTCGACTGAAATATGTGATTAAAGTGTGGGTGATTCCACCTAATTGCAAAATTCTCATCGATTGGCACTAGACCGATTTTTCTATGGTTTTGGGTACCATGTGCCCGTATTTGAAATCTCGAGATTTTCACGACAACCAAGAGTTGCCAATATGTCAAAGAGGTACATTGTGATTCAAAATAAATTGATCACCGGGTCAATTGCATAAAAAATTTCTAAAAGCTACCAAGTAGGCTAGGTCAGGCTAAAATCGCGCCAGATTGAAATTAAACGCAAATTTGAACCTGATTTTAGAAATTGAAAATTCTGTCATGTCGCAATTTATTTTAGGAACGTCGACTCATCCTCCGAAGAATTTTCGATGAGCCCGAGATTTTTTTTCGGAAAATCAATTCAGACGATTTGGAAAATAACGAAAATTCGGATGGGCCAAATTGTAGGGATTTTGGCCTCCTTACCAAGCTATTTGGTAAATGAGACTTGTAGAAATTGTGTGGGTCTTTTCTTCAACAAAATTAGGAAATTTGGAGGTTGGTTTGTTGGCTGGAATTTTGGCTTCAATTTTGTTTATTTATGGGATTTTAGGCAAGAAAGTAATTAGGGGCTTGGAGGATAAGATTGGGGACTAAAGGGCGGGACCAAGCATTTAATTAATTGGATCATGTGTTGACCTTGCCCCCTTTCTTGTTCAATCTTCTCGAGCAAGCTGGCCTCGCCGACCTCCCTCTCCGCGACTCCTTTTTCATTTTTCTTCCTACTGTCGATCACCTTCTCTCTCTCCTCCAGCATCTGCTTTCATTTCCCTTGAAGCCCGAATTCCCCTGCAGCTCACTCTCGCCCCACCATCCACTGTCTCCTCCGCCACCGAAGCCTTTGATCCTCTTCACGTAGCAACATCCGAGTCAAACTCCAGCAGAGTTATCCACCGAAGCTGCTCCATTCCTTTGCTGCGAGTCCTTCAACATCTAGCGTCTTCACTCGGTCAACAATTCCACCGAATCAGCTGCTTCTTCAGCTGATTGTTGACCACCAGCAATGACATGATCCCCTGCCAGCCCCCCTTGCGTGTCTTTCTCTCCACCGAAGCAGTTTCCCCCAAGATTTTGCCCGTGTCTTTCGCTCACGAAGCCAGCGAAGCTAACTCCTATTGTCAGCAAATCCCGCGAGCCCCGCATCACTGTCGGAGCTACTTCTTTGCAGCTCAGCCTCCGCACGACCCAACCCACTCAAAGCTGCAAACTTCAACCACGTTAAGCTCAGTCCAGCCCGTTAACTTCAGCTGCAGTTCAGCCCAGTCTGAGCAAGATTAGCCATGACTAGCAGCCCTTGCAAAAGCTAGGGCCGAAGCTCAGCCTTAGCTAAGCTGTGTTGGGCCGGTTTTAGCCTGGTCCGAGCCTCCGTTGGTGCCGCCAAAAGTTCAAGTTTCAGCCGTCGTCACGCCGCCATCGCGGTGAACCTGTTTTCACGCTAAGCCAATGAGTTTATGCACTAAACTTTACTTAGCAGGCTAATGACATTTAAGGGGTGTTTAGTTTAAGTTAATTAGGGATAATGTGGTTAGTTAGATTAGATTAGCGATTTAATTAATTAATTATGCATGTTAGGTGGTTAGAATGGCTAAATTAGAGACTAGATAGATCGTATTATTTATCTAGACTGGTTCGGAAATTTTTCGAGCTCGTTTCGGTATTTAATTAGGCATTTCCGGCCTAAGTTAGTATTTTTAGAATTTAAATTGAATTATTTAATTAATTTTGGTAATTATTTAATTATGAAATATTTTCGAAAAATTAGACCAGGATAGCCGGTTACCAGAATTTTGTGTTGATTGCAATGGTGTAGTTAATTTCTGTAATTGATTGTTAATTTGTGTAATGAGTGCTCATTGGAATTTTGAGTATTTAATTCCAAATTTGTGAATTTCGATATTTATTCAGAAAATCCCGGATGTCGAAATTTAACACCAAAAATAGTTTTACATACTATATAAAACAGCGGGATTTTAAATTGGAGGATATCAATTTTTCTGGTGTGAATTGACCGTGTACCCACACGCGATTATTTTACCGTGTATTTCTAATACGAAGAAAATAGGTCAGGTTCACCATTTTAATTGAGGCAATTGAGTGTAATGCACGGTGTCCTAGGCCGAGATTGATTGGCCGTGTGTTGGTTAAGAGAACTCGTCCCGGGCTGTTAAGCCGGATGTTACCCATTCATTGAGACTCGGGTCGTAGTAGATTCTGGACCTACGCTCCTTCGGGAAAGCCGTCTTTGAGAGATGTAGCCGTGCTTAATGGGGTGAGACGATGCCTAGCAATGCCAGAAGACTGCCAAATTTAGAGTTGGCGTACCCTTGAGGGGTGTAATTAACAATTGGAATGCATGGTTGATTGACTTAGCTAAGCCTGATTATGAGACAAAACTATGTGACATGGTATGGGACGTGTCATAATGGTTTGGCCTTATAATCGTGACACCTGTGATTTATTAAGCTGAGTGAGGCGTTTCAATTGTTGCGTGCATCGATTTTATGCATGGGTATATGAACTATGCTGACTTGCAGGGTGGATCTGAGGCGAGGTAAGTCTCTGTGGTTGTATGATTATGTGGTTAAGGACGCCTTTGGGCGTATTATCCTCCTAATCGGGGTTTAGAGCATGAACTCGCTGAGATTTATATCTCACCCCATCGTGGGCTCATTTCTTTTCAGGATCGTAGGGTGGAGGACCCGGAGCCAGCTGAGGGGATCTAAAGTGTAGGTCAGATAGGACAGTTCCTTCTTGTGAGGCAGTCTTTTGAAGTCTTTTGGTTATAGATTTTTGTACATGACTCAGTATGTTTATAAAAGCATGTTTTGTTTGAGAATTTGTTTCCTACTTTTCTATCCCAAGTTGTTGATGTCAGGGGTTTAGTAATTCGCTTTTGCATGTGCATTAAAAAGGAAGGGTCGGCGACGCGTCCTGGGAACGTCATAATTATAACCGACCATTGAGTGATGGTCGCGAGCTCGAGGATCGAGGCGTGACATAACCTAACTGGCTAATTTAATTTAACTAACTAAACTAATTAAATTATCTAACTACATTAATCTAAATAACCTAACTAAATACTCTACTAAATAATCTAACTAAATAATCTAACCACCTAGTCTAGGTAACTAGTTTATCCTAACTAATTTAGTCACAAGAACTAACCCTCCCTAATCCCACATTAATCCATTAATACACCTAAGGATCATTAGCTCCCTACTTAGAGTTTAGGACATAAACTCACCGGTTTAGCGTAAAAACCGGTTCACGGCGACAACGGCAAGACGACGACTAGAACTTGGGCTTATGGCGGCGCGGTGGTGCGATGGGTGATGTCAATGGTGGGACACAAGTGGAGTGGCAGAGGTTTCTGGTGAGGTCGTTGGTTTTGAAAATGAAGCAGCCGAAGTCACCGAACGACTAAGAAGAACTCTCCCCCCTTCTGCCTTGAATTCTCCGAATGTTGACTGCATTAGTCAACAATTGGAGTCCCTCGGTGGTTGTTGCAACGAAGGGCAGGTGGACTATGCATGTCCATCAGCTGGGGCTCCTCCCTGGATGCACGCCATCTTGCATTCCTCATGCAAGAGCGTGGCCTTCATCCAAGTCCCCCATCGCTAGTGCAAGGAGTCGTGGCTGTCGTTGGCTTCCTCTCGGTCAATAGCTCCTCCTTTGTTGACCATCAAGGGACGTGGCTCTTCATGGGCAGCCCTTGCATGCAAAACGTGGCTGCATGGGTCAACAAATTCTTCTTGGTTGACCGGCCGAATAGAGGAGATGGGGAGAAAAGCAAAGCTGCCTTTGATGGTCGAAGGCTTTCACGGCTGCATGGCATGGTTATGGACGTGCACTTAGGTTAGTTGACTCAATTAGTCAATGAAATGAAAGTTCAGGGGCAGCTTAGATGGAAACAGCTCTATGCATGGGGGTCCTTCATGCATGGTCAAATCTTCACATTGTTGGCTGGCTAAAGAGAGGAATGTGACTACAAAATTGATGTCCAAAACCTCCTCTTGTTGCATGGAAATGCATGGGGTACTTGGCTGAAATTTCGGAAGTCGACGTCTTCGCGTACATGAAAAACTCGCTTGGTAAGATGCACATGTAGAAGGGGTGGGTCTCACGAATGGTGTTATGTAAGGAAATTTTCAACAAGACTATAAGTTATGCAACGATCGGATCGTCTCAATGCGGCAAAAGTGTGATTATGAGGTTCTGCCGTAAGATCGTCATGTAACGTGACGTCTCAATCTAGTGATGGCAGTGATGAAACAGCATCCACAAGTGGCGCCAACGACGTAGTCCAATGACATACTCGTCGACTCGTCACGAATCGTTACGTACTCGAGGTCCAGTGAAATTCGGATATCACACATATAATTTCCACCATTTGTCCACCAATTAATTCAATTTGGTAGCCCAAAATTCCAATGAAAGAGGCTCCTCCGAATTTCTTGATCCAATTTTGCCGAATTTTGATTTTTTGTCAAAAATCCGGGCTCACCGAAAATTCTTCAAAAGGATGAGTCGACATCCCAAAAATAAATCATGACACGTTAGAACTTTCAATTCCTAAAACTAGGTTCAATTTCGTGGTTAATTTCGATCGGACGTGATTTTAGCGTGACCTAACCTACCGGTAGCTTTTAGGAATTTATAGCCCGTTTAATCTGTGGTCGATTATTTTGGATCCATATTGTGCATCTCTGACTCATAGTGTCACGCCCCGAACCTCAAGCACGCGCGCATCCCTCGGTGGTCGATAAAACTTGAGACATCCCAAGAAGTGTCGCCGACCCATTTATTTTACGGCACATGTGGAAGCGTATAAACAATTCCCAGACAACACAAAAGTGGGATAGAAAAGCAAAATGCAATTTTCACAAAACACACTTAACAAACAACGAGTTTATACACGAAGAGTCATAACAGAAAGAGCTAATTGAAAAAGAAGAGCTACTAGGTTATCTATGGGGAGCATGGGTGGTTTCAAGAGGGAAAAAGGCATTCTATATATCTATCACACGATTGAGGTAACATAACTGATCAATCAAATTATCAGATTCATATGCGTTTCAATTTCAACTACCTTTCCTTTTAAATATCAAAACTCCAACGCTTTATCAATTTGCTTCTCTAGGTGTTGTCGTCGTGTGGTGGGACCTTCGTGCAAGATACTCTCTCTTTCTATAGATGGATCGTCCGCGAGGAAAGGGGCAAAATTACAATGGTGAAGCAGGATGTGGAGGATCGCATCGCCCGAAGGATGGTTCCGTCGCCCGATGCGTCCAACTCGGATCCATTTATAATGTTGGAATGATGGTTAGCCTTAAATTTAACACGACGTCCGTGATATTACACATATGAACACATCAAAGCCGACCATTTTCTCATCTATTTATGTCGTGAGGTGAGGCGTGACAAACGACTGATCGCGAGTTAAATATTGACAACACCCACGTCGCAATAAATCTTGAATAATTATCAAAGCATGCGGGTTTGTACTCGCGAAGATGACCCAGCCACCGTCCCCGCCGTCGGATTTTCCCGCCGTCGGCCGAGGACGACGAAGAAGGACGGGGCCAAAAAAGATGCGGAAACCCGCGGTCCCCACGCTCCACCACCGGGAGAATTCTATGCTGGATTGGTTGAGGCCTTCATGGGGGCGTGGGGACCGGGGGCCACGCCGACACGTGTCGGGGGAATGGGCCACGTTTTCTCAAAACGCCCCGGTCGCCTGCTTTGGTTCCCGATGCCGACAGCGTCGGCAGGGACCAGGCTCTGTAATTTCAAGCACCCCACAGAAAAAACAGAGAGGAGCAGGACAAGACAAGACAACATTAATCTCCGCGGGACATGATTATTAGTTAATCGGACTGGATTTTTGCCATCATTGACTTCTCGAAACATCGACGCCGCAAAACGACAAGAGCAGGAGGCAGAAAAACAGTGCGTAATACGAAACGACGCGTCGTAAAAACTCCCTGTTCTCCTTTTTTTTTTTTTTAATTATTAAATTTCGTCTTCTTTGAAAGGCCAAAACGGACTTGCACGGCTCCAAAAACACCGCCCGGGTCGTCCTCCTCTTTTTTTAACTCACTTCTCGCTAAGCGACGGACCGTTTTGATTACTCTGTAGGCACGAGTCCTCCGGCGCACGTGATGTCCCCGGGTTCCGAAGCCACGCCGAACGAAAGAAGGCATCTTTGATTTGAGGAATTATCATTGCGTGAATGCAATGTATGTGCGTTAAGCCGAGTTCGCATCATTTAAAATGGTGGGCGTGCCACATGTGTCGCATGTGAGTCTCGCTAGATCGAAGGTTGCAGATATATTTTTAGTTCATACACTAAATTCGCGAATTTGAACAATTTCATCAATTCTATACGCATCGCTTTGCACAGACTTAATGTGGATGCGGCCAGTAAAGGCTTTTTCGAGAGGAGGGGCCAAGCGGGAAGAAATCCAATGGGCAAACTTGACATAGGAATTCACTTAGCGTGCAATAAAATGATCATGAATTTTGATCTGGGTAGAGTGACAGGATTATAATACCAATTTCAAAAACTCATTCAATTATATCAGGATTCAAAATCCATTGTTAAGTCGTGTTTCTAAACACCCTCGTTTTTAGTTTTACTTTTGGCACTTCGTATTTTTTTTGGTCATTTCTTTACTCTCTATTTTAATTCCGTCATGAATTCGTGAAAATTATTGTCTACGATGCTCACATAAATCAAAAGAATGCCAGCCAATCTATTGGGCCTTGTCCGCCATAACTCAAGTACGAAACTTGGCAAATCCCACTCCGCCGCAAAAGGCGTTCGCCATAGATTCACGGGAAGCATCACGGGTGGCCATCAGTTGACAAAACGGCGTGGATTTACCATAGGAAACGACCTACTTTCACGGATTGGAATCACAATGCTAGACCTCGAGGATGGACCCCGAATCAAAAGGACTCTCCATCAGAAGAAGCTAAAAAAGCCGGCGGTACGATCGGGCTAGCACCCACGACGTGACACCTCCGGCGAGCAGAGGAAGTACAAGCTACCAGAAAAAAGATGGAATAAACACGGAAACAGAGAGAGAGAGAGAGAGAGAGAGGGGAATTAAATGAAAAACAATGAACGTGGGAAATCAACTTTTACTTTTGACCCGACAAAAAATAAATAAATTTAACTTTATACTTGTCATTGGACTTTATAATAAATTAGAAATAACGATGGGAAAAATCCCAAAAACTTTATCTTTCCAAACATCGAGACATAAATCGATCACCTCGTGTCCCCCGTGCCCGAAGGAGACCCACCTCTCTAAATGCCTGATTTGGCAGCGGGTCGTTTTCTCGTGATAATGCACTATTTGAAGTACTTCCACTAATTTCCGACCAAAAAAAACAGTATTACCTCTAATTAATAAATAACACTAAGGGTAATGTCTCTTGGTTAATATTATCTATTAGTTCTAAATTATTTAATTCTATTTAGCCTTAAACTTCTTCTTTTGTAAATATTTTAAGAGTTAATATCATAAAAAACTTCAAATTTTTTTTATTGCTAAAAAAATCCTAAACTTGCCATTGCGATACAAATACTGTAATTTTTTTGTGTGTTATAGAAAATCCGAACTTGTACTAATGTGAGGAATATATTCCAAGTAGAATTGAAATAAATAATATATATATATATAGGATATTTGAGTTACAATGGGCATATTGTGGGATTTTTTGCAGTATTTGCCTAATTTTTAAAAGACAAAATCACGTCTTTTGATAAATGGTACCGACGGTTATACATGTGGACGCTCTGAAGTGGTTACTTAGCAGCATGAAATTACACTTTTTACCGTAGATTTAAAACTCAATTGTGTCTTTCAATAAAGATTTAAGACTTGATTATATTGGTTGGAAGAGTAAGGATTTGATTATATTTTTTCAATAAAAACTTCATAATTCAGTCATTATATCGATTGCAATTCGCACATATGTTTTATAATTTTGTCATGCACTTTTCCCATTTAAACAAGATGGCCATTGACGGAACCTCATTGGAATGCTTAATTTCAACGGTTGTGTGATATTTTATAGTTAAAAACCCTACAATTGATGACATCTTAATTAATTATTCGAACATAGATTCTTTCTTTTAGCGGTTCATAGAACCTTGCGAGCGCTTAATGAACATAATGTCTCTGGTATAAAAGGAATAATAAGGCAATTTGTCGGTATCATGCTACAACATAATCACATTAATATAATGTAGCTAAAAAATTAGAGATGATATCTTATCTTTAGCCGGCAAATAGGATAATATAAGTAGGTAGATGAACAAGATTCAATCAAAGCAATCTGTCTAGAGCATCATAGAAAAAAAATAGAACCCTCAAATTAATTTTAGTAAAGACAATGCTCCATTGAGCGATTGGCCGCTGCATCTTTTTTTTTTAATTTGATCTGATTATTTTACGAGGAACGAGGTTTGCTGTCGTTCGCAGCTTAAAATCTTTTATTGTCAACCCTTAAAGAGCAAAATATAAAAAATGAAGGAAATAAAGGGGAAAAAGGCCAAAAATTAATCCCCATACGTCGATCGCCAGCTAATAGATTGATGTACCCACTTTCAGCGACAACGACTTTTCGAGAGGTGGTCGATTCGTGACGGATTTAATTAATTAAATTAATTGTATGTGGGTTTGATATTTTTGTAACACTTTTGCTAGTGCATGCATGTTTGGCAAGAAGAGAGAGAGAGAGAATGCAGTTATAAATTGATTGATTCTCGTCCCTCTTAAACTTCTGTCATTAAATCGATACATTGACATCATAACAGGTTCGAATTTTGTCGCCGGAGGCATGCCGACCCGACGGCCCCGAATTCCACCGTCGTATTGGGTATCAACGAGTGGAATTTTAGTTGAACTCGCCGTTCCGCCACAAACTAACTCGACCAACTTTTGGAGATGAAATCTTGACGGTGGAAATTCTTCATCGTTATAGCCTTTGGCGACAGAGCTGTAGTATCTCCGGCGACTTGAAAGGAGGATCGTTTGACTAAGTCCATTGGTCAAAGAAAGGAAAAACAAGGGTGGATCGTTAAGAGCTTATTGTCAATTGACTTTAATTAATTTTAGGTAGAAAGTCTAATGCACTTAAATAGAAAAAATAATTAATTATGCGGCTCGTTAGGTGATTTAGGCACGCAATTATAATATCCGGAGCCGACCTCCGCGACAAGAACTGGTCAGCTTCTTCCCATGCAATTAGCGGATAAGGATTAAGGTAAACTAAAGACGTGTTTAGGCGAACTAACGTCACCAGCTTTGCATGACAGCTTGCCTGTCACTTCGGAACTTGGAAATGCACTATTGAGTAATGACAATGTAAGATGTTGATCGGCCAGGCCCACGGCCGGACCATCCATGCGGGGCTAATCTTCGCTTGAGAAATTGCCTACGATGGTGTCGACCGCATTATATAGGATGGCCGGCATCTACCTCGGCTAGATCGGATAGACTTCATTGGTAAAATGTGAAAATATTTAAGATTAAATTAACCAAATTGAAAATTTTATGATCGCATTGACAAAAGTGCAATAGATTTAAGGTTTTTTGGACAATTTAAGTTAATTTAAAGAAAATGTGAAATTGTTCGAATACGGATAAAAAGGTTTGTAACCTCCAAAAACAACTTCCATCAGTAAAAGTCATAATGAGTTTTCCCAAGTGCAAAGCTCCTCTTCATTTGGTTAGGTTTGTGGTCAATGCTGGAATCTGCATGATTTGTCAAATTCGGATGATCTAGAAGTATGTACAGTTCATCTTATTTGCTTAAAATTGGCAAATTGGACAAGTGATAGTTGAATTTTAGCAAGTTCCCAATCACGCCCATATGCTAGATCTAGCTAGAAAATTCAGCGAAATTCAGTCAAAATATAACGATTGCAAAGAAATCAAACAATGCTAATCGGAGATTGAAATCTAAGTTCAGATTGTCGTGTCGCCAAAGTCAAATTGACGAACCAGAAAATTTACGGGTTTAAGTCTAGTATAGAGGCCTCTATGGCTTTTGAGCTAATAATAGCAACAACGCACTAGGGTTGAACGGAGTGAAAAGCATGTGAAGGGAATAAGGAATTTCTCTCCTCCTCTCTTTTCTCCTCTCCAGGTCAAGGCCTTCAAGTTCACGGATTGATAATGTCCTCTTTTCGGAGAGTATCGTTTCTTTTAGGTGATTTCATCAACCTACTGAATAAAGAAAAGAGAGAAAGAAAGAACAAAGTGAAAGCTGCAAGCAGCCACCAAGCTATGATGCTGCTGCTGCTGCTGCACTTTGGGCAACCGCTTGCTTGCTTTTACAGCGATGTAGGAGCTGTCCGATTCAATCTCATGACGTCATATTCGTATCTATCATTGGTGCCTTTTTAGTTAGGGTTATTTGCGTTTTGGCAACAAATTACTCCTTAATTAACAATAGGTCGAAATATGAAAAGCTGCATCAAATACGATTTAGATTATGTCGAGTTCGGGTATAACTCGTCACAAGAGAAGATGGAGAGGAGACTATTAATCTGGGAACTCATGGAACAACCCTGACTTCCAAAACTGATCAAGTAGAGGCTTTTTCTAAATCCGTGCAATTTACATGCTGCCGAGTTCGTCGCATTTGACAAATGACCCCGAAATCTATGGGCAAATGCATCTCTCCACGCAATCAACGGGAGGGTGGAATGTTGAGTATGCATCTTACTTCGACCTAAGTCACTAAATTAAATATGTGAACGTAATCATCATGCCTAGTAGTGAGATTGCGTCTTGTATATTTTCTAGATTTGTTCATTCGAGGGCAAAGTGTAAATAACACATTTTCCATTTAAATACCCAATTGGATTGGACTAAAATGATTGCAAAGTCTGGAGCTCCAATTATATGCATTAGGCATAGGGCATGTAGATGCCGAGGATAACTTTTCACCCTTTGCTTTGTTTTGGCCAAGAAAAGGAAACCTTTGCTTTGTTCGTACGAAAGAATTTCATTGATGGTCCCCACTCCTCCTCCCAAAAATAAAAAATAAAAAAAGGGAGAGAGAATTTTTCCCTTGGATTCTTTTTTTTTTTTCAATTGCCAGTTTTTTATTATTTATTTTTTGAAGCCGTGTCCAACTGTCTTTTGCTACTTTCCCATAGTGATTATGGTCATAATTCTCGTCGATTTTCTTTTGGGCTTTGTTCTTGTTTTTTTTTTTTTTTGGCTTTATCTTTGGTCTCTCTTTAATACGATCCAAATGCTATCTCCACATTTTTCCGAAAATGATTAACGAGTTAATCGAGCGTTTAATCAAAGATAATGATGCGGTTTACCACGTCCTCTTCAATCATCCCAACAATCCCCCCACAGTCAAATCAAGCAATCAAAGGATCATTTTGGTCACAAGGCCGGAAAATTGGAAAAGAGAGAGTTCATACGCAAATGAAAAAATATACGTTATTATGAGGATTAAATATGTCTTAGATATTCAGCTTTAACTAAAAATGAAATTGCGAGAGTCCAATATTTAAAAAGAAAATGGGTTAAAAGTTAGAATTACCCTCACATAAATAAGAAAAAACATTTTGCATAAGCAATTAGGCGAAGAAAAAACCTTGTATTCATTAAAAATGAAATTGTGAAAGTCCCAATATTAACAAAAGAGAAAAAGGGTTAAAAAGCTAGAATTACCCTAAAAACAAATAAGAAAATCACTGTACATAAACAATTAAGCGGAAAAAGCCCTGTATTCATCAAATGAAATTGCGAGAGTCTCAATATCAAGAAAAAGAAAAAAAGGTTAAAATCTGGAACTACCCTCGAACGAATAAGAAAAATCATAAACATAAAAAAGAAACAGCTCATGCCAAACCAACAAGGTCTATTTTGGTTCAAATGGGTCTTTTTAAAATTTTTTCATTACTATCATCAAAGCCGAATTGCAAGAGACATCGATGTACGAACCGGAACGGGGGGAAAATCGAAATAAACAGCACAAAAATAAAACTAAAATCGCCGTGGAGGACACATGCAATAAAGCGAAGAATGCCAGATCAAAGATCTGACTTTTACAAAGGGAAGAAGGTATTGAATAGACAAATAAAAATGGAAAATCAAGTCGCGTCCAATTTCAACGCCCAAAGAAAAAAAGAAAAAAAAAAAAGGTGTATAAGCCTTTAAAAGGAACTATACCTTCTTTCATTCTCTCTTCATCGTGATGTGACCCGAACCGGACTCTATGCAATTATGGGCCCTCCTGCTCAGGCCCCTCCCTTTATGACGTCATTCTTTCCTTCTACTGAACGGCGGAGAAAACTCTTGATCTTTTCGAAATGCGTCTATTTCGAAAAAAATAAATGACGTAAGTTTTTTTTTTCGAAAAATAATCATTTATATCACCTATAAAAATAACTAAACAAAAAATATTTCCAAATATTTTGATTGTCCATAAAAATATTTAGACATAAATTGTGATCGACGATGAAGATATCTTTCATTAGTTAATTATTTCAAATTATATCAACGATTATTTTTTATAAATCGTTTCTAAAATCATTAATTTTTCGGAGACAGACGAAATCTTACCATATTCAGCTCATGTTGACCCATGCTATTCTTGTGAGCTTTCTTGCGCTGGAAGTTTTTTGTGCATGGACTTTTTTGTAATGTCTTGTTTCTTTTCTCATTCCAATCCGGTTGTTGATTCCTTTCTTGTATCTCTTTCAGTGATTAGAAAGGAGAAAGTGCCTGAGCAAATTTGGCCGAGAACCAACACCGGTCTAAAAGAGGGCAGATTGCAAATTGGTCCCCAAATTTTTAGGGTCATTATGCAAATTGTCCCAATGCGTTTCGATTTTTACAATTTTCCCCATGTATTTTAGAAATTGGTCGCGATGTGCCTTCTAACATTAGCTCCGACCAAATTTTGCTTGAGCTTTGACCACATGAGAGCACATACAAATAATAAGTAGAACAACAATTTCAAAATATATTATATGTGAGAACATATGATCAAAATTTCGATGAGAATTTGAATATAGTTGATGTCAAATGCACGTTAACACATGATTCTGAAGTATATGTTCAAGCAACCCCTATATTTTCCTCTCACATATATAGATGACACTCAACAAGTTTGCCTTCCCTAGCTAGTCACGCGGAGACACTTGGCTGTGAGAAAAACTCGACTGGAGTCAACACTAGAGGCTTATTGCCATAAATTTCAGATATCAAGACGTCGGGAAATAATTTGTCACTGTCTCAAAATGTCAAGAGGGCAAAATGGAGTTCTCCTGTCATTAAAAGAAAATAACGGTACTTAGGTAAAGGAAAGATGCACTCATGTGCACCTGTTGGAATTGCTTTGGTTGGAAGGAACTCCAAAGATGAACCACCCCCTTTATCTTTGGCCAGGAAATCAAACCCTAGACCCTATATTTTTCTAAGTGGTTTGTGCCAATTGGAGTTTCTTACCCTCGAAATTACATGTGAAAACCGCCTATCCCTTTTGGTGCTCAATGCACATCGAGCGTGATGACACGGTGCCGTCACCGCGACAATCATCACTCGAAATCCCCGTAATGGATCCCCCCAAAATTGGACTTCACTGTCGTCACGGATCGATGGCTCTTGGCTCGGGGAAACCATTGTCATTACTCGATCCCTCCCGTTCATGATGGTTGAAACATCATTACTTACAGCTAAGTCGTGTCTTTCCTTTTCCTTTCCATGATCGCGATCCTCCCTTTCGTTTGACAATTCCAAAGCTCCTTCGGAGTCCGCATCCGTCAGAGAAACGACAGGCCGGGAAGGGGAAAGGGCGAGATCCAATGATGCGTCGCTTAGTGACAAAACACCCGATCATGATTGCGCATCGACTTTGCGTCTTGTTGGAGCTTCGTTTGGTGAATCTTTTGCGAAAATTGAAGGGGGAAGTTTACTTTTTTTTCCCTTTCGAGAGGGGTAAAGAACAGGGGAAAAGCCAGCTGATGCTTACCACTGATTCAATGCGTGCTAATCTTAACCTAACCTCGTTTGACTCCTACCAAACCGCTAGAATTTTACGTTATATTAATAAAACTAGGTCGTAGCTGAGTCGGTATATCCAGCTTTGGTCAACCACTCTTGTTTACCACCATCGGATGACACGCGCGTCGCGAACAAATGGGCATTCGATCGCTTGTCGGTCGTGACGAGACTCGAGGTAGGATTCAGAGCGTCCGGGGTCACGATTCTAGAGATGACGTGGGGCCTAGCCTGGTCAGCCCGTCCGAAGAGCACGACCATGTCGGAGAATGCTTTCTTGCAAGGGTCCACATCTTGGAGGAGCTTACCCTAAAGATGGTGTTAGGTACTCGGTTACTTCACATATGGGGACGACAAGGAGGATAACCTTAAAAACCCTAACGCTTATCACCGCATGCAGGCAGACAAACGAGGAAACGAGTGGTCCATTCGCTACTTTTCCTTAACGTTGGATTCTTGGACGCAACAACGAACCAAAGCTTTGTCCTGCTCGAATTGCCCCTTTCGTCCTCTCTCTCTCTCTCTCTCTCTCTCTCTCTCTCTCTGTGCAAGCATCATCGCTTTGAGGGCACTTGCACTTGCAGGTGCAGGTGCACGTGCACGTGCGCTGCTCATGTGACTCGCAGGCTGAAATGCTTCCATGGATTGTCCCTTTTACCATCGCCCGGTCGACGAGTAGAAAGAAACTAGACGCGTCGGCGTCGGTGTTAGCGCTATCTATCTGTGCATGTGCTGGTGTTGTCCATGTCCTCGGATGAAATGATGGAGATGGCAACTCGCTGTCTTCTTTCGGCTTGCAGAGATAAGGAGCATCGAGGCTCGAACAGCAGCCCCGTTTCCAATTGACAAGATGCCCTTTTGGGGTTTCCATTCCACGCATTTTCTTGCTCCTTTTTCATTAGCATAGCCAACTATGTTCGAGTATATCCGACTAGGTCACATGATTTCCATGATATCTTCCTATCAACAAGAGTCGCTCCGGATTCTTAATATAGATTTGCACGAGGGAGAATAGAAAAAATTTAAAGGAACAAATTAGTTTGGCCCTTTGGAAAGCTTTCTCTATACATGGAAAAATCACTTCGATTTTATCTGAACTACTAATGCATCATCCATATGAATATAACAATCTCATTATCTGTACACTTGAAAAGCTCAAAGAAATTTCCTTTCCAAAATTCTCCGTTTAGTTTAGTTTCTTGGAAAGTGCAAAAGAATTTTCTGCCGAACATCTTCCCTTAAGTCTAGTTCTCTGGGAAAGTCCAAAGAAACCCATTTGGAAACTCAAAGATGTATGTTGGAAAGCTTATAGAGATTTTCTCCTTAACATCCTCGCTTTAATCCAATTCTCTTAAAAAACTCAAAAATATTTCCTACCTTTAATTCCTCCCTTTAATCCAATCCTCTTGAAAAGCTCAAAGAAATTTCTTCCCAACATCCTCCTTTAATCCAGTCCACTTGGAAAGCTCAAAGAAATTGGATGTAGTTGATCCTCGATCTCAACCAGCGCAGGACTCAAAAGACAAGCCCGTACTCTTTGGATTAACACCATAGAGCCACATAAATGTGGACCATGAGCTTCTCTAACTAGTTAAAGAGTTCAATAATATGATCAACACGGCTCGCTGGTTTCTCGTGGATGACTTGACATGAAAATTTGGTTAATTGAATTTACAAGGCAAAAAAAATATATATATTCGGAAAAAGAAGGGTAACATTTTCAATTCGATAGCAGAAAGTTGGAGAAGAAGACAAGATGCAAACTAGGCCCACTAACATTTGGGCTTTGAAGTCTTTAGAAGGAATTGATTGGAATTCTGCAAGATGTTCACTTAACAACATAGCTAGTCCTAAAATTCATCCTTAAAGTGCGAGCGACTCTTGGAGCAATTGATTCCTACGATGTTCGGTAAATATTATTTAAAGTTCCTTCCGTAAATATTTCTACATTTGGCAGTGTCGCGCAGATCGAATATTTTGTAAAAGTTTATTGTCCTTTTGGAAACACCTTAAAGCCTTTCATAATTTCAGATGTGATGAAAAGCAACCTTGAGTGTCTCTTGTAGACGTTCTCTTATTCCTCTCCAGGTATTTTCCCCAACCGCGTTCAAATCGGCAATGGTCCCCAACGGTCATGGAGCCCATATGTGTCAACTTGGCAGTGAGAATGCCTTCTTGCACAGGAAGTTTACATATGTCAACCTCCAGGTTTCTCTCAACCTAAGTTCTAAAATCACGTGTGGTGTCTCACAAGAGCCATCCGTGGTTTAAAACAAGCTTCACGTGTATGATTTCATTACTTTGGCAGCTTATTTGTTATCTTCAGATTTTGTGGCGAATAAAGTCGATCATTCGTTATTTGCCTATGCTTTTTCTTGGGACCATTTATATCTTCCACTATATGTTGATAGTATTCTTGTCACTATTGATCCTCCATTTTTTTTTTTTTTGGTCTTTGAATACCTGATTCTCTAACAAGGATTTGCTATGAAGGATCTTGGACCACTTCACCATTTTCTTGGCATTGAAGCTCATCATCGTTGTAACAATACGCTTTTATCTCAAGCCAAGTATGTTAATGGTCTTTTGCATAAGTTTGATCTCATTAAGGTAAAGCCTATGTCTACTCCCTAGCTTTGAAGACTGTTGTTTGCAAATGACGGTGAGCTATTTGACAAAAAAAAAAAAAAACAATGGTGAGCTTCTCACTTCTCCAATGTTGTATGCATTACACTCGCCGGTCAAGATTCCTAAGAAGCTTTCAGCCCCAAAGTTCCTTTAAAATTTTAGGTGTTTGATTCAAAGATTTCGGATGTCTTCTTTGCCAAATACTTGCATTTGAAATGCTAAAAGCCCAAAGCAAGGGACTGCTGCCAAAGATTTTCAACGCTAAAAAGGGGTTTAATGATTTTTTTTCTTCCAATATTGCTCGATTGATAATTGTGTTTTCCTTTTACCCTAAAAATTACTATTCATCGTCTTCCTCTTGGATTTGTTGCTCCACGTGAAGCTCGGTACCGACGGAGCTCAACCGCCGCATTTGGTCGCCGAGAGGGTCGCCCGACCTCGGCGACCTCGCATCGACCCCACGCATCGTCGGGTGCGGGCCGCGGCTCAAGTGGCGTGATGGTGGTGCCCGGGTGGCGTGACCCGCCACCTCCCCACCACCATTTCCACTAGCCGCCTCCCCTACCACCACAACCACTAGCTCTGACTGCCTCCCGATCGTTCCCCTCGCTTCAAAGATCTCCTCCTCCTTTTCCTTTTCTTTTTTTCCTTTTTCTTTTCACCTCAAAGCTACTTTGCAAAATACACCAAAATGAGAGTATCCAAACACATTTGCCTTCATCAAATGCCCATTCCTCTAAAGATACTTGGGGAAATACAAAGCCAATTCCCCAAAGTTGAACCAAACGAGGCCATGTGTCCATGACTAGAACCAATATCGGTTTTCTTGTGAATTGATCAATTCATGCACTAACCTAGATTACCTCATCTCCAGTCACAAACGTATGTACCGATATTTAGCTAGCACATCCACCTATGGGTTGCTCATTGAGCGGTGTTCTTTCACTTCATTGACCGCTTAACCGAATGCAAACTTGGCCAGTGCTCTAGTACTCGACTGTTCACCTTGGGCTTTTCTATTTTTCTAGATGCTAATCTTGTTTCATGGAATACCAAGAAGCAACCCACAAGAGCCTATTCGAGTATAGAGGCTAAGTATTGTGTCGTGGCTCGTTGTGTTGCTTTGACTATTATGATTTGTTTATACTTAATGACCTTAGGGTCTCATTTTTTTTTTCTCACCATTTTTTATGATAACATCTCCACCACCTATCTTGCTTTTGACCTCATGTTTCATATTAGCAACAAATACATTGAGTTTGATTTTATTATGTTATAGAGTGGGTTGCTTCCAGTGATCACATGTTTCGATGCGTGTCTACAACGGATCACTAGCAGACATTTTCACTAAGAGACTACCTAGGCCGCATCATGCGCTATTGATACAATCTCTCAGCTATTACACCTACTTCACATTGAAAGGGGTATTAACATGTAATTTATATGTACTATGGGGCCTTTGTGCAATTATGTTCTATCCGTTCCCTAATTGAAATTAATCACTCTTATAAATATATATTAGGGGTGACCATGGTCCGGGTTGGGCCGATCCACCCCCTAACCCTAGGATCAACCCGCAAAGTGTCGATTCTCAACTTTTGGGATCGAGGACCGACCCTATTGAGCTTGGGACTGAGGACCGGACCGACCTAATGGGTTCGATCCGATTCCAGGATCAACCCGGACCAAACGATAATTTTTATTTCATTTTTTTTACTCCTTTAAAAACGATTGAGACCGAATTAACCCAATGGGTTCGATCCGGTTTCCAGGTCAACCCATGATCAACCAATAATTTTGTATTTCATTTTTTGTACTCCTTGAAAGGGCAACCGAGGACTATACCGACCCAAGGGTTCAACGATGAGTGAGGTCAACTAAAAAGGCAAGCGGTGAGGGTCAAGTGGGGTGAGCGTCGAACAGAATGAGCATCGAATGTCAAGCGAGAAGCAACAAGCCAAGCGAGCATTGAGTGGCGAGCGACATGAATGACGAGCGAGGCGAGTGTCGAGTGGCGAACGGAGAAGTTGTTTCTTTCGATTTTGGCAAATTGAAGCCTAAAAGGACAAATAAGACATAAGAGAATGAATGCTAGAGGAAGATGCCATAAGGAGTTGTTTATGCATTTTTGGACGTCGTGAAGATTCCTCACAAAAACATTTTCCTCCTTCGTAAATTATAACTATTGACACCGTAAAGACATTAAAAATCTAAGTTATTAAAGAATAATGTAAAATTGCTTAAACTCCTCACTAATGAGCTATTTAATGTTGTTGACGCTTATTTAGTTTAAGGTTTTCTCTATATAAAAAATTTATAAATAATATTATATATATATAGATAGTCAGGGTTGGTCCGGGTTGGACGGACCTAACTCGTGATCGAGGACCGACCCGCATAAATAAGGCTTGTCAAGAATTCTATGACCAAGGACCAACCTCTCCTCGGTACGAGACCAAGACCGCACGGTTGGGCCAGTCCAGGCTCGGTCCAGGTTGACGACTTGGACCGACGCTCACCCCTAATATATATCATGCAACCCTAATAGAGGTGAAATCACCATGAATATTTATCGTTATTTTTTTTCTAACTCTAAACATCATCACAATCGACACATATTATTCAATGTTTTAGCAATTCCAATAACACATCAAGGGCAACGAATTTGTGTTTAAATAAATTAAGCTAGCCAGCAGTCGTCTTCTTACCTCTTGCGATACACCTGAAGAAGCACCTAGAGACTACACTCTGGACGGTTTCTTGTACCCGATGCATCAGCCTTCTCTCTTGCGAACCATTTTAGTTTCTTGTACCCGAACCACTCGATTAATTGGGTTAGAGTCTTCTTCTCCTCGTTGGCATAATGTAAATTGTGCACCCATGACAATCCGCCAGCTCTCAACATTAGGTCTACATCGAACATCAAGAACTCCAACTTCTCCGGCTTCCTCTCCAACATCCAATCTACTCGATGCCCAAGTTATGTCGAATACATTGTCATGAACCTGCTATCCAAGCTCAAGAACAAAGGGAATAGACCCTTGCCGTGATGAACTCATTAAATGGAGCATTGACGGTTAACGTGCTTGCGATCCCAGTCACATTCTTCTCGGCCGTCCCAGAAGCAACCTAGAATTTTACAAAAATGATCAAGCGTTCTTGTCAACACTGCACATGATGTCGTAGATCAACAACGAATTGTATTAATGCAGAAATGATTGCAAAGAGAAGGGAAGTGATGATGGCAAGTGATGGAGTTTGAAAGAATAGGATTTTGAGTGTCCAATACTTGGACTCCAAGTCATGATTTGGTGGGCAACAGTTAAACACAGATCTATTTAGAGATTGTTGTGGGCCTAGCCCGGTGAGGCCCGACCCGTCCGGTGAGTACACCATCTAGAGATTACTTTTGAAAGTTCCACATCTTCGAACTTCATTTTAGGCCTCACACCAAACCCTAAAATGGTTTAAGGTAATTGATTACTTCAGAAATGTGGAAGACAAAAATGGTACCTTAAAATCTGGAATAGGACGACATAAATATTATAACTTTCGTACGGTACTTTTTTATACTATTGTTGACACCAAAACTACTCAAGTCTTTGACAGTCAACTTTGGCAAAAATAGACCAAGCAAAATATAATAGAGGTAGAATTTGCTAAGTGTTGAAGGTTCTCAGTCGGCAAGTATATGTAATCGATAAAGTGGATGGTTCTGGTCGATGAAGAATATAACATGGAAAGACTTAAGTCCCAAGACACGAGCGTCGGCAAGTAAGGCTTGACTTAGTTGACAAAGGGCCGCATCTAATGCGACTCCCAATGAGCTGTAAAGTAGCTATCCAAGTGATGGGACCGATAATCTTGGATGCAAAGCGCTTGGATACATTGACATAGTTACGAAAAAGTGAAACTGACATTATCATCAAGTAACGGATGTCATGGATCTCGAAAGCCATTCATGATAGAGACTGAGAAATATGGGTGATTGCAACTGTTAAATTATTGGAGAAGGAGCCACAAAGTCTCCGGTGATGGTGAACATGAAGAGTGGAAGAGCAGCCGTCAAAGTAGTGGAATTATGTCTAGGAGTTGATTAACCCTTTGCGAATACAAGTTACTGAATTCTAAGGGCCGCGTAAAACGTATTTGCTTTCTTTGCAATCGTTGTTAATTGTTGGTAATAGCTATAAATACTAGGATTGTAATTTCTATAAATGACTGCCAACTAACGAATGAACCCTAGTTATATATCTTTACATTTCAATACCCTTTTATATGACTGGCCACGAAACAGTCGGCACAGACCCCATCCACTACTTTTTTGCTTTTCTGGATTCTTTCACCATCTTGGACGCACAAGTAACCAAAGCTTGTCTTACTCGAATTGCCCCTATCATCGTCTCTCTCTGCAAGCATTCCACTTTGAGGCGCTTGCATTAAAGGCGCCTGTGCGTTGTTCATGTGACACCAACTACTTCTTTTGTCCCTGTTCTTTTTCGGGGTTCACGAGACCCGCAAGCTGAAATGCTTCCATGGATTTTTCCCTTGTACCATCACCCCGTGCATCGACCTCGGTCCCAGCAATATCTATGTGAGCACGGGTTGGTGCTGTCCGTGCGCCAGTGCTAAATCGATGGAGATGGGACTCGTTGTTTGCTTCAGCTTGAAGAGAGGAGCATCGAGGCTGGAATATCAGCCCCGTTTCCTGGCATTTCCTAGCGCTTTCTTTTCCATTAGCATCCCTGAAGTTGCTGGAGTACCCGATTAATTCCCATAACTTTCACGATCTCTTTCCTTTCAACAAGAGTCGCCCCACTTTCTTATCATAGATTTGCGCGTGAGAAACAGAAGATTCAAAGGAATGGACCAATTGGGCCTTTTGAAAAGTCTTTTTAAGATCGATAACAGTCTCATTTTCAATACTCTTGAAAAACTCAAAGAAATTTCCTCCTCAACATCTTCCTCTTATTCAAATCCTCTTAAATAACTCAAAGAAACCAGATGTGGCTACTCCTGATCTCAACTAGCATTGGACTCAAAACACGGGTCCGTATGCATTGGATTAACCCAAAAGAAAATTACATTTATTTCCAGTACTCTCGAAAGGTTCAAAGAAATCCTCTCCCAAACATCATCCCTTTAATCCACTCTTTTTAAATAACTCCAAAGAAATTGGATGTAGCTATTCCCCAGTCTTGATGAGCACAGGACTCAAAACACCTGTACTATTTGGATTAACCCAAAAGAAAACTTAGACACAACAATTCAAACTCCACTCCGCTCGCTGTGTTGATAGTGCACCAAAAGTGGAAAACGACTCTACTCCATAACACCATAGAGCCAAATTAATGTGGACCGTAGGCCTCTCTTCTCTAGTTAAAAGTTCGATAATAAGAGTTCGGCATCGCTCGCTGCTTTTCTCGTTATACGACTTGACATCAATCTCAGTTCAATTGAATTCACCAAGACAAAAGAAAAGGAATTCGGAAAAAGAAGAGAGTCCACATTTTCAATTCCATGGCAAAAAGTTGGAGAAGACAAGATGCATACTAGGCCCGCTAATATATGGGCTTTGAAGCCCATCTAAGGGATGGATTGGTCTTCTGCAAGACGTTCACATGAGGTACCAGGAAAATCAGGAAAAAAAAAAACACAATTTAACCACAGCAAGTAACCCAAAATCCATCCCTAGAATGCAAATGACTCTTGGAGCAATTAAGTCCCTATGATGTTCAGTAGATATTATTTAAGCTTCTTGGGTAAATTCCCAACGTACTTCGGCATTTGGTGGTTTATTTATATTCGATTGATGAAATTAAAAGGACCTGATCGAATACTTTGTAAAAGTTTAGTGCCTATATGGAAACAATTTAAAAAGTGACTTTGAGTATCTTTTGTGGGTTTATCTCTTATCCTTCTCCAAGTGCTTCACAGGCAGCGTTCGAATTGGCGAGGGTCCCCAAGGGTCATGGAGCCCTCCATGTGCTAAAAGTCACCTCTTTTGTTGAAGCTCCTATCCTTTGACAGCGAAGTTTATAACTTGACCTCAATCATGATCTCTCGATCATCATCAACTCAATCAGAAAACTGCACACCCTCATATGCTTCCTTTCTTGAGTAGACAAGCCCACATTTGTTTAGTTCCAGTACTTGTTATGGCCCCGATATACTTTTTGCTTTTCTCGTTTTTTGTGTAAGGGATGAGCACAGTTCGTATTGAGCGTGTATGCATATGTTCGAGAGATAATCGATGACCCTGTTGTGCCCTCCTCATTCGATGTTAAGAACGTGTATCGATATTGGAATGTTCCCCGACCTCCAGGTATCAAACCGCTTATACTTTTGCAACTACCCTCCTACCTTACAGCTAGTGGATTGCAAACTCAATATCTCTTATTCTGATGCCACGAAGAATTAACAGGGCCGCTGCCAATCATGCAAAATGTCGTGCAAATAAAGAGGATAACATAGACCTGTTTGTTTAGGATTAAGTAGATGACATAGTTAAAGAATGTTCCCCGAGCACTTTACTTTACGGAGAGTAACTCAATTTTCAAGACAATAATTGTACATTATAGAAAAGCAATCAGTACATTGAAAACTATAAATCGAAAACTGTAAAGTTCCTTTAATCGGTTGCTTGGCAAATGCCCTTAATACCCTTTTTAGATGGAAACGTGAAAGTATAGTTTTATGTTTTCCTGTGAAAATTCAACCAACTATTAAAACGAAAAACAAACGATTTCAGGGCACTCCATTGCAGAGTCAGATTCTTCAATCCTTTCAAGTAGTTCTTATACAGAAGTGGAGCCCACTGCGCAATGGCCGTCTCTTTTTCTTCCCTCGCCATCGCGACCAAAGGGAGTCACGGATGTTTAGACACCTACTTACAATGTCTTGAGTATTTGCCTTGCCTCGTACTCCTAGTTGTTTACATAATCAACTAATCGCCGTTTTTGCGGTGAGTAGAAAAGAAAGTTTCGAGAGAGCAGGAGAAACACTCACCCAACCAATGTCCCTGCAAAGGAAAGACACTGATTACTGAAGCTCCTAAATGAACAGCTCTGAACACAATTATCCATATTTGCCTTGATTCTACTTTCCCTATCCGCAAGTTGATTGTGCAAATCACAGACTTGAAATTGGGCATCGTTACCATAATTTAGTCGCAGAGGCAAGGACACCCTTTTATCCCACAAGGGGAAAAGGAAAGCCATAGAGCATTCTATGGACAAATATGAATCACAGCATGAAGAGAAACTTTACAGCAGTAGTATGTCAACTGGAGTTGGTAAAGTATCTGGAGTGGTTGGAAAGAAACTGGGATTATAAGGACGTGGGCATTGTGAGTTTCCAATGTCAGCTCAACGCAAAATTTTATCTAATCCAAGCTCTATGCTACAGGAAGTTTAAAGTGAGATACCTAGTTTATGATACTTCAATGGAATATATGCACAGATTGTCACAGACAATCCAATATATCTTGCCTGAAGCTGATAGCAATCTCAGTGTTTCAAGCAATCCATTTTTGGCAAGTCCACGTAGTAGGTACCAACAAGGGAGTCAAGTAAATAGCTCGTAAGCAACAACAGGCTATTGCAAGAGAAATCTACTTTCCATACCCAAAACAAAGTCAAAAAATTACAATTGCCTGCTTTCAGCATTAAGAAGGCACAAATGTTTGTCATCTAGTAGCTCACCAAGCCAGGGAAACTAATGCTTCTCAGGAAATACAGAACAAATACAGCGACTCGTATGTTATAGAACCGATTTATAATTGCCCACTACTGGTTTGCAGTGGTGCACTGGTACAATCGACGCGTATTATTCCATGTTTTAACAGATTCCAGCAACGAATTCGTGTGAATAAATTAAGCTAGCTAGCAGTTATCTTCTTACCTCTTGCGATACACACGTAAAAGCACCTGGAGGCTATACCCTCAACGGTTTTTGCAAAACCGCAGATAAGTATACTTCGGATTTGCCCGACCCAGATGCATCCTGCTTATCTCCCACAACCCATTTTAGCTTCTTGTACCCGAACCGCTCAATCAATCGGGTCAGAGTCTTCTTCTTCTCCTCGGTGGCACAATAGAAATTATCCACCCACAACAATCCTCCAGCTCTCAAGATCCGGTCTAAATCGAACATCAAGAACTCCAACTTCTCTGGCTTCCCCCCAACATCCAATCCACTCGATGCCCGAATTATGTCGAATACATTGTCATAGAAGGGGAACCTATGATCCAAGCTCAAGAACAAAGGGAACAGACCCCTTGCTGCGATGAACTCATTAAACGGGGCGTCGATGTTTAACGTGCTAGCGATCACAGTCACATTCTTCTCAGCCATCCTCGCAGCAAACGTACCCGACCCACCTCCAATGTCGAACCCAATCCTAATTCCCCCACCACCCAATGCCAACACGTCGTCGATGACAAAATCATTCTTGCCTCTAGCCTTCACAAACTTCTGATTCTCATTCCCACTAGCCAAATCAAGACAACCAGCACACTCTCTAGTGGACTTCTTAGTATTCACACACTCAAAGCTCTTGCAACCAAGTCCACTCCAACTCACCACCTTCTCACTAATCGGCTTCCAGAGAGAGACAGGAAAAGGGCGAAGACCCACCTTGGGGATAGACTTGGCGAAGCACCTCCGCCGAGGCAGAGGCTCGCACCCGCGCAGAATCAGCTTCTGGCCAAGGCTCCAGTCGTCGGGACAGGGCCCGGAGACCTTGTAGCTCATGTACTGGGTCAGCAAGTCGACGGATTTCTCGCAGGAATGCCCGACGGAGGCCACCATCTCGGTGATCCCGGTCCTCGAGTCCTTGCCCAGAGGGAGCGAATGCGGCCGGAGGAACGTCTTGAGCTCGGTGGCGATGTTGGGTCGGGAGAGATCGATGCTGTCGTAGCCGAGGAGCTCCTTCTCCATCTTGGCGAGCTTCTTCTGGGAGGAGGCGATCTCGCGGAGGATGAGGGAGACCTGCTCGGAGATGAGGGAGATGTTCTTGCTCTGGTGGTGGAGGAGGTGCCGGTCGGCGGCGGCGGGGCCGGAGTTGGTGAAGGCGTAGAGGGCGAAGACGTTGGTGGCGACGACGGAGAGGAGCATGAGGAGGTTGAGGGCGGAGGAGCAGATCGTGGCCCGCCTGAACCGGGCGGTGCCGTCGCCTATCTTCAGGGAGACCGACCCCATTGCGGCGGGCCCTCGCCGGTCGGGATCGATCGGAGGGGGAATGCCGGCGCCGCTGCGGAGGGCGGAGGGAGCGAGATTCGAGAGGAGTGATGAAGCGAGTGCAGATTTGTAGATTCGGGTGGGGGATTATGAAATTCAGGACAGTGGCGAAATGGCGAAGAAACAGTGCTGTCTTGTCGGTGCCCGGGTTTGGTCTCCGACTCTGGACCGTGTGGACTGGTTGGATTGGTTGGATTCGGGGTCGGATTTCAGGGGAATTTATTGCCCTCCACAGGATCGACCCGTTTTTCAAAAGATTATTTTTCAAGCAAACAATTAGTATTCTTTCATACCTGATGCTAAGACCTCTTTTTAGCATTTCGATCTCATTTGAAAAATGATTTCAAGCTCGACTGGCTCCAAGAAGAGAAAAGAGAGCGGTCATGAATCGTGTCGGCCTGAGCCGACACATTTATCAATGGAGAAAAGTTACTTCTGAATTATTTGACTTGATTAACAATTGATTTTTTTAATTTTCCTTTCGTGTTGGTTGTCAGTAAGCCTCTCAAAATATATCTTAGGCACGTCCTTTAATCCATATTTTATGAAATGCGGTCATATGAATCAATTATATTTATTAAATGGATCATTAATGAGTTTAGACCCAATTCTATGAGTTATACATGGATTTAATATTGGTATTAAATAGGCTTATAATTTAGTTAGACTCAATTCGTTTTTATGACCCTTTCTTCGCTCCCTAAATTGAACTAAATATAGAAGTGTTTTAAAAAGGGATTAAATAGGTTGGGCCGAATCATCCTCAACCCGGCCCGAGCCCAATCTGACTGTCCCTCTCGACGGCTCCAGTTGTCACTTGTCAGTGAACGGCGAGTCATCACAAATAAATATAAAAAGGAAAAATGAAAGAAGAAATGTCCACGTCATTGTCATTTTCTTATTCTGTTTTCCTTTTTCCCTTCCACCGCTCCCGCGAAAATCGGAACGAAACGACACTGTTTCGCTGTCATTGCAGTGCCCCCATCTATGTCGGCTCGCCTCCATCGATCACCGACGACGACGAGGAAGACGGCGACGGCGGCGGCGGCGGCGGCAGCGACCTCCATTGTTCTACACGCATCTTCGAACGAGAAGCAAAGCATATACACTCCGTAATCCCGACCTATTTCCCTTCGGAATCCTCTTCTCTCTCTCTGAGAAAGCGGTGGATAATGGGAGCGTCGTCTTCATCGGAGCAGAAAGCCTCGCCGGAGCAGCGGGAGGCCGAGTCCGCCGCCGCCGCCGCCGGGGCCCTTCCGATGCTCCGCAAGGCCTTCGCCGACCTCGCCGATCCGCGAACGAGCGCGGTTCCCGTCGCCTCTCTTCAGGTGCTCCGATCTGCGCGGACGCGCTTTCCTTTTCAATTCTGGTGCGCGCCTAGTTGATTTTAGGTCGCCGATTTAGCTGTGAAACTCATGTTTACTCAATTGAATCAGCGCTGCTTGAGCTTACGCTGCGATAAACCGATTAGCTCGGCGACGAGAGTGCCGCCGGACTCGTTCTCCGGGTTGCTGGAAAATTTAGGGGCTTCTATAGTCGACGTGTTCTTCGTGGCTGAGAAGGGTGGATTGAGTTGGGTGGAGTTTGTGAAAGGCTATGTTAAGTGCTGCGGGAGGATGGCCGCGTCGATGGTGGTTAGTAATCTGCTGAGAGTTTTTGCTTTGGCGGCGAATAAGGCGGGGCATCAGGTGGATTTGCAGTTTGAGTCTGATGAAGCTGATTGTAAAGTAGGAGGACATCTCGTGCCTACGGATGTGCTGATGCTTCTCTGGATGTGCTGGACGATGCTGTGGAGTAGTAAGGTTCACAAGTCGCCAAGAGGGAAGGCAGCCTTGTTTCTGCCAGATATCAGTTGTCTGGTTTTGTCGGCGGTGGTGTCATGTGCTGACAATGGCAGTAGTTTGAATCTGTGGAATTTTGACATTTTTGGCTCGGAAGTTCAGCTTCCTGCCGGGAAGTTTGTTGCATGGGCTTTGGCGACGGTGCCAACTCTCCCAGATTGCTATTCGCAGTTTATCCATGAGCATATTGGAAACTGTTCCATTTCACAGGTACTTGTTTAATCTTTCAGCAGTTTTATTGTTCCCAAAATTTATTTTCACGAGGAAGGTGTTATCTTTGTGATATGCAGCACTTGAATTTTATATACATGTTTTTGATTGGCACCGTGAACTACAGGATATTGCATAATTTTTCTTTTTATTTGCTACCTGTGAATCTGTCCAATGCGTATTACTGTAAACAATACCATGATTTAGGGGTTCTGGATCACATAATTTACTCATTTTAATAAGGCGATGCATCAGTTTCTAAGGTTCACTAATTGCAAAGGAACCTGCATATCACTGGACCGGAAATGACAGATCAATTGCTTATAAAAGCGAAATTTGTTATTGTAGAATTTGGCCATGTAAAGGAGTAGAGTTATTATTCGAGTATTATGGGCTAGTTTTGGATGCTTTGGTGGACATTAATATTAAATGTCTTTTCTTTCACTTGCTTGTTCTCTTCTTCCTATCTCTGTCACTTGTTATTGGGGAGATGCTAATATCTCCCTTGGAAATTGAAGTGCATCATATCTACTGGTTTTTGGCCTCTGTTTGAGCAATATGTTCGATCCACTTTACAACCTTACCTCCTAAGGTCATGTTTTCACATCATGTGCATTCTCAAGTACTCTGGAATGTCAGCTGTACGATGAAACCTGTTTGATGTTTCTTTCAACTTCTTAAGGGCGATGTGATAAGTCATCTGATTATCTGCTCTGTAAATCTGCTCCAAATTTTCCCACCAGTGATGTCACTTCCTATGACTTGCAGTAGATGTTCTTACTAGGTCAAGTGTCAGTATCGTCACAATTCATGTGAGTAAGTAGAGCCTTTTTCAATGGGGGACCAAGCAACATGGCGTAGATAATTCAAGTATGTTGATGAAGCCTTAACTCTGTTCCATGGTTCTCTCGCACATCTTAGTAACTCTTGGAATTGTTTTCCATATCATGAAGCATTCTTGATGATTTGTAGTTCATCAAAGTGGTCAGAAGTGAGCTTCAACGCAATCCTCCAATCTATATACGAATGGATCTGTAGTTCACTCTCTTTTGAAAAAATAGCAGGATGAACTGGAGCCTTCAAATTCATCATCGGGGGACATCACTTCAGTAGAGACATCTGGGGCACATCTACTTACCCCAGGAAGGGCGTGGGCTATTTCCCTTACAGTCAGAAACGCATTGAGGGAGGAGATATTAACACATTGCTTTTTCAGCAACTGTGACAAAATAGAAGAAAATCTTCTATATAGGTTGGCCATTTCGCCTTTTGTCTTTATTTTACTGTTCACAATGACTTTGTGGGAGGTTTTTATGTTGCTGTTAAAGGCCTCAAATATTGTCATCTTGCAGCATCAGAAAAACCTGCAAGCTTTTAGTGCTCAATTTCCGGAAATTTATTTTTTGGGTATATTGTCTGTGAGGGCAGATGGAAATTTCGCATCTATTTTATTTAGCCAGTGATGCTCAAATCTCCGTTACCTTTGTGTGTGCGCACGTGTGCGCATGCCTGGCTGAAACTTCACCTGATAACTAATATTACTCCCATAAAGTTCGTGGCTTTTGTGTCCCTGCACTTCTCATGATCCAAAATGCCAAATTCCTCATCCCCCTTGATAGTTGCTGTAACATTTGACTACACCCCTCACATAGACACAATGATTTCGATGCGGTATGAGCCAGCAAAGTATTGCAACAACCTTTAACTGTTACATGTATATTGATATCCAAATGTGAATTATCTACAATTTTTACCTGAACAGGCTTTTATATCAGTTGTAACAAGAACAGTTGACTCATGTACTTTGATGCATATCAAATATGCTCTCTAGTTTTTTGCTGGAACTATTGGACAGCAATTTTTTACTGGTGATACTAAGGATGAGCTACTTATGACTGCATCGACTTCTTTCTAAGATCTTTTATTGACTCTTCGTAGGTCATCTCTTCATGGGAAAGGATTGAACAGATTCTGGTCAAATACTGAAGGTTATCTTGGTCCACTGCTTATGTTGGTTTCTGGTTATTCTGGAGATTCTCATGAGGCTAATACTAGAGACAAGAAATGGGTCATTGGTGTACTGCTACAGCAGGGCCTTGAAAGTAGGGATCATTTCTATGGAAGCCCGGGAAGTCTCTATGCTGTTGATCCGATTTTCCGTGCATATTTACCCTCTGGTATAGGAGATAGAAGCACTGACAATTGATAACATTTTTAAGCACTGACAATTGATAACATTTTTTCTTGAATTATACTGGTGATGGAGTTAATTCTGATCACCTGGATATCATTATCAGGTAAGGAGAAGAATTTCATATATTCCCACTTGCATCCCTCTGCAAGAGTATATGAGCCGCATCCAAAGCCTGTGGGACTTGGGTTTGGAGGAACCATAGGCAATGAGAGAATATTTATTGATGAAGATTTTGCTAGAATTACTCTTCGCCATCACGCTGTGGACAAAACACATCAACCAGGGCCTCTCTTCCCAAATCAGGTAGGTACTTATTTTCACAAAGTTATGTTTCTAATTAAGGTTGAAAAGACTAAATATGCATATTGAGGTGGCTTCTCCATTGAAGTCATTTTGCACAAGTTTAGAATGGTGGTACTCCACTGATTCCTTTTCTTAACTTTATTCTTCTAACTTACATGAGAGGTACATACTAAAGCATGCTGAACCTTTTTTTTTTTTTTTTTTTGGGGGGTGTTTCCCCTTTTCAACAATGTAATGTTTTTTCTCTTCACTTGCTTGGAGCAATTGCTATGTGATAGAGGATTTTTTAACTATGACATACTGTAAGTGGAGATTTTATTCCTATTAAGTGGATCTGTGACTTTGTAGGGATATCTTGCTACTGATGCTTTTATATTAGAAGTTGAAGTTTGGGGATTAGGGAGTACAAAAGCCAAGGAGGCGCAAGCTTCACTTAAGAAAAGGGAACAACTTTTCACTGAGCAGAGGCGCAAGGTAAGGCTAGAATAACCTTATCTAAAGTCACAAGAGTGTTGCATGCCGGAGTTATGCATACTAGGTGATGGACTGACGAGCAACACTATAATGCATCCTGCGCAGGTCGACTTGAAGACATTTTCCAGCTGGGAAGATTCACCTGAGAAGATGATGATGGACATGATAAACGATCCAAACAGCGTGCGGCGGGAAGACCGGTGACACGAATCTCAGAGATAAAGTTCATCCAGTTGACTTTTGATGCTTCCCGTTTGTTTGGAGGTTGAAGGTTGGTTAGGACTATGGCAGCCCCTTGATGTGGCTAAACTTCGAAGCAGAATCAGTTAGCCTTCAATGACAGTGCTGACAGCTGAGGCGCATGTACATACCGGATACTTGTGCACCCGTCCTTGCCTTGTTAGCCAGTCGCATGTGTATAACCACTCGGTTGTGTTTGCTTCCCCATTTGCATGATTCTGTATGTTTGATGATGTAAGTGACTATGAAAACTTCCTCTAGCATCTCTGCTTGTAGGAACTATGCTGACTCGAGTGACGAGGGCACTTTCTGGGTTAGTCCCGGTTTATAAGGCTTCTCCATTGGTTTTTGGCTTCTGGATTCTCGAAGAAGACAGAAATAGATTGAAGCAACAGTACTCGTAGGAGCTGTCTCATAAATGGAGTCTTTTGGATTTAATACGCCCATTTTTACATAACATATCCAGGTGTTATTCGAATCAACTTAAAAATAAAATAAAATAAAATAAATAAAAAATAAAAAGGCTTTGGCTTTAACTTGTTGACAATTAGCTCGGTCATGGTGGATCAGACAATTGATGGATTCGCCAGCTAATAATGGTCGTGATCGCTGATCCAGTCGTCCATCAACTGACGAGCGATACTCAATTTTTACAATCCGAGGGGCAACGGACGTTCATGCGCATGACACGTTTTCGGAACAATCACTCTTAACTTCATCCCCTCGACAAAGGATGAACTGAGGTCCAAAGACATCAAACATGACCTGCGATGCCCATGCAGACAAACTACACCGGCATCAAATTCTTTTAGTTTTGACGGGGAAAATTGCTATCGCAAAAGAAGTTCACTCACTTCCATCCATGGCCACCAACCTTGACGAGTTTTCATCACCATGAAAACGTAAAATCAAAATTAAAAGAACTGCAGATGGAATTTTTGTTCTCTTTTGGCATCTCGGAGGAGTTCTCAAATTACTGAAACCTTAAATGAAGCAAGAATGCCGATAGAGAAGGAACGACACAAGCTAGCATAGGAAACAATCTTCGATATAATGTTCTTCAAAGTCACCCCATCTTGGCAGCACACCAGGTCCAGTCACATCGTTTCAGCTGATGGCTCTGGCTGTTCACCCATGTTCACGGCCGCAGTGTCTGCTGCTGCTACTCCGCCTTCCTTGGCTGTAGAACAAGACATAAGAATGCATGAACTCCGCACAGCTTACGTGTATCAATATGGACAGTCAATATGGTTCTATGACAGGTAATGTTCCACTGCATAGAGATTAGAGGGAAAAACCAATGGCTAAAGCACTCAGCTTGGTCGATACTCACACTGAGAGTTGAAATCTATGAATTTGGTCGAAAAAACTTATATGCACACACACAGATAAGTTCAACATAAAATATGCTGTGAGGTGCTATAATATCTACGCTAGGCTCACTACAACTTCCTTCTTTTTCCATTGAAGGCAGGGAGTATCAACTAAGGCCTGGAGACAAGAATCACACACACAAATAGGCTTAACAAAAATTTTCATTAACTGTGCCCCTTTTACAATTATCTGGACGATGCTGAAAAGGTTTGATTGAAACACGTCTCTGCCACCTACATATTCTCCCCAGATCCTCCAAACATTTGAATGCTGATGACTAAGCCAAACAAAAGGACAGTGCTAGACATGATACTCACAACAAATCAAAGATGCTCCCGTGAAAGATATTAGGGCAGTGAAAACGTCGGACATGCCAAAACTGAATGAATGAGTAATCACCCAACTTCAGCATTATCTGTGAACTGGCTAACAGTCTACATGGTTAATGATAAAGTCCTCAAGTTAGTCACCGATTCTTAAGCAACCTTAACATGACAAGTAAAATAACCAGCTGCTCCAACCCCCCTCCCCCCTTTCTCTTTCTCCTCTCATCACTGACTTCCCAAAATTACCAACTAGCTTTCTCCCCTATTCTTTTCCATATCCTACTCACTGCCGAATCAATTGGAATGCAATTTCTGGGAACATAAACAGTTCACTGTCACGTTCCCTCTCAAGTTTTCGGCCCTCCGTTTCGTTGAGCCCCAAAAGGAAATAGGCAACTCATTAACCGGTCCGAGTATCAGATAGGAAGATCCAAGAGCATGGATGCAGCATGTCCATACGATTTGAGATGTCAAAACTATCAACCAATACGTTCTGAAACGGAGATGAGCTAACGATATCAAGAAATAAACCATCTTTTTCCAACAACGCGGACAACGAAATGGCAAAAATGCGATCTTTTTCCCCCTCATAACTCATGCGCAAAGACCCATGAAAGGTCTTGCCTTTAACCGAACAGACGCCATTCGAACTACTAGGATACGGCTAAGTTATGCGTAATTAAGGACATCCGGAATCAAAAATCAACCGAGCATAGATCCCCGCACACCAATTGTTCGACGCAATGCAACAGCGAGAGAACACCCAAAAACCACAGCAGAGACGAGATTCCCCACTGACCTTAGTGCCAGGCGCGGGCTGGCGCAGCTCCTCCTCGGGGATGATGACGGGCCAGGCCTCGCCGGCCTCGCGGAACATCTGCTCCGTCTCCAGGTGCTGACCCTTGTTGAGGATCATGGTCCGTATGCTCTGGGCGGTGGTGGTGGTGCCGTCGAACACCTCCTCGACGCCGTTGACGAAGGTGACGGCGATCTGAGGCGGGTGGTCGTCGGTGCGGCGCTTGACCACCACCTGGCACGCCGGGTTCGACTCCTTGGCCTTGCGGGCGTTGCACTGGGCCAAGAACTCCATGCACGAGGCGATGCGCGGGTCCAGCGCGTTGAACTCGATCTTCACCTTCGACAGAAACTTCAGCATCTTCTCTCTCTCTCTACGTGCAGCCACGGCGGAGGAATTGCACTGAGAAACCAACTCTTCTGGAGAAAGCTTCCTCGCGGATCGATGCTCCGGCGAACGAAAGTGAAGGTGGGAGAAGTTGGGCCTCCAATTGCCTCCGCAGCCCGTAAAAGGAATCTGCCTTTCTGGGCCTGGGCCTGGGCCCGGGCCCAACCTGGTGACATTCCGGACAAACCGGAATAGTAACGAAAAGAGCGGCTGTACACTTGCAATAAATAATCTCTTGAAATGGATATGAAACAAAGGGATCGTTTGTCTACAAGGTGAAAAAGAAAAATACTTTTGGAAAATTCATTTTTTGAAGAAAAGTGATTAGTTTTCTCTTGTTTGGTGATATGCTAAGTACCACCGACTCGCAACTCGCTTCCGACACGACACGACATACGCCGATACGTCGTCGTTTCTCAAAATATAGAGAATTCCGACATGTATATTAAATATATTTTTATGTGATAAATTATCATTTTTATGATTATTTTAATCAAATTAATTTGATTCAAGTTTACAAACAAATAAATAATAATAAAAGAGTCTATAATGAATTTATACTAAAAATATTAATCCACAATTTGTTAATATCATTCATTATTTCGATTTGACAAATTCAACTCCATTCGAATTCTCCATAAAACTTAAAGGAAAAAAACGAGTAATTCAGATTTTGGACTCACATAATACTTGAGGGTAAATTGCATGTCATGAGAAGTGAGAGTTAAGAGAGAAGAGAAGACTAGATTTTTTTCTTTCACTATTTATTATAATTATTATTATTATTATTATTATTATTATTATTATTATTATTATTATTACATATTTACATTTTGAGCCCTCATTTAGTGAAAAATTTTAAAATCGACTTTCGTGCATATTGGAATCACGTGTCGGAATTCCAAACTCATATGTCAAAATTCTTGACTCACAAGTCGAAGAGTACTTGGGAGAATTGACTAGATGTCAAATTGTTTTACACGTGTTGAGCAAGTATCGGATAGTGACTCCTAGAAAGTGTTTGTGCTTTCTAGGTGATTAGTGATAGAAAATGTTTTTCGATGTTTAGATTTCAGTTACAAAATGACTTCTATCGAGCAAAATAAAAATTCATCTCTTGAAAAAAATAAAATTCTCTTTCCTTCTTCCCCTCTACTAATGGCTGCCTCGAGCCTCACTAGCCTCAGCCAAAGTCGAGAAGAGGAGCAATTCAGCAAAAGTGTTTTCGCCTTTTAATATTTAGGAATTCTCCTTCTTAATTTTATACATAAATGTTTTCCTTGACTGCAAAGTGCTTTCGATTGACTAATTATTTTCAGCGAATTAAAGGGGTGAAAGTTCGGAAAACTAATTACGGGGAAAAACTTTCCCTCAAAGAAACACGCCCGGATTGATTCTAATTGAGAACAACTAGAAACAACATCGTTTGACTTTTAGGGTGTGTTTGTTTGTGTTCTTTATTTCTGTTTATGAACAGATTTTTTGTTTTTTTGTTCCCGAACAAAAAAAGAAACAAAACGCGTTTGTTTGCATTTTTGTTCCAAATCTGTTTTTTTGTTCCGGGAACAAGAAAAGAAAAGAAACAAGAAAAAAAAAAAATTGTTTCGTTTAACAATTTTTTGGAACAATTTTTCTCTCTCCACTCTTTTCTTTTCTTCTTTTTCTTCTTTTCTTCTTCTTTTTCTTTGGCCGGTCGCCGGCCTTGGCCATGGCCGGCGACCGGCCGTCGAGGGCCGGCGACCTCGCCGGAGCGTCGCCGCCCCGGCGAGGTCGAGCTCGGGCTCGCCCGAGATCCGGCGAGGCCGAGCTCGCCCCGGCCCACCGCGAGCTCCGCCTCGCCGGCCACCGCCAGCGACGTCGACACAGCGGTGGCCCGGCGAGGCCGAGCCTCGCCGGTGGCTGGGCGAGCTCGGCCTCGCCGACCCGGGCGAGCCCGAGCTCGCCCGCCCAAGGCGAGGCCGAGCCTCGCCCAACCACGGCGAGGCTCGGCCTCGCCGGGGCCGGCGAGCCTCGCCGTGGGCTGGGCGAGGCCGCCCGGCCCTTGTCGGCCGCTCGCCGGCCCTGCGTCGGCGGTCGCCGGCCATGGCCAAGGCCGGCGACCGGCCAAAAGAAGAAAAAAAGAAAGAAAAAAATGAAAAATAAAATAAAAATATTTAAAAATTAAAAGAAATAAAAAAAGAACACAAATTTACCAAACATGTTTTCGTTCTTTTTTTATTCTAGGAACAAGTTTACCAAACACGGTTTTTTGTTAGGGTGCGTTTGTTTGTGTTTTGTTTTTTTTTTGTTCCGAACGAAATAGAAAAACTATTTCTGTTCTTAGGAATAGTTTTGAACAAAAAACGTGTTTGGTAAACTTGTTCCTAGAATAAAAAAAGAACGAAAAACATGTTTGGTAAATTTGTGTTCTTTTTTTATTTCTTTTAATTTTTAAATATTTTTATTTTATTTTTCATTTTTTTCTTTCTTTTTTTTTTTTCTTTTGGCCGGTCGCCGGCCTTGGCCATGGCCGCGAGCGGCCGACGAGGGCCGGCGGCCTCGCCCGCCACGGCGAGGCTCGCCGGCCACCGCCAAGGACGTCGACTGGCGGTGGCCGGCGAGGCTCGGCCTCGCCGTGGGCCGGGCTACCTCGGCCTCGCCGGATGGGGCGAGCCCGAGCTCGCCCGGCCTCGAGGCGCCGGGTCGAGGCCGGGCGAGCTCGGGCTCGCCCAAATCCGGCGAGGCCGAGCTCGCCCGGCCAACGGCGAGGCTCGGCCTCGCCGGCCACCGCTGTGTCGACGTCGCCTAGCGGTGGCCTCGCCGAGGGCCGGCGACGTTCCGGCGAGGTCGCCGGCCCTCGACATCGTCGCCGGCCAAAGAAAAAAAAGAAGAAGAAGAAGAAAAGAAAAGAGTGGAGAGAGAAAATCTGTTCCCAAAAATCGTTAAACAAGAAAAACTTTTTTTTGTTTCTTGTTTCTATTCTTTTTTTGTTCCCTAACAAAAAAACAGATTTGGAATAAAAACGCAAACAAACGTGTTTTGTTTTTTTGTTCCCTTTAAACAAAAAACAAAAAATCTGTTCATAAACAAAACAAGGAACGTAAACAAACACACCCTTAGTGACGTATCCACCACATCTTTTGGCTCCAAGCCGATGTGCCTTTTTACGTGCGTCGGCTCTCTTATGCACTTCATTTGTCACATAAATTTTCATAAATGGAAGACTTGGCGATGGATACTTGTGCCCCTAAGATAAAAATTTGTCAATCTTTTTTACGATATGAAAAAGTCGGGTACTTGCGTCATGAGTGAAAGTCAATAATTTTCCTTTTTTCCCTGGGAATCTGGCCGGCTATTGTTCCGACATCTCTTGCACTTTGGTGATTTGATGAACAAAGCCTATGTAGTTTTAAACCCCAGATTGGAGAATTCAATGTCATGGTTATGATAATATAATTACTAATGAACAAAGTTTTACTCACCATTACACTTAACAATAAAACTTTTCGCAAAATCATAAGGAACTATACCGATTGGCCGAAAAGGGGACTGGTCGACCCTCCCCAAAGTTTCTTGTGAATTTTCCCCGGTATATCAGTTTTTTCTTTCTACAAATTTCTTTGCAGACATAATGAAATATGACTTTGTAAACATGATCTATATCAATTGATCAAATGGTTGGTGAACAAAGGATTGAGCTTACCTCAATCTAAGGGTAAACAATTCCAGTTTCTATACAGATTCCTCTTAGAACTATAACCTATCCTCGTTAAACCTATAACCTACCCGTTAAAATAAGCTTTTAATTTTTTGGAACCCAAAACCCACCATTCTAGAACCTATCTCCTCACAAATTTCAGAATCAATTTCAGGGTTTATCCAGATTAAACTTATATTATTAATTGAATAATTGTAATGAATTGTTACCTTGAATGACTACCACTTGATTCGACAATCCATTGACATATGAAGAATATAGACAATAGCAAAGTAAAATTCTCAATCATAAAATAAAAGTCTAGACTAGTGATTCCAGATTCTACACTCATAAAAACATACCTAAAACCTACTCGTTGAATCAGGTTCAATCAGGTTCTTTAATTTTTGGAATCTAAAACCTACTCTTGCATACCTTGAAACTTAGAACCATACTCACCCTCACCTCAAATTTTTGGAATCTAAAACCTACCTGCATATCTTGAAACTTGGAACCATACTCACCCTCACCTCACCTTAGAGAGGTGGAACGCTGGGTACGGTAAAAATCAAAATTTCAATCCAATCATTAAGAATATAATAAGTTTTGTGCGCTAAAATTACAAGTGCACATATACGATGAACTTGAAATTTCTTTCAACAAAATTACTTTATAAATATCAAAATATGAATAGGTCGATTCCACCAAGAGGTTGTAAAAGCAAGAAAATTTCTTGAGAAGAACAAGACGAGAAAATAGAACAGGCAAAACAGCAGGGGAGAATTTCCCACACAAGCTTTTCGAAGCTGAATCCGATTGTATTGAAAAATATCAAAAATTGCTGGAGACAAACTATTTTTGCCTCGAAAGGCAAGCAACATAAGCAGAAAATGGGGCCGCAATTGCACCGCCATCAGGAAAAATGTACATGCAGGAACATTTCCGCACAAGCATGTTCTTCCCTTAGGTACCTGTGATCTCCCTGTCAAGTTTCATTCTTTTTGCATTTTGCGGCTCTGCCATGCCACTGCTGCGTGGCGGGAGCGATGTATCGTGCTGATACGCGCAATTGGCTCCATTTCTACACCCCCTCGAACTATTGAAATATATACAAGGCTTCATTATTTTACCCTTTGAGTCTCTTATTTTAGGATTACTGGCGGGTTCCTGAATTGTCAACGGTTGGTGGCCGTAAGGGTTACCGTACTGTTGGGGAGTCTCTCGTCTTTCTCCTCCATGTTGCTGGATCAAGCTCTTGTAATAATTGAGATCTTTAGCTGGTGCGGCTGTCCTGATGGTGGAGGAAGAAGAAGCATGCATGACCGTTTGGGGAGGAAGCGGTGCAGTCAGCGGCGGTCCCATTCTGACGCCGGCAGGATGAGAGTACAATGATGGCCCACTTGTGTGAGAGTATGAGAGCCCGCTTGAAGAAGTAGCTACTAAAGGCATTCCAGTTTCTACACTAGTGACATAGCTAGGAGGATTTGAGAGACCTACTGAACCTCCCCGCGTGTTTGGTGGGATCTGCGCTTCGGTGATGGTCCCGTAATCTTTGACCAACTTTTCGATCATTTTGGGGTCACTCAGAATCTGAATCAGAAGCTCCTGGTCAATCATGTTCCCGTGCTCGTGGCTCTTCATTAGTGCAGTGAAGGCAGCTGTTGCAGCTGCTGCCACATCGGGTTCTACACCATGCAATGTACTAGAGGTAAGGTTCTGATTGGCGGCAGTGTTTGCAATGACAGGTCCCATGGTCTGAAGTGGATGAGAAACTCCAGAAGCCAGTAGTGATGGATGTGATGTGACCGGAACACCAAGTTGGGGAACGAAGTCAGATGATGCGTCTCCTGGTGTCTCTTCATCTTCAATGGGCAAAATTGGCACCAACGGAATTTGTGAATCATTCTGATCGAAATCTTGCAAGTCTGATGAAGCTACAGCGACAGGACTGCACTTGCAAGAGACAAAAAATAAGTTTGTTGAAGAGCAACATTACAGGCAAATATAGCCAAAAAAACATAATTAAAAAAATAAAGAAAAGATAGGCGTCCAACTTTTGAGGAATGGCAGATGGACGAGGATAAACTGCTTCTAGCACTCTCATCTCCCTCTGATTTTGAACATCAACCTCTTTGCTTTCCTCCCCAGCAACCACTTGCCATTCATGAGGAAGCAAGAACTACATCCATTAATAAGAGCAAATGAAGGTTCAGACACTAAAGAAAAAGGCTGGAACAATAAGGTTTACAGGATAACTTGGGGCAACTTACTCGTGGAGGACACTTCCATTTGTTTAGAGGGATTTCAGACACCTTAATCTGTAGGTTATTGGAAGGATGGGCTGCTTCAAAACCAGGAGGTAGAGCATCATCAGAGCCAACTCCAGTTGAATGCAAAAGCCACGAGGTCTTGGCCTGAAGGTGATCTTGAGGACCAAACCCAACTTGGACAGGAGCTTCATCTGATAGGAACAGCTTCACCTGTTTTGGAAGATCATGTGATCAAATAGAACTTAAGTTGACCAATTAAAAACATGGTACCGGTATCATCCCCCAAAGCAAGTAAAACAGCTTCAGAGCATGAAGATCATTGAGGTACCAAGAAAAGGTTAAGCAAGTATGGTTTTAAATCTACTTTCGGACACCTTTAACAAGCATTCAGAAGTGAAGCACAATTACTTTAGTTATCACACACGGAGTTTGGGAGCAAATTTCACCCTGGCAAGCTGCACAAAGAAATCTCACCAAAGTAATTTCTCTGATCACATAAGTGGGATATTTTGTTCATAGTAAATACACCTAGACTTCACATGGTTGCTGGAAAGTTCTCATATTAAATAATGCATGTTCTAGTAAATAACCAAAACAACAGATATAGCCATAATAATCTGCACAGCAGTGGAAAAATGTATCCAAGAATCTATAGAAATAGAAGCTTTTCTACCAATAAAAAGGACTTTCAAGCTTTTCTGTACCACTATCATCATTAAGAAACAAACTAATGGAACAATCACATAACAAATGATGAAGCTGTGTGCCAAGCCATCTGGTCTGACTTTCTTCAATCAACTCACAATGGCCTGTGGACAACTTCTATCATATCAAGCAGAAGTTACATGATGCCAGCAACTGGGCTCATCAACCAGAGTAAATATAGCAGCAATTGTCCACAACATGACAAATAAGCAATACTACAAAGCATAAAAGGAAAAGAGAGAAGAAAAAAAAAGAATGATTACAGAATAGTAATCATAGTTAGACAACCTATCAACATTATATTACACCCAGCTTAGACGTACTTGAACCCTACCACAAGGACTTCAACTTTTGAAAAAGACCGTGCATAAAATACTGAGGATGGTTTGCTCATCTTTAGAATCAGTAAATTAAGACCGGTTTTTCTTATGGGGAATAGAACTCAGTAACCACTAACACATAATGGGGGATAAACTCAGAAACCTCTAAGATAACTATCTCATTTAACCATCTCAAGAATTGTTGTGCAAGCTTGAAAGATAATTGCTCTCGGGTTGTTCACTTGTGCCCCAGAGGCACTCAATAGGATGTCATACACTATAGCTTTTGAAATGAAAAGAAAAACTGTTGTGTGAAATTCAGAAATCAATCACTAGTGACACTGGGATACCCCTTCACAGAAGCACAGAGAGAGAGAGAGAGAGAGAGATTGTCCGATGGTAGAGACAAAAGTCATTTCATCAGAAATGGCTTATATTCAGCAACCCAGCACAAATCTTACAGGCATGTTCAAGAAAGCACAGTAGCATGAAAGAAACACAACCACTTAATAATGCTCCATCATAAAAGGACCTTAAAAAATCAGTAAAGCCAAAACTTCTAAATGTACTTGAGTTGATCCTAACAAATCAATCAACAGAAATGTAATGTAAAAGTGCAAGACCTAATGCTTAAAGATCCATTATAATCAAGCAGACATCCAGAGAATATTCAAGAACAAGATTATTGAGATTATTGGGGTAATGACAACCACAAACTTGTTATCAGTTGTTGATGCAGTTGGAAGGCAAATGCTGAATCACCACGATAGGAATGAAGTGCCTTGCAATCAATTAAGGAATTGAAAACAAAAAACTTAAAGACAGCTACCCATTCAAACTATCTCAAGAAACTAAAACTTTAGTACGGTTTAAGAAACTTGTGTATAACCAGTTATGAATACTAGATAAGAAAAAATGTGATTTAATATACTCCAAAATTTATTTCTTGTGAGTCACAAACTATCTCAAACAGTTTCCCGTGTTAAATCTTCCTGTGTAGCTTCAAAACTCTCCAGTCAATGTAAGTACACATAGTCCAACCAATGATTGTTCTATGAACAACAACCTCATTGTTTAGAAACAGTTTGGCATTGAAGGATTTTGGTGCCATGTCAAACAGTGGAGAGCCAATTAAAGTCTCAGCGACCCAGAAATTAGCTTTATTCTTGTAGGGAGCAATTTTAATGTGAATAAACTGTATTGTAGAGCACTCAAAACATATCATCTTGATTCATAATGGTATTTAGTTGCCTTTAACCTGCATTTCACCAGCATTTCACAATCTTCTGCTTTATCCTGTGTCATATATCAAGTCCTTGTGCCAGAAGCAACTATCTTTAGATAGAATTATTCAGAGTCCGCGATTTACAGTTAAAGGTCCTTGCTCTGCTGTCATGCAGTTCTCAGATTCCAATAAAAGAGTCAAGTGTTTCTGTAGCTGAATGTCCTCATTTCAGCTTACAGTAATTGTAGGGAAGGAATAATGCGTCAATTGAGATTTGACTGCTTAAGCATTGTCAATAACTTTCCATTCAGTTTCAGCAGGAAACCATTTTCATTTCCTATCTTTTACTCCCTCAGGAGAGCTTGCAACAGAAAATGCCAATAATTCAAGATAAATCTTCTCCAATGGTCTGATTGCCAGCACTAGAGCCTCATTACACTAAACAAAGATGTTCAGTTCATATCACCTATCGTCAGCTATTTGTAAACAGATTTTCGGAACTACTGAACCATTTTCTTCCACAAGAGGAATTACTCACCCTTATTACCGGGAAACCACCCTTTGTCATTCTACTTGTTTTTATTCTAGTCAACATTACAACTTTGCACAAGGATGAATACACTAAACGCCAGGTCATTAATTACTGGTAAGTTTCTCACTATCTTAACTGACTGAACAAGTTGCACCAACCCATAGATGCTAGAGAGCACCAAACTAACTAAAGTTTCCTAGCATGAATACTCAACCCACTATATGCTTCCACTTAAAACAAGCCCTCATCTTTCCGAACACATCACGACTTCTATGTGCTTTCAAAAGTCTTCTCCTCTCCATCACTTCCAAAAAAGAATGCAAGCATCAAAATCCAGCTAAGTGCTTCTGCATCAACACCCAAAGGAAAAACCTTTGCTATCAGAAATGAAACTGGGTAACTTAAAGACAACCTCAAGGGAAAAAGGAAAAAAAAAAAAACCACTTTGGACACCACCACAGCCCCCAAAAATGACATGCACAATGTAACGATAAAAGCATCACACAACAATGCATAAGTTCCGAAACTCGACTCAGATTGCCTCAAATCCCACTAAGTCCGCAGCCTTATAAGCCAAGTTTCGTTCGCCACATCCCATAAATCAACCTTTCACCAACAACAACTCGCATTATTACCTGACAAAGGTTAACGTCCGAAGCCCAAGTGACCCTTTTCCATTTCTGCGATCCCCGCATGTTACCGATTCCTCTACAAAAAACACTCCTTTTTCCCCCTCCCTGCTCCCGATTCTCGACGCGGGCGCACGATCGAAGGCAATCGCTACGTGATTATCAATCGATCGATTACTTCTTTTTCTCTCTTTCGATCTCAATCGGAGACAGTCCCGGAATTCAGACCCTCCTTCTCCTCCCCTCCGCAATCGAAGCCCTAACGGACGACACCGTCGACGCAACCGGCGAGGCGGGGAACAACCGAACGTGATCGATGATGGATCGACGTCCAGGTGACATGTCAGAGAGATCCGAGGAAACCCTAGATCCTCTGGTTCTTTCTCCCCTGCTGCTTCGCCGCTCCTATGCAAATGAAATGAGATCTTTTAAGCAGGCCCTGTTTTTCCATTTTGTAGCGCTTCTCACTGTGGTCGTTCTAATATATACGATGGCACGGCCGAGTCGGGTCAAAATTACTGAAAAAGTCCTAAACCGGTCGAACCTGAGCCGGTTCGATCCCGCCCGTCATTATGATTTGATTCTGATTTCTCTATTTTTCTTGAGATTACCGATTTCCTACCATTTCGAATAGAATGCCAAGACAAACCTTCTTCCTATAAGACCTGCTTAATTTAGTTCAGAAAACTGTATGAAACCGCGTTTCATAGCTCAAACCTATGCTCAATCCTATTTTCGGTAGGAGTAGTTGAGAATTAAATCCAATCCTATTCCATTATTTTCCTACCCGTTTCAAATAGAATGCCGAGACAAACCTCCTCCATGTAAGACCTGCTTAATTTAGATCTGGAAAATTGTACGATTTATGAAATCGTGTGTTATGACTCGAATCCGTATTCAATCCTATTTTTCATAGGAGTAGTTGAGAATTGAATTCAATTCTTTTCCTACTTGTTTCGAATAGAATGCCAAGACAAATCTCCTAATTGTAAGACCCGTTTAATTTAGAACTAGAAAATCGTACGATTTATGAAACCATGTGTTATAGCACAAATCTGTATTCAGTCCTATTTCCAATAGGAGCAGTTGAGAATTGAATACAATTCTTTTTCATTATTTTCCTACCACCATTTTGAATAGAATGCTAAGATAAATCTTCTTTGTGTAAGACCTGCTTAATTTAAATTGGAAAAATAGAATGTTTTTATGAAACCGTGTGCTATGGCTCGAATTCGTATTCAATCATATTTTCGGTAGGAGGGGTTGAGAATTGAATCCAATCATTTTCCATTATTCTCCTACCCGTTTCAGATAGAATGCTAAGACAAATCTCCTTCGCATAGGACCTACTTAACTTAGAACAGAGAAAGTTGTATTGTTTTATGAAACCGTGTGTTATGGCTCAAATCCATATTCGATCCTATTTTTGGTAGTAGCAATTGAGAATTGAATTCAATTCTTTTCCATTATTTTCCTACCCATTTCAATTAGGATGCTGAGATAAATCTTCTTCATGTGAGACCTGCTTAATTTAGATCGAAAAAATAATGCGTTTTTTTGAAACCATGTGTTATGGTTCAAATTTGGATTCAATCCTATTTTCGATAGAAGTAGTTGAGAATTGAATCCAATTCTTTTCCATTATTTTCTTACCCATTTCAAATAGAATGCTGAGACAAATATCCTACATGTAATACCTGCTTAATTTAGATTGAGAAAATTGTACGGTTTTATGAAGCCACGTGCCATAGCTTAAATCCGTATTCAATCCTATTTCAAGTAGGAGCAATTGAGAATTGGATCCAATTCTTTTCCATTATTTTCCTACCCATTCCGAATAAAATGCTGAGATAAATCTTCTTCATGTAAGACCTGCTTAATTTACATTGAAATTATAGTACGTTTTTATGAAAGTTATGACTCAAATCCGTATTTAATCATATTTTCGATAGGAGTAGTTGAGAATTAAATCCAATTCTTTTCCATTATTTTCCTACCCATTTCGAATAGAATGCTAAGACAAATCTCCTTCGTGTAAGACCTACTTAATTTAGATTGAGAAAATCATATGGTTTTATGAAGCCAAGTGCTATGGCCCGAATCCGTATTCAATCATATTTCTGATAGGAGCAGTTGAGAATTGAATCCAATCATTTTCCATTATTTTCCTACCCATTTTGAATAGAATGCTAAGATAAATCTTATTTGTGTAAGACTCGCTTAATTTAAATCGGAAATATAGTATGTTTTTACGAAACCGTGTCATGGCTCGAATCCATATTTAATCCTATTTTTGGTAGGAGTAATTGAGAATTGAATCCAATTCTTTTCCATTATTTTCCTACCCATTTCTAATAGAATGCAAAGACAAATCTCCTTCATGTAAGACTTGCTTAATTTAGATTGAGAAAATCATACAATTTTATGAAGCCACATGCTATGGCTCGAATCCGTATTCAATCCTGTTTCAAGTAGGAGTAATTGAGAATTGAATCCAATTCTTTTTTCGTATTTGTATTAGTGTGAAACCAAAGCCTGTCTCCAAGTTGTTAAAAAATAGTTGAATAGTGGTGTTGAGTTTCTTGACCCTTTGTCTTTATGATTAGTTGATTCTATTTCTTAATGGGAGGAGGGATGGGATATAACTTGGCAATAGAGCGATCACCCGGTTCAAGCTGATTATCCCTAAAATCAATTTAGTTTTTATCCTTAATTAATTTAGTTCTAAACAATTTACAATTTGTTAGTTGAGTCATTCTAGGCAATTTTGACAGGAATTTGCTAAAGTGGACTTGAGCTGCCCTGCATGATATTGTCGACACTGATATAGACAACTTTTGTAATTTTTTGAAAACTCTTTTGAATTTATTATCATTTTTTTTTTATCTTTGGTTTTATTTTTTTTCATTGTTGTCGGCGAGGGTCACCCACACTAGGTGATTCAAGCAAGCGTCATGATTGTCTCTGCATCCTTACCTCCTTCGTCACTAAGCAATTTTTTAGGGGCTAGAGCTGGCAATTTGGGCCGTTTTCCTCTTGACAATTAAGCATATCCCCCGTCATCTCATTGGCCAACTTTGACCATTATTATTTGGAAGTCATATCCACTCTTCTGAGTTTGCATTTGGTACTAGTCCCACACCACATGCTGAAACAATACTTTATCCCTAAATGTCCAATCAAGCACTGCGCCTCAACAATTTTTAAGGGAGAGTCAACTAGCTCTAAATTTGAGTGGCATTTCATCTCTAGACACAATTCATCCGCTGATTCTTTAATATCAATCAGTTCGGACCTCATATAAGGTTACCCACGGCCATGGCGACCTCGATCTTAGGCCGCAATGGCCACATCTGAGAGAGAGAGTAGAGGAGCTTCATAGCAAAGATGAGAGAGGAAAGTAGAGAGAGATCAATGGAGTTGTTGATGGAATTTAAAATAGAAATCTCACTAATGGGGACCACTACGAAGTCGGTCGGATTATTGGAGGTGGCCACTGACGGCAGGAGTGGGTGGCGGCTGAGAAGAGTCAAAGTTCGGGTGCGTGAACCGTGACATTAGGACTGGCTGAATATTTGGATGAAAAGGGTCATTGACTCATTTTAGTTGAACAGGGAATTTAATACATAATTCTGAGACACATGCATGTTTTTTTGACTTTGTCGTGGATGATACTACGACATGTTTTTGTTTTTTTCCCAAATTTTTTTTCTTTTGAGAAACTATAAAAACCCCAAAATGCCCCAATCTCATTTCCTTGTGTGTGGGTTAGGCCTTGCCACATGCTACACGGTCCGAAAGAGACATAGCCCCAAGCACACTCACTCACAAGATGGCAACAAGATTACCGAAAGTCATAAGCCCATACTTATATTAACTCTGCATTAAATCTTTCTATGTGGCCAATATAATTCTAGACCTTTTGATATAGGCAAAAACATTTCTTATATTTTCAACAAAAGAAAATATATTTATATATGATATTTACTAAAAGTATTTTCTCTCCCTACCACACTTGAAATTATCATCACGCCATTGCTCTTGCTTTTCGATTACTCTCTTCTAATTCCAGTCAAGTGGAAATTGTTACTCACCTCATGCAATCCTTAAAATGTTCTTTCCATCCATGGTTAGTTTCATTGTGGAGAGAAGAATATTACCCGGATTCAAATCAAGGCCCATTGGACTCGGGTCTAGGCATATACCCGGATTCAGGTCTATTACACTCGGCTAATTGCGAGGGCATGATGATTGTTGATCGACCCGAGTTCGGACAAGTGTTTCTTCTGAGCAGGGATCAGTTGAACTCGAACCCAATCCGCCCTTTGTTTTTTTTTTTTTCTTTCTAAATCAATTTTTCACTTGCACGGACAGTTTTTGTTTTGGCAGAACCGTCGTACGGCTTTAAGGTGCTACCTTTTGTCCTTTGACTGCGTCTTTTCGAATTAACCGTGTCCTTCGAATCAACGATCAAGTAGGTTGCTGTACTTGAAACTGCAGCAACATTTGTCGTCGTCCGGGGGCAGTACATCAGTTCTTTAGTTGTCAACCGGAGGAAAAGCAAGCGAGGCCGTCTCGAAAGCTCCATGTCTGCAAGCCCTTGACGAGGAGTTGCTCGTGCTTTCGAGGCACTCGGTTGCCTCCAGCGAGAAGGATTTCCAACGGCCGTAACTCTCTCACTCAACTTATCACTACTCTACATCCATTCAGGAGAAACCCTTGTGATCAAAATTAGCAGCTTTAGAGAAAGTACGCAAGGCTCTCTGCAAAGTTGACCAGCTTAACTTAGCAACAACACTCCGATCGCGAAACGAACATGAAACTTTTAACATTGGATTCATATCACACACAATTAATGTTTTTAAGATACAAGCGCACATCCCTGGTGAAGTCGTTGCAGAAAATTAGCAAACATCAGCAGAAAGGTACAAAGGAAAAACGAAAATTCCCTCCAGTTCTATATATATTCTCTCTTCCAGGCAAACCTTGAAACCAAACATCGAAAGCATATGAAGCAAGCACGAAGCTACGCGATTGATAGGTAGGTGTTACTCTCCAGATGGCATCTATAACTGGTTAGCCACTGCAAGCCAATAAGCTGCGAGCTCTTCACCTAAGCCATTTTCTCTCTGCAAAATATTACAAAGAGTGATCAAGACACGTCTACCTCTGTGCTGCTAAGCAAATGCTTAAAAAGAGGAGGTAATCAGGCCAGATGTCCAATTCACTATAGAACTAATGCAAAAGGGCTGAACGATGCTAAAGAAGTACTGAATGAAGCTGGAAAATCTAGTGATACAATTTACAAAGATCAAGAAGCTCGGATAGTCACCAGTTTATAATCGAAGGTAAATCTACTCACTTGCTTCTCTCCATAAATGATGCTTATTCTAGCAAAAGAAACCTGTTGATGCTAGGTTTAAAAAGAAAAAAGAGTTCGTGCAGAAATTTCAATGCATGGTCTGTTACCAAAGAAGAGTCTTAGGAATCTAAATCGTTGAAATGGTACCTTGCGTTTGAGCACCATTAGCTTTGGCACCTTGTTGTGCTTGAGATGTTGACCGCTGAATTCGTGGGGAGCCCTGCCTGTCATTCACGCCGGGTAAAGAGTGCCTCTTTTTAATGTAGATCTCTGTATCATGCACATCAGGACTTGATCTCGGAGAGTTGTTTGAATTCACCTTAGCCCTAGCAGATTCTGTGGCTTGCATGAAATGAGGGACAGAATTACTGCTGCTACTGTCTCGTGGTTCTTGCTCATTATCTGGTTTCGCTGATCCAAAAGAACTGCGCCTTTTCCCATTTTTCTGATCTTTAGGCAATTGTTTTGGAGCACCGGTACCAGAGTCCCGATGCATGTTTGATGGTGATTTCTTGCCTGCTGACAAGGATTTGCGCTTGTTCGAGGACCTGGTTTTATCTGTTCTACTCCCTTTAGTGTTCACAGAGACCTGACTAGCTGGCGTTCCTTGTGACTCGGGAACGGTTATATGGCTCCTGGGAGAGGCTTCTGGTGAAGACCTGTAAGTTTGTTGAACTGTTTTGGAATCAGTTTCTCCCAGCACATCCGATGTGCTTCTATCAAGATTCAGTTCATCCACATGGGGTTCCACGGCGACAATTGAAGTGACCTGTTCACTGATGACATTGTCACCCTTCTCTGGATGATCAGAGACAGACTCAGACAACATCAGCTGGACAGCAGTTGATTCCTTAACTTCACATATTTCATTTTTCACATCGTCAGGACTGCAAGTTCTTTCCTCAGTAACATTGGCTTGATTTACTGCGTCTGCATTTCCATCATCATATCTGTCTGGAGAATCGAGAGTGGAAGTAATTGAAAGCTCTGTGTCGCATTCAGAACCACCAACTTGAACTCTGGCGTGATTTGAAGCCACATTGTCATCCAGGCCAAATGCCTTCTCCTGAGTGGTAGTGTCTCCTGATGAAACCGGCACTCCATTTGAATCGGGTTCAACGTCTTGGTTAGATAAATTTATTGATTCACTCGAGTTGACAGTTGAAGTTAATTCTTCAAATTTGGAATGCGCAGCAATAAAAGATGGATTACTAGCCTTTCTGGATCCAAACGCCGGTTTCTTCCCCAAAGTCTCAAGCTGATCTGGGGCAAACCTCTTCCCTGAATGCTTTGGCTGTTCGATTTCCACTTCAATCTTATCGGAAAGAGAGTCAGGCTCCATTTTAGAGCTATCGCATATCAGAGGTGGAGTAGATTCTCTCTCTGTTGAGCTCTCATTTGCGTCAAATGTTTCAAATTTCTCAGGCCCAGACCGCTCCATGTACTCCTCCCCAGGTATCACGTTGCATTCCTCAAGTTTTGACTTGGCTTCGTCAGAAAGGATCGGATTGTCTTCTTTTTCAGCTGGTGCTGATATTTCTTTACAGGCCAATACAGAATCTGATGATCTACTGAGAACTTCAGATGAATTCTCCAAATTTTCTTGTGTCAGTTTCTCATTCTTCTTACTTTCCTGCTGCTCAGTCATCAACCCAATGATTGGTGATGGTTCAGCTGATGGAGCTGACATCCATCTCTCCAGCCATTTCCATGTTGAATCAGATTTGGAAATGTCACACTTGATATTGATAGGCTTCTCCTTCGGTGTTGAGTTTAAGAGCTTCAATTCAACATAAAACCATCAGAATCTTTGGAGTATTCATAAAAGAGATGGACAAAAAATCCTACACTAGTTAAGGAAAGGGGAAGAGGGGGGGGGGGGGGAAGAAGAGCACCTGTCTAGCAAATCTATTGCTTAGCAGCTTCTCAATGGAAATGTAAGCTGCACTTGGTTTATTTGCATTCTCCATCTCCTGAATCAAGGAAAATGTTTAGCAAAAATAAGAAGGAAATAATTCGGTGTAGGAGAGACAATATCCACAAGAGAACTTCCATAAGATGAAGCATCAGAGCATCAGTTGTCTTTAAAATGCACAAAAGTGACAATAAATCACATGGCCAATAGGAGTCAGCATGTTCAATGGCAAGAAAAGTTTATATTAGGTTATTATCATAAGAGTTAAATTTTTTGTGTACCTTTAATCCTCATGAATCAATAGTTGGTCCTTAACCATGGAAATTTAGAATTTATATGTTCGACAACCGATTTCTCAACCTTCTTTCAATATTTTCTCAAATCAGTATGTACAACAGGAAAAGGGTCCAGAAGCATACTACTATTACTACAACTGAATGCCACAGGAATTGTGTAATCAGAAACAAAACGGAATTATCTCTGAGCCTTGAGTGTCCTAAAACGTAGACAGTTATAGTGTAGATGATTCACATTCAAAGTTAAAAGATGAGTTTGATGAGATTTCCGTAGTCAGTTGACAATTATGCCTTTAGAGGATCATCGAATGCCACAGGAAATGTATAATCAGAAATAACTAAAGGTCAAAATTATCTCCAGAAATATATTGATAGATAGAGTTAGTAGTAACATTACCAAGGCCTTTAAATTGATGCCATCCCTCTTCTGCTTCACATCTGCATTCTTTTCTACAAACATCCCTTCTGTTAGTTGCCGTGCACGGCGAGCACGAACTAGAGCTTGCATTTTGACAATGGCCTGGACACATCGCAGAGTCCCCACAGCATGACTTCTGACCAGGTGTCCACGCACAGCGGATTGCAACTTGATAACACTCTTCAGCTTTAAGAGTGCTTTGTGAGCCTGCCAAGCAAATTACAATAGGAGAAGTTAGAATAAACTTTACTTGATTTCTTTTCTATGCATAAGCGTACCATATGGAAAGAAAATCGATACCAGGAAACCCCTTATAGTGGCTTGGATGAAAATAACGGTAGCTTCATCCACATTGAATCCGTCAACAGTTTCAGGCTCAGCTGCAACCACAGTTTCAGGCTCAGCTGCAACCACAGTTTCAAGCTCGGCTGCAACGACAGTTTCAGGCTGGGCTGCAACGACAGTTTCAGGCTGGGCTGCAACGACAGTTTCAGGCTTGGCTGGATCGACAGCTTCAGATACCTTTGCATCCACAGGAGCTGACAGCTGTGGCTTCTCATCAGTGCACTGAATCGCTGAGACTTTCTGGGGAACATCGGAATCAGTTGCCGCTTTGAAGTTAACATCTGCAGATTCAGGGATCTCTTTAGTTGCAGGAGCGGAAGTTTCAGATATCGCGCTGTTGCTAAGCACTCTGTGACGGGCAGATCTTTTCCGGAAACTCCAGCCCTTTTTGTCGCCCTTTATCTGAAATGCAATTACAAGGCATCATCCACATGAGATGAAAGACTGTAATCTAGGAATTACGCAAGATACATTCCCTGAAAAGAAGTCATGACAGATCAGACAACGATCCTGGCATTTGATGGACCTCAACCAATCTTATGAACCTTGCATTCTTGTAATTGTTTGAATATGTATTGACTTCTAAATTGTAATCCAACTCAAATGTCAAGTGCACTACATTAATCACGGCAATCTTAAAGAGGCTACAAGACAAGAGCCTCAAGTGCCGGCAATTTGCCAATGAGAATGAACTCGTTTATAGATCATTCAATGGAAAACCCGAAAGTAATACAAATTGACACGAATTTAATAGACATAAGTTTTATAGCACAAGAAACAAAAAATATGGTGCTTTCCGATAACCCAACTTGACACGATTCCAAAATTTGATTATGACACCGCAAAAAGTCACGAATTGCCAACCCACAGCAACGGTCAATGCACAAGTCACCGCACTTTCTACATCGTCGATAACAGATTTACCGATACAAACAGCCCCCGGAAACCAAACATCTCAGACAGATCTCGCATTTCCTGTTTTATTCTCGGAACAGAAGTCCGACATAAATATCGCGCGTCCGACGACATCGCCGCCGATCGCCGATCAGGGAAATTTCAACTCCAATCAGATCTCCGCGACTCGAATCAGTAAGTCCGAGCATCCGGAATCCGTTCCGCCCCCCAGAATCTCATCGGCCGCCGACCCGGGGCGCAAGCGCGAGCGCACAAGCAGCGATGACTCGACTCGACAGAGCATGCAAAAACAACAAAAGAAACGATCCAACTCGAAGACCAATTCCGGGAGCTGAATCGAGAACAATGCCAAAGGCCAAGACCCCCAAAAAAGGAGCCCCGAATTCGACCGATACCGAAACCGATACCTCGGAAGCTTCGACATCGTCGTTGTCGGCCGAATCGCCGCCGCACGTGATGATCTTGAAGCAGGACGCGGATCTTCCCATTATCGTCCCCCTCGCTCCTCCCTCCCTCCCTCCCTCCCTTATCCGCAGCTCGCTTCTCTCTCTCTCTCTCGCACTCGACCTCACTCTCTCTCTCTCTCCCTCTCCCCCCAAAGCGGAGACAAGGCCACCAATGCAGGCGAGGGGAGGAGTTTGTTGGAACTCGAGACGAGGGAGAGGAGAGAGAGAAAAAGGGACAAAGAGAGATGTTAGGAAATGCGGACCTCAACGCGACTTCCTTAAATCGAGCTAAGTTCCCATGTTCGAATCCGCCCCCCTCTTTCCTAAAGGCCTCGCCTCGCACGCAGACAATTTCCCGTCTCGTGCTGTTGTAATTGTTTGCACAAAACCGTGGGGGATTTTTTCTTTTATTTAATTTTTAGTCCCTCTCTCTTTTTCCATTTGCTCTCCCGTATTTGGTGGATTTTACGGATCGAGGCGAGTTTAATCAATATTCTAAGGAGGGCACGAAAACAAAAATGTCTTATCCACCCGTTGGTCGTGATTTTTAAATTAGCGAAATTGCATTTGGGTCCCCCCCCTCCACCAGCACCTATCACGTTTCCGTTAGAAGCGGCAGCTACTCGTACTTGCTCTTCTTGGCAACTTTTTTCGTAATTAAGTCCCCGTATTTAATCATTTTCCGGTTTAATTTTTATTGGTCAAAATTGTATTCCGGTAGGAATGGCTGTGATTCCTACTATTTTTGGCCATTATATAAGGAATGCTTTATGTAAATTCAATTATGATTGTCGAATTGAATTTTGCGATATGATCGATGAACTTTGATTTAAAAAGCTTAGATGATCTAATTCTTTATAATTGATGTGCTTTGATCGGAATTCTACCGAATTTTCAGACTCGGTGAACGCATAACCAATTTTATAAATGTCTTGTCACAGACACGTACACCTATCAACACAAGACGTTAATTTATTTCTTAACTCGTAGTTGATGAACTATATTACTATATGGTTAGTTATTTAGTGAATAGGAATGGGTTTAGATTCAGCTTACTTAGACCTATCCCAATTCTTTTTTTGGTCCTCTCTCGATCTCCTTCTCGCTCACTCCATGCTTTCCCTTGGTTTAGGTGTGAATTTTCATATATTTGGTTTAATATAAAAAAAAATTAACAATATAGATTGGGTCAAATATGAGTCACTACATTTATATCGCATGAAAATGAGTTAAATGTATCAATTTGGACTGGACCACTATTGACAGGTTTACCGACATGTGTTTGCCATGTTAGCGCTTCATTAAAAATTTGATCAAATTCGGTCAAAAGTGCATCAATGACAAAATTTAGCATCTAAAGATATTTTATTCCATGGGGTCAGCACTCGTCCATATAGTTCATCTAATAAGTCGTACGCGAATAATTGTCTTCGTAAAAGTCCGAAGGATGCTAGCTAAGTTCCGTTGATTATTGTGCTCGAGTTTCCTCATTATATTCCCGTCCATCATAAATTCAAATGCAAATCGTAGGAATATACTCGCCAAATCCTTTAAAAGTCAATACGTGACGATGGTAGTAGATATTCTTACGAACGTTACTTAGACCACTGGTTTTCCAAAAAAAAAAAAAAATACAAACTTTTGTTCGTGGGACAATTTTGCCCCAACTTTCAAGTTTCATTTTACCAATTTTTATCAGAAAGACAATTTTAGCCTAAACATTTATATGTGCGATCAAGCACGTCAGCAAATGTGACTTCCATAAATAGTTAAAATGACATTGTCCGCCACATCAAATGAAAGCAAAATTGTTTTCAAGTCAAGTATTAGCACTTCAAATCAAATCGAGAGATAGAGGAGCACGCAAATTGAGGCTTGGGGTTCTTAAAATCATAGTACATTCACCAAATTTCCCACCTTCAATCTAATTTTGCGAAGAATCCTAGGCCCCAACTTCTGAGTTGTGCTAGACTGAAAAAAAAAAAAAAAAAAAAAAAAACCTTCTAAGTCGCGAAATCCCTTTAATTAGCTCAAAAAGAGGTAGTTATGTTTAATAAACAAAAGTAATAATGCTCCATGCGATTTTAGATCATTATCGGTTGTCGTTTTCATTACATGTGGGAGAAAATGTGTTTTGATCGTTCGCGGAGGCCACATTTGTTAACATGGCACTTACCTTGCCACATCGTCATCTGTTTGTCACCTAAGACATCACACATAGGGGTGTGCAAAATACCCGGGAACGCCCGAATCGGGACTCCGAACCGCCCGAACCGCGGTTCTTGAGGAACCGGTCCGGTTCCGCCAATTTTTCTGAATCGTGGGTACAGTCGGTTCCTTGGTTCCATGGGCGGATCCATCCACTCTTCAGGACCGGACCGAACCTTTTTAATATTTAAAAAAAAATTACTAAAAGAAACCCTAGATTAGATCTCATCTTCTCACTCCCTTCGTCTTCTGCCTCTCTCTTTGTCTCTTCCTCGGTTCCTCCTAATCCTATCGCCATTTCGATTCCTCCCGAGCGTCCCGACGCATCGCCCGCTGCTCCTCCGCGCTACTATTTGCCCCCTCGCGTAGGCCACCACCCGCCACAACCGCGGAAAATTGTTTGCGACCGTTCTATGTTGAAAACCCGACCATAGACCTCCTCCCTCCTTCCCAACTCATAGACCTGACCGTTTTATGTTGAAAACCAAAATTGTTTCGCGTAAGATCGGTTATAAATCCACCAGAACCGGACCGACCGCGGTCCGTTTCCCGTGGATCCATGCAACAAACGCCATCCCTGTTCTAATTTTTAAAGGCCCTTATGGGCTGTTCAGTTCTAGGTCGGGAACCGCCCACCCGATCTACGCACACCCCTAATCACACATGCATATTTTGGAAGAAGTTGAAAAGTTTCAAGAGCCACACAAAAAGATATTGAAAAGTTTTCACATGCAAGAACATAGACCTAAAATTTTAAATCATTAAATAGAGGGACACTACAAATACAAAAGAACGTTCTAATCCTTTATTAGGATTGTACTTAATGATCTTCCTTGCATATAAACTATTTTTTCAGACACGCTGGACACAACTTTATATTGTGAAATGGACATTGTTCTTATTACGTGACCAAATTGCGAACCATCACGACCAGCAAGTTTAAAAGGAAAGTGCCAGGATTCACATTATTGACTCGTGCTTTGATACAATGTCAAAAAAGGGTCGACTCGAAATTATTTTGGGAGACTAAAATGTACATAAAACACAATATAACCACTTTTTTAAGCAATGCGGTTATTTCACGAGACATTTCGTTATAGAAAAAAAAAAAAAAAAAAAAAAAAAGAGCTGCATTATTTGGGGGAAAAAGGCAAAAACAAACCCATTCTAGACTGCCTCTCAAATATTAAGATAATCGGATGATTTGTTTTGAACAATTCCTGGCAAATGAAACTGTCCAATTAGATAAATCACCCAAGAGAAAATCATTGAAAACATCCAATCTAGACTAAATTTTCGAATCCAGGTTGAGGATATTGCCTTTTTCTTTCTTTCTTTTTTTCAATTCTCATAAAATAGAGAACGGCGCAAGAAACAAATAGTCAAGCGGAGAAATTGATTGTAACATTGGAAATATGGAAACGACGAAAGAAAAAAGAGAGAGAAATTAAAAAGAAAAAAGAAAAAAAAGGTTTGCTGCTGTGGCATCCCATGTGAGTCGCACGACAGGACCTCCGATACCGTTGTGCTGTCTGTCGAGCATCTCTCTAACACCACCTAACTTCTTCTTTTTTTTTTTTCTTTTTCTTTTTAATTAATATCCCCATCCTTTCTCCGTATTTTTCAGGCCAGCGGAGCATCTGCGTGGGAGTTTGACAACTATTTTGTCGCTGCCGGCCACGTGTCCGCTCTCCTGGCCGACACGTAAGGGCACGTGGGAGTGGATACCTGCTTCGGATATTTATCTGAGATCATCCGTCGGACCAAAGGGAATTACGCAGCTCGATTATCCCATCTTAACCACCTCGGACGTCAGATAGATGGGGTTTCCGTGCGCGCCGAGTTGGCGTGCAGTCAATGTAATTCTTTAAAGAGAGTTAATCCCTGGATTAGGCAATAATCCTCCAGCGATCCAAGTGACGTAGAAGCCACTATGAAGTTCAATAGAGACCATTGATTTTCACGACAAACTCCAATGCGTGTAAACAAGGATTAAATTGTACAGAAAGTCTTATTGTGCTAATCTGATCTTAAAATCTTATTAGTCCTAAACTTATTATTTGGATATATGATCAAAAGAATTACATGAATGAATTGTCAAAAGTTTGAGGACTAAGTTGGGCAAATTATCAAAAATTGGCGCAATGGAAAAAATGGTTAGTACTAAATCGGTAAATTATTAAAAGATTCATAACAAAATTTGCACAATTAAAAAGTTGATGATTGAATTTACTTTCGATAATATATTTTATGCATTTTTTGACAATTTTCTCGGCTGTTAGAATGTAACATAAACAAATGAACAACAAAATGGAGGCTAAGTCAATAAAGAAACGAAAGAAGCTAGAGAACTTAAAAATCAAAGTTGAAATGATCATAATTTTGTAAGAAGTCGCTCTCCTCCTTATCTCTCTCGTCACCTGTAGGTGGTACGTACTTATTCGTAGATCTTCGTAGAAGGCTAATTCAGTCGCGACGTAGGAACGTGTGGTGGATCCATAAACACAAGTACGCTTCTTCCGCCAGAGGCGTGCGCTGGCGTCGTTTTCGGAGGATGCACGTGGGAGGCCGTGACGTCATCAAGCGGGTCCCATCCCAGCAGAAGGAAAAATCGATGCCCTGGGTCGGACCCAGTGGACCCGCTCCAGGGCTTCGACCGCTTCTCACTATCGGTACAATGTCCTTTTGAACGCTGTCATTATGCCATATTTTAATCTCAATCACTCAAAAAGTCATTATTGTTTCCCTAATTAGAGAGAGAGAGAGAGGGAGAGGGAGGGGGAGAGAGAGGGTAAGGTGGTGGGTGCATCGTGATCCAATCCCTCTATTACGAGTTTTTTATTATTAAATTATGTTGGCAGGTGGATATCTAAATATGAACATCAAATGTATTATCGGTAAATATATTTTAAATGAAAGATGTTGATCACGCCGCTTGTGATTTCATATTTACCTTTGAATGACGATCTAATGAAGGGAGTTAGCTATGAATGGCACATCAAATTGAGGAACTAGACAAAATGGAACCAAAGCTTAAAAGACTTCTCTAGAAATGATATTTTCTTTGACATGTATATTGCTTTTTTTAATTTTATTTTCATTGCGGAAACAACGAATTAAAATGAACCAAAATCAAATGACTAAAATTAAAGTAAAAAAAAAGGAAATCAATTATCATTTTTTGACCTGCTTAAAATTATTTCATCTGAATTATTGGATGCAAAAATTAAAGTAAAAAAGAAGGAAATCAAATTATTTTTTCCCTTTTTTGTTTCCCTCTCTAAGCATGTTGGAAGAAAGGTCGGATTTGGTTGCGCGGTCTGCTTTCATCCTGGGCAATTTCTGCACATATACCACAGGAGAGTCACCAAATTGCACCTACCCAATGAAGGCCCCAAGGGTTTCCTCTTTAGTCATCTTTACATATCAATTGCGGCATGAAAGCTCATTGAAAGCGCGAGGTCACGATCGAATTGGCAAAATCTAGTGGTGGGCGACGACTACTTTTTTCACTGCCTGCTGGATGGAGAATCATTTCGGCAATCTGGCAATTTTACTTTTAGGTGCCAAATGGCATATCACTCTCTAACCTTTGGCACCCTTTTCGTTCAATTCTTTAGGGCTTTGGAGTAGGGGGATTGGTGGGACCTTTCTCACATGGGACGTCTCCCTAAATGATTAAGAAGCAATAGGTCTCTCTTTATTTATATAGAGTTTCAGTTGCAGACCCACCCATACGGGGAGCGGTTCGCCTACCCAATAATCAAGGACTTTAAGGTTCTTTTCTTTTGTTATATGTCCTCACTAGTCTAATAAATCCTTAAAATTTTTATATTTTTTTCTACTTAAGTCCCTCCGGCTTTAGATAAGGTTTATTGGAATCGACGTACCCGATGAAACTGACAAAAATTTTGATGAGAAGAAATTGGTTGCAGTTTTCATGTAAAACTCCATTGTTGAAATTCTGGTTGTGGTCTCCATCATTGGACTTTCAGTCTTGTGCATCTCTCGATAGCTTACGGTGGTGAGAAAGATTTACTCTCGCCGGCTCCTGCCGACATGTAAACTCCAGTGGATCCGGTTTGGAGTCAGGAGCACGTAATTACAAATTATGCGAATTTAATGACTTGATTAGACAAGTAATAAGTTTGGATAATCTGATTTGAGAAATTACGGCGAGTTTAGCGACCAAAAAGCGGAGTTCTACCTTTATTCTCTCATCTGAAAAAAACAATAATAGAGGACCCATTAAACCGAGCTTATTGTAAAGACTCGGACAATGATTAGCAAACTCAGATTTAGAGCTTCCTTTACTCGAGCTTGGTCGGGTCCATCGTAAAGTGGAAAAGCAACTGACATGGATCACATGTAATACTGAGATCAAAGGAAAGATCTGAGGACAAGCGATGCATTAGGTTTACCTTGGATTCTAGTCAAGCGTGTACTGCCCAAGCATTGGAGAGAGAGAGAGAAGTTCGTCTTTTGATTTACTGATTTAAAGAGGATTGCAAAAGGAGCGTCGTGATTTTCCAAAGAATGGAGCGAGAGGAATCATCTCTACATTTTGAGGATTTATATACTGGAAAATACATTGTAAATGCTCGATTTATAAGAACCATCGGATAAAGTTCGAGGGCAAGTCAAACTTTGTACGATAATTAGAGGTCGGGTATGGAGCTAGTGGTGATTCTTAATGTAATTGAGACGGTCCAAATTTGCGTTCGATGAGTTCAAATATGAGGTCGGGCACGATCGGACTATTCTGGCGACGGCTGATGGTTGCTGAATTGTTCACGTTAGCTTTGTGCAGGGGGACCTTCCACCCTTTTTTGAAAAGAAAAAAAAAACCAAAAGAGAAGAAAGAGTTTCAGTGGTGGCGAAGTCATTAGCGTGCTAAAGTCATTGATGCCATGCGCTCAGCTTTTTATTCTTGACTTTGGAAGCAATAAACAATGAGTGCAACTGTCCCTTCAACGATGAGTCATCATTCGGACCGACCTGTTCAAAGAATCTAAGAGCATAAATTGAAATACAAATTGAAACAGGTCTAATTGTCCATAGAAATTTCAGAGTTGGTTCAAGTTTCATTTAGAACCTTGAACTTACATTACCGGGATCGCTTCCCAAGTTTTTTGAACCTATTATCTAGTATTTACCTTATATGTCAATCGATTCGATAAGAACCTAGAATTGACCAATTTCTTCTTTTTGTTTAATTTTATTCCTTTTTTTTGTTTTCATTTTAGTCCAATAAAATGAAAGTAAATGAAGCAACAAAAATTCCATTTATCAATAGGAACCATTTATAAAATACGAACACATAAAATAAATAATAAAAAGTTCGAAGCATGTAAAATAAAAATGTTCCTCTTCGGTTTTTTCGAGAACCCGAAATTGAACCACACAATATTAGTTTTGCTTTTTTGAACCGGAAAACTATCAATTGGTTCAAGTGTCTATCAGGAACTAGCCAATTTTTTTTTTCTGGTTTCATTTTTTTTTTTAGTTAAGCAAAATGGAAGTAAATACAACAATAAAAATCTCCAATTGTCAATAGTAATGGTCTATAAAAAATGAACATGTAGAATAAAATAAATAATAATAAGTCCAAAGCATGTAATATTAAAAGTTTATGGTTGATTCTTTCTTTTTAATAAGGAAACGAACCATACAAGTGGCAGTTCTACTTTGTTAGAATTGGGAACTTGATCGGTAACCATTAGGAACTTGCATCGGCTCAATTTCTATGGTCGATTCCCGATATCACCTTGGACCCATGCTCACTCTTTGTTGTCTATAGGGGTGTTTTAAACGGAAAAACCGAATCGAACTGAACTAACTAAAATTCGATTTTTTCTTCGGTTTTCATTAAAAACCGAAATTTTTTTTATCGGTTCGGTTTTATATCGGTAACGAACCGATAAGAGCTTATTTCTTGGAAATGAAAAATATATACAACAGAAAAAAAAAAAACAAAACAAATGCAAAAAATCGAAAATCGAAAAACCAAAACCGAAAAATCAAACCGAATTTTGGTTCAGTTCATATTCGGTTCGGGTCTCATTCGGTTCGATTCGGAAGGTTTTACCTATTTGGGAGTTCAGTTCGGTTCGGTTTTAAAAAACCGAATCGAACCAAACCATCGACATTTAAATGGCCAGGCCACTAGTGCTAGCGGACCTTGACTTGGGTCGTCTCCTTTTTCTGTCACCTTCGGCTGTGGTCCATGGGCCTAGCAAGGAAGCCTCAATTTCGGATTTCATTTTTTGTATGTCTGTTGCTCTATGCCAAACATAATCATGGGGTCCAGCGGCCCACGTGCCCGCTCGAACCAAATTGGCCTGATCCAAAACTGGCCCCGTCCGAAGAATTTTGACAAAACTTCTAAGATGGGCAAGTTTTGGGAATCAATTTAAGGTCTAAATTAAGGCTTGGCCTAACTCGCCCTACAATCACCACTACTTCCCGTGATTGACTTGATTATTAATAAATCGAAATCGAAAAAATCATGAATCGTGAATCGAAATCGAATTGTAACGTGTGTCAAAATAATAAAATTCAATTTTCTTAATAGAACCATACAAAGCAAGTAGAAAAATGCAACTGGACAAGTTTTGAGTAAAATTCATGGCAAATGCGAAGATAACTTAATCTCGCATGTAGCGAGTATGACATAAGAAGGTTGCTCGTTTTCGTATTTCCTTCTTGAATGCTAGTTTAAGATTTGAACAGGATTTTCACTACCTATGGTCCCTGAATGCAAAGGTAAGATCATTGAAAGAACCCATTAATTCTACTATCGCAAAGACAATCGGTGGCAACTCTTGTTCTTGAATATTCACAGCTAAAAACCCTTGAAAAGTGCTATTGTCAAATATATATATAATTAGGATTAACAACAAAAACCCTCGTGGGACGGGTGCATTTGGGAGTAGCTTTGAGAAGCTACTTTCCTTGGGCCAAGGATGGGTGTTTGGCAAAATTTTTTCAAACCCCCTTTGCAAAATGTCAGCCTTCCAAGGCTGTAAAGTCAAGGTAGGTTGGGGCCTCAAAAATATGGGATTTCCCAGATATCGAGAATGCTAAGTTGAGGGCTAAAAAAAAAACTTCTTCCAAATTATTCTCGCTTGGTTTTTTCCGATTTTGCCTCACTATTCATCATCTTCTTCTTCTTCTTCTCTCGCGAGTGGTTGCCGAAGGAGGGTAGGCAATCGCGGCAAATATCATCTGCGAACGTGCCCGCACGACCGTGTCGAGGGGTGGCATGACCGATGCGACCCGATTTGGGGCGGTAGGGTCGTAGGAGGACCTTGCCGCCCCTAACCTCGTCGCACGACCCGCGCCGTCCGGATTCGGGTCACGGCGTGTCGCTGCTACACCTCCCGCGACCTTGTCACCCTGCATCCGAGGTCGCTAGCTGGGCGTCCGCATAACCCGCGCCGATCCGAGGGCGGCGGGGGCTGCTTGAGGCTGCTTTCGATCCCGAGCGGCCTTTACCTTTGAATTGTTTATTTGGTTATGTTTTTTTTATCTTGTATATCTAGATATGAGATAGATAGAATAAATAGAATCTTTGTATTTACGTATGAAAGTCACTTCGCCGGCTTGATCAAGATTATTAGTATTTTTGCTATTGGTATCGCATTTCTTGCTCGTTATCAATAAAAATTAGTACATGTTTGGTTTTTCCGGAACGAATCTTAATGATCCTCTCAGTCTGCTTACTGGCTGCTCGAGTCGATGTCGACCGCCAAATGACAAATTTCGACGGCCGCTGTCGCTTGCCCTTGCCAATCAATTTTTTATTTTTTATTTTTCTTTGATAATTTTTTTTTTTATCACAAAAGTCCTTTATAAATGTAATTCCCCTTTGACAAAAAAAAAAAAAATATAATTCCCCAAACACCATTTTGCTCAAAGATACTTCACAATGAATTTTAAATACAATTGTGAATTTTTAAATTGTAATTTACCAAATACAATTTGTATTCTGAAAAAGACCATTCAACCTAAAGTCCTTACATTTGGAGGAGGCTTTCCTCAAAAGTCACCCAAACGCACCCGTAGTAGTAGATTTGTCACGTATTTTGCAAAACACTGTCAAAGAAAAAAAAAAGAAAAGTAGAGCGCAAGAATAATCTGCCATTACTATCTTGAACTCGACTTCCCGATCACCAAGTGAACGGTCTGATGTTCCGAGCTCCGGCCGGGACTTGAATCCAAGCGCAGCTGGGCTTCACATCCTTGATGAACTCGGACCGCCTCCGGGGGAAGTCGTCGAGAAAGGTGTGGAACCTGTTCGTATCGAGCGAGTAGAAGATGCCGCGGCCGCCCCGCCACTTCGGGAGGTAAATCTTGTTGCCGGCCCCCGGAACGGTAGCGTCAACCACCAGGCTCGACCCCTGGCTGACGAACATCATCTTGTTCTCCAGCCTATCCACTTTTCTCCAGGTCCCCGCCCGGAGGTCGAGACGGAAGACGCTCACCCGGGTCTCGGCGTAGCCCAGGATCACCGCCAGCAGCTCGCCGTCGTCCTCCGCCAGGCAGCACTGGTCGATTGCCCCGCGCCGCCACTTCCGGAGGCTCCGGCCGGTCCACGTAGACGTCGTAGTAATAATAACCGTCGTCCCCGACGTCCTCCCACTCCGCGTAGTTGGAACCCCACGGCGTGGCCTTTTGCTGCGCAGGAAGTAGCACGACTCGCCCAGCGTCACCGGCGCGCAGTTGGCGGTGTAGGACCGCTTGTGCTCGAACTCGGGAACGTCCACGCCGACTCGCCGCGCTTGAGGACGCGGATTTCCAGCATGGAGTGCGACGCGGTGATCACGGTGCAGCCCGGCGAGTCGGGCGCGCCCGAGAGCAGGCCACGCAGCGGCGCTGAACATGTCGTGGTCGGGGAGCCGCACCGTGACCCGCGCGGACACGTTGAAGAAGAACACCTCCACCTTCCCCGGCTCAGGAGCAGCCAGTCGCCCGCGCCCAGAGCGGGAGCCGCGACCCCGGCGAGCTCGGGGAGGTCGGTCACCCGGAGGGCGGCGTTGTGGATGGGGTCGAAGAAGGTGCAGAAGTCGTCGTGCACGGTGGCCAGGATCGGGGTGCCGCCGGGGCGGAAGAAGGCGGCCGAGGGGGCGGGGGCGGAGGGCGGGGTTGGGGACGGACCGCCACGAGGCGCACACCCGCCGGAAGGAGGAGAAGTCCGGGGCGGAGAGGCGGAGCGACACCAGCTCGAGGAGCTCGGGAAGGAGATCGCACCATGGAGCTTTTCCTCTTCTCGTTCTTCTTCTTCTTCTTCTGCCTGCGCGGGGTCGGGAACGCAATCTACCATGGCTGGCGTTGAACTGGATCGCCACCCTTTGACCTCAAAGTTGATTATCTCTTGATGTGCTAGGGGCCTAGGGCTTTATGAGTTCTTTTAATCCTAAGTTTAGAGTAGGAGTAGAGTCCTCAGCTTTCTCGGATTAAAAGAAATCTTTCGATAGATAGAGATGGAAAAATGGGAACGATAGTGAATTTGAATTTGAATCTGTAATATGTTATCCGAAAATATATTCACTTTCTTTTTTAAAGTGTTAATACTATGAAGTGCATAAATTAGTACATTTGTGATTAATTTACTCTAAATTAGTTTTTTTAATCACCAAAAACTTCAAATTGATTGACAAATAACCTCAAATTGAGACATTTGTAACAAATTTACTTTACTTTTCATTAATTTCCATAAAATTGAATTAATATTATAAAACACTACAAACTAACTACATTTGTAATAAACGGATTACTTGTTAATAATTACATATTATTGAACTCAACAATTTGATGATAAAATTTAACGAAAGTTGATGGTGGATAAATTTGTCATGGAAATTTTGAGATAAATATATCATAGATGTACTAATTTTGCATTTGTCATGATATTAATCCTTTTTAGAACTAAAAATTCAGATCTTAACTACTAATGGTACCATAATTCAGCCGTTTGGTTCAGGCTCCCTATGGGGCTTTGGGCTGTAGTCACTTTAAAATATTTGTGTTTGGGCAAATAATTTGGAAAGTTCATTGGCCAAATATCATCGTTCCCAATGTTGAAAGCATTGAGCATTCTGGAGATACAAGTTGTCACTATTCATCTTCTTTCCCCTTCGTCTTTGTCTTTCTCGAGTTCTGGACTTCTCCCAGCCATCAATGGAGTCGTGTGTCCTCGTGACCTTTGCCCGGTGGCGCGACACGACCTTAGGCGGCGTCGCCTAGCTTGTGGCGCCGGTGGGCGAATATAGTCTCCACGACCTCCGGCCGATTCGCGGGTGGCTCAGGCCCTGGATTTGATTTTCAGACTTTAAAAAAAAAAAAAAAAAAAGCCAATTACAAATGTAGGTTTTGTCAAATGGTGTTTATGCTAAGTTACCTTTCAATATTACAATTTACCAAACTGTAACATTTCGAAAAACCCTTTTTATATTTTTTTTTCAATGACATTTCCTCAAAAAAACCAAACTGCCATTCTTGCAAGATGACGATTGTCAGGCCGCTACGACAGAAGGCCCGGCTCGACCCGGCTCGGCCCATTTACCATCGCCCCCCGGGCGTGTCAACGCGTGCGCCGTCCCAGAACCGGCGAAAAACTGATAGTCAACGACAACTCCCTGTATGACCCCCCAAAAAAAAAAAAAAGGGTAAACTCCCCTGACGAACAGAAGAAACACAAAATCGTCCACGCTGGCGATCCTCGATCCCCGTCTCTCCCCATCCAACGGCTCCGCAAGCCTCCCCGTGTCGGACGCCGTTGGATTCCAGTTTCGAGGCGGCGTTATTCTCCTCTGCCCCCTTACCGAATCGCCCGACCTTCTCTCTACATAAATACCTTTCGATTCAACCGTCCTCCCTGCATTCGCTCATCTCCCGGAGATTCGAAACCCTAATTCTACGAGCGCCCCTCTCCTCCTCGGCTTTCCCAGGTATCGATTTCCGTCCTCGTTTCGTTCTCGTTGTTGCGTTGGTCCTTCGAATTTCTCGAGCTTTTTCTTCGAATTGTGTTGTTCCCCATCGTCCGTCGAATTGGGCTCGTCGCGTTTTGCCCTGGTCGTGTCTGGATCTGATGATGTTTCTTGGTTCGATAGACTCCGTCGTTTGCTCGATTGATCTGAAGCAAGAATGGCCCGTACCAAGCAGACCGCTCGCAAATCCACCGGTGGGAAAGCTCCCAGGAAGCAGCTCGCCACCAAGGTATCGTGTTCTTCCTTCTAGGGTTTTTTCCTCTTCGGTTCGGGGAGCAGTTAGATTGTTGTGGGTTTTCATCGTTTCCTTAGGTGCTATCGTATGGAAATTGTTTCCATTCGTGATGGGATATGGGGGATTTTGGTTGTTCGCGTCGTGATTTTGGTGTAATTGAAAATCTCAGGCCGCGAGGAAATCGGCCCCGACCACCGGCGGAGTGAAGAAGCCTCACCGTTACCGCCCCGGGACGGTGGCTCTCCGTGAAATCAGGAAGTACCAGAAGAGCACCGAGCTCCTGATCCGCAAGCTGCCCTTCCAACGCCTCGTCCGTGAAATCGCTCAGACTTCAAGGTGTATCGTGATAAAGATATGAAATTGAAGTTTCTGCTCGCATATCCGTGTTCAAGTTCTGACCTTTTCTCCCTTAAATTTTCGTTCTTGATCAGACGGACTTGAGGTTCAGAGCCACGCGGTCCTCGCTCTCCAGGAAGCCGCCGAGGCGTACCTTGTGGGTCTGTTCGAGGACACCAACTTGTGCGCCATCCACGCCAAGAGGGTCACCATCATGCCCAAGGACATCCAGCTCGCGAGGCGAATCCGCGGCGAGCGTGCTTAGAGTCTCTCTCTTTCGTTTTACAGAAACATTATGACTAGGTCTTTTGGGTAATTCGTTTTGATTCCTGTGCATAGATGTCGAGTATTGCTCAAGTTCGTCTTGTCGCAGTTAGTCTCTTGACAATCGTATCATAACCCAGTGGACAATCGTCGCCATTTGTTGAACAACGTTATGGTTTGAGTAATATCAGTTTCTGCAATTGCTCCTTCTTCGTCTCTTATCTTTCCTGCGAAAGGGTTTTTCTTTCTCAAGGAGGAGGCTGGGTTTTCCCGTTTGCCTGCGATTCGTGTTTGATCGAGGGGATTTGTGTTGTTCTGGCAGAAGGTGCAAAATCCCATCCATTCTTGGAATCGAGCAGGCACAAATTAAGAAACAAAAGACTAGATTTTAAAGGATGTGTCATCCATTCCCGATTGCTGTGTGTCCTCCGTCATAATTCTTCGTTCTTTCTAAAGGATGAAGCATGGGGATGAAGTTGATAAGCAATCAAAATTATGCTCGATCAAAATTCAAACGTCGTCCCCCTTTCAGCATCGATACACGAGAAAAATCCTCGCTACTTGCTTGGCCACTCGGGTAAGTAATTACACGCAAGTATAGGACCAGACCCCCGCTGTACGCGATATTCCAACGCGCTGAAGAATGATTTTGAATCATCAGTGGGTATGTCAACCAATTTACGTTCTAATTCTGCGGATGGCTATTAGTTTAGTGGAACCGAATTCGCCAGCTGATAACGGTGGTCGTGTCCCAGCGTGCGTCATGGAAGACGAGGATGCAATGTCCTTATGTTCTGTTTGCACCGAAAATTTTGGTTTAGTCGTGCGAGAAAAGAGTAGTCTTTGAAAAACTGGCAACTGTGTAGCGTGAATATTGATATCTATGGACAAGGGTCATTGTGATAAAGGGGTTAGCCATCTTAAAATTTGGCTAATGTTGGAATCAAGAGGAGAACACAAGGGTAGGAGATATAAATGGGAAAATTCCAAATAAAGACTCGGAGTGAATTCATTTTCCAAATAAGACACTCAAATGAATTTTATACAAAGATAAGGATTCGAAGTTTTAATCGTTTATTTTAAATAGGTAAGTGAATTTTATGTCAACAAGCGACTAAGCGATTAATTAAGCGACCTTAGCTTGTCAACATTTTAAAACATCAAAATAAGGGTAATTTTTTTCAGAATTTATGATTGGAAAAAAATGGAAAATTCTAAATTAATTAAGTTTATATTATTCATTTAGATGTTTACATTTTCTTCTTCTTTCTCCCCTCACGCTCCTCAATTAAATCGTTGCAATATCATCGTGACTCCATTCTCGCCGCTTCTCGCCTTGCTTGACCAAATGAGAATTTGGGTCTCACAACAAAGAAAGAAGCGTATGGTTTTAAACTCTTGTTTTTTAATTCGTCTTTCAACCGTGGAGACTTTAGGTCTTGATTTGTGGAGGATGGGTATAAGGAATGGGAGAATTTCGGTCTTTGACTTCGTAGAGGATGGATACAAGGAATGGGGAGACTATAGAAAACCTAGGGTTTTTTTTGTTTCTATTTTAGGATTTGTTAATTTTCCCTAGATTTTGGACAAAATTACCCAAATGGTCACATCTTTGATACCGACGAATATTTGGCCGACTGCAGTGGCTTCGTGCGTTCTTATTGAAATTTATTTAATCACTTGGTCTTTATTCTAATGATAGATTGGTCAACTTTAGTGTTTATCTAATACAAAATTCATTTTAGGTACTTATTTGAGAAAATTGATCTAACTTTGTGTCCTTATTTGGAATTTTAGATATAAATTGAAGGCATGGACCAAGTGACGGTTGAATGGCTATTGAAGGAGTGGCAATTTGGCGATGAGATCAAATAAGAGTACGTTTCGTAATTATTCGTTTAGAATAATTTGTCATCACAAATGATTATTTATTTATTTTATTATTAAGAATAATTTCTAAACATTTAAAGGTGTTTGACATTTCTCAAAATTTCTAATTCAAATCAATTTCTTTTAATTTTTTAATAATTTCATTACTTTTTTTTTTTCAAGCTTTGGCCAATCATTGATCTCATGATGAACAACAATCGGCGAATCGACAATTGTGAGAGCATCATTGGCTCTCAATGAGGTCGAGTCGAGCTTCCCTCGCCTTGCCTTCTCTCCCGGACCTCGCCTTGGCCTAGCCGGCGCCAAGCTGTTGGACCTCACCTAATCGATTAGCGGCAACCGCGGCGGTGGAAGAAGAGCAAGAAGAAAAGAATTAGAGAAAAAAAGAAAAAGAAATTTAGGTTACAGCTTGATTTTGGAATTATTCTCAAGAATAAAGAGGTAACTTGTTTTTTTCTTTTAATTTTTGTTCCAAATCTATTCTCGGGAATAAATTTGTTCTTGGAAACAAAAAATCATCAACGAATTTTGTTTCAAATCTATTTTCATTAAAAAAAAAAAGAATATAATTTATTATTGTTTGACAAGTTGCCAAACGTGTTCTAAGATGCCCGAACTCTTGAGATTTTAGGGTGTTTAGTTGTAATTAATGGGTTATGTAAGTGGTGACGGTTAATCATAGAAGGGGATTACTAACACGCATTCCCAATATGCTTTTCTTGGATAATTAATTATTGTCCTTTCGTTTCTCATCGTCGTTTTCTTTTCCGGTCCTTTACTTTTTAGTACATATTTGTTTTCACTATAACGCCGAATGAGTTCCTATCCAAAATGCTGTTATAAAATCCCCTTCATACATATATATCTTACTTTTGATGAAAGATCTTTCATTTTTCGGGTAAAACTCATTTTCGTTGAGACAATTCCATCCAGAACTCCGGGTCCAGATGTGTTATGGCTGTGCTTTTTCTTCATGCGTTCTTGGAGTACAGTCGGCCCCGATGCAGTGGAAGCTTTTCAGCATTTCCTCGGAACCAGTTACCTGCTAAAAGACCTGGACTCCTTCGTTGGCACCCTCATCCGGAAATTCCCCAACCTCATCTCCTAAGCCACTTTCACCCCCCATTGGCCTCTGCAATGTCATTTGTGCACTCATCTACAAGATTATTACCAACAGACAAAATCTTCCTCCCTAGGCTAATCTCTCCTTGGCAACAGCTATCATTAAGTTTAGACAGATTGCACATAATGCCACCTTAGGCTAAGAAATCACCTCCTACTTGGCAAGCTCCAAAGGGAAAACCCACTCTATGGCCATCAAACTTGAAATGGATAAAGCTTTTCACCGAGTTGAATGGTCCTTTCTGCTCCATATCCTCTGGTGTTATGGGGTCGACACCAAAAGTTTGCAACCTCAATCGCGTGCCTATCTCCGTTTTCGCTTTCTCTTTGCTCATCAATGGCAGGCCCTCTAGTTCTGTCGTACCTTCCTGACGCCTTAGGCAAGGTGACCTGTTGTCCCCTTATCCATCCTATGCTCGGAGGTACATTCTCGATGTTTTTCTGTGAGGAACAATCGAAAAACATTCAGGGCATCAATCCCACCAGAATTTGTCTTTCCATCTCTCACCTTCTCTATGCCGATGACTGAATCAATTTTTGTAAAGCATCAAGAAGGAATGCTGAAGCTGTGTTGAAATTTCTCGATATAGGCTTTTCTTGGTCTGGCAAGAAAGTCAACTTCCAGAAATGTAGCATCTATTCAGCGAAGCTGTACCTCCCCTATTTGCGAATCTACTTGGCAACAAGCTCCATCTTCCCATCACAGCTAGTTATCTTGGTAATCCACTATTCTATCATCAAAGGAAATCCCAACTACGTACTTCAATTGTGGAAAAAATCGCTGACTAGCTTGCTTTTTGGAAAGATATCACTATTTCTTGTGCTGGATGGAAATCCTCACGATATTGTCCTGTGCTCTATTCCATCTTACAATGTGTCTCGCACTCTCTTCCCACACCACTCACTTCCAATCTTGATTCCATTGCTCTCAGATTCTGGTGGGCAGCAAAGGCCTTTGTCTTAACTTTTGGGTACAATGTGCACTTCTAAAAGCCTTGGAGGGCTGGGAAACCGCATATTCGATACTTCAATGTGCCTCTTATTGTTGAACTAGGCTGGTCTCTTCCACAAAAATGAGGAAGTCTCGACCTTCATATCATTATATCTTCGGAGTCTCGACCTTCTTTCCTCCCCTTCTCTCAGCAGAGGATCTTGGGCTTGGAATGGTATTGTTGATTCTAGAGATCTCCTACGCAGAGGCGTCCGTTGCCAAGTCGGTGAGGGGTAGTGGGTACAACATAAGCATCTGGCATGACCTGTGGATTCTGTCTCTAGCATCCTATCACCACATTTGTGCTGCTCCTTCGCCCATTCTACCAGTGAGCTCATGGTTAGTGACTTTGTTTTTCCGATCACTTGTAACTGGTCACACTCAATCCCTCTTCCCTCATACTCCACACCAGATCCTCTTTTTTCCGATCACTTGTACCTGCCTGATTAATCTCACCGTTTCCCTTCTCATTCTCCTCATGTTTTGGAACATAGGAAAATCATCTGAAAACTAAAAATTCAAGCAAGATATGAACTTCTCTTTTGGAGAATGGCTTGGGATCGGAAAGTCTTGTCCACTAGAGTTTCTGTCCTCCAACGCAAATTGCCTCGTTTGTAACAACTCTTTTGAATCACCATCCCATTCTCTTCGGTGTTCCATAGCCCAAATTATGTGGAGAAACTCTAGCTGGCCTCTTTTCTCCGACCGGACATAAAAAAAAAAAAAAAAGATCGGCTCGTTTGCATCCTTGACCTGTCTCTCCCTATTTAATGTCCCCCAGGACTCCCAAAATCTCTTCATCACGAGCTGTGCTCTTATTTGCTGAACCATCTGGATAAGCAGGAACTCTTTTCTCTATAACACCACCCCCAGCCTCTCCCGCAGTAACTTATAAGCTCAATTCAGAATACTTACACTGAATATTAATTACACGCTTGGTCTCAAAGACCCCTCGGGGAACCACCTGACCTATCGAATTCCCAGTCCCCCGGTGCCTAGCCGCCTCCAACCCCAATACTAATGTCGTTACTTAGCTTTTGGATGTTGCTTTAAGGAACTCTTGTGCCGAGGAAGCCGCAGCTCTTGCTCTCCAACTTGCGATTCATCATGCCTTGGACTTAGGAGCCACTGCTCAGATTTCTAAAGGAGAATGTCTGTGTTGTCCAAGATGTCAACCAGAGCTCATCTAATCCCAATTGGTATCTAGTATCGACTCGGCTTATTCTCTTTCACTACTTGCATTGTCACGTCGCGACCCACAAACTTGCTAATGGTGCTGTGCTGCTCCTATCTAGTTCAGTTCCCCTCAATCCCTCTCATAAGCTCGAATCTTTCTCTGTAACAACTGTTATCCTCTCCTTTAATTCCAATGAAGCAGTTATTTCAATAAAACAAAGATGCAACGAGTTTTATCCATTCTCTATTCTCTTTGTGATATTCACCTCCTGTTCTTGTACTGTACCTAGAATCATTTGCTAATAGCTTTTGAACTTAACCATAGAGCTTGATTGATAGACGGAGAAGCGTTCAAAACAAATGATGTGTTTGAGTACGGGCAAGTAGCTTGACTTATCACGTGCATTAATTTCAAGTAATGACTATCAAATTTACTGTTGAGGTTTTTTTTTTTTTTTTTTCCTGGTCAATTTCTAATCTAAGTGGCCCAAATTATCATTCTCATTGAAGAATGAGCCGACCTCGAGCAATCATGTAGTCAAGGCCAATGTACTAATGAGTAAGCTTGTAAAAATTGTTTAAAAAGTTTTAAATATAACATATTTTTGTCAATTCAATCTTAAACCGTTTCACGTTTTTTATCAATTAAGTCTATTAAACCAATTTTGACCAGAAATCTCTGATGTGAATGCCGCCATCTTATGCTCATAATATTTTAATATTTTTTTGAATCTTTGAATTTATTTATTTTTCCTTCCCTTTCTTCCTATAATGAGTCCACCTAGCGTCAACGATAGCTTACGAGTACAAATGAAAGTGCTTTTCCTATTATTATTGCCCTATTGGAGTAGTTTCTCCGTTGTAACAGCGGTAATTTGCCTAGTAATGTATGGCATACTTCTTCATATCCGCTCGTGCCTCAGATAGGATAACCTTGGCTCCACTCTCGTTGACACTAGTGGAAGGTTGTGAGGAGCTCGCTCAAAATGAAAACTCCTACGCGAGTCGCTTACACTGATCATCCATTTCCATCCCTTTTTAGATTAAATGAAAAGAAGTCGTTTCTCCTTTGTCAACATCCATAATGAAACGTCTACAAGACTTGTTATCTTGCGGGTAATTGCAATTTGTCCAGCGGATAATACAAATTGTAAGATTGGATAGATGATAGCACTGTCCCTACTAGAAAATACCTTGCTAGTAGTTTGGACTCTATTTCGAGCGATTACTTGAAATCGACTTGTTTAATTTCGAATTCGAATTTGTGCTACTCGGGTATCTTGTCTAATCAAGAGTTTGAGAACTACGTCGTTAAGCAATATCTAGCTTAAACTTGTTAAAATGTTAATTCTCAGCTGGACAAACTTGGAAGCTAGTCGAGCTTTTGCTATTTTTTTGCAAAAAATATTAGAAGTGTCGCATGAATAGACAACAAATGTTGAAAACTACGTTCGATTTTCTATGGCAGGTCGAGCTCAAGCCGGAAATTTGATGTGCAATCGAGCTCGAGTCGAAGACCAAGCTGACGAGTGGAGCTCAAAGTTCAACACTGTATCAACTCGGCTCGACAACATTCCTTTCCATCCATTTCGCACCGTTGTTCATTCTCGTTACAAACAATGTTGTTGTAGCATCAGCCAGACAGAAATTCTCAAAGAGTGTTGTTGCACCATGTCCATTTGACCTGGAGGGAGATTCACTAGCTGATCAGGCCTCGCAAGAGTCAAAACATAATTGTCCGGGAACATAAATTTTAGGGGCCAGGGGCAGGCTGGAAGCGTGAACAACAGCAGCACTTTCATAGGCTCGTGCCTTCCCGTGATGATTCCGATCACGGGCACCAGTTCGGTTCAACATCGGCTCCCAGCCAAAATCCTCCGACAACCCCAGTCCCATTGATTACTCAAATCTAGTTGAACTCTACAAATGTTAAAATATGTCTCGAGTTTAAGCTCATTAAATAGACTTGGACCTCAAATTAGTTAACTTGCAGATAAGGAAATATTCCTATCATTTAAGCGGAGATTGGCAAGGGAAAATCAAAAGAGAAAGTCAGAATTTTGACTTGGATTTTGGATGCACACCTCAACTTCCTCAGCCAAGAGAGGAAAAAATAAATAAAAAGGAAAAGGAAAAGTAAGAAAATCAAACTCTACTGGAAGTTGGCAAACGTGAAAACCGAATTCCACTTGATTTGATTTCTTAATCCCAGTAAGCGTTGACTACTCCTTTGACCAATCCAATTTTGGGACTTTCTCTGGCGGGGCATAAATAAACGTATTTGAGGGTTTCTCTTAGGCGTGCCTTGCTTGCATGAATATTGCAGTTAGCACCGTTGTTGATACGAGCATTGAAGTGCTGTTATTTTAGCGAGTGCTTGTGGTTTTTGTTCGATTACATCCGAGAAGAATTAGTGTTTGTAGCGATTGAATCTTGAGGTAAGATTTGTGTGTAATTTATTAGTGAGATTGAGAGATTATGTATTGAGGAATTTCAAGGCTAAACATTGTATATTATATTGGGTGTGATTGGGGTTTAAAAGCAGCTGAAGTGTTTGATGGCTAGATGTATGATAGATTACTGTCGACTTGAACTTGGAAATTAGTCATTATTTCTTCTCCCGTGGCGTGCTCTTTACGCATCAACTGTAAACTGGCTGCCCAATTTATTTTATTTTTCTGTTTTATTTTGTGATTGCTCACTTTCTGCAACAACAAGAGCTCCAGGATTCGCAGGGTTAGTGTTTGGAATCGAGTTCGGGTTCAGTTTAAGTGTCGACTTTCGATCGTGGATTGGATTCGTTTCTAGCAAAGTTCGAGTCGAGAGGTCGCCTATCCGACGTCCATTTCCTGGTCCATTTTTCAGCTACCCGAATTGGGTCCAGACCGTGATCATATCAATCGGGTCTTTGTTTCGTGGACCGTATTTGCTTTTGCTCCAAAGATCCCTCTCTCTCTCTCTCTCTCTCTCTCTCTCGTTCACATCCCTAAGATCTAAAGCGCCCTCAAAGACGGATAAGAGGGACCGGAATGCGGATTGACAGAGAGAGAGAGAGAGAGAGAGGATGGGATTGAGGGAGATTTGGGTGCTTTCAATTTATGAGGCAAACGCCCGTGAACTTCTTTTTGTACTGCAGCTGCGCGGCTTATCCGTGACAACCACCACTAACCGCCATCCCTCCGGCCCCGACGTGCCCACGAAATCCAAATCCCGGGTCAATCAGAATCCAGCCCCCCCCCCCCGCCATTTCACACTGCCGGCAAGGCCGATGACTCGGGTCCCCAAACATGGATCGCACGCGATGAAGACGAGACGCAGCACATCCGAGCGATCGCAGACTTTTATAGATTGGTAGCTTTAACGATGTGCCTCGAAACACTAAGAATCATTTAAGTCACATGACACAGTGCCTAGGCTCACGGGTTCGATGATTCCGGGAATAAAGGCGACATTGTTTCGTGGGACCAGCAAGGGTGAATGTTATTGCCCTTCCATGAAGAACAGCATATTAGCAGCATATGCAGACATCCCTACTGCTAGGTGACTCGAACTTTTGTTCCGATTCTCTATCGTGCAGGTCTCTTGCCTTGTTGTTTCCCTCCGTCTTTAGATTTCACGTGATCGCTCGTCGAGTTTGGAGATTTGCCAATTCTGCTCATTCGGGTATGAAAGATCCAAAACCACACTAAATACGTCAAAACCCCGACGTGACATTACAAAGACAAGCGATTGATCTAATAATTAGAGATCAATATGATTTGAGTAAAATCGAAGGCTTCGAGAAACCCGGATCGTGATACACAGAACTAATAACGCTGCTTGAGGTCCAGTTCCTCGAGCTCTAGGATATGTATAGTAAGTTTTAGGTTTAAAAATTGAGAAACTTGTTCTAGCGGATGGGCTCAGGGAATCTAGAACTGAAACTCTTTTCTTGTTTTTCGCGCCAATCTTATGGCATTCTAATCATCTAATGAAAAGTGTGTAATTTTAAAACCATTAGTTTGAACTTCATATTTGGCGATATTCATAACTAAGATTTTTACTTTGGTAATATTTCATAATCTTTATGTCTCTAAATATGAAATGTGATTAGTGATTAAAAATGCAATGATGCATTATAATCGTTTAATTAAGGGTATAGGTAGAACCTGAACAGGACTTTAACTAGAATATGTGACATGGTGGGTTCAAGGTTCTTAGAAATCGTAGGGTAAGTTCAATTTTTAAAAAAAAATAATAAAGATTAGGAAACTTGTTTTGATGAATAGGTTTCAGGCGGAGTTTTGGGCTTACCCTTATTAATAATACATCAAAATGGGAACTTCTATTAATTGAGTGGCGCCATTGATGGCAGTCTAGACATCGCATTTGTACTAGAACTCTGCATTATGTGGGATTACGTTTATTTAAAGGCGATCTATCGAACACTTAATGAAGAGTCAAAACGACGGATCACAGTCGGCGGTCACTCACTTACCCACTCCATTTCCTTAAACCTCATAGGATGATCGAGGCGATCGGAACGAGGCCGCCGCACAGTGTCGAGCTCTAATTCCCATGAGAACCCGTAGGAGGAGATCGGATCGAATCTCCGCCGATAAGAGAAAAGTCTGTACGTTCTCATGGCAACTTGTGCATACGTGGGGTCATGGCCTTCATCTCGAACACACTACGGAACTCAAGAATCGCCTTTTTTGTCCTCCGAGGGTTGTGAAGAATACTGGCAAGGAAAGCAACCGAATCGATGTCATAATCAGGCCAGGCATGTAACTTGTCAATAATCCATTTGGGAACAGCTGGCGATGAACAAAACTGAAAATACATTAAGCGTAAAGAAGAAGCGTACGAAATTGGCTAAAATAAATGGTAAGCCTCTAATCATGCCATAATCATTGAAACGGACGTGATTTTGGACATGTTTGATGGATGATGCAATGCCGATGAATTGACATTTTGTGTGTGGATAAAAGCTGTCAGAGCGGGACTCAAGTAGGTTGTCGAGCCGAAGGATCAGGCCAAAGTTTATATATATATAGAAAAATAGTTAGAAAATGAGAAGAGGTCGAAAGCTGCCTAAATTATTCTTGATTACGACCTTCTTTTCTTTTCTTCATTTTTAGTGAGGCCGGCTAAGGAAAGCGAGTCTTGTTGTCGATAAAGAACCCAGAAAAACCGAATAGACAGGGAAGCTTGCGTGCTCTCGATTCGAGTCATTCCTACGTACATACCCATGTATGAAACGAGTCTTGGATGAATTGTCCATGCAACAGAAGCTAACGCAAAAGGACATTGCAGTTCTCTCTTCGGATCTCGACCTCGCTCTCCGCTTCATTGATCGAGACGTGTCATTAGTCATCAATCAATCGATCTATTTCCCCTCCGCATCTTCCGCTTCCTTCTCGTTTTGGGTTAATACCGCTAATAATCCAAACCTAACATCCCCACGACGCTCATGTCCCAATCCAATTCCGTGTCATGTAAACGAGTAAAAAAACGGTACCCACAATGCATGTTTTAGCTCAAACTAGATTTCGTGTCGCACCCAGTATCCCATGACGCAAGCTAATATTCGGGAAATCTGTCATATATTAGGGATAACGATTTGGGATTTTTGCAAGACGACAATTGGCCAGATGCATGTGTCTCGTAAGCGCCAATTTTGAATATCTGGTGGTATCGCACCTTTACTTTTTGAGAGACAAGGTGGAGCTGGCTAGCTTAAGAGTTAGGGAATGAAATAGCCTGTTGTTAACATGAAAACGATGTGTGTCACCCCACTTTAGGAAGGAATAGTAGTTACGCTAAGTTGCACCAAATTTCTACTAAAAAGAGCAAGATACGTCAATTTAATAACCCAACATATTTATATTCTAAGATTAGCTAAATCCTAAATTCTAAGATTAGCTAAATCCTAAGGAATTGTAACATTTATGAAAATATTTTTCAAATCAGTTCTTTTTACAAAATAAATGGAGCCAAAAAAGTCTAGGAAGAAGGTGTCGAATGAAGAAGACGAAATCCTCACTCATTTCACACTTTGTCTCTGAGTTATATGTTTAGTTACAAAATTTTGATAAATATAATCGCGTCATGAAGATGAGCTTTTTTAGGTGGTCGGGTATTATTAACTGAATATTGTACGATGAAATGTAAGCAACAAAAAAAGAAGAGCCGAAATTTAATATATCATTTTAATTTCCAGAAAACTATGATAAAAAAGAAACATTGCAGGTGAATTACGTGATATACACATGTGCAAATTTCAAATGTTTCGTAAAATTACGAAGCCATTCCGAGTAGGCAAGTCCTACCATTATTTGGGAATAGTAATCCAATTTCATCAATTAATTTTGTTGATTCAAACAGCATAATTCTCTCGCATGCGTTCGGAATTTACATTCAAACCTTCCCTCTCCCATTTATCTTACTTACTTTTTTTCTTCTTCTTTGTACATACATTTACCATCTTCTTAAAATACCGTGTCTATGTAGCGACCTAATTTTTAGGTGCACCACCTAAAACTAGGTTAATGGACTCTTAAGTCTTTTGAGCTTAGCTTTCAGGACTTTCCCAAGCCTTACGATTAAGGCATTAGGTTCAAATATGCAAATGATCAGTTTCTAGGAGTAACTGCATGTCAGGTTTTAGGTAGAGTCGATTGAACACCTAAAGTAAAATAATGGGAGTATTATTTCTCCTCAAATAGAGACTAAAGTGCGAGGCTTGAATTCTGTTCAAATATCTAGTGCCCTTCCGGTACCATTTCTTTTTTTTTAATTTTCAAAAGAATGTTTTTGCAAGCTTGTAACTTGGATTGATTTTAATCTAAATTCCTATCATGCAAATGAGTGGCCACCACGAGTGCTCAACCATTATTGAATATTCAAATAAAAAAAATAAATAAATAAGTTGCATCACACAAAGCAAACATTTTTTTTTTTTGGGTTTTTCTTAAGAGTTAAATTCTTTTATGTAAAAAAATGCCTTTTTTTTACCCTAAATGACCTAATTTTACTAATATGCAAATTCAAAATTAAATGGGCCTAATGTGCAATCTAGTTAACATGCACCTCATGACCTAATTTTACTAATGAACATATTCTAATTAAATAATCCTATTATGCAAACTAGTATTTTTTAATGAAATTCGAAATTAATAAAAACCCTAATTAAGCTATCTAAAAAAAATAATTTTCTAATTTCATTTTTTTTTTATTAATTTTGACTTAAACTCTATTATGTCTTAGAAAAACTATATATATATTTTTTAATGAGAATATATAAAAAATACAATTTTTATCTAGACTACTATGTAAAAAAAAGGTTGTTTAAGATTGACCCTAACCTATTTTAAAAAGTATCTAAAAATGCAATTCTAAAAAATATAATCCAAAAAAAAAAACTAAACCTCGTGTCTAATTTTTTTAAACCTACATGTCCTACATGCTCATGCAAGATTTTTTTTTTTTGATTTTTTTTGATTTTTTAAAGAGATAAGTAATTATTAAATCTAAACTATCAACAAAATCAAGCAAGGAAGGATTAAAATAATTGAAAAAAAACACTTTGTTTGTCTCACCCAGGTCAAATATGAGTTATTCTAACCCTAATTATCACAGCAAGGAGATCAAAATAATTACAAATCGATCCAGAAGTCTTCTGGACCAAATTAAATAATTATTGTGATTTAACAATTAAAATCTCACTAAAAAGCCCAACAATTAAAATAATTAAAAAAATGATCCCATGTCTCTGTCAAATTAATAATTATAATAATTCTGGACAAAATCATGAGATAATGCCTACAAGAAATTCTGATATTAACATCAATATTACAAATTAAATACCTAAACTAAAAATGCTATCACATGAAATAAACAAAAATAACATAACAAACAAAATAAACTAAATTATAAAGAAAGTAAAAAGTAAAAGTAAAAAAAGTAAAAGCTAAAAAAAGTAATAAAAAAAAAACTACCTAAGGTAAGTAAGAGATGGGGTGGCGCTGGCGGTGGCCAAGGCGTCGATCCGGTGAAAAGACGGCGAAGTATGATCCGTGTGAAGCGATGATGATCGGATCAAAATGCGGTCACTTGGCGTCATCGATCTGGAATTATTGTCGGAAGGCCCGAGGAAGAGCAGCTATTTATGACGCGACGCGGTTGCGCAGGACGCGGGCGGAGCCGCGCCGGCGGTGCGTAGTACGGGCGGCGGATCGGGCGATCTCGGAGCGGAATCGCGAGGGGCCGCCGGGTGCTCGCGGGCCGTGGAGGCTCGGTCGTCGGATCGCCCGGCGTTCGATGCCGTTAATGAGGGCGAGGGTCGCGGTGGCGCGCGGCGCCGAGTAATTGCAGTCACCGGTGGCGAGCTCGCCGGCGAGGAGGTTTGCTACAATCGTCGGCTCGAGACGCCGTGGCGGAGTGGCGCGCGCCGCTCGAAAGCGCCGCAGTCGCGGACGGGGCTCGGCTTGCTGCGGTTGCGGGTTGGCGCGGCGGTTCGGCGACGGCTTTGCGGATGGCAACCGGCGGGCGCTCGGGCGAGTGAACGCAAGTGGAGCGGGGGTGGGGCTCGCGCGGCACGGTGGAACGGAGACGACTCGAGGGTCGCCGCGGAGCAACCGACGGGCGGCGCTTCGCGAGACGGCGACGATCGGAGATCCGGCAAGTTCTGCGAGGCGGAGCGCGACGGTCAGCGTTGCGGGTAATGGGCGGATCGAAGCGGTGTGGCTGGGTCGCCGGTGGTTCGGCCTTGGATCGCCGGGTGGTTCGGCCGCCGGCGTGGTGCCGGCCCGGAGCGGGGCACCCTCGGGAAGATGAACAGTCCCCCGATTAGGGATTCGTTTTTTTTTTTTTTTTTTTTTTTTTTTTCACTCACTTTTCACTTTTTTTTTTTTTTCACCCACGAAAAAAAAAAGAACCCCCCCACAAACCCTGACCGTACAGCGACTCTTTTTTATACACCAAAAAAAATGTATCTTCGTGGTATATTTCTTTGCCAATTTCGCTCGTGTAAAATTGGATTGAATATATCGTTTTAATCCGCCTTGATATTTTTTGCATATTAAATCCAAAAAATTCCCCTTTTGCGCAACAAATGCATCTCTCGGTGTATATTACCTAAATCTATATATATATAATCTTAACAAAATATAAATCTTCCTAAACTATATGCCATGTGATTATGATTTTTTTTATTTTTTTATTTTTATTTAGCGAAAAATAGCAAAATTTAGGTGTCAGCGATCTAGTAGGTGTCTACTCTTCGCGGTGTCTAGAACCAACGGGTATTGGTTAGACATCTTGCCCAGTTCTGACACTATCTAACTAGTAAACAAGCTTCCGACGGGAGTTTTCAGTGAAAGTCCGCCAACCCAATGCTCGATCGAATCGTTTGTTATTTTAATGTACGGTGACTGTACGCATTACTCTCCCAATTAAAGAGAAAATTTTTTGTTCCTTTCCCTTGGGAATACCCCAAATTTTACATTCGGAGTTCAAACAAAAGCTGCTTTATAACATACTCAAGTCCTCGAGGTAGTTTAATTTATTAGCAAAATAAAAGACGAAGGAGATGATAGTTTCCATCTTAAATATTTACCAGAAATTTTATCTATAACTATTATCGAATGAATAATGAATTTTCATTACAAAAGTAAGTTAAAAGAAAATCTGAATAACTATAAGGAAATTTCTGAAATCCCCACATATATCAGACTTAAATTTAGATCTCAATCCTTCAAAAATTCAAAATTCAATTTAAATTACCCTCATCCTGCAACGGTTTGGATCGATTTTCAAATCAAATTTGATTTTCAAAGTTATTCTTTCGTTTAGACATGCATGTTTTCAACAAGATTTTGTGTTACTAAATGGCAAAATTGACGAGTAAGTCAATAAAATACCCATAAAAAAAGATGAGTTTTTTTTTTCTTTTAATACAATATTTATAAGAGAGAAGTTTCATAAAATCTTAATTTAAGCAAAAGTTTAACGATCGTGACTATCATCAGCCAATTTTGACTATGCGAGCTTTATATCCGGTAGAAATAGGACTTAAGAAAGTAATTTTTTTTTTTTTTTGCTTAGAATACTAGGAAAACGCAAATATGTTCCTTTTGACCATTTTAATTTCAAATATACTAACATACTAAAATAGCCAAATATAAATCCTCCTGAATATTTAAATGCGCAATAAGCTAAAAACAAAGTGTAATTTGACAAGTTTAAACATGACTTCCTTGATTGAAATGCTAAATACACAATATATATGCCAACCTATGGTGAAGCCAAACATTTGATAGTTATATTGCAATCAACTTCGGTAAAATGAACCCAGATAGAGCAAATCTCCCAAGATAGAGCACCTATGAAGACAAAATAAAGGAAGAAATTGTGCTCACCACGAGAATGTAATTGTTACAATCTAGCTTGATTTGAAGAACATGGGATATATTGCTAAGAGCAAAGGGTGGTTCGGAGGGGCTAACAAGTACGGAGAGTTAGTAGCAATGGTGGCGAATATGCTGTTGGAGAAGAGAGAAATACGATAAAGAAAAAATTGAGAAACTTTGATACCATGAAAGATTACAAATTGAAATTTGATCGTGCACAAATTGGTGTGGAGGTTTGTACAATATTTACAATGTGTACATGAGCCGGAAAAATCATAATTGAAAAAGATTTTACAAAAGATAAGAATCTATAATATTATCAAAGATTTACTATATCAATGAAATTTATTTACTCCATTAATGGAATTGCACAAATCGTGGATGATTGATTCTATGAATGGAATTGTCGCAGATTGCGGGAGATGGGAGATGTTCTCTATCACCCACATAGCAAAGGAAATAGCATGCCAATTAGTATCGGCTTTTCCTTATGAAAAGAATTATGAGTACACCGAATTTTTCCCATCATACAAGGATTTAAGGTTTTTTGTTTCGGTCAAATGATGTCTAAATCAAATGAGGACTTCGGATTTTTTTTTTTAAAAAATGACCACTTGTGTCTTGACAACCATAATTAGAATTTAGACGCTGGGACTAACGAGTGGATACATATAAACCACGTCGATTGATTGCAAGCTTGATATCCAAAAGACAACACCAATGATAAGATTTTTATAAATAAAATAAGAATTTCGATAAACCTGTAAATACATATATACGGTATGATATAAGAGAAAAATTGCTAAATAAAACTGACCAACCAAATTTCCCCATTAAAAAGTTTTTCATGAGAAAATATAGAATTCACTCACTCAATGACATCATCCAGTTTCCTTTGAGAGAAAAAAATAAATATCGAAAAAATAGAATTATTTACGCAGCAAGTATTAAAAAATCATAAATAAAATTCAATCCCCCTCTCTCTTGCTAATTACTGTATCTGGACCCAAATGCCCTCGCTCGGAATCCTTGGTGAACCACGAATAGCATGTAGTATCCCGCCGGCGCCAGATTACGCGACCCCGGAGCCACCGCCTGTGCCGCGTAAGCCGAATTCCCGACCTTGGCCACCGTACCGCCGCCGATCACCAGCAACCGCTGGTTCATCCGAAGGAGTGCGTGTTGAACGGCGGCGCCCACCATTGTCACCGCCACCGCATCGAGGGAGACGTTCCCCGCCACCGCGAACCGGACCGAGAATCTCCTGCGAGTACCCGATCTTGGCCTGAGAGGTCGTGCCGTAGATTATCCGCGGGCGGGAGCCCGAGTGCTCGGGTCCAGGTACGGCGGCCGGAAGGCCTCGAGCGGAGCTCCGTCGGGAAGATCACTCCGGTGAAGTTGTAGAAGATGTGGGGGTTGCTCCCGCCGACGAGCACCCGCCCGTCCGCAGCAGCACTGCCGTGGAGTGGTACACCCGCGGGATCGCCGACGGGTCCTGGAGCGCGAAGCGCCCGCCGGCAGGCCCGTCGGGCTTGTAGATGACCGGGTTGAGGACCGGGTTCCGCCCGTACTCCCAGCCGGCGGTCCCCGCCGCCACGCCGTTGATGATCAGGACGTCGCCGTTCGGCAGCAGCACCATGTCACCCATGACCCGAGCCCCGGGCATCGTCTCCATGGCCCATTGCGGGTTCGGGTCGGTTATTTTGATCCGCCCGCAGGTGTTCAAGGCCCCGAGAAATTTCCCACCGGAGGCCCTGTTTGGCTCCTTTCGGAGCTCCGCCGCGACCAACACCTCAGCTTCGACATTTCCAGTGGGTCGTCCGGCGGTCTTCAGCGGAAACAGCACGGACGAGCCCGTGCTCGGGTAACACCTTGGGTCGCCGCCGGGCATTGTCGGGTACGTTCGGACCACTGCTTTCGTTCACGTAATCGAACAATATCGCGCGGTTGTTCGCGAAAATGAACAGATTGCCGTCGACGTTGAGGTGGACGAACGGGTAGAGATTGTTCTCGATGTTCGGGTCGTTGGTCTGGACCAGGAACGGCAGGCTGTAGACGTTCGGAGCTGCGGAGCTCTTCGGGTAGAACTCGTAGTTGAACTGCCGCCGGCCGCCGATCACAATCTGGCGGCCGTCGGGAAGGATCTGGTTGGTCGCGTACCAGCGGCGCGCCGCCAGGCCGTTCCGGATCTCCTGCCAGTCGCAGCGGCGGTCCGAGCGCAGGGCGAAGGTCGGACCTGCCGCTCCCCGTCGCTGTATCCGCCGGTCTGGACGAGGGTGCCGTCGGACGTGACGGCGCCGGAGGAGCACCAGACGTCGGTCTGGACCATGAGGGGGCGGAAGGTGTTGGAGGCGACGTCGTACTCGACGGAGTGCGCGGTGCAGTCGTCGACGACGACGGCCTCCGAGGGTCGTGGCGGCACTTGCCGTCCGGGAGGGAGAGGTTGGACTTGCCGAAGTCGGTGCGGTCGAAGATGACCACGCGGTCGTTGTGGAGGAGCTGCATGTGCATGGCCACGATGCCGATGTTGCTCTGCAGCAGCTGCCACCGTGCCGACGCCGCCGCCGCCGCGGCGAAGGCCCTCGGCGGCGGCAGCTGGGTGGCCGAGCAGGAAGAAGCAGCACGGTATCAAGCGGAGGCTCGAAGCGCGACCACGAAAGGGAGACGTCATCTCGATTTGCATGGGGTCTTTTCAAGCTGTTAGGCAGAGCGACGGAGAGCGACGGAGAGAGACTTGAAACAAAGGTTTGCTCACCAGAAATTCCTAGATCAATGCGTATTTATTCAACCAACAGCTACCCGTATCACGATTTTTTTGAATTCAAAACACGAATCCTCTAAATTCATCAAATAAATGATGGATGTGATCTTAAATGGGGCGAGAAGACTATTTATAGACTCGCTATGCTTTCGTTCGCATGGGAGGAGAGATTGTTTAAGATGATACGTCGAATAAATCCGTAATTGAACTTGAGTAATTTAATTATTTACACGTGAGGTGGTGGGATGCTTTTTGGCTTTTGGCTTTTCGACGCACATGGTATTGACATGGTTGGTTGGTCGTGGGTCATCGGACGAATTTTTGGGCACCATAAAACGATTAGACCAAAGAAGAGGTGGTTTGAGGAATTTACTCTTGAAGGATGATCATATCCTTCTTCGGAATTGAATAACCCGCCGAGGAGCGCAACCGCCCGGATGATTAATGCCCCCTCGAATTCCCCTTCCTGCTTATCGAGGAGAATCGATTTCGTGGTGGGTACATTTGGTGCAAATGTCAAATTAGGACAAAAAGATGGGGAAGCGATTCACCTGACTTTACTTAGTCTCGACGGATGGACATCAGTGGTTGGGTGCGTATCTTGTTAAAAACTAAGATGTAGAAACTATTTATGCCGAAATGAAGGGGAAGAAAAGGACGAGAGATTAGTGAACAGTCACGGTTTAGTTAGAGCTCGTACACCCGATATTTTGGGGTAATTTGAAGTTTGAGAGATTATGGGTAAGGATCAATTCACTAGAAATTTGATCTGGCTCGTTGAGTAAAAGCCATTGATGGCCGTGCTAGGAAAGTAGACGGTCGCATTGGGTATTAATAGCGTCGCGTAATTGGAGAAGTGAGAATTTAAAGATGGCTTGGCGTTTTGAAAAGATAGTTGAAGTCGAGTGAGGATCTCTCTATTTATATCTAGTGTCTTTATTTGATGGGCAGACAGTCCTGCTAGTAATACATGAGGCACCGATCAAAGCGGAAGATTTCACTCTAAACGTTGGTTCATTACAGAGGGCCAAGTGAAGAGGGCAATGCTAAGGACACTTTGTAGATATATGGATTAAGAAACATTCGATTCCAACAAATACTTGTTTTAAATTGCGAGAAAGGTTAGTACCGTTAAAAATTGAAACTCTTCTGCTTATCGGATTGCTTGGAAATGGACACTATCGGGTCCGGTGCAGATTAGTCGGGTGATCGAAAACCTCCGAACCAATGCGCCGATATTAAAAAGGAAAAATAAACGGAGGGACTATTTGGAGAGAGCAAAGAATCTATTCCCCACGTGCGAAAATGAAACCGCGTCCAAAACCTTTGAAAAGAGGGCCACGAGCTAGAAGGGGGCTTTGGCAAAAGAAGCATGGCCCGATCTCGAATCACGTCTCCTGTCTATCTGCCCGCCCCCTTTTCTTCTTCTTCCTCTTCTCTCTCTCTCTCTAAAATCTTACTGTATGTCGGTGAGGTAATGTCGACCTGCAAGGCAAGATCAAGATGTAAGTGCTGTCCTTCTGTTTCTCATGAACAAGCCATATAGATTCAAAACAAAATTGCAAGTTACATTTTACATAAAAAAAATGAAAAATTGTCCAAAACAATCCTAGACTTATTATATTTTTATTAATTTAGTCGTAAAAGTATTTTAATTTTATCGGTTAGTCCTGAAAATTTTTTTACGCTTTGCCAGTAAATTGTCAATCAGTACGGTACGGCGTGGAAATCGGCGGCAGGCAGCGTCCGGTAGGCTGGCTTTGCACATGCTTGTGGCCAGGTTCGATGTTGGCGGCGTTTAATAGTATTTTTAAATTTTTTTTTTAATTCTTTTCCCACATTGTTAATCGAATGGACGTGATGATCGGATTCTATTCTTTGTTGGCGGCCAATGATGAGGGAAAAAATGATAATTCACTGCTTCTTTTTGGGTTTAATCAAAAAGATCTCTCTTTCAATGGGCATCACTATCCTTCGGACGAGAAAAACGTCGCTCGCCTCCACCGGTTCGATGTCTGTCCTGTGGGAAAAGCATACGTTGTCCGTCTCCCGCCCAACCCGTTTGGCGAACAATCATTTTTCTTGTCTTTGCTTTCGCTCTCTTTCGCGTCGTGTCCTGCGAGCCCCACGCGGGTTTCTTCCGTCACTGCTCATCGACGCGTCTTCAACGTAATGTCAAAGGCCCCGATAAATAGATAAGTCCCGCGTACTCTCACGCCGGCAGGACGGGTTCGGAAGTCGGGCCGACGCGGTCAATGTGATATCGAAGCCTCGGTGGGATTGTTAGGGTGTCGGGTATATCTGCTTCAATCATACATCGTTTGCGTTCAGATGTTACTTGAGTATATTATGTTATAATATTTAAATATTAGATTACACATTCATATAATCATAGAGGCCTTTAAAATAGTCTAGATCGAAAATGTAAGATATGGTATTAGGAAGCTTTAGACTAATTAGGGAATAGTATAAAAAAAGAGTCATAAACCTATTGTATCAGTACAAATTTAATCGTAAATCTACCGATTAGATCAATTGAATCACAAATCTTTTAAATTGGTATCGATCGATTAAATCCGATTAATTTTGGGCGGAAATTATTGATATAAGCACCGGTGATCTTATGGCATTACGTGTTGATTGGATTTTGTTCTTTGAAGGTGGCCGAGAAGCGCTTAAAAAATTGATAATTTGCTGCTTCTTTTTAAGGTTTTGAATAAAAAAATCGGCTTTCCTTCGAATCTTCTTTGGACTAGAAACATGTCGCTCTTCCCTAGTCTCTACTGGTTCCGTGTCTGTCTTGTGGGGAAAAAAACACATGTCGTCTGTCTCCCCGCCCAGCCCATTTAGCGGGTCGATCTTTTTTCCATTTTTTCCAAATTCTCATCTTTGCTTTCGCTGTTTCGCGTCATGTGCTGCGAGAGCCCACGCGCCCTTGACATTATGTCCGTGCCCCGGTAGATAAGTCCTAGCGCCGACAGAACGGGGTTCGGAAGCCGTGCCAGCGCGGTCAAGGTGACACCGAAGCCCTAGTGGGGATTGTTTGGCATTCGGGGTTTTTCTTGTCCAATCACACACCGTTTGCGTCCGGACATTATTCTAGTATATAATGTTAATGTTAGAATAATTTAATTATTAACGGTTCAAGTCTTTAAAATAGTTTGGATCCGCAATATATTATATATTATCAGAGGCTCTAGGCTTACTCTAGAGACCTTAAGCTTTCGACAGAAACTTTCCGAGAAGTAATCCCACGAGATCACCCAATAATCACACTGTCCAATTAGCAGGACTTTGTAACGTGTATCCAGGGCGATGGCCCCGCTTTCGTTTCTCAAATTTTAATCATAACATGGGGGCCGAACTCACGCAATACATGGAGCATCCAAAATTTGCTGGGTTTCATTTTTGACCCCCTCATTACGTCCACATCACTTTTTTTTCCACATTAGACATGGATGGTAGATCCATCGGGGACCACTTCGCCAGAATTTAATAGACGATAGGAGACGGGTCTATGACAATTCTAGACAGAAATTGTATTTTAATCAACAATGAAGCCCGATGACATAAAAAAGTTTTTGTTGGAATTTAATTTACAGCAAGGTGTAATGACATAAAGATATAACTTTAATCTACTGCGATACCTGAAAACTACAACTAGATAAATGCCAAAATTTAATTGATCATGAGATATTTGAAATTATGATGATTAAAAGGTACATGAATTGAAAGATAATAAGGTTTTTTCATTAATTTATTGGATGTTATGATATTCAAGAAATATAAATTAATTTCGTGGGTCTCTATTCTCTGGCCAGATCTGTATCTATAAAGAGAGTCAATATCAGAAAATATCAACAGATTTGCAGGACTTTCGCTGTTTATCAAATTCTGCTACCATCGACTGCGTCGGTTTCTTGTTGATTATCACCAGGAAAAAAAAGAAGTTAAGAAGAGTCAGCTCAAAGACTTGCCTAAGAAGAAAAATGGGGGGTGGGTGAGAAGTATATTCTTTAGAGCTGTGTTGAGCAAAGCAAAGGCTGTATCCATTCAATTCTCCCTTCCTTTCGGTGCCTCTCTCTTCTGACAAATTCTAAAGATAGAGAGATTGCGCTCCCAGATTGGCAGATGTTGTTCATTCCTTGGCCTTCTAAGCACATCTCTCTCTCTCTCTCTTCTTCTTTGCGCACCCCATCTTTTTTCATTATCGATTTCGATACACAAGGAATAAATGCAGATACGTCTGACCACGAAAAGCAGTATATCTTACTATTTTTGAATTCTCCTATGCAAAAAATGCACGGCACTCGGGGATTTGATAGGTGGAATGGGATTTGTTGTGGGCCAAAAGAGAAGGAATGAGATGCTTTTGGGTTTCCATAATGCAATGTGCACGATGTGAACGATAGAAGTTCCCCATGTTCACGCCTACTAATGCCAAGTACGAGCTGTCAGCAAGAACCACGGGCGGAGAGCGCGATTGAATGCGATACCAACCCCGCCATAATGATGTGAGCCCTCTTGGCCCTTTTTAGCATTCTCGTACACAAAGGCTGGAACGTGCGAGTAGGTTCCTAATGGACAGCAATCGATTGTATGTTGTCGTCGTCCGACAATTGAGATTTGCCACCTATGTGGCTGTTCAGGCTTCTGTTCGTCAACGTAGCCTGATGAGCAAAGAGATTCTAATGTGTAAGAGCACTTCACTGAATATTTTTATTAGGATAAATCGGTTCCATGTTGGAAAACAAAAAACTTGCATAGGATCCTAGGTATTGACTAGTAACAACCCCCAAATAAAATAACCCATTGGAAGTCTCGAACATGGTATGCCAAACTTTGGTACAACGCATTTAATAGACATAGAGCACGGTTTCATATTTTTATTTTTTTTTGGTCAACTATTATAAGATTTCAACATGCCTATAAATGGTGTGACAAGACCTATGAGACGATACACTAATCTAATTACAAATGTTATGTTGACATGTATATATTATAAACACTGGAATATGTTAATACATGAAAACATGTGTTGACACATCGTTCAACCCTTCCCTAGATAACATGATCTTGATTTCATATTATGTCTAAATTGTATCATTAAGTCGCTTTTTATGTCCCGGACCTTTGAATCCCTAAAAATGTTATAATATTGTTTCCGCGTTGTTTTTAACATGGATGTTATTTCTATTAACTTTTAAGGATAAAAATTTTTGGCACGTAGATTATTGTCAAACGGATTAAAGCGGCTCAAACTACGTAAAAGCAGGACTTTTCTCGTGTCATAAACAAGGCCCGCTTATGACACACACCCATTTACATCAAATCCAAAATCTGTTCAAGTTAAGTGATCAACATCATATCGCATCGTCGTGTTGTGTCGTGGCCAGTCATGTCAAGTATCATTTGCCTTACTTTTACTTAAGCTAGGCACGTGGCCTTCGGTCCATAAATGAAAATGTCCCTGACGGTTGACGAGTTGCTTTAGAATGGAGCAAGGACCACGGATGATTGGGCTAAAGACATGAACTGGGCTTCAAATGGCCCATCAGAAATGGGCTGGCTCTTTGGAAATGGCCTCGCTATTGGCCCATCAGTTATCGTCAACGTGAGTCAAACGGCAATAGGAGGGCTGGGCCCAGTAGCCAACCCCCAACCATGTCCCCCATCTTTTGATCTCTGACGCCTTTTTTATCTTAAACTGGTCGCGAGCACAATTTCGTGTAGAGTTCAAATCGGTTAAGTCTTAGACTTCAGGCCACGATGTTAAGCTTTGGGTACAAATTTGTACTTGGAATCCAGAGCATGGTCGGTTCAGTGATCACGTGTTCAATCTGTCTTCTATGAGATTAGAAGTTCAAGTAACGTCATGAAGGAGAACCTACTTGTGCTCTTGAGCATTGCCAGCTCGTCAGGATGGAGCTCCAACACGTCGGTAGGACAAACTTTGGGCCTTTTCGTGATTTGGATGATGCTAAGCAGTTTTGGTATGAATCAAATATTTCATAATAGGTATGGCTATAATCTTGCCAAGAGTAGACGGTCAAGGCTGGTTCTCTATTTCACTTGTTTGCCAGTTAAAGAAATCTAACTTTGCTCTCATAAGAATATAAATGAAAAGTCTAAATAAAAAATCCAATGTTGTGGTCATTCATTTTGAGCATTAGTCAATATCGTTGAGCGCACTTACTTCAGTTCGTAAAGACATTGGCTTATATAAATAAATCACAAAGGTAATTATGATTTAAGCTACATTCTACGATAAGTCACCATATAAAGATGGTAGCTTTTTCTATTATGGAAGCTAAACTTCAACTTTTATAGAGGCATTTGTCCGTGAGATACTCATATCTTGATATAGAATATTATCACGAGATTGAGATGTCATGTCCAAGCAAAGTTAAGAATTTAATTTATTTAATAGATAAACATGTTTCGGTTGCATCATTGAATTAAAGGTAAACAATAATCACGAATTCGCGAACTAGTTACAAAGTTTAGACCAATTGTACATTCGAGACGTATCTACAAACGACACCAACAAGATTTTGTTTAACAAAAAATAATAAAAGATGCATTGATTGGACAAAATGGATATCACAAGCGTTCTAGATTTTCAAAAAATAGTGGCAAAAATTGAAACCCTAAGATGCTAGCCGGCCATGGGGACTGCCAGTGATCGGCTAGGTGAGGCCGAGGCCTCGCCAACTTTGCACGGCGAAACTCGAGCTTGCCGACACAGGGCGAGGTTTGAGCTCGCTTGTAGCTAATCACCAAACACAGTGTTGATGACTGGTCGAAGAAGAAGGACAAAAACAAAAAAATTGATAATAAAAAAAATAAAAATAAAAGGAGTGCATGGAGGAAAATAAAATAAGATTTTCCTTACCAAATGGTGGAAATATATGCTATTTTTTTTTTTAGATTTCAAGCAAATACCAAAAAATATTACATATTAAAAATTTTTACAAAACAAATGAAGCCTCATTTTAAAAAAA